>OX374625.1:1250000-2500000 GCA_947347705.1 Nymphula nitidulata
ATCTTACCACCAACTACAACAAAACAATGCTGCTAACATCATTGTTATGGCTGCACACTTAAGTAATATGGTGGTATAAATAATGCATAAAAGTGTTGCAAAAACCGGGGTTAAAATATTCCTTTTAAGAGTTTTCGTTGCGTGCGCTGCGTAAACGGATAAAGTTACGTATGAATCAAGTATGCAGGAATTGTTCTCCTTTAATAGTTCTAAAATAAAGTCGTAGCATATGTCTATTCTTTGAAATTGACTCTCTAGAACCATTTTTGGTAATCAAATTTGTTCTAAAATGAATGTACAATCTGCGAAGGTGTTTTTGTAAACATGATATTTTTCCTTATCGAAATAAATACATCATTCAGAAATATGATAGTTTTTAATATGATCCACGCATTTATGATTTTCAAGGAGGGCGAGCGCGGGCGGGTCGATCAATGCACTAATTACAAAGTTGTTTTATAAACATGATTTAAATCCTTAGCCTACCTATCCCACCTTTGTTATTTTCCGACATCCACGCGAATGAAGTCGCGGGCACAGCTAGTATAAGAAATATACCAAATAAACATAATAAAACATCAATGACTCATACTCATCATACAAACATCAGCTCCTACTAATATTAGAACCTGAGACACTTGACCGAAGAGCCTGTATATCAAGGGGTACAAACCACTCGGCCAGCCAGTCGTAAAAATAAACATAAAAGCTACCAAGAGATTCCTCTTTTCAACATTAATCATGTTTTCTCTTCATATGACTACCAAATGAATCCATCTCAACAAAGATAAAGTGCAAACACAATTCTGGATGTAGTAATCATGAAATCGTTGAATGTTACAACAAATTAAACAATGGCAACTAATTAATGTTGCCAGCTTTGCCTTAACGACGCGTCTGAGTCAATTAAAACGAGTGGTCTTGTTTACTCATGAGGAATTACATTTGTATCATCCACGGTTACGCAATTAACATGTTTTGTATGTTTTAGTGTTTATTTTATGGCATGGCTTCTAGACTACAGAGAAACTGAAAATAATTAAGTGATTTGGTTTATTTGTATTATCAGTGAAAATGAGAATAATTATTAACGTCTTTGTATCTACATACTTATTTTAAGTGGGCTTTTCAATTGATTATTAGTGTGAGTATGATTGATAGAAGTAAGCAATTACCATCATAGATACATAACACTATCGATAATTAACAATATGTAAAGCAGTGTGTGTAACAATTAGCGACACCAGCAAAGAGCTTCAAACAACCATGGAGACAATTCTACGCACCTAAACGAGTTGAATGTTGTATGTATTGATAAATGGTAAATTCGAACACTTACTAAAATGAATTAAAGGATATGAAAACAATACATTTTATTCATTTCAGGCATCATATTTCATAGTAACGTTTACTGCTTAAGACCTTCATAATCGATATTTAAATAGAATTAGTGTTAGTTTTATTTTTCAAAACATCCGGGTTTGATTCCCGAGCTCAATATACTTTTTTTTTAAATGTATGTATTCAGTTTTTCTTATTACTAAAATTGATGACATGGGTTCTAAGAAGAGATTTTCGTATGTCTTATAGGTTCAGACTTTCTCATACTGACCGATCTAAATGTGCCACCCTGTATAGTATAGGGAATATAGTTAAAGTAATTGAAGGGACAGATTGCTAATGTAATTATTGGACATGGAAGGCATTTTATCTTAGGATTTAGGATGACGCACCTGCTTGATTATTTTCCTTGTTATTTCAAGTTTCTATCTATGCGATGTTAATAACCACATGATTTCTTAAGTTAAAATCTAGTTTTCTTACAAAATTTCACAATTTCACCAATATTTGCTTCAGATGAGCTCGGTGGCGTGTAGTGGTTTGTGCACTCTGGTTGTGATTACGTAGACCAAACCACTTTTGCCATGTTCGATCTCGAGAAAAGTCAATCAAAATTCGTAATCTCGAGCTCCCCGCACTTTAAAAGCCGCCACTTGAGCCGTTAGTCCAAGTTATTACCTCAACGGCTTTAACCCACCAACCCGCATTGGGCCCGCGTGGTGGTACTATGGCCCAAACTCCCATGTGTTGCTCCCATTTACTTCAATTAAAACAATTGAATAAACAGGTTTCTAGTTGTAAAATATAAAACAAATTCGCAGAACTAAAGACGGACAAAGATGATAATTATACTAAGAAACTCAAAAGATTGCCTTTGCGCTGTTGATAATTTGAGAACTGCCTCGGAGCGTGTCCCAAATTGGGCAGGGTGAGTACAAAAAAACAAAAAGGCAGCAACTTTACAACAAACTGGAAGTTATCTAGATGAATTCACAACTCGTTGCGACCCAATCAGATATGCAGATTGGGAACTAGAACACTTCCTTGGGCGAATCTCACTTTGTTAGCGAGTGGAACCTTTCTCGGGGAATTGATTTTGCTTCTGAATTATCATCAAGAGAAAATACTTTTTGAGAAGGTAATCTAATGTTAAAATTATAGAGATCCGGTTTTGTAGCGTAGTTTTTCATTTTGTTTTAGTATGTCCGATTATAAAATGTAGATATGTTGGTGGCTTGTGGAAGGTATTTGGGTTGAGGTTGAGATATCTGAATTTGTTTTCTCCTGTGCTTGTATCTAGTACTGATAGGAGTACCAGATACAAGCACTTATTATTCCTCGATATTATTCCACATTTTCCTTAAGTTGGAGCATTAAATAATTTCACTCTAGTTCTGGTCACTCTTTTAAGAAGTTGACAGCAACCAAACTCTTGTTGACTTCATTCAATTCTAATAGTTACATTTCCATCTACAATAGTTCTCAATGGCAAGTCTGTTCAGACATTTTCGAACAACATTACTTTTTGTATGGAAATATCATGTTTCACAATGTCATTCACAATTTCATAAGTGCGGCAATTTCATAGGTAAAGAAAGACCTATTATTTAGAAACCCAATGAGTTATATCACTTCATATTTTCTATCCGTATTTACAATAAGTGTAATCTTATACCATACTGCTTCAACAGAATAACAAAACTGTTTTCTGATTATTTCCGATGTTTTTTGAACTGAAGCGTGTAAATAAGGAACTTTACATTGTTGTTCGCGTCTACCGTTTTATGCTAGAAAACTGTACGTCAAACAAATTTTATGCACAACGGAAACCGTAAAGTTGCTCCTAGAACCATATTTCTCGAAGTACCAGCATAAAATGAACCGTTACTCGATTACTAGACAAGAATTTTTCGTACACAATGTAAACGTTGTTTTAAAGGCAAAGGTCTAGGTGCACTGGTTTTGAGAACGGCATATAAATGATACAATGTTGTAATGTTTATTAGCATTTCAATAACTTAACGCGTCATAAAACTATACTGGTAGTCTCCCGCGGCTACACCCGCGTGCATGTCGGTTATCGCTCCAAAAGGTAGCATAATTATGTCCTTTTTCAGGATGTAATCTATCTCCTAGACAAATTTTATCAAAATTTATGCAGCGGTTAACAAGTGAAACTATATTAGTATGGGCACGATGGTGGATTACATTATGACAAGGTTGTGATTTCATGCTTTTATTTACAAATTCAATTTTGAACGACATATGGTAGGTATGGTACAAGTGACATGTTTACAAGTTTTTCTACGTAGTATTATTCAATTTATCCATTTATTATAGAATTTATATGAATCATCATCAACATCATATCAGCCTGTGAAGTCTGCTGAGCAAAGGCCTCCTCATCACCGATATCATAACGGATCGGTTTTGTAGTCTGCATCGAACAACTCCTCGCGACTCTGACCAAGTCGTCATTTATACCTACTATGTGTGTAAAATGTACAATTATGTTTTTATATTTTATTGTACGTAATTATTGTAAATAGTATTTTTAATTGGTACTTAAATATACCTTTTTTATACTCTGTGCGACACTGCGCTGCTAAATACTATTACTGTGTAATTAAACATTGTAACTTAATGATTGAAAATAGTGACTACACGAGTTTGTTGCCGGAATCTTCTCGGTAGTTCAACTTTTGGAACCGGTGTAAATTCAGACAGACTGACAGACAGACTGACTGACAGACAGACTGACTGACAGACAGACTGACTGACAGACAGACTGACTGACGGACAGACAGACAGACTGACTGACGGACAGACGGACCGACAGACAGACCGATAGACAGACTGACATAACATTCTTAGCTTACGTAGATGCAGATAAGACAGAGAGACAAACATTATGAAATTGTTAGTTAGTTAATAATATTTTTATGTGATAGACTTAAGGGTTTTTTTGTTGACGATTCAAAAGTGCTTCTTGGGGGCCTAATTGAATAAAGATATTTTCATTTTCATTTTCATTTAATACGCTTTGTGGTATCTGCTTTGTCACACCAGAAATATCTCACATCCGCATGGGTTGACAGGAAGAGATTTCTTTTACAGATAAGTTTACCCTTGCAAACTTTATACCACATGTAACTTATTATGTATGTTTAAAGCGCAATAAAGAGTAGGTTATCAACTCATAATTGTTATCAACTAAAGAAGTTAACCATGTCATATACTTACAAGGTTACTTGTTTAAGACGTAGTTCATACATGAGGTATCATGTAATAAGTCAAACAACAACAATGCAATTATTAATAGCAGTTACATGTAGGTAAAGTAATTTCCCAAGAATAAAGTTTGTCTAAGCCTCCGAGATTTACAAAAAGATGATTAAGCATTCGATATCCAATTAGAATTAAGATTCTAAATTGAAATAGATAAGATAAACATTGATTTTCAATTGGAACACTGGCTGTCAGTATAGACTTTGTAGCAATAAGACTTCTATTAAGTCTAGATGACTGTTAGCAAGTGACCTTACAACACTTTAGCCATTACCAAATTTTATTACTATGTCGTTAACAAAAGCAAGTCGCTGATTTTTCAATATTAGCCACTTTGTTCAGGATTATTCGATCAAGAGAAAAATATAGATATTAATAATGTAGATATTAGGATTTATATTGCTTTACCTACTAATCAATTGGTAGCCACTTCATTGATTTTTTTATACATAGCACTACAAATGACTCAACAACACCACTTGATGTGAAGCGGTAAGAAGAGTCCATATGAGAAGATATCTAGTACAGTTCAGACACTGCTCTAACCGCCTCCACGCCACCGAAATACTTTACGCTATGTAGAAAACGCAGTTTCAAAAGTATTTTTCCAAAAACAGTGAAGAAAGAAAACTGATGAAGCATTTCGAAGACAAACATCCTGATAACCGATATGTTGTGTGTTCTATAACGCGGAGCAATTTTAATATTGAAGATACACAGATCCTAAGTCAAACAATGTGCTTGATTTACGAAAATTTCAAATAGAGTTATTGTCTACTAGCTGTGCCCGCGACTTCGTACCCGTGGATGTCGGAAAATAACAGTAGGGTAGGTTACATGATTTACTTGAATTTAAATTTAAATCATGTTTATTAAACTTCTTCGCAATCAATGCATTGATCGCCGCACGCATTTATGAATTGACCTTTTGTTGCGGAGTTATTTTAAAACTATGATATTTTTTTAATATATTCATTGAAATCAAATAATGTCATGAATAATTTTGTTCAAATTAAATATTTGATAAGGAATACCTTCGCAGATAGTGCATTATTTTAGAAAAAAAAAAAATACTAAAAAATAAATAAAGTGAGTCAAGTTTAAAAGATAGGCTTAAGCTGCTGCGGACATTTTTTAAAACTTTTAAAGGAGAACAAATCTTGCATACATGATTTTTGCGTAACTTAACCGTTTACGCAGCGCACGCAACGAAGGCTCTGAAAAGGAATATTTTTTACCATTTTTGCAACATTTTTCATTGATGCTCATCGATGTTAGTCGTAACGTGATATTATGTAGCTTATAGTTAATACCTCGATAAATGGACTATCCAACACAAAAAGAATTTTTCAATTTAAATCAGTAGTTCCTGAGATAAGCGCGTTCAACCAAACAAATAAACTCTTCAGATTTATAATATGAGTGTAGATAAAAAAAAATCGATTGGGAAAACAAAAAGAAGGATCTACAAGTACAGAACGCGAGTTGTTACGTTTCTAAAACTTTGCTATGAGTATCGTCTGCATTCACCAGTTCCAGATTTTTATTGTGGAGTCCATACTGTGTAGATATATGAGATGAAAACTCAGAGAAGGTCAAACAAATCAATCAAATATTCTATGTTGCACAATAGGACAAATAAATAATCAAAAACAATAAAAATAAAGAATAAAATACAATTGGCGTACAAATAAAGGGAGTGGGTGCAAAAAAGACAATAACATTCGAAAAAGGAAAGAAAGAAAGTAAGGTGATCAGAATCCAAAATTAAAAACACATGTTTGTCCTGTTTATTGCATCAAAGTATCATGGATTTTGTGTGTGTCCGCACTACAAGTAGATAACTATTTTTTTTTGCGTACGGCTACAGTGGCCTTTCTTTGGTAGAAGTAGAACCACTCACGCATTGCACACTCTGTAATAATATTAAATTGAAAATTTTAAGTAACCTCCGACCTTATTAATCATCTATCTAACACCATCTGTTCATTGATACTGTTCTTATGAGTCCAAACAATTATCTGCTCTACGTTCCTGAAGAATTGAGTATCCTGCAGACTATTTCTCAAGGTTAGCATGTCTTAGAAATACCACCGAAGTAGCAGTAAACCAAATTTCTAATCAATCGGATCTGAAAAAATTAGACCCTTCTGTCAGTTAGGAAATGAGCTGATAGGCATCAAACGCCTCAACAGATCCGCATAAAGTATAGCCAGGAACCATCTCGATTACTTTAGCTTTCAAACAAAAAAAACAAATCAAAATCGATCCATTCGTTTAGGAGATACGTTGCCACAGACAGACACACAAATACCCAGACAGACACATCAAACTTATATTCGCAGGGTAAAAATAAAGATATAGCTTGATAGCATAGGAGATCAGGTCCTCCTGATGTCGACACGACTTTTTTTCAACGTGCTCTAACGAACTTACTCGCTGCCACAACACGGTAGTACGAATAATATTTAGCTGATAATCTTTTCGCTGCTTACCAGAAAACGAGCGTTTTATTAATTCTTAACGGGGTACCTCTTGACCTTCATCTGACCTGAGGGTAAGTGATGAGGCTGAAAATGGAAGCGAGCAACACCCGGATTCCTTAACCTTAGATTAACTGGCTATCTTACCTCCAACTTCCGGAACACAACAATGCCGTTAACATTTCTGTTACGGCGGCAGACTTAAATAAGGTGGTGGTAGCCAACAAGGCGGATTTAGAAAGCCCTACCACCAACCAAACCGATCAGAAATTTTCTGCCATTAGACCAAAAAGGCGTTGTATATAAAAAAGTGCCCTACTTTTCTTATGTGAGTAGTTTTGAATAGATTACAAATAATTTAACTGGAATTCAATTTAATGCGAGCAAGAATCACTACACGAATTTCGAGAGCACGATATACGTCCATCTTACAGAAGATCGCAGCTAAATAACACTGCTTTGTAGTGGTATGCTCCTGCAGTGAGCAATGTTACCAGTGTTCTACAGGGTAAGCAGCGCGTGAGTAGTGACCAAGGTGCTATGAGAGTCTATCGGCTACGGTAACTACTTACCACCAGGCGGGCCGTATGCTTGTTTGCCATCCTTGTCATATAAAAAAATCCCTGGACTCCAGTAACAGCCTGTTTCAAGGTTTTTGTCGGTCCCAAATCATGGCGGACTCCATACAAGTTAAATTGAACACTTCCCAAGTTGCAAACTTTTGTTTAACTTACATTTATAACAATTTATCATCGCGCTACATTCTCATCCCTTGCAAAGTAATTTATTGTAACACTTTATCAAATTATCGGGGTTTATAAAGATGTTCCGTTTCCAATTTTCCAAACTCATATCCCTTGTTTTAAAAATGTACTTACATATTTTATGCATAAATTCTGATCGATAACAGCTATGATAAGGTAATTTTTTTACTACACAACAGAAAGAGTTTATTTTTGGTAATTTCTGCTTTCTGTTGTCTAATAAAAAAAAATAACCTTGAAATTAAATTTCTAGCCTATCACGTAACCTACAGGAGTGGGGCAGCTAGTATTGCTAGAAATTGATAGGTAAAATAAATATATGGGTGTACGATGATCAGGTGATACAGTTTTAACTGACTCGCTTTGGAAAAACGCGTTTTGTCTAGTAAGAACTAGTTTTAACTGATATTGGATTTGAGCATTAGTTAATTCTAGTATTAATAAAGGCATACAGTAAACTACGTCTAACTAGGAATAACGCGTTCTATCTAAAAACTAGTTTTAACTGTAACATATACAAATCAAATCGTGACGTCGTGCGATGCTATTGAAGTGTATTGAAGTGACGCGCGAGTTTTGACACGTGCAATGTGCGGTGTAGACCGTACACCTTCAGATACCTATCAAATATCGATGTCCCCTACTTGGATAGGACTACAGACACTATCATCTACTCTGACACACACTACTACATCGGATTTAAACGCAAGGCTTTATGTAATGCATTAGCATCACCCGGCTGAAATCCTAGTGTACCAGCATCACCCACTAAAGACATAACTTTAAGATGTATCCTAAAACCTTCATCTCTTTTAATATAAACCTTGCCAGAGGACTTACGAATAAAAATTTCATCCGTTAATAGTTTGGCTTTCTAGTCCTCTCCCATAGTTTAAAAAGAACCCTGAAATAAAGATGTAATATTAAGCTATCTTCGCTTACCACTATATCCTAGCCAGATTTGCATGTGCATTCCTTACTTAGTAATATGTCCGTATTGGATGCGGGCGTCTCGCGGGTCCATACCTCTAACTTAGATGTGACAATATAACTTGATATTAATACCGACGTGACAATAACTTGGATATTACCTTTGGTCGCTATGAGCTTTGATACATTAGATACAGATATTACTTTGGCTTCGCTTTTAATGGTTGGATCTGGATTATCATCAACGACAAAATATGTATAAAGTTTATTATTAATATTGTTTCAGATAAGTTTTCTGATGCGGGGTTTATTTAGTCGTCAATTTGTTATAAATATCTATCTTGTAATTGGTAGGCGGCTGCTTGTTTGCGTCAATATGTTTCGACCTTCGTTAGGTCAGTAAGCAGTTAGTACTATATTTTTTTTTGTACACACCGTATTCAAAGGAGAACAGGATAGATGCACGCACTAACCTTCAGGAGACTTACCACCTTGACACTAACTACCTAGTAATCGCGGAAGACGCAAGACACTTCAAATTACTAGGACTCAGTGTCCGAAGCGGTTTAAGTAATGAAAGCGCAGCGATATGTTGTTTTTTTAGATGTAGCTACCGTCATGTAATGTTACTGCTTGCGCCCCTAAGCGGCGTGGGCGGCAATGCGGTTTGATAGTGGGAAAGGGATAGGAAAAAAGGGTAAGCGACGTATGTACCACTTATTATTAGCGTAACCACTGCAACACAGCACGCAGCTGCACAGTTACATCTAAATCAACATTATTATTTTTCAAATGATTCTTTAAAAGGATACTATTAGAAATATCTCACTTTATGGTATGAGTTGGGTTTGCATTAAGAATACATTACAAGAAGTTTAGTAAGTGCTTGAATTTTCTCTTGCCTATATTGACAGTTTCAAATCGTTGTAGCACGAATCTAGTCTAATAGTAAAAGTACATATAATACTAGAAAAATTGTTATAAATGAATAGCCTAAATATATTTTAATCCTTCAGAGATTTGTAAACTGGCCGTATATTCAAAACTTCTAGGTATCAAGGGAAACTTAATTGTAGTTTGTAGATTGAAGTTGAACAACAAATACTAATGAATGTGATGTGAATTTCTCACTCCGCAAATATTGTGGTATCAATATTCCAATGCTCCAATATCAGCCTTAGTATGTCAATCTAAACAAATTTAGGCAAAATAAAAGTAATGTGTGCCGTGAGACTTGGTGTGTTAATGTGTCATACTGGAAATCGATGTTCGAAATTTCGATGAACTGTAGCCCTAAAGTAGTAACAACATTCACATTAGTGCGAAATTATGCTATATCGATTCACGTTAGTGCAAAAGAACAGAAAACCTGCAATATCAAGTGACTTTTCCTTGCTATTGCAGGTGTCTATAGGCGGCGGTAACCGCTTACCATCAGGTGGGCCGTCAGCTTGTTTGTCATCTAGTTGTATATAAAAAAAAACGTTAATGCGAATACAATTATATCTACACACGACAGCACATAAAGTGTAACAGTTGCACTACAAAAACCTCCTCTATTACGAGTGTAGAGACGTCAAGGACAAACTGTTACGCTTGATGTGCGACTGTTCATCGATAAACTTCACTGCGAATGTTTACGGCAGATAAAAAATCTTAATCAAACATTCATTTCAACTATATTTACTAGATAGTCCATATGGAATCCTTATTATAGATTTCATTTATAATTATATGATTTCTTACTTTCTTTACGAGGTTTGAGGTACTTCTTTTTTTAATATTTGCAGATATGCTCGTTGTGTACTGCGGTGTAGTCGAAATGAAAGTTATCGATGTAGGTATACCTTCGCAACAACGTTCGTCGTTTTTCTGTGCATTCGCACTAAAGTGCATCGATGTGGAATCATCATCATCATCATCATATCAGCCTATGATGTCCACTGCTGAACAAAGGCCTCCCCCATCGGTTTACAAATAGAACGGTTCTGCGCAACCTGCATCCAACGGCGTGGAATACTTTCGCAATAATGTGCATCGCGATGGTAAACGTTCAAGAATATGTGGATTGAGGTAATACTTTCGCAATACCGTGCGTCGCATTTTGTACTATGTATAAGGCTACAGTGCATCGCAATTTTGAACATCACTCATTATCTTTCTATTACCCAGAAACCATTACATTTTATGGATTTTCCTCTTCGAGTTAAACTTATCATATCAAATGATAGGAATCTGTGCTACAAAAACAAACCTTGCATCCAAGAAATTGTTCCCATTTATACACTATTGTTGGCTCCAACTTTTATTCCTAAACTTTTTAATTTGGCTTGGCAGTTTTCTCCGCGGGTAGTTGAGAAAAACTTCGTGTTCCTTTCACAGTATGGCGTCTGAAATATGATTATCTAAACTGGTTAACAAGTTCACTTTTGTAACAGGCTTGGTATATTTGACCTTATTTTGTATTTAAATTTACCTGAAGCACAAAGATGAAGCATAAAGCAACTGAAACTGTATTATGGATTTACTTACTGTCATGTATTATATAAGTAAGTTTACTTAGTGATTAAAATATTTTATGTATTAGTGTATTACTTAACCAAAATTCTCAACGACAATAATAATATGAGTCAGAATAAGAAAGGATTTTTTTTTCTTTACCAAAACTCGCCATAACAGAACGACAATAACATAAAACTTTCTTTGTTAAGTCTACTTATGCTGGGGGATATTGATTTATTCGTCAGTTCGTATTCATTGAACCACGAAGAAAATTTGTAAAGTACTTATAGGATTAGACATAATTTAGAAGCGTAGTCTAGACGATGTAATTATTGAGGTGGCTCTGAGCTGCTCATAAGCCGGGAGCAATGTGTGTTTGATAATTTGACTTGACGTTAACAATATATGCATGATTGGAGTCTTGCCCGCAAAATTTTAGTTTAAGGAGAGGGGGGGTTGTGAACTCGGGGTGACCACGAATTTTATTTTCTTAATTTTGGTTTGTCAACAGTTGTTTTACAAAACATGTTAAAACTATTAAAGGCCGGCTAACACTAATTGCACAACCACTTACAGACAAACACAGCATGCAAATAATTTATCCAGTTAACGAATAAGGCTATTTATATCTAGTTATATATATAAATATACTCATTCGTTCTCGACTTCGTTCACGAGGATGTCGGAAAATAACAACATGTCGTACGTAGGCAGGGTGGGTTACATGATTATACTGGAGCATTTATTTGGTAAAGGACTTAAATCATGTTTATAAAAATAATAGGCCGGGTGGTCGCCTTGGAAATCATAAATACGTGAATAGAATAGAATAGAATTTACGATACGTGAATGGTACTTGATCATTATTTTCTTGAAGAGTTATTTTAAAACTATGTTATCTCTTCAGGCATTAATTGAAATCAAATTATGTCAAAAATAATTTTATGCAAAATCATAGTTTGACCTTGAGAACGCCCTTACTCCGTTCGCTGCCTCTATTAAGAGGCAGCTTTCGTAGTGTAGCACTTGATGTGTTGTCGTTTGTACATTCACCAGTTAAATGGATCCTACAAATTACTTTCCTTCTAATTCATCTTCTATTTTCATGCTTTTCCTAGTGATAACTCTATTGTTATATTGCACAATTATTTAACGCAATGTCACAATAAGTTTCTTTACTTTGTTACTCCTGTCCTTCACCGTATTATATTAGTTAGAGATAAAGCATATCTGATCGGAAGTTTGAGGAAACAATAAAACTTTTCCACTTTGTCATAAATCAATCTAATCTTATTTAGACAAGTTCTACACATGTTACTTTTGTGGGATACCAGTAAAAGGTTAAAAACGTTGTACCTACTTGGCTTTTTATAAGTCCCCCTGGCTAGCTACCACCTTCTTACCTAAATCTGCTGCCATAATAATAAAGTTAGCAGCGAAACAAATATGTTCCGGCAGTTGTAGGTAAGATGGCCAGTTCCTCTGTTTTGAGGAATCCGTAGCTCGATTTCATCTTCAGGCTCACACTAACCAACCAGATGAGATAAACGTTAAATGAAGGCCAAGACCTACCCGCTACTAATAAAAGTAGTAAAATTCTGTTCCAAGTATTATTGACTGTTCTGTCAGTAAATAATTTATGAAGAGAATTCCGAAAATTTTTAATTTGGCATTTAAGTACAGACAACAGCATACCAAGGGTAACATTTGGACTACGAAAGTTAGCTTTATTAAAAATGCAGTAAAGGCCGTCACAGGATCGAACTGTAACGCTTCATGTACTGTCGACTGTAGATAGCTGTGTAAAAATAATATTTAAGGAAAACGCTGGAAAAATTTACTCAGCAGATATAATTAGACTCGTCTAGGTAGCGGTACAATCGCGAGCAAAAACATGAACCCACCTCCAGCTGTTCTGAAATTACCTAATCTTACCTAAGTCTGCCGCCATAATAATAATGTTGATAGGATTGTTGTTTTCCGGCAGTTAGAGATAAGATAGCCAGTTCCTCAGCATGTAGTTGAGGAATCCGGGTATAGCTCGCTTCCATATCAGGCCTTATCATCACTTATCATCAGGTGAGATGAAGGCCAAGAGATACCCCGCTAAGAATATACAAAAGATAAAAAAAATTGGAACTGGAAAAAAGTAAAGCAATGCCCCTTTGCATAGAGTGCAAGTGTTTAAATAAGGGCATATAGTTATGACTGATCGCAGGGATAGCGACGAAGCAGAGAAGGAACGAAGGGCTTGTTCAGCCCGTGCCAATATGAATATGGCCGTAGATTTGTGGTGCTCCCCTGCTGTTAACATGACATTGTTCGGAGCAGCCTGTAATGAAACGATAGGAGAGATTATACACAGCAGGTATATAGGGCTCTTCGTATCCATTCAGCGCTTGTTGATGGTTTTTTTTTAATACAACTAAATGACAAACAACCTGACTTCCCACCTGATGGTGAGCAGTTACCGCCGCCTATAGACACCTGCAATAACAAGGAAAAATCACTTGATATTGCTGGTGCGTTGTTATCCTGGGGCCTAAGATGAAATGCTGTCCTTGCCCAGTAATTACTCTGGCTATCTTTCCTTTCAATCCGAAACAAAGCTAACTGTTTCACGGCTGAAATAATAAAGGAGGTGGTACCTACCCAGACGACCCTACATTTATTAATGCCTACCACCTAATAATGATCGAAGAGGCTCGCATAAACGCAATAATGCGAATGAGATACGCGTCCCTGGTGCGTAATAACGCGTTCTAGTTGGTGATGTGACTACCGCGTTACCGTAGCTCATCAAGTATGTTCGCAAAGGTGCGCATAGACTGTATAAATGCGATATTGCGCATAAGGTACGCGTCCCTGGTGCGTCGTGTACGTTGCAGCCCCAACGACATCCTGAGAATGATAGGGAATAGTTTTGACTTTGATTTCTCATTACTGTGGGCTGCATGCTCCTATCAATAAAATTTTGCATATTGAATAACATTAAAAAATATAATGATCACGCTAACATCTAGGCTAAGTTTTGCTAATAAGCGACTCCTGAGTCGTAATAACGACTAATGATTTATTTATTTGAGTAATAACTCAAATAAATAAATAATTAATTAATGAGTCACGGAAATTGCGAACTGTGTATATGCTATTCTTCGCGACTGTAGCAAAGGTAGCAGCTTCCTTTTACAGATTTATTTAATGATCGCGGACTGTGTGGTTTCCGAGAAATTTTCTCCCACTAGCGTTCAGGTTGTGAAAGCCCTGCCGAGGTTTTCCCAAGAGATTTAAGATTTTACAAGGTCGTAAAAATACTTGTGGTAAAATATCTACACTAGAATAAAATCATGTCCTAGGAAGGGAATATAACCTCAAAACGAGCGGCAAAACAGAAAGACTAAAAGAAATATACATAGGTTTATTGCTAAATCTACGAATTTCTTGCATGCAAACCTTTAACAATCTGGGTGGGTGGAATCTGGGTGGGTGGCTAGGGGCAATCGGATTGGTAAAAGTTCTCTAGTTAGGAATAATTTCCATTTGTGCCTTTTCAATACAGAATATCATAGCAAATCAGCTGATAAAGAATTGCGAGAGAAATTCACATGTGTAGACAGTACAGCATGCATCACACTACCCCAACTAACTCTACATTGCTGGCGTATAGGTGTTTTTGACACCTCTTTTAAAAACTAAAAATGTTGAATCAATGTCTAAGCTGAGACAGATTTCGGTTCCTAAATCTTCGAAGATGAGTAAATAATGAAATGGAACAGACTGACTACGAAGCGTAAGGTTACAATGAAGTTTTTTGGAACCAACAACTTTTTTTCGTATGAGGGTACATAATTGAATGGGCGAAATTTGGTTTCTGTATGAACGTGTTTCATGGATCTGTAATTTTATCTGAAATTTTGGAGTAGGTGAACCACTGGACAAGATCACATCAGATAGGTGAATGTAAGCTGAGCGAGTGTCGTAATCAGTAGACCACGTCTCCACTTGGATGTGGCGATAATACCCAGAGAAAAAATGGACACGACTGAGTGGGCAGGAAATACCTACGTGATAGTTATGTACTTTTCACACTGAGAATGTCAAAATCTATTAAGTGAAGCACTGTTGCAAAACGTGCTTTAAAGTAATATCTGTCTTACATAATTAAGAAAAATGAGACAACCTCAGTTGAAACCCAGGTCTAACTTTAAGCCACGTGCTTTAGTAAAGATTGAAAGATCCCACGAATCATGCCATCATGTGAATAATGAAATCCCAAGCCCGTTCTCACACTGTCCAACAAACTGACACCGTGAGTTCCGTATGCGTGAATCGGACCGCTCAAAATATAACACAAAGTGACGGTACTTAACCTAAAAACTTATCAAAGACAATTGACATGTTCAGTCTCCCCGCGAACACGATCGCTGTAAAGTAATCGAATTAAACGCGATCTAAATTCGGCAAAGTTGTTTTATTTAAAAATATTGAAAGGTTTTTTGTGTATGAGATTACTGGAGTACTTATCAGAGAGATTAGGACATGATTTCATCCGGAGACTAACGATTCTAGAACACACCAGAGCAGACTATGAGGACAGATCAATAGGTACACGATTTCTGATAAAACCGTCCCAACTTTGCGATGAAACTAGTACAGACTCTTCAATATTAGTTTCCGATACATCTACCTTTACACATCTATACTCTATACCTTTACGTCTCGTATTCGCAACCGTCAGAACAAGTTCTTAAGCTAACATGGACTAACTTGTCAGGCACTTGAGACTCGAAGAACGTTTTAACCTTCGGCTCTATGTAGGGCGCTTCGTAATTAAAAGTTCTAAGAATTTCAAACTCCATTAATTATTTAATTAGAAATTAAACCAACGAATCGGTTTTGGAAGCTTTTGTACTCGTATAGAAATGGTTGAAGAGTTTGCGCGCGTTTCACGAGATTTTTTTTCTTTACAATGGGTGTAATAGGCGAACATTTATAGGTTATGTGAGCCGTCTTACATCAGCCGGTTTGTTCGCTTGTTTGCCACTTTTATAATAACTTACTTCTTTACTACGTTTTGCAGAAGCCTTTTGAATTCGTTGGTTCAAGGCATGGTATAAATCGGCCAAACCTTTTTTTGTACTTCGACGATATTTTTTTAAATAGTGTTTTGGAACTGATGGGTAGATAGATAGATAGTGGTTATTGTGACAGTAGCAATAAAGTGTTCATTCTTTAGTTACAAGATTTATTGTTGAATTTTGTAATAAAAAAAATCTATAGCCTTTAAACTTCTGACTGCTGGGCTACTACCTACCATATGAAAAAAAAAACACACTGAGTCATTTCACCATAAAATGGTTCAATGTGCGTTGCTAAGTGAAAACAGCTTTAGAAACTACAAAACAAAGTATTGAAAATAAACAAAAACCATACCAAGCTACTTATTAATAAATTAATTCAAAGGCTTGCATCTCTCTGCATCTAACTGTTATTCAGGTTCTGTCGTGGCTCCCTATTTCCAAGGGAATGAAAATTAAAATTCACCAAGTCATTAATCCTATTATATAAGGATAAAATGACTGCAGAACTCTTTTGTCGCTACTGCAGCGAAACTTCAATAATTAAATAGCTAATTAGACCCTTACAAAGTCCCACTGAAATTATTATGTCATGATCCCTAGTGAAATTAACTCGGAATTTCATGTCCTTGTCGTGTTACTTCAATGAGTAGAACATTTGTTATTATTATTTATTTACTTTGAGTAACAGGATATGTTTCGCAATTTATTTAAGATAACAAAAAGGCGAAGTCGTGCGTTCCGGCGTCGTCTGCATATGAGATAAAAATGCGTTCATTGCTTCGTTTTAATATCATGACATTTTTATGATCTACAATGCTTTAGTAGCAGAACTCCTACTTAATAAAAAAATGAATAATTTATGTTTCACTTGTTTATTCTTTGTATATTTACGTATTAATCTGGCACATAGTCAACTACAAGAGGAGGTCGGTGTGGATCTCAAATGGGACAACCAATTTTTGTTATCTCGAGCTCCTCCGTTTGGTAGGCACATTAAGCCGTTGGTCCCCATTGTTACTGAAACCGTTTTAACCCACCAACCTGCATTGGGCCAGCGTGGTGGTGTTGTAGTCTTGCAATCTTAGACATTTTAAGCTTAGGTATAGCGATTTTCAATATAATCAATATTTTAATTTTCTACGTTCATATATCCCAAAGTAATCAGGGCTATAAATAGTGAAACTCAGAAAAATGAAAATGCTTCACTTTTCAACCTAATAACGAAATGACAAGTAGCTGTGTTGTCTTATGTAAATAGATCGAAAAATAAATAAGCAAATAATACAGATATTTAATTTCCTTTGCTGTCTTCTTATATTTTAATCGGTTTGTTTACCTCTTGTTTCTTATTATCTATTTCATTTCCTTTTAATCTCAACTTTATTGATAGTTATTAGTGAAAACTTTCTTAGCAGCTTGTATCCATTACTATAGTGAGTTATTTTCATGTTTACTAGAGTATGTGTTTGCATCTTTACCAATTTTATTTCGCTTCCCAAGAAATGCTATATTGATGTAAAAAACATAATTTGAATAAAATACCACTAAATTCAGATAGTCAAGGAGTTAATCAATCAATCGCATGAAATTTAATATCTGAATTGCTTTTAAATCCAACTCTTACATTAATATTTAACGTGTCCACTGCGTAACTTCAATTAAGTCCACAAATTTGAAGATGTTCTCTTTTTAATTTCCATTAGAGCCGAGGGCTTCGGTTCTGAGTTGTATCAACGCAACCGTTTTGTAGTCAAAAATTAATTGTCTTAATGGACTGTCGGCTGGGTGATGGTAAATTGTATTTGCAAAAAAATGTGTAATTCACATTTAAATACGCTGATGCTTTTAATGGACACCCGAAATGTTAGCACAATTTTCTTTTATCCGCTTGCTTAAAGTCACTTTAACTACGAAGTAATCATCCAAATTGGATTGTGGTTTATCTTTATGAATGTTTCTAATTAATGTTTTGAAGTTGTGTATTAGTGCGGCTTTTTAAATATCCCTTTATGAATAAACTTCTAAATTAGTTAGTTCGTTACTTATAAATTATTCGTTGTAAATTAGTTTTTGTTTATGAATCCTAAATGTAACTAATTCTCATTAACAGGCCAGTGGCCATTGACCTCCTCAATATCAAAGAATGTCTATAAAATTCTAGAGTTGATATTGTTGATGAAGCAGTTTATTTTGTTTTAGTATTTAAAAGAAATATAGCCCGTATGATTGGTATGGGGTCAATAACGTCTTCTGCAGCATCTATGTCTCAACGCATCTGCTAGTAACTGCCTTGATATTGTGGCCTCATCATCAACCTTATTCAGTTCAAGGTATCGGTCTCCGGATGAAATTTGATAAACCAATGTGTTCGTTTAACACATAGTTCTAGAACCATTTATGATGCTACTGGTAAAGTTTACAACTGAGTAAGAACAGTTTCGAAGAAGTTCTCCTTCGCCTTTTTCATAAAGCCTAAAGCAAGACGTCAAGAAGTCCCTTTCATACAAATGTATTAATAGAAGCGTCACGACGCAAAACATACAGATAAGACAGGGCTCGGGCAGGACGACGCTTACTCGTCTGCGCCCATACAGAAAAGACGGGGCACGGGCGCGAGCGGACGAGGGACGGGGAGAACGATGGTGCGGGCGGGTGGGGCGCGGGGGCCGGGATTCGTGCGTCGCTAGAAACACATAGCGTCATGTCCGTGCCTCGTCTTTTCTACAGGTTTTATAAAGTCGCGGCAGCGCCCCGTCTGCGCCCTGTCCGTGCCCCGTCCTTGCCCTACGTCTTTTCTATGTGGCCAGCGCCTAAGTCTTTCACGTTATGACGTTTGGTACTGAAACGTAGACACGGTGTAGCTGGTGCACAAATTTATCGTCGCTCAGCGATCTATGAACTACGCTCGGAGTTTCTACGAAGGATCAAATTTGGAACGGGGTGATCCGACACAGAACTAAACTAATAGACGTAGCCCATTGAGTTTGTAAACTAAAATTGCAGGGGGCATCCACGCTATAAGCAGAACCGATCGCCGCTGGATTGCGCTGGAATGAGAAATGATCATGGTTGACCATTTTCACAAACGCAGTCGGAGGTAATTTGTATAGCTCTCACTCAAGCTGAAATTCATCAAGCCGTTAATTCTGCAAAGCATTCCAAAGAAATATACACACACATGCATACATACATACAGGGTGTACTAGACACCCTAAAGAAATGGAGTATCAAAGCAAACTTACCTAGCTTAATTTAAAAAGAATGTTCACCTGTGGCATACTGAAGCGTAAGTAGTAGGTAAATCAATGAGCGAAGGATATAAATAACGAATAAGAGATCGCATTTGGAAGTACGAGCTACAATGGCGACCATGAACCGGAAAGCATAGTGTTGGAACGCCTTCTGCACGGATACAGATACGTCAGGGCCCCGGGCTCGAATCCCAGTAGGGGCAAATGTTTTTATAATGAGTTGTTCAAGAGTCGTGGATGTGTGTATGTTTATTTTGTTTAAGTACTTATTTCTCATATTTATGCAGGGTTACCTTAGAGACAGCGCGCTTTTTTAATCCCCATAATTAGTATCGTTGATATAACATATTTAGAGAAGAAAAGAAAGAAGAAAGAAGAAGAAAGAATGGCTAGGTTAGAGGTAGCGCGGCGGTGACAAGCGCAGCACGTTGCGGGCGCAGCGCAACTATAGATTAGATTGATTATGCTGAGATAGAGTTATCAGTCAACAGTTTGTAAATGAAGTGACATTTGTTACCGTGTTTGCAAACTTTTCCCTTATTAAAAAAAAAAATTCAGGAGTTTTTCAACTTTATTGCTAATATGTTGCGGTTAATTATTTTTTAGGAAAATAATAAAGCTTTAGTCTAATAAATAAAATGCTTATTACTATTTTTTATTTTTTTAACATATATTTCTCTCATTTTGGAACACAACACTTTTTATTAATTTTTCGCTAGACATCACTATCACAATTCGGAAAACGTAGCAAGAGTCAACAGATGAGTAGATCAAATGGAGTTTAGAAATCTAACACAGATCAACTCAACAGAAATAGCAGATTTTTTTTCTACTATATTTGTTGAGTTGAATCAGAAAACTAAATACGAAATTATTTTGTCACATAAAACTGGCCGATAACATTTGATGCCAAACAAAGGCCAACAAAATTTTTTCGTATTTATTATTAATGAAGTAGTTTTGTAACAAGAACAAGGAAAAGTAGGAGTACCGAACAGTGTGACTATGATTACCGAAGTGCTGTGGATATTTTAGAGTGAAGCTTGTTTGATTTTTATTTATAACATGATTAAACAAAAAAACGCGTCTCTGTACATTTTTGAAGATCTTGTTACTCTTAAAATTTGCGCACCGACCCGAAACTAACCCTGTATAATAATAATAATAATATAATAATATTCATACGAGTGTGTATGGTGTGAGTACACCTATTATCTAGCCCAAAGTAAGCATCATTAAGAGCTCGTGTTATGGATTCTAGATAACGGATTAATATTGATAATAATATGTATATAAATATTAGAAATATACTAAATAAACATATAAACATCCATGACTCGTGGACAAATGCTCGTATTCATCATACAAACATTTGCCCCTACCGGGATTCGAACCCATATATTCGGTATATATTATTAGCAAAATTTCTCCGTTATCTAGTATCCACAGCACAAGCTCTTAATGATGGTAACTTTGGGCTGGATAATAGGTGTAGTAAGAAAAAAGTACTAGCGAAAACATACCCCGCTAGTATTAACTATGATGGTTCTTGATGTATAAAAGGGATTCACATATCACGGAGTGCATTTTCTTGTTAGTTGTGTTGAATTTTCACGGGAAGTACTGTATAGTGCTTCAAAAGGATGCTTAGAGTAACTCAAGACTTAGGAATTTATTTCCTTCTGTAGTGGCCGTTTTCGGTTCTAGCAAGCGGAGAGGGGTTATTAATAACGTTTATGCTGTTAGATAATCATCATCATCACCACCGTCTGTATACATCCCGTTGGTGAACACAGACCTTCCTACATCATCATCAGCCTATATACGTCCCACTGCTGGGCACATGCCTTCCTACATAAGAATAACAAATTAGTAGTTTGGGCTTTACCACCAACACGCACAAATAAATTTAAAACCTCATTTCTTTGTCGTACTTCCAGAACTTGGAATTTTTGCCAACATAATAATATGTGTTCCGTCCTTCCTATAACATGGGTTCCCTCAAAAGAGACGTGATAAAGCACTTTGACAAAGCACTTTCTGGGCCGGCAAGGAGGAGGTGGCTAGAGCAGTGTCTAAACTGCACTAACTGTCTTCGCATATGGACTCTTCTTACCGATTCAAATCAGGTGGTATAGAGTCATTTATCGTGCTTTGTATAAAAAATATGACGAAATATTCTATTTCAACACTTCAACGAGTATTTGTTTAGGTGTAATTTGTTATAATAAAAAAAAAATCTGTCTGATCAAAGCACATTCCCATCAAACAGTAACAAAATCCGACTCAGCTGTAATTGAATAGGTACGTCTCCGTAGAAAGTCGCATTTGTTTTCCAAAATCGATTTCAAGGTGGAGATCCGATTATCAGAATACATATTGCTTATTGGATCCGCAAATCCAGTAAGCACGTGACAGTTCCGAGCTGAAATATGCGAATTGCATTCAAAGAATATTGGCATTGTAATATGCCAGTTTTAGAATCGTTTGCGAAAACGTACATCAACTATGTATATTCGCGCGTCAGAATTTGTTGCGCGCTTTTAATATTTTATTATTATTTATTATTTTAATTTAGTGTTTACCAGACCGCCTTACCAATCGCGTGGTTTCACTCATTTCCATTCACCATAACCATTTTAGAGTTACCTCCATCTGTAACTTGCTTCGATAATAAACTTTATCGGTTCTATCTATCTACCATCATCTTGTAAGTGTACACACCACACCGTACACTGCAATGCGATAATGATGTGAGGCTTTTCGATCTTTAGAAATTAAAGCGCGTCTGAAGACATTACGTCGGTGGGCGTGCAAGACCGCCCAAGAGCAGTTTGCAATACCGCGTATGTGCTTTTTGTTTATTTCACAGGATGGAAGAAAAAAGTTAATGTCTAAGATATTTCTACACATTTCTTTGACTGAACTTGTTTGGGATTTCTCTGGGTGTTGTTTAATGAGAATTTGGTATTAGCGAATCAGCGCTAAGAGCCCGCTGCGCTGGCGCCAAATTTAAATATTGCGACTTTTTAAAACGCGGTATTGCAAACTGCTCTTACGCGGTCTTGCACGCCCACCGACGTTTTGATAGTTTTGTCTTGTATTAGAAATGAATAGGTGATAGTAGTTTATGTATCTGTCACATTACAGAGGTTATTAAAACACGAGCGGTTGTTTAAAATACGAGTCTGGACGAGTTTTTTAATAGTATCACGCGAGTGTTTTAATACCAAGTTTTGTGCAGATCCATATACTACTTTAACTACACACCTACATACTTACATTTAAATAGGTCACTCATACGTATTATCGGACCAGACATTTTTTATATTATTATGATATTGTTTTATATACAGACAAAATGGCGCCAACTCTACATTCAATTTACTGTGTTAGAACTGCGCGCGCATCATGATTGCTATCTCTATGGTGTTAATTAGGTTTTACAAGTGTCAACTAGTAACTCAGTTGGGCTCTTTGAAACAATTTTGCCATGAGTTTTATTTTTTAAGAAAATTAGTACACATAATGACTCGAACCGATGTTATAATGGTCATTATGTTAGAGGTTGTTTTTAAAATTTTCAATTTAATTATCGGTGTTAAAAAGTACCTCAATATATGTTCACCTTCGAGATCTTAATTTGAATTTCAAAATATGAGTTTCACAGAAGATCGCAGCTTTGTAGGGTTGTTTTCCAGCGAAGAGTGAGGTCGCCAGAGCTCACTAAGAAAGCGTGATGTTGGGAGCAGGGGGACCTTCAGCCTATTATATACATACCACTCCTGGGAACAGTCCTTCCTACATGCTGGGCCGACCGCTTGTTGGAAACCTGTCTCGTTTTAACGATAGGCAAAGCATTATCAGACTTGTTGAAATTGTCTCAAGGCTATTAAGATTTTATAAACTCACATTTACCAAACATTCAGTTCTTTAGCCGACTTCAAAAACGAGGAGGCTCTCAATTCGGTTGGTATATATATTTTTCTATGTATGTACACCGATCACGCCATAATTTCTGATCCGATTTACGTGATTCTTTTTTGGTTCGATGCAGAATAGTTGCCATTCGGTCCCATAAAATTTTTTCAAAATCAGTTGGGTAATTTGGTTTTTAAATCAAAAAAACTGGAATGAGAAAGTCATATATGTGGTTAGTGCTAAGTTGTTTCCAGAAATAATAGAACGTGAAACACCGACTCCAAAAAAAATGTTTCTAGGTGATGAGTACCTAATTAAATTTAATTATTTTATCCTTTTCAGTTTTCTGAAGTCGGTATTTCAAGTAATTTGACCCTTTGAAAATATCTAATGTCTTTCAAATCATGAAGCCAACTTGAATTTAGTTTACCAATAGAGTCAAGTCTGGGCTAAACAAAGATTAGATCAATACCGGATCTGTGAAGGTCGTCACTAAAGGACCGTCTAACTGAATTCAAATCGGGACTCCAGTTGAGTTTAAAACCATCAGATAAGCAGGCCTCCAAATTGGAATGAATGACGAAATTACTAAATTACGTAAAGATTGGTAATTTGGTTAGCTTCGCAATTTTATTCCTTTCAAAATTATAAGCATAGTCTATTCTATATTTAATAAAAACTATCTAGTAGTCACATTTTAATGTTTTTGATATGTTTAACTTCTTGTACTTAATTGTAACAATCACAAATAAAGAGAGCAAAGATGGAAAAATAATATGTTTCAGGCGGGAATCCGCCTGCTCCGGAGTGCTCCGGTGGCGTAGTGGTAATCTCGTCTGGCCGGACACCAGGAGACGCGGGTTCGATTCCCGCCTGGAGCATATATTTCTTCATCGTTTTCTTTTTTTATTTGTAATTGTCACAACTCTTTAAAGCACAAGAAACAAAATAAAAATAAACGTACACAGTAGGTATGCAAATGAGGACTTAACTTTGATTGAGAATGGCTTCCATACAACCCGTGTGTGCTTTAATGTTTATTCAGAAAATTTAAAGTGATACCATAGAATAAATGCAGAATATACCCATGCATTGAGGAGCTCGATGGCGAAGTGGTTTGAGCGCTATGGTTACGATAGCGGAAACGAAGCAACTTTCGCCATGGTCAATACCGGGATGGGTCAATCAAAAATTAGTTATCTCGAGCTCCTCCGTGCTTCGAAAGGCACGTTATGCTGTTGGTCCCGGTTGTTACTTGGGCCCGCGTGGTATTAGGGCCAAAACTCCTCAATTGTTTCTCCCATAGGTATAGGAAGGCCTATGCCAAGCAGTGGGACGTATACCTAAACGACAAAATAAATTAAAATTAAGCGTATCTATTTATATTTATCTCTATTTTATTACACAAATGCATGTACACACAAATAAGTTTAAAGAATTGGTAATTGTTAAATGAGTAAGACGTCTTCCTCTTCTCTACCCATTGCGATGCCCGACAGGGTCCATAATCTAATCTGTATAATTATGTTTCACACCTATGTACTACCTTATGGTTGCACTAAATGATTGAGTATATAGGGTGATGATGATGATGATGAAAAGCTAAAAAAATCTCTTACAAAAATCTCTTACCTTTACCAAGTCCTTGGTAAGAGATTTTAAAGACTAGACTGCCTAGTCTTTATACTAATTACAGTTATCACGGGATTTTTCAAAAAACATTCTTATTGTTGAGTAAGAGCATGGTCCTTGGTAAGAGATTTTTTCACAAGCACGTAAAGTCTTATTAGATTCGCTTTGTTCGTTTAATATAATATTTTTGACTTGAAAGCTTATATGAAAAGCCGTGCGTAAACGCTCATAACGATGAAGAGATTTTTTCACAAGCACGTAAAGTCTTATTAGATTCGCTTTGTTCGTTTAATATAATATTTTTGACTTGAAAGCTTATATGAAAAGCCGTGCGTAAACGCTCATAACGATGCTTGCTTTGGACTAAATAATATAGTAGATTAAAAAAAAAAGCATTGTTGTAACAAAAGTTTAACTTTTCCATTAAATAACTATAACAGTAAGCAATATTTGATACAGTAGACAGCACATCAAGCGTAACAGTATGATCTTGAAACCGCCCTTATTCCTTTCGTAAATAAGAATTATGTCAGGTTAATAGAAGAGAAACCTATTACGATGAAAGTTCTAGAAAGTGCTTCTTCAATCACAGTAGACTCCCCCAGCTCCCACGATAATGCTTTCTCAATGAGTTCTGGCGATCTTACTCACTGCCGGACTAGAATACTAATCTACTGAGTTTACTACTGATAAAGTTTTAAAAAAGATTTAGCAAAATATTATTGTAAATAAACGTAATGATGCTCGTAATGATGCTTACTTTGGGCTAGATACTTAATAGGTGTGAGTGTATGAATATTATTATTATTATTATTATCAGGTTGAAAAAATCTTAAGTTATATCTAAACTAGAAATGCTGAAGACTACGCAAGACTTTTAAAGTAATTATGGACTCGATGCATTGAAAATTTAAAAATAAATTTTAACCATAATAAAAACCGAATTTAAAACACTAAAAAAGCAGAAAATAATTTTACTTGTTTATCATAAAGGTATTTTTTTGGATTTGGTGCTGAACTGTTTCCAGAAGCTGTTAGAAAGGATTTCTGTGCACGTTTAGAATTGAGGATATCCCGATGGTAATAAATCTACTCCCAGCCCGCAATCGCTAATGCAATATTTTGCACCATATTTAGTGCTGAGCTTATCGGGTCAGCTAGTCCAGTAGATTATGGCCAATATAATCGTAAACGTGATATTCGGAAACAGAGTAAAATCCTATAACTTTTTAAGAGAGGTATGTAATAGACTGAGGTAGGGTATTTTGGAATTTTCATTTTCCTGTTTTACTCTCGTATGAGTAAGGTTAAGTATGTAATCAGAATGGAATTTACTCATACAAAATCTCTTTTCAATTTCAAACGCAAATATAACGCATAGAACAAAAAATGCCGCCATATTAAAAACTTTTATCTTAGTACCCCTTTTCGGGGTCAAGTATAAGGATTGAATCAAATACAGCCTTGATTTGGCAAACACATGTCGTGGCAAAAAGAATCAAAGTTTAGGAAGAACGACTAAGAAAAGAGTATTTTCTTATCATGCTGATGAAGAAGGACTAACTTATGTGACGAATCTGGTGGCAGAATTTTTAAGCCGCTATTAATTTGTAGAGATAGCTTATTTTAGGAACCGTAACATTGATAAACGGCAGTTGGAAACAGCTTAAAGCTTTCTAAAATGAGGGAAATCAGAACGATTCAATTTTCTCGTCTATCCAGGAGGCATTGAGTCTCAGTTTGGAAAGTTAGCATATTGCGGCGACTATTTTGTGTGCCCACATAAAAATAAGAAAAGCTGAGCTTTTTCTTGAGATAAGTATCAATTTTATGTAACCGTATAAAACTTCGCAAACAACAACTAACTGCTTAGAAATCAGAATAGTTGATACAATTAAATTCAAAGTTACCGATTGCGGTCCTACTACTGCCGCACGGGAGTAGTGCGATTGGCATGTTGCGTACTGACGCAACCGTCTAATTTGAAAGAGCACCTAAATCAGGTATTACTATCGTTGTTGAAACTAAAAACGTTACAACCCAGCCTATTCCACAAATAGAACAACTGAAAGAAACAATGGAATGACCATTGAATACATTATATTCAAACATATACTACCGCTATATTATGGGATATTAAGATCTGGAAAAGAAACCCAATTCCTTATTCTCGTCTTTACTTGCGAAGCACAATTTCACGGTATATTAAACATAGCTCTTATCCATTAAGAAAAATAACATGATAATACTTTGTCTTTTATCTTTCACTGTCTCATCGGATTAGCATTACCAGGAGAATGCAGGCTTCATGCTTAAGGATTTAGCGAAATAGACAACAGCTCCTAGATGGAATTTGTTTATTCTTTTAGAGTATTTTTATTCGTATTTTTGAATTCTTTAATTATGTTTGTTTAACGTGACGGATAATATATTCAGCTAAAATATACCGTTTCGCGTGTTCTTGTTTCGTATTTTTTGTAAGTAGTTGTTATTGACTAGTGTTTGTTTGTTTATGTGTGTAAAATTTTTCCTCAACACCTTTAAAAAAATTGCTAAGAATTACTTCAGGCTATTTATTTAACAGCTCAGCAATAAATTCAAATTAAAAACTTTTGAAAATTATCTTAAACCAGCCATAACCTAAGATTACAACCCAATAACATATCTACAGTGTCACTTAAGATTATAGTTCTATTCCAGTTCGAGCAACAAAAACTAATACGAAAAAAGAAAACGCATAAATAGTGCAAGGATTAAAAGGAATAAATCAAATTTAAACGTGTGTTTAAACTTAAAAGAAATAAAAATATCACAAAATACGACTGCGAAACTTTAGATAAAACGTCACCGATCTCCTCCTATGTTTCTATACGGGTTCACAATTATTACCAATCTCAAAATAAACTCCTGTTACACTATTTACAAAGAACACGAATAAATGCAGCCTTTTATTACTTCATCCAAAACTATACAAGTTGACATGAATGTTAACAGAAAATAAATTATGGCATTGTAAGAACTCGCGTCTATATAAATGTTTGAAATGAATTATATTAGGATCATAAAAGGACGTGTTGAATAAGGGTGTAGAAGGGTCTAGCACGTGTGATATTAATGATGTTCTGCACAAGGGAGCGTATATGAAAAATTGTGAAAGTGTGGCGAACAAATCTTGGCTATTTCTATCTGGTGAATTTGAGTTAGGAGTGGTTATGAGGATCTCTTTTGAATAAAGGCTGATGTGCATTACAAAATTGCTTTTGTACATCAAAAGAGGTTCAGAACTGGTATTTTTCAGAGCAGTTTAGAAATATAACATAAATAAGTCTTCGATAAATATTCGTGTAGACGTTTTGTTATAGCCCAACTTAATAAATGATAAATTCGAATCAAGTTGCTGAGTTGTTCTCGTTATTTTATTTGGTATTTCTTTTTTAGAGTTAGTTAAATTATGTATTATCAGTGTTATTACTGGGTATGGACGGCATTTCATCTTAGGCCTCAGGATGACAACTCACCTGCAATATCAAGTGATTCCTTGTTATTGCAGGTTTCTATTGGCGGCGGTAACCGCTTACCATCAGGTGGGCCGTCAGCTTGTTTTCATGTAGTTGTATAAAAAAAGTTTGATTTTTTAACTCGTAGTTACTACTAATCAAACATCGCTCTGTGTGAATCGGTAATTCAATGCGTTGTAAAATTTATTTCTGCTCGTGGTGAAAAAAATTTTGTTTTAAAAAAGGAAAATCAGCGGGATACCTAACAGTTTGTATAATACCAAGGGAACTCGCGTGTTGCCAACCTTGTAGAAATCAAGAGGAAGCGTGATGATGAGGGCATAGGAAACAAGTCTTTGTTCCCAACACATTTTTTTCTAGATGACCTCTGGCAATTTCACTTACTTGAGGAACACAGTACTGCTACTATTTTCTATAAGGCAGAGGTTCTTGAAATAAAGCCAATGCACCAGACAAACCTACATACGGGCCTACAACATAGTAAAAGGAAGAAAACTCCTAGGATAGGAGTAAAACATAAAATTGAATTACAAGAAACAATTCGATAGCCAAAAGCACAAGCTCTAAACGTGATAAGTGCTAAATAAAACTGCGATAAATCAAAAATTTGCTCCACGTTCCTTAAATTACCTAGAACAACTTTCCTGTTTGTTCTAGATAATCCCGTTTCTAGTTCTGTAACTATAACAATCAAAATGTTTCTTGCTGCCAATTAGTCCGTAAATAAATACTGCCGCTAGCAGCACAAATAGTACAATGCTAACAAAGAGTCGTCGAGCAGGTTAACTTTATATGGGAAAATGTTGCTGGAATTTCGACAATGTGTTTTTGCTGGTCTTTTTTTTAATTATAAAATGTCTAAACCTAGATATTTATTGTATTCAAAGGCCTAAGCATCAATCTATTCTTCATTTAATTATACAACTTTCTACGAATATTTTTACAAACAAAATTTTGTAAAGATAACTCACCAAGCTTTTATAACTAGATAGTGAGAAATTTTTTAGTGAAATATTTTGGAAATTTCTTATTCCTCAACAACCCTAACAATATTATAAATGTGAAAGTGAGTTTGTTTGTTTGTTTGCTTGTTACGCTTTTACGCTTAAACCACTTAAACGATTTCGATGAAATTTGATATGCAGATCGTTTGAGAATCTGTGAAGAACGAAGGATACTTTTGGAAGCAATAACCGACATCCACGCGGGCGGTGCCAAGGACAAAAGCTAGTAGTATATATTTTGTATTTTGTGGACATAGACATAATGCTTTACATACCTAGTATTAAGCTCGTTTCTTAATTGGGGCGCTCACAGGGCATTTCGCTACTAACCACATGCTTTTCAAAATGCAACTCTACACAACACAATCTTGTCGGGCATGTGGTAAATGCCAGGACTCTCCTGTGTCATTGTGATACTCTGGCTGGCTAGAACCAGAATAAGCCTTCTGGAAGTGGTATATGATATGACTTAGTCATCGCCCCACAATAAGATAAGCTATAATAAGATAGTGTTATCTTATGATTTCGCAAAGTGGTTTTATTTAAAAAATATTTTACATTGTAATCTGCTAGTATTTATAAAATTTGAACAACAACTGCATTTTCATCAAATCTCAAATTTACAGGTAGACCATTAATATGTTGTGAATTTATAGCGAAAAGGTGATAGGAGTACTTTAAAGCCTGTCACGATTTCTCGTGAACAAAACGTTGCGTTGCGGAGAAGGCTATCTTTTTTTTCAATGAAACGGTTCCCTAAAGGATTTATCATCATCATCATCATCATCATATTTCCAACGATTTCCACTGCTGAACAAAGGCCTCCTCCTTCGATCTACAAACGAAACGGTTCTGCGCAGCCTGCATCCAACGGCTCCCTGCGACCCTGACCAGGTCGTCTGTCCATCTAGTCGGAGGCCGTCCTACTTTGCGCTTTCCGGTACGTGGTCGCCATGCTAGAACTTTAACGCCCAATTGGCTTTAGTTCTCATAAGGATGTTCTCGTTTCTAATTCTATCTCGTAGGGAAACACCAAACATAGCTTTCGTTCCTTATCTCGTTGGGTAACTGTCAACTTACACAGAATGCCTTAGTAAGCGACCATGTTTCACAACCGTATGTTATCACTGGAAAAAGAAAGGATTTATATCTAAATACGTATTCAAGGTAATATCGTAGATTTTATTTCTGTCCCTTCAACGTTATCCGCTGTCGTATTCAGAATAATATTACGTTATAATATCATATCACTAGAAAATATAATCCAGTATTAAGATCAGTGTCATGTGCCGATCCCAAACGAAAACCTTCAGCCATTGTTTTATGGAAATCAGAAACAACAAAGTTACCTCATACAATTGAATGAAACCTAAACAAATATTATCTTAATGTTAACAACCTTTATTAAGTTTTGTTTGAGTTTCCTTATTATTGATGAATTTACCAAAGATTTTGGCTACACGTGTAGGCTTAAGCAAGTTATAGTTTAGTATATTGCATTACCTTGTTTTTCGTGGGGTGCCAGGCTAGAATAGCGCCTCCCCGTCTTCTCCCGTGGGTGTCATCAAAACCGACTTAGGGATATGCTTCCCCAGATGACCGGCAGCGTTGTCTGGGTACCGGCTAATCGCTACGATCACCAACCTGCCTGCCAAGCGTGGTGATTATGACAAAATCCCCTCATAATGGTCAGGACATGGTATCGGCCCCCAGTTCCCGGCGCCCGTGCTACTCCAGACAACGACCTGGTCAGGGTCGCGGGGAGGCATTGGATGCAGACTGCGCAAAACCTATCTGTTAGAAAATTCGGGGGGGCTTTTGTTCAGCAGCCTTCCTAGGTTCATATGATGATGATGATGATATTGCATTTTTGGTTCAAATGTTCATTGCAATTTTTTTAACATTACATCAAGTGCAGATAACCTCGCACGAGACAAATTTGCATTATATTGTTAAGGTAACTATTATTTTTGGTATTTTGTCAACTGTGATATTTTTTTAAACTTCACATCTTTTTTATTATTTTTGTCTCATCACTATCTTCTTTTGCTCTTGTACAGTCAATAGCACATCAAGCACAACAGTTTGACTTTGAGACCGCCTTTTTTTTTTTTTGAATGACTATTGCTGTTGGCCGCAGATGGCCTTTACAGCGTAACCGGGGTTTTTAAGGAGGCGAGAACCTTGGTGAGTCCTCAAGCCTTGGTGGGCGAATTCGCCTCTGGAGGATTTCTAATCGTCAGGCATCACCTCTGGAGGAGGTGTCTCGCTGACTCTTAGAGTCTCCAGGGCGCTCGAGCCATGAGGGAACTTTGAGACCGCCCTTATTCTCTTCGTAAAAGATGCAGCTTTCTTAGTGCAATTGTTACGTGCACTTGATGTGATGTTGTCTGTACTTGTCATTTAAGCTTTATCGTCCCAAATTTTTTTATCAATCTTCATTTAATCAATTTTGTTATACATTAGAGCAGGGGTCTCCAAACTACGGCCCGAGGGCCACATCCGGCCCGCGGACAGATTTTGTCCGGCCCGCGGAGAGCTAGCATACTTGAAAACTCCTTTTAGAGAACATATTTTTTATAGCAAAATAAATTTAGCTTACTGAAGTATTCTAATTTTATGTTGAATAATTAATATGACATCTACATTGATATGGTCATGGGCTAACTACTCATAACATTGTTGTAGGCTTATTGTTATTGTTTTGGTGATAAGTTGGATAAAAAAACACAGAATTGTAATGAGTAAAGACATGTATAATATCCAGAAAATTTAACTTCAGTATATAATAACTAACAAATTATTGAAATGAATCCAACTAACATTTTAAATAAAAATATAACAAGCATAATGACATATGAAATACTAATGAGATTTATGTAATTGAGATTTTCCACTGACAATAGTTTGTAGTTGTGGACTAATTTTACTTGTACCAATTATTAAAAGAGATTTAAGATGCTCATCAGTTAATTTAGATCTGTAAACATTTTTTGTGTACTTCATTTTGGAGAAGGTTAGTTATATAATATGGTTTTGGCCCTCGGAACTTACTGGAGTAATCAGTATGGTCCTAAGGCTGGAAAGTTTGGAGACCCCTGCATTAGAGCATCATTGAAGGAATTGTAGCACTGGAGTGACATGGTTGTGGCTATGGACAGTGGCCATCTGTCAAGTCATGACGGAGCTAGTAACAATTATGCAGCAAATGGTTTTACTAATTTTAATCAAACAGGCATACTTAAAATTTATTATGTATGTATTAAGCTAAGGACGTAGATATACAGGGGACAAGTACCCTTGCTTACAATACAATGGCTTTCTCACGCGGCTTTCGTGCTTAACAATCCATGTACAATTAAAGAAAGCGTTCATCATTTTGTGGACTGTATGTACATCGAGAGCTTTCGATATTTGTTTTTCGTTTGTGCATCTATGGAATTCACACACCAAGTCTATTGAGAATCTCCAAAGTATTCCTGTCGAACGGTTAACTCAAACAGCCAACTGCAAACAGAGACGGTATCGGGGGAACGTAAACAGAACCGACGAACACATGCAGCCGCACTGCGCTTTGTAGGTATTTGCCATAAATTGTTGTAGCGTAATAGCTATTGGAAATGTTCTTATATATTTTATTTGTTGAGCTAGAAATAGAAGTGACATTTAGCATCAGTACTCCATTTGAAACTTGGAGAGGAATGAAGCATTGAACTCAATAGAACCTCTGTGAATAGTATTTGAAAATAATGACCACACGAGTTTGTTGCTGAAGTCTTCTCGGTAGTTTACGTTTTGGAACCGGTGTTAATTCAGACATGATAAACAGACAGACGTCGTTGGATGGTTGGAGTATTTTTGCATATCACTTAGGACTATGGACTCAGCTCCCTTATTCGCTGTGCTTGGAAGTGGCGATGATAACACTTTTAGAATAATGTTTCTTGCATCACATGTAAGGGCTTTTGACATAATTTATTCCACTAAATAAAAAATAAAATAAATACCAAGCGTCGCACACAATAACAGACTTGACAGTAGAACATTTCAAAAAAGCCGGTTAGTTGCAATAAGATAATTTTTGGCAAAGTCGGTAAATTACAATAGCCGATATTGTAATTTTTACTGGCCTCTAATGTCTTTTTTTTTTGTTATTCTCCCTATAAGGCTAAGGGAACTAATGCCCATACAGCCATGCCTTCAGTATCTCTTTATTTCTTCATTTATTGTATTGAAATGCTGGTGTTACACATTTCAATGCATCTTGGGAGTATTTGACGCGAAATATATGATGACAGTCTCCTTAAGATGCTACTTGATGAGGTGGATAACCACAAAAAAGTTCTCATCGTCTTTCACACAATATTCACTTTTATTCTAATAATATTTTAGTTGCACGTCAACACAAACACTTGGTTTATAAAACAACACCACTTTTATAACACAAAGTTCGCTGCGACACAATTTTTAATTATTGTAATAAAAATCTTGACTGACACCACAAAATCCCGCCAAACACTCCCTCTAATGTCAAATTCATAGATGTTGCCAAGTCTCCACTCTTGTGCAGTGATCAGCAAACATTCACTTTTACCTTTCATTCATTAAACAAGGAGTAAGAATTAGACTTCTAAATTTTAAACAGCACCTCTTTTTACTAGCAAACTATTTTAATTTTATAAAATTTTTCTTCACTAAAACTTGTTTCCATTAAAAAAATCATGTCCGCAACATGTTCTGTCGTCGCGTTGTTAGCAACAACAATGGCTTGGAACAAAGCGTCATTGTTCCGTTGGCATTGTGTCGCGGCAACGTCGTCGTTACTGCGTTGTTTATGTGGATAATTTCTGGTGAAAAAAAGATGATGGTCGCCCTTTGAGCAAAGTGTAAGGTTCTTCTTTTGTAAGTTCTTGTCCTTAGCTGGTGCTAAGAAATATGAATGTTCTTATGAATATTCTTAATTTACACAAAGATATGCTTACGAGATATTGGGAGCTCGGTGGCGTAGTGGTTTGAGCGCTCTGGTTTCGATAACGAAAACAAAGCAACTTTCGCCATGGTCGGTCCTGGGATGGGTCAACCTAATTTATAATCTCGAGCTCCTACGTGCACCGTGATTCGCCCAACCCGCATTGGGCCAGCGTGGTGCTGTTATGGCCCAAGCTCCTCATGTGTTTCTCCCATGTAGGAAGGCCTGTGCCCAGCAGTGGGACGTATATAGGCTGATGATGATGATGATGATGCTTACGAGAGGAGCTCTGTGGTGTTTTGGTTTGAGTTCTTGTTTTGATTATAAAAACAAAGCAACTTACATCATAATCAATCCCGGGAGTGAGTCAATCTAAATTTGTGATACCAGGTTCGTGTAAGCCTTTCATAGTCCCGGTTGTTACTGCAACTGCTTTATTGTAAAAGTTTTTGTGATAAAGTCGTAGATAAAATTGTAGGCTTTTAATTGAATTTCATTTATTCATTTACTGCTCATGTCGTTACAATGATCTTACAGTGTACTAACATACATTATGTTTCGTTCGCTACATGATGCCTGTGAGGGCACTGCAATATATAATTTATAACCATTGAATTTTAATACACAACAGTTTTCTATATTTATTGGCCATTATCAAATCGAACATTGCTACGATGTACTACTAGGTCTTTAATTGAATCTATAACGATGTGTCAGTTAGGAACTCATTAATAGTGTGATAAGATTTTTGGACTAGAAAAAAAAGGAGACTCTTTTTGAAAGTTGATAGTTCAGTATTGTTACGAATGAATGTCGGCGTTTAATGAGCGGCCTAGGCCTCCTGGTTAATTTAACCAGTTCGCTACGACACACATATAATATTTATGACGTTTAGTATGATAAGAATCGAATAAAGCTACAAATTCTTAGATCAGAAACCAGATTTTAATATCGGTAATTTCCACTAAGCCCTAACGCACTTAAAATTTAACACCTGGTTTTGAAAACCAACTCATACTGAAATCAGAATTTATATCTAATCAATCTCATCTGTATATTGCCCCGATTCTTCTCGAACCTTAGTCGAGATTATAAAAGGGGCGTAATATGTCATTAAGTGGTTGCCATGTTAACGACTCATTCTGAGCAACTGAGATTAACTAGCTCAACGAGTGATTCGGAGCACTATCACACCGTACTCATAAAAACTTTTATTGCCTGCGTATCCATTTGATTTATTTAGTGGATAGAATGAGCCTGGTAGGGCAATTTAAAGATACTTCGACAGCCATGAAAACATATTTTTTTGAGTTGGTGCTAAGTTGTTTCCAAAAACAATAGAAAGTGAAGCATCGACTCCAAAAAAATATGTTTCTAGGGGATGAGTACCTACTTACATTTAATTATTTTAAGCTTTTGAGGTTTTTGAAGTCGGTTTAAATTTTTATTTAGATTTTTTTTTTCACAATTTTTGGTGATAACTTTCTAAGGTCGAAGCTAGATAGGTGACCGTCAACTTATATTGTTTCCTACTATCGTATCGTTTCACTAAAAAGTCATAGGAAAGCAAAAATCCGTTATTTCGCAAACGACTTACTGATTTTAGTTTTTCTTTAAATTCAGACATGACAGACAGACAGAGACTATGACGTTGTTAGTTAATATATTTTTTGTGATAGTTGTAAGAATTTGTTTTTTTGGCGATTTCTTTCTTTATGTAAAAACCAAACTACCCAACTGATTTTGAAAATAAATAAATTAATGAATCTAAAGAAGTCCATGGTTACCCATCCACGATTTTGTAAGCATGACATGACTCCATCAAAGTTAACGATAAGCTAAAAGTACTTGCAGCTCGCTTGATGGTAAACATGGATTGTAGCCCATAAGCTCACTGAAGATCCTGTACAGATGCTTAAGTAAAAAAAAAACTCGCATTGAGAACTTCCTCCTTTAATATAGGTTGATAACTACCCCTCTTAAGAATTTTGATGGATGTAAAACCGTTGATACCTTGAGGGATGAAACGTTTATGCTTAAAGTTGCGCCCATCAATGTCTTGCTGTCAAACATCGCAGGCTTAAATGAACTGTCAAAAGCGAGCAATCAAACATCGAAGCGGTAAAGTCTTGGATTAGGGATCATCAATAAATCGCCAGAGCACCTTCAGCAATGATTGACAGTTTCTCCACGCTTCGGAGCAAAATGGTGTGGCGTAATTGAAAAGTTTTAGCGGGTTTCCTAGTGAATTTCGTAGTATTATCAATTATATAATTCATTAAGCGGGGCTTCCTGGCACAAGTATTATCTTACTTAAAAGGAATTTCCAAACCCGACTATTGTAAGCAAAACTTATTAAGGAAATAAAACCATTTTCATTTTCATTTTCATTATTAGCTGTAACGTATAAAAATCCCGTTACCACTTGTGATTTTAGTTACCATGGTTCACTATTTTCGATATCTTTAGCATCATAGAATAAAACTTTACTATAATGTCTGCGTTCAGAGGATCCAGTGCGTAATTTGATGCTCTGAAAATTACACCTTCACGTTTGCTGCCAGCTGCCAAATCGTATGAAAACTATTACAGTGCCTCTATTATACTTTGCATTTTATGATGACCCTATTTGAATGTGGAGTCCAAACAGCAATCGCGGTTTTTACGTTTCACGCAAAACTCACATTGAGGTTTAGGGCAGTAAAATTAAATAATCCACTTCAATTCACGATTTTCTTTGGTGATGTACGAGCCAACTCGTAAAGTTTTGTTCTGTAAGCAAAAAAGTCACACGGTTTGGCAGTGTGCTCAACTAGGGTTGCACCACCACCTTGCAGAAGATGCTAGAACACACACACACACACTGCATATTATTACTTTGTACTTTTGTGTTAGAAGAGAACAATAGGTAGAGAACTGGCGAACTCGTATCATATGCTGCCAACAGATTGATTTTAATAGCAGCCCGCGAGAAGCGATAAGGTACTACTAACGTCTTTAAGCAACGGTAGCCACTTACCATCAGGCTACCGTACGCTTGTTTGCCCAAAAAAGATGACCGAAAAAAGTATATTTTAAACGATAATATTAACGATTTACCTCAGTATCACAATAAAATACTGACGTTAAATGATAGAAGGTTAAATAGAGTCACCCCAGCGAGGCGGTGAACAGCAATATGTGCTGCTAATACTCGTACTTTAATTGGAGCACAGACAAAAATAGAACTACACTCAATTAAAATGAAAAAAAAAAAAAAATGAAAAAAAGTAAAATCTATTTTCAACTAGTGAGGTGTGCCAGGTCAGCCCCCTATCCTTCCGAAAGTTATATATTGTTAACTTATTGCGAATTAAATTTTAAATTTATATGTAATATAAAATCCGTAAGTATCCACAAACTTACCAAGAATAAAATCTAATCTGCCCGTTAATAGCTATTGTTTCCTTGTTTATTACGTGCGTGTCCTAGTTAAATAACTGAGTGGAAGTGATAATATAAGCTAAGTCAATAAGCGGCTTGGTAAGAGGAAGTACGGTAAATTACATTTAAGTTACGCGTTAAGTCACGAGTAAAGTTTACACGTGTTAGATTAACGCGTCCTATTTACTAGCAATAATGTAATTATTATCAACACTATCTGAAACCACAGAGTCTATTTCGTTATTTACTTTGATGATTATTTCATCTCTTACATCAGAAAAAGCTTCATATATTTTTTAATTCATTTTGAGTAATACGTGGACGATTTTTTTAGAGGTGAACGTTCTGGTAATCGGTTTTCTGGCGTAAAAAAAGGGTAAAGACAATACGTGAGTAGTGATCAAGGTGCTACGAACGTCTATAGGCTATGCTAATAACGCGTTAGTTGTGCTTAAGGTGCTATGAGCGTCTATAGGCTACGGTAATAACACATGAATAGTACTCAAGGTGCTACAAGTTTCTATAGGCTACGGTAATAACGCGTGAGTAGGTAGTGCTCAAGGTGCTAAGAGCGTCTATAGGCTACGGTAATAACACCTGAGTAGTACTCAAGGTGCTACAAGTTTCTATACGCTACGGTAATAGCGCGTGAGTAGGTAGTACTCAAGGTGCTACGAGCGTCTATAGGCTACGGTATAAGCACGTGAGTAGTGCTCAAGGTGCTGCAAGTTTCATTATGCTACGGTAATAGCGCGTGAGTAGGTAGAGCTAAAGGTGCTATTAGCGTCTATAGGCTACGGTAATAACACCTGAGTAGTGCTCAAAGTGGTACAAGTTTCTATAGGCTACGGTAATAGCGCGTGAGTATGTAGAGCTAAAGGTGCTATATGCGTCTATAGGCTACGGTAATAGCACGTGAGTAGTGCTCAAGGTGTTACAAGTTTCTATCCTGGCCGAGTAGTCAGTACCTCTAATTAGACTACTCGGTCAGAGGCCCCGGGTGCAAATCCGGTAGCGGATGACGTTAGTATGTTTTTTTTTATACAACTAGGTGACAAACAATCTGACGGTCCACCTGATGGTAAGCGGTTACCGCCGCCTATAGACACCGGCAACAGCAAGGAAAAATCACTTGATATTGCAGGTGCGTTGTGATTCTGAGGCCTAAGGTGAAATGCCGTCCATACCCAGTAATTACACTGGCTACCTTTCCCATCAATCCGAAACACAGCGAACTCTTTGACGGCTAAAATAAGAAAGGCGGTGGTACCTACCCAGACGACCATAAACGGACATACCACCTGTGATAAAATAAACATTTAATTGTTCATTAGTCATGGATGTTTGTATGTTTATTTAGTATATTTAATCATAATCATAATCATTTATTGCACTCCAAAATTTTATACATGGTGTTGGAAATAAAATTTTACAAATCATTTTGTACCCTGTCGGGCACGGCAAGTTAGGAGGGCGGATGAATTTATATATAATTTAAAATTTAGGTATATTGTTTATAAAAGTGTTTATACTATTTATCTATTAAGTGTGAAAAGTAGTAGGTTTCATTTAAATATTCATTTAATTTGTAATATGATTTTGTAACTAACAGTTTTTTTATAAGTTTTACAAATTGTTTATCTTTAACTTCTTCCTTTATATTTTTAGGCAGTTTATTAAATATTTTTATTGACATGCTATATTTTTATTGACATTGACATTTGTAAGCATCATAAAAATTTATGATATTTATATCCATATTACTATCAATATTTCACCGTTATTTAGTGTTATTATTATTTTATTAAGCTTTTCGCTTATGACTTGCAGCTGAGCAGCAGATTCGGGCAATCACACGGACCATTGGGCGCGCTAACTCATCGACCGCGGATGACGAACTTAGCTCGCGCCGCGTCATCCACTGCCAATGCTAAGACTGTTTTGCCTGTTCAATTTACAGGACTGTGTATTTGGAAACATGCTTTTATCCGAACAAATTATTTTCTTGTTCACGTAACTCAATCCGTCTCAATAGAACAATTTTGTTGTGATTGGGTTGTGAATTGTGAATACATAAAAAAATGTAAATTTGTGATGTATCTGTCGCTGCCTGTTCGGGACTCTTTAGTTTGATAAATAGTTTTTTACGATGTTTGATTGTTTTTTATATGTCAGATTTTGTCAACAAATAAAACGGGAAATAAACGGGATAACTTGAAAATCTTTAAAGTTTTATTACAAGTCATCTCAGTAGGGTTTTTATTTACACCGATTTGAATTACCACGGTGCTACCCAAACCAGCCCAGCCCTAACACTGCCATCTGGTTAAATTCGCCGCTTAATTGGATGCCTAGCCCATTGATTATGTCGGCATCCAATTAAATGTCCAGGCCGATAGTTGATTAAACTAGACTCACTTAAGGTTTTATGACCTAGCGTATTGAAAGGATCGTCTTGTACCGAAGAGTTTTAGTTTGATTGGTGGGTTCAAGGTTATTCTTTTATGACCACTTATATCCGACATAGAAACAAACATTCAAAAAGCAAAATACACATAAAAGAAAATACAGCGAATTGATAACCTCCTCCTTTTTTTTGAAGTCTATTAAAAATAGATGTTTGTGCTCAATAAAAAAAAAACATTTTTAATTGGAAAATTTATTCATTTCGAAAATATGTTGATATTTTACATAGAAACATGAGAAAGCTATCATAATTATCACTACAGCAGAAAATTGCTTTTCCAAGAACCAAAGTAAGCATCATAAAAATTGTTATTCTTTCAAAGGTTTGATAATATTTTCTCCGAGAGCAAAGTTATGATAGGATCTTAGTTGTAACTATATAGATATGGGGTGAATGCTCGTACAATGACAGAGAAAGGTTGCAATGTAATCCTTTATTTAATCTTAATAAATACGTCCATTCTGGCTTCACTAAGAGACATTCGATATTTTATAATTCGATAAAATTAAAACAATTTAAAACACTAAAACCAACTAGGTGGTAGGCCCGTATGTAGGGTCGTCTGGGTAGGTACCACCGCCTTTCTTATTTCAGCGGTGAAACAGTTCGCTGTGTTTCGGATTGAAGGGAAAGGTAGCCAGTGTAATTACTAGGCATGGAGGGCATTTCATCTCAGGCCTCAGGATGACAGCGCACCTGCAATATCAAGTGATTTTCCCTTGTTGTTGCAGATGTCTATAGGCGGCGGTAACCGCATACCATCAGGTGGGCCGTCAGCTTGTTTGTTATCCAGTTGTAAAAAAAAAAATTTGATTGGTACGGAGGACAGCACATCAAGTGAAACAGTTTCACTACGAAAGCCGCCTCTATTACGAACGCAGTAAGGGCGGTCTCAAGATCAAACTGTCACGCCTGGTGTACTGTCGACTGTCGACACTTACATACATCAAATTATTTTTTCCTTTTAAGTGTTTTGTTTTTTATTTTTGTTTATTTTTTTTCACTCCACCTTTCACTGGTGGATAAGTTGATTTCTTGATATATTTTCGGGTGCCATTATTATCAGAATTTAAAATCTCAACATTAGTACCGTCACAGTCTCTGCTTCTAGCGAAAGCTTTTCCATAAATGAATGAGAAAACAGTTTTGCATACGGAACCAAAGATAAAATGCTAGTTGGCATCACAGATGCAAATAGTCCGTTGTAAACCTAATCTACAAATTGCCCGGGCTTGTGTCGCCGTCGTTTTGTCGCTCTTTGTCTGTCGCGTTCCGCTTTCACGTCAGATCCTTGTCACTAAATAGAAAAGGGCAGGAGGTCGACTCCTAACTCAACTGTTTGAAAGATTAGGCTAAAGCCAAGTCAAGGGTTTGACAATTCTGACGCGCCAGGTTAACTTTATTAACTAACTAGGGAGAGCAAGGTAGGTTCAGTTAATAAAATGATTTCTGGAAAATACAAATTTTTTAGCGTATATTGACTATAGTCCAAACAATAAAAACCATGATTCTTGAGTCATATTGGAAAACTACAAAATTCCAAGAAATGAAAGACTAAAAATTAATAGCATATTAAATGTCACAAGTCTGTAACTATCATACACATGTGGGCTACTTACATACCCACATACTATAAATATATATCATAGACTATGACGTTGGTATCTTAGCAACCGTTGTTTATATCTTGCATTGTCACTTCTTTAATATATTTGTTACAAAAAGCATAACTAAGTTCCGTGTTATTCCTAGTACACATTAAAGTAAACGTTATACTATGTGAATACCTGTGTTTGCATTTACTGGACCATACAAACCGTAAACCGCATATATTCAGTACCTACCAACACACACACCACATCGCATAGACCAAACACATATAAAATTTTATGGAATTACTTTATATTACCGCTACTAGGTGGTAGACCCATATCCCCGTCGCCTGGGTAGGTACCACCGCCTTTCTTATTTCAGCCGTGAAACAGTTCGCTGTGTTTCGGATTGAAGGGAAAGATAGCCAGTGTAATTACTGGGCATGGACGGCATTTCACCTTAGGCCTCAGGATGACAACGCACCTGCAATATCAAGTGCTTTTCCTTGTTATTGCAGGTGTCTATAGGCGGCGGTAACCGCTTACCACCAGGTGGGCCGTCAGCTTGTTTGTCATCTACTTAGTTGTATAAAAAAAAAAGTTAGAGACGGCTCTAATCTACCCAGAACTCTCTTTTTGACAGAAAATCCCTTGGAGTCAACTCGATACAATTTTCCTTGCCCTTTCAAGTAGTATCATTTTTAATCACATTTACATCTTTGATTTTGTAAGTTTATAACGGCCAAAGTACTTTGTTGTAAGACCAGCATACATTTTTTTCAAAGATTTTTTTTGAAATTTCATACATAAAAATAAAGTATCTATCATTTTTGTTTATTTATTTATGCACTCACTTAAGTGTGTGTATGTAGATTTTAATGTGCGATTTGAAAAGTTAACATAGTTTTACAATCTAGGATGGCGGCCGGAATTTAATAGGGGACATATCCCCTGAGCTGTAATCATTATGCTTACTCTTGATTTCTACGGGCTGGACAACGCATGAGTTTATTATCATCTTCACCAGCCTATATACGTCGCACTTCACTACATGGGAGAAACACATGAGGAGTTTGAGTCATAACACCACCACGCTGCTGGCCCAATGCGGGTCGCAATCACCCCGCAATCTATTATGATGATGATCTTAGCTTTTTAAATGTGAAACTTATATCCTATCAGATCGAACGTCAGCTCTGAACTGAAGTCTTTCTTATTATGTTTACAAAAAGCTATGATCGAAATCAGAGCAAGGGTTCATTGTTTAAGGCCGAGCTGAATCGGCCTCGCAAATTGAGGCCAATATTTGAAGAGGCCTCGTGACATCAGCACGAGTCTCATTTGCTTTTTGTAGTGAATAGCGATTCTTTATAATCCAATAGGGATGTAAATAAGGACCTTTTTGCTACTTACTATCCTAGGAGTATGGAATACAATATCAGTATTCTGTTTTGTTTAGGAGTGGAAATGGAAAGAAAAATGTTATGGGCGAAATATTCACAGTACTACCACCGCACTATCCTACTTCATGTTAACCTACTAATTTGTGTTAATATTATAAAGCTCAACGGTTTGTTTGTTTGTTCAAACGCGCTAAACTCAGGAACTACTAATTCAAATTAAAAAAAAAAATGTTTTCTCGGATACTCCATTTATCGAGGAAACTTTTATAACATCACGCTACGACTAATAGGAGCTGAGCATCAATGAATTTTTTTATTTTTTTATTTGCAGAAACGGAAATAAAGTATTCTTTTTCAGAGCTTTCGTTGCGTGCGCTGCATACAAGGTTAAAGTTACGCAAATATCATGTATGCCGAAATTGTTCTCCTTCATAAGTTCTAAAAATAAGTCCGTGAAAGCAACTTTTAGGGTTCACTCACTATAACCTTTTTTTTAATAAAAATTGTTCTAAAATAATGCATTAACTGCGAAGGTGTTGTTCAATCACGTCAGAATGGCTAAATAGAACTGGATGATATTTGGCACAGTTGTAAATGATATTCTAGAATAGGCAACATTTTATCTCCAACAGGCTACATTTTATCTTGGAGAAAAGTACGGTTTCCGTTGGATACAACCGATATTGACATGGACAACGTTTCGAGCAAAAACTACTTGATCGTAATCCTGTAATAATTTCTGGGCCATTTTTAACACTCACCACCTGTTAAGAAGTGGTGTCCATATGCGGGGACAACTACTTATCAGCTTAGTGCGCCATGAAAACACTGCTCCAGCCGCCGCCACCTTGCCGGCCCTTACCTTTTTGCCTCTTTTAATGGAACCCATTCCATGGAAAAGAGGGAACACAATGTGCTGATCAATAATTACAAGTTTTGGAAGTACCTACGACAAAGAAACGAGCTGCTATTCCTCATGTTCGATGTTAAGATGAAGACAGTTAGTTTATTACTCCATAGATTGGCGCGCGTATTCCTGAGTAGGAAGGAGAAGGCATGATAAGGTCGAAAAGATGTTCGGAACACTTTCTATAATACAACCGATTGAAGGTCCTAAGCAACGCAATCTTGACGCACTTCTAGAGGCAATATTAGAGAAGTAAGTAGGCATCGTACTTCAGCCAGATGAAAATGTAATTTCGTTGTTTAACAAAATTTTTGAAGAATAACCATCAGAATAGCATAAACAGTAAAACATATATGAGACCAATTACGGGCCTACATTTCATATTCTTTTTACATTTCTCATTTATGTGGTTAGTTTGATGAAAAATACGAGTAGTTAAAATCATGGTAAGTTATATATTTTTTTACACAACTAGATGACAAACAAGCTGATGGCCCAACTGATGGTAAGCGGTTACCGCCGCCTTTAGACACCTGCAATAACATGGAAAAATCACTTGATATTGCATGTGCGTTGACATCTTGAGGCCTAAGATGAAATGCCGTGTATGCCCAGTAATTACACTGGCTGCCTTTCCCTTCAATCCGAAACACAGCTAACTGTTTCACGGCTGAGATAAAAAAAGGCGGTGGTACCTACCTAGACGACCCTATACGGGCCTACCACCTAGTATACAAAGTAAGGACTGGATATTTAATAAAATCTTGACGATCTCGACGGTTGTGCATTCAGAGGATAAAAATAACTTCACTTCCTATACCTACGTGCTTCATAGTAGACAGTTCACTGGTAACATACTAGGTCAACTCAATGCACACATGGAGTGTGCAAACACCATATGATTAATTCGCAATACTTAGTTAATTAATTGCTACCTACACAGTCCAGCGGTAGTTGGATGATTGGATAACTGCCCCGATTTGATTAAGTTTGTATAAGCATTGTAAAGCAATCTCGCATTTGATTAGGTACTTCTAGTTTCCATCAGGCTGTTTGAGGAGATAACTAATGAAATAATGGACTGAACTCAGTGGTAGGCCCGTATGTAGGGTCGTCTGGGCAGGTAGGCAGGTACCACCGCCTTTCTATTTGCGGCCATGAAACAAGTAGCTGTGTTTCGAATTAAGGGAAAGGTAGCCAGTGTAATTACTGCGCATGGAAGGTATTTTATCTTAGACCTCAGGATATTGATGACACACACACCTGCAATACCAATTTGAAAAATGATTTTTTCCTTGTTTTTGCAGGTGTCTATGGGCGGCAGTACCCACTTGGCACCATGTGGACCGTAATCTTGCTTATCGTCACTTTCCCGTGGCACGGCGAACTCCCTGGGGATTGGACGAAAATTGTCTGTCTCTTCGTTTGAGAGAAAAAAAGAGATACAAGACATTTTGCCTCCTAATAAGTGAACATAAGTGCTATAGAGAAATTTTGTCCACGGCCTGTGCTAAGCCTGCAGATGTCGTTAAACCCAAGGTCAAACAAATATATGCAGCTTGCCTGATGGGAAGCAGTTATCTTAGCCTACAACCTGATAAGACACCCTATCAAAGGATCTACTCACACGTAGCCTGCCCTGCTTAAATCATGCTGACAGCATAGGAGGTAAGTCCCCTATCCCCTAGGTCCTTAATGAGCTATGGGGACGTTGTTCTCCGCAAAACACAACAGTACAAGATACTTTTCCCAGCTTCCAATACTATAATGAAGGAACCAGTCAATCTAATACGAATCATCATCAATCACATCAGCCTATGTAGTCCACTGCTGAGCAAGGACCTGGTCGGTCCTGCGCTGCCCGCATCCATCGGCTTCCCGCGTCCCTCACCAGATCGTCGGTCCAGCTTGACGTTGAGCCTTCTTATGAGGCCCATTATAAGCGGTTACGTATCAGTTCCGTAAGTCATCACTGGCAACACACACGAATTAAATACTTTCGTCTTGATACACTGGGATAGTTTTATCTGTTACCAGTTTAGAAATTTATTGTGTGACAATTATGAGATTGATCGACGGTCATAAATGTATATACTAATGGCCCATAATGCAATCAATTTTGGGTTATTTGACTTGACGGAATGAGATTCATATATTATTGGGAGTACAAATAAAAATCAATCGCATAATTGATAAATAAGCTTGAGAGGTTGTTGCGAAAAAGAATATTTTGTGGGCCCTACCTCCTGAGATTACAATGGGACCTTCGGGGAATCGGCCAAATACAATTGTGAATGTACTTTAATCAGGCGAAGATCTTCCCAATAAAATATTGTTTCATTATAATGAAAAAAAAATGGAATTCACAAACTACGTAACCATTTCGTCCCTTGCCTTTAACAATAGAAAACCACAATACAAATTGTATCTGGTTTTAGGTAATAAAACCGCTGTTTCCGAAAATATTGTTACTATATAAGCAACAAATATATTTTGTGCAATATAAGCTGATTGAGCTCATCTAGCGTTCGACCTGTCTTGTCTACTAAGATGGTAGTGCATGGTTCGAGTCCTGGAAGGGTCACATGTCTGTATTCCATTCGCAATAAGAGTCACGAACAGTGAAAAGTGGGTACAGTTGAGAGCAATAACAAGTATGGCTGTACATTTGTTTAGTTCATTTCTCACATTTGAAAACAAAATAATATTAAGCAATGCTGTTATAAAAAAGGCATGCTTTATATCAGTATGATCGCTTTGTGCTTATGTTCAGACGGAAACTTCACTTTCTTTAGTGTCACCTTTGATCAAAACCCATTCAAGCTAAACGAAACAAATTTAGTGGCGTAATACCCGTTGGATGTCAAGAAAAGGCTTGGCGATACTAAACTATTAAAGCTAGCTTGGCATTGGATAGATTACCATCACGTCACGTACCAAGACTCTGAATCTTAAAGTTTTGTACCTGGTAAGGTCTTGGGAATGTTGGTCCAAGCTGTGAGATTACAGCCTCTTGATCAGTAAAACCGTTAAATATTTTAGTATACGAAACGATTCAAGAAATTTGAGACCTTAGTACTATTTACTATAATTGCTGATTAATTTAGCAATATTAAAAATTTGACCTTCATAAATCCAAATCTTATATAATGTGATTGTTCTGCTACTGAATCAGTTTTCAAATTAAATATAGTTATACTAGTGGGCGCCTGTGGCTCTGCCAGTGTAGAAGTCGGTGTACGCGCCAAAAGGTAACACAATAATGTCCTTTCTAAAACGATAATCCATGTGTTTACCGAATTTCATTTTAATTTGTCAAGCGGTTTAAGTGAAATCATAGCAGATGGACTCTACATTTCACATTTATAGTCGTGTGAATTATATTGTTGTTGTTTTGCATTCATTTTTCATTGCACAATATAGGTCCATTATTTAGTGCCCTTTATGTTTAAATGCAATCCCTATGATATAAGTCTCTGCTTGATCCAATGGTTGATTATTAGAGAATGATATTTTACTTGTGGGGGATACGTTAGCTTCTACCGCAACTACGGATGGACTAAAGAAATCCAAAGGATCATCCCAACTCCTTGGTAGCTTTTAGTTAGAATAGTCACCCGGGTTGTGAATGGTATCGGCTCTCCGCCAAAGAACATGAATTGGTTCTAGTATTAATACTTTTTCAATCTAATCATTGGGAAAATCCCTTTGTTTTTATAAGTTAAGCTCTTTTCTCCAAGAAAAACATAGTGTTGTTTCTCTTTATTCCTATTTATATCTGTAATACAATTTAAGTCTTCTTTCATGTTGTTAATCACCTCTTCATCATATACTTCTAATTTTGTATTCCGTTTATCTATTACACCAACCCCCAAAACATTGTTGAGTATACGTCGCGTTCCTGCCATTTCTGAATCAATATTGTCTAGATCGCTAAGACTGCCGCCATTAATGTTCGAACACGTTTCGAGCCACAACTTGTGTCTCCAAGTCACGAATACCGATCTGTAGTATTCTATAGGTGCTTGATATACAATATTACTTGATAGATTACATTGGTAAGCTATCGGCTTTGGGTAATAGTTGCTTTGTTAAGCTTAGTTTGGGCTATATTAGGTGCTAAATCAACTTTTAAGTGTTGAATATTTTGATGTATCATGGAATTACGCAACTCATATTGGTGTAAGTAGTGTTGGATATAGAGGTAATTATTACAAATACTATATTAATTTTATTCTTAATTTATTTGTATATTGTGCACTTTGACTAAGTAATGTATCAAAATGGTATAAGAATAAACGATTTGAATCTCTATCGCATTCATATGAGACAGAATGTATGCATCATTTCCCTCTGCTGTAAAATATTTTGCTTCTTGTTTGGTACTATCAGTCATAGTTACTAAGAGATTTAGGTCTCTAAAGATGAAAATAATATTGGGATCATTTCACGACAAACGTATTTTAGTACCAGATTCAGGACACATTTATTTATTGGTACACAAATACAAATAAAGGGCTTATCCATATAACGTATTTTAGTACAAAATCATGCAGTTTTCATCCGGTAACTGAGTAATAAGGAGCTCGGTGGCATATTGGTTCGAGCGCTCCGGCTTCGATATGAAAAACAAAGCAACTTTCGCCATGGTCGATCCTGGGATAGGTTAATCAAATTTGTTATCTCGAGCTCCTCCGTGCATCGGAAGGCACGTTAAGCCGTTGGTCCCGGTTGTTCCTGCAACCGCTTTAACCCACCAACCAGCCAGTGTGGCGGTGTTATGGCCTAAACTCCTCATATGGAAGTGCCATATACAATCTAAGACATCAAAATAGATTAGCTTTACCCACATCTAATCTTAAAATACATAGTTCGGGTCCCCATGTAAGTGCAATAAAAGTTTATAATCGACTTCCAAAAAACATAACGGCTGAAGAAAATTTCAATTTACTTAAAATAGGTTTAAAAAAATATCTGATAGGTAAAGCTTTTTATAATATGCAGGAGTTTTACGATGAATCTCGAAGAAAATGAAAGGTTTAATTTAATTGTTTAATTGTTAATAGATTTAAGCGGCTAGGAGTATTAGATTTTGCATTGTATTATTGTAGTGCCCTTACAGGGTCATGTTGGAATCTATTCTATTCTATGTAACACCTTTGTACCACATGATACAATAAAAGTTTTGAGTTTGAGTTTGAGTTTATATTTCTTCCATGTAGGAAGGCCTGAGCCTGAGTGATAGTAACTGAATAATTACAACACAGCTTACTACAAAAGGATCGCGCTATATATGATCACTATAATAAAAAACTACCAAATGACCTACCTCTGCTAAACAGTAGCCTATAGAATAAGGTTAATATAATGCCCGGTGAAAGAGTAAGCCGTGCGTTGACAGTAAAAGAGACGATACCCATCGCATCTAACATAAAGGTTCCTTCAGCTTCATTAATCTTACAGAACATTACAGAAATATTTTCATTTGGCGGTAAAAGGGTGGAATTATTGTCCCATAGCGACTAACAACATTGCGTGTGTATATGAAAAAAAAATTGAAAATACTCGTATTGTTCTTTATTGAAAAATTATGAGATCAGTAATCAGTCTCGGGTGAAACTCGTCACAACAAATAAGCAAACAAGCCGTATACCAAATACGTGCGTAATTTGAACAAATGGATTATAAACCACAACTAAGAGTCTTTTTTTTATTATTATTATTTTAACGGAAAGGAATCCTCTTACGGAGGATACCCTAAACCACTAGGCTGTTCCAGCGGACCGCCGGCTTAGCGTGGGCCTGTGTGGGGCTCGCCCAGCACCTGATATTAACGACTAAAAGCCTGAGTATCATATATTTATGACGCTGTTTATATAAACGGGATGTGACATATTTGCGACAGGTTCTTTTGAAATATAGAGAAATCTACTTCCTATGTCTTGTTTATTTGAAAGTTACATCAGGAGTGGCAAGGAAGCTGTCTACTGGCTTAGCTAGCCAAGCGCTTGTAAACGAATAAAATCTTTGCGAGAGTTACTTTTAAGACAACACATCTATCTTTTACTAGGTGGTAGACCCATATGTAGGGTCGCCTGGGTAGGTACCACCGCCTTTCTTATTTCAGCCGTGAAACAGTTCGCTGTGTTTCGGATTGAAAGAAAAGGTAGCCAGTGTAATTACTAAGCACGGACGGCATTTCATCTTAGGCCTCAGGATGACAACGCACCTTGAATATCAAGTGTTTTTCCTTGTTATTGCAGGTGTCTGTGGGCGGCGGTAACCGTTTACCTCTAGGTGGACCGTCAGCTAGTTTGTCATCTAGTTGTATAAAAAAAAACTAAGTCTCGTTTTTTGAAAGTTACAACATTAGTGCCAAGCGAGCGATGCACCTGATGGTAAGCGATTACCATAGCGTATTTGTAAACGCTGGTAGGACCAGTTTTACGACTAAGCTTACGTTACAAACAATAAGCGTTATGCTGCCAGCATAGGATACAAGTCTCCCTGTGCCCGAGCCCAGCTTTTTAAGGAATAAAAGTCCAAAAGGCATAAACGATGGAAATTGAATGAAAAAAAATAGAAACAGCTTGAAGGGAATACCCGCTAAAACTAGAGGATAACTCCTGTGCCTTTCGCGGAAGTGGTCTGGGGTCTGCGAAGCAAATTCACCAGTCCCCCCAGGTGACCCGCGAATACGGCTCGACTTTGCGCAGATGGAGATTGCCCAGAGTGACCATGAGTAATCTCAGACGTGGCGGCCTTTTGTATTGCGCGCGTAGGAACCACCCGACGCGCGCGGCCGCACCTAGGGCGCAGGCAAACGGGCGATCGCCACCCGCCTTCTCGCACCCACCCGTCTACGCCAGAGAGGGGCAACTAGAGAATCCTCTTCCCGTCCCCTCTCTGATGATTCCTTTTGCGTGAGAACCCTCTCGCAAAAGGAGGCGACAGCCTCCATACCCTCTCACTGCCAACCATGGCTTGTACCATAGTTGACCAAGCTTGAACTTATAAATAAAAAAGCTTATCACCAGCCTATATACGGCCCACTACTAGGCACAAGCCTTCCCACATGGGACGCACCCATCAGGAGTTTGGGCCGTAGTACCACCACGCTCTGGCCCAATGTGGGTTGGTGGGTGAAAGCGGTTGCAGAATTACGGCTTTACGTTCCTTCCGACTCACGGAGAAATTTGAGATCACATATTTCGACCATGACGAAAGTTGCTTTGTTTTCGTAAGCAAAACCAGAGCGCTCAATACTAATAAGCTCTTTAACTATTTGCAAACTCCTTCAAGCAATTCAATATCAATTTTTTAAATTTATTATGTTTGCTCAGAATAAATACACTATTGCAAAAGGAGCTCCTGTTTTGATTGCCTACACCTATGGCGGCCCACGCACAATGATCAAATCAAATCATTTTTTGCAAGTTACACGTTGTATTATTTATGGGCTAATGTGTGACTTTAAAGTGCATTGCAACATTTCAATCTATGGTGTTTGAAGCGTCAGTACTTCGCATAGTTATGAATGATGCTTAAATTCTCGTCCTCATTTATTTTTCTTTTCACTCTCATAGTATATCGAACTTAATATCTTTGCCATTAGGTCCAAAGGACAAGTCACTTAAAAAAGGCTTCTTATAATTAAAAACTGAAGCCTCTAAAGCCTTTTTGATCAAATAATTTTATCAAGTACACATTGAAGAGATGAGGAGCAAATTGTTCTTTGCAACCGATAATAAAGTGGCTGGCGTTATTATTTATACAATGAAATGAAAGTTTATTATGAAATTCATAAATCAGAGCCTTAAAATCCGATGGATTTGATTAGCAAATTTTGCTATTAGCTATTTAAAGTAAATAAGTTTTTCTTAGAATTTTAAGATGAAACAATATTTAAGAAATAGTAGTAATCCGCAATACAAAAGTCTTTGAGAAAGAAAAAAAGTGTTGTACACAATACAGCACATCAAGTGTTACAGTTGCACTACGAAAGCCGCCTCTATAACGAAGGCAGTAAGGGCGGTCTCAAGGTCAAACTGTTACGCTTGATGTGCTGTCGACTGCATTTATACATAATAGCAAAAGAATATCGTCGGATTAAATGATTGTAATTGCAATTGTGGATTATATTTCAACTACAATAAAGTTTATTTACCAATCACTAAAAACTCTGTAGGCACGTAGATTGTGTCTAGATGGAGATGGAGTGTAGAATACACGAGAATTTGGGGGCGGATTCAATCAGTTCAATATTAAATTATCCTGGATTCGAACAAAGCGATCGAGTGGGTTCTAATTTAAATTAGTGAACTGTCAAAGTATTCGTTTCGCAATCGTTTCTTCCAATTCAAGTAGCTACGGGTATATAAACACGGACCCATTAGCAGATTTAAATTTTCATTATCTTCCATAATTACGCGTCCCCTTTTCCTACGCTCCGTTATGAGCACGATGTAGGAGTTCGTATTTATTTATGTGTTTTTAACGATCTTTCAGGTAACAGGTGTTAGATACCCTCGTTCATATTAAAATATGTGGGTATTTTCAACAGGCATTATGAACCAGATTCAATGAAATGTACGTTTGATTGTGTATTTTTGTCAGATACAGTTCAGCACCGCAGAAGCAATTAAATATACCTACTTGTAGATGTCGGTAAGTATACTGCATATCCATGAAAAGCAGAGTTATTACTAGCGTGTTAATAAGGGTTCTAATGGGTTGATTATGAGTGTTAAAATTATCCTGAACTTAAATCTTCGTTGTATTTCCGTACCTATCCCTTTTCATAATTATCTCGAAAAAATTTGTAAAGCCGGTTTAGACTTCCAGGGCCATATTATGACTGTTAAAAACTGATTGTGTCCGGAATTCAGGTTTGAAAGATTAAATGTTCATTTTCAAGATGCCCATTCACACATTATCGTGTCACCGACAGTTTCATAAGCTTATCTACTTATGGAAGCGGCTCCTAGTGCCAACACAACGCTTTCTCGTGTTCAGGTAACCTTCTAAACCACTTAAGCATAATACTGCAAAAGTTATGTCATTTGATTGCAATTTCATCTAAGAATGGACGGTATGCATCACATGTTAGTTTGGATAATTATTAACATTGGAACCGGAACAACCGATTGTATACCCGATTTTTCAATAATAAATTTATAGTTGTAGAAACTTTTTTGTAGTCATAATAAATTTCATTAATAATTTTTGTAGCCTTTACAATGCTCTTTTACAGACTAATTGTATGATAGGGTGTAAACCCATACTTAGGTAGGTATAACAAATATGTCATGAACACCAACTTTAACCACAATAATTTTGTTGAAAGTTTAAGGTCAGTAGGTACTATCTGTATGTTTCCGAGCTGTCTTAAAATGTAATAAGACGATTCTTCGATAGCTACCTACAATTTATTTGGCACAAACACTCACATCAAACAATCCCAGCCCGCCTTGCGACACTTCATTTTGTCTATACAAAAACCACAAAAAGGTTTTACGGGAAAATCGTGATGGTCCTCCGAACTGGGAATGTTTGATTATAAGTGAGCTTTAAACAAAGTTAGGCTACCGTTTTGTGAGGAAAGGTCGAGGGTTGAAAGGCCGTCACAAATTAATTTGACATGTGGACGGATTTTCGACTGTAAATATTTAACAACATACTTTCGTTTCGAAAACATTGTAAGGACAATTGTTCTGAATTTGATTTTAAACACTTTTCACGAATTTTGGACGTTGAATCTGTTTAAGCTTTCAACGAGCTAGCTTTACTTGAAGTTTTAATAAACATAGATGAAACTGATAATAAAGAACAAGACAGATAGTGGGCAGTCAAAATTTCTAGATCATAGATAAGCAAGCTGAAAGATCAACGTAAGGATCTGTTCTGATTTCAACAAGCCAGCTGTGCTTGAAGTACTTATAAAGATAGAAAAAGTAAAATAAGGAACCAGAAAGAGATTGGGGATCCAAAACTCTTGGCTCACTAATAATCAAGCTAAAATATCAATGTAAGGATCTGTCCTTTTTTATTTTATGCAAAGCTCAGCAAACGACTCAACACCACCTGATGTAAAGCAGTAAAAAGAGTCCATATGCGAAGACAGCTAGTTCAGCTTGAAGCAACACTGTTCTAGCCGCCTCCACCTTGCCCGCCCATAAGGTGCCTTTTCACGCCTCTTTTGAAGGAACACATGTGCTGGCTAAGAATTCCAAGTTTTGGAAGTCCTACAAAGAAACGAGTTTATAAACTTCTTTGTGCGCGATGTTGAGGTGGAGACAGTAAATTAATGACTCCGAAGACCGGCACGCGTGCTCCTGAGTAGGAAGGGAGAAGGTGGGATAAGGTCGAAAAGCTCCTCAGAACACTCTCCATGATTAAGTCGATAGAAGGCGCTTAGTGATGCAATGTCACGATGGAGTTGTAAAGGCTCTAGGTTGTGAGGTAAGGTTGGTTGTGGTCCTAATTTTGATTTCAAACCGTTTCTGTGAACTTTGGACCCTGACTTCTGTCCATGTTTTTAAGGAGCCATCTATGCTCGAAGTTTTGATAAACATAGATGAAGCCATTAATAAAGAACCAGAAAGCTACTGGGGATCCAAGAAACAACCAATAGTTGTGAAAATAAAGAAGTCATCGAATGAAGATCATGGATACAGTCACGAGCATTGAACCTGCTCGTGACTGAGTCATAACTCTTATTACGACAGCAGTAAAGATGCTGAAATGTCAAAAAAGGGTTAACAACGACTTAAAAGAACTTTGTATGAAGGTTGGACTACGATTCCAAGAACAAGAGGACACTAATATACCGTTCTCACTTTAGTGGCATGCAATTGAAAATGACAGTTATACAGTTTTCCGCTATTCATATGTTTGTGTATAGAGTAAGAGGAAAATCGAACCAAAATAACATGTTTTATAATAGAGAGCCGGATTTCTTGTAATAGCATTACCGACGGACCAGCCCGGATAACAGTCGCCCAGAATAAATTAAATTTTAACTGAAATGCCTTTGACCCGAAATTGAAAGTTAATCTCACTCCAAATGAAATTATCGGGGCCATGACTTTTTACATAGGTATTTTGTTGTTCAATGTTGAAACAGCGTAACTTTTATTGTTACATTTTTTGTGTTCTACTTTATTAATGTGGATTGGATTTTACAATAAGTAGACATTGCGATATTATTTGAAGAATAAACATCGTATTATTTGCTGTCCTAATTTTGACGTTAAACCTATTAACTATCGAGTGCGAGTTGGGCTCCCGCACGAAGGTTTGCGTACTTGTTGCCGTTATCAATATCGAGCAAAAAAAATCACGTTTATTTTATGGGAATCCCCTTAAATATTTATTTTATTCTGTTTATTAGTAATTGTTCTTATAGCGGCAACAGAAATACATCATCTGTGAAAATGTCAACTGTCTAACTATCACGGTTCATGAGATACAGCCTGGTGACGGACGGTTGGACAGCGGAGTCCAGGGGGGGCACTCTTAGAACAATGCTATTGGCAAAGAAAGAAGCGCCATCTATGAAGCTTAGCGGTGACCTTTTTGAATGAAGTCTTCAAAGTGTCTCGTAAGATGTCGCTGCTGCCGTTACTAGGTTGAAAACAAACAATATTATTGAATTAAAAACAAAATAATAGCAATAAATTGTTATTTCCTTTAGTAAAAGGTTGATAAAAAATATTGTTTAAAATATAAAAATAATAAAAATAAGTCACAGATTATGTGCTGTTTTATTTATTTATTTTGAAATAAATATAATTCATTAATTTAAGAAGCGTATTTCCCAGATACGAGTTATTTTATTTCATTGAGATAATGTTTGTTTTAATGTGGAAAAGCTATCCTTACATTAAAGTAAAGTCTCAATGAAATAAAATAACTCACATCTGGGAAATACGCGCCATTTAGATTTTAAATCTTTAGATACAAACCTACCTATAGCTACGTATATATAGTAGTAGTTCCCGCACTATTTTCCAGAGGCGCTGATGGCGTTTCAAATTTATGTTACAAAAAATTGCCGCGAGTGGGCGCTCTTTTCCCCTATACTTACATTACTCTTTGGCGGAGTCTTAGTAATACAAAGTATACCTACATGATTTTAAATGAAGCAATGAAAGGAACGTTTTTTAATTTATTAGAGTGAAATCCTAATTTTTGATTTTAACATTATTATAAATGTTTGAAAAATTACTTAGTAATTAAAATATAATAAAACTAGAAAAATTTCACGTCCTGAGGCAGGAAATTGAAAGTGGCAGTGAAATTTTTCTAGTTTTTTTATATTTTAATTACTAGAGTGAGATCGTCATATTCATGTCGTTTTCTTCTTCTCTGTCTTCTTTAGATGGCTGAAAGTCATGAAAGATCTCATGATGCTTCGATAAAAAGACAAAAAGTATTGATTGTTGCTTGCAAATTTTTCAACATACAAGTTTTTTCAGCGATCGAGTGATTGATTCTTCATCCAAAAAACTCCGTTATTTTACATAAAATAATGCATGTGGTAAGTCAAAGTACAAAACATAATAATTTAATAATTTGAAAGTATAATATCAAATTCTTAACCCTTAAATAACTGCGGAAACATAAATAAAAGAAGAAAAATAAATTTCTCAAGTATTTTAATATGGGCCCAACTTTGCCAAGAGATTCTTTTATAACTACGCTCAAAGTGGTACCCAGATTCAAGTTATAATTGTCCTCCATAAAATACCGGAGCTTGAAAGTATTTTAACGCTCAACTGCAATCATTTTGACGCTTTTAACCTCCTTATAAGTATTTTTTAATAAAGAAAAATATGTAAAGTAGAAAATAATATGTAAAGTCCGCTCACTATCTAGGTCGCTGCTAATAGCCACTGAGTTACCTAGGACCTTTGTGGAAACCAGTGAGTTTCTTGTAGTGGTCTCTCGTTTTTTTTTAGTAAAGAAAGAGTTATCCTCTCAAGTGATTTGGTTCCTTTACGGATCCTTAATCTTATGATCAGCAAGTAAAAGTGGCAGTGGGCTGGGCATCTTCTTCTTCTTCTTCTTCGTCGTGCGGGCGGTTTCCGCAAATCGACGTCAGTTGCGCCTTTTTTGCGTCGGAGGATGGTGAGCTGGGTTACTCGAGCCATCCCAGCTCCTCCAGGAAGTCACCCAGCGCCTTAACGTTGCTGAGCACCTCCCGAAGGCTACCCGGGTTGCCCAGGTAGTTCGCCCGGTAGTTAGCCACACCTCTGCATTCCAGCAGAACGTGAGCGGCTGTTTCTTCTGTCTCCATGCATGCTCTGCATAGGGGACTGTCCGTGATACCTAAGTTAAAGAGGTGTCTGTTAAAATTGCTATGACTAGTCAACGCGCCCGTAATGAGGCGTAGGCGTGATCTGCTAAGCTGAATGAGAGTCTTGGAGAGCCGGGGGTCAACTTGGGGTAGTGCAAGTTTTGCCTGTCTGCAGTCCTCCAGACTGTTCCAGTGGTTCATGTGAAGGTTGTGTGTATGTTCGCATACTATACCTTTAAACCAGCTAGAGGGAAGAGGTATGATTGGCTCCGGGCCAACCGGTTTCTTATCAGATCCTCTTCTTGCGAGTACATCAGCGGCGTCGTTTCCACGAGACCCGCTGTGCCCTTTGATCCACTGTAGGGTGATCAAGTTCTGATTGCCTACCTCGTTCAGTGCCAGGTGACATTCGTATATTAGACTGGAAGACAGCTTTGGGCTGCACAAAGCCTGTAGGACGCTTCTACTATCAGAAAGGATTCTGATGTTGTGATTTTGTACTTTCCTTGCTGAGATTGCGCGGGCTGCTAGCAGGACGCCCATGCACTCCGCTTGAAACACAGTGTTGTGGGCTCCCAGTGGTAGGTGCAGTTTGATGTTCAAGTCTTCTGAGAAGACACCTGTGCCAGTACCTGAGCGCGTCTTGGAGCCGTCCGTGAAAATGATGAGTGACCCATGAGTGACATGGGGGTCATCGTCCTCAGTCAGCTGTATCTTGTATTTCTTGTCAAAGACGAAGACCGGCATAATTTTATCGCAGACTGCGTCCATCATGGGATTGCTGGTCCAGTCTTTAGTAAGTTTAATAATATGTTTTACCTCAGGGAACCTGATTAGTTTAAGGTGTTTCAGACGTAACGCGGCTATAGTTGCCTCCTGTTGTATGTGCAGGTGGAGAGGGGCGATGTTCAGCATCACCTCCAGCGCAGCAGTCGGGGTTGTTCTCATACACCCCGTGATAGCACAGCATGCTAGTCTTTGAAAGCTCTGTAATTTGTTGGCGCAGGTCGTTTGCTCCGACCTGGGCCACCAGACCACAGCGCCGTAACTTACCATTGGTCTGATGACCACTGTGTAGAGCCACTTGAATATCTTAGGGGCAAGTCCCCAGCGTTTGCCTACCATCTTACGGCACTGCCATAAGACGACGCTTGCCGTTTTTATTTTCTGTTCAATGTGGCTGTTCCAACTCAGCTTGCTGTCCAGAATCACTCCGAGATACTTTACCTCCTTGGACAGTGTGAGTGTCGTGCCAAGCATCCGAGGGAGGTGGTAGTTGCCCACGTTGCGTTTATTGGTAAACATTACCAGTTCCGTTTTTGTAGGATTTACTGAGAGATCGTGCTTACCACACCAGTTTTCCACTATTCTCAGTGCCGCCTGCATGGTGTCGCAGACAACGTCCGCTCGGCGGCCCAGAGTGAGTATGGTGATGTCGTCAGCATAGCCTACAGTGTAGAAATGCCTTGCGTTCAGGTCCGTGATGAGCTCATTTACCACTAGATTCCAGAGTAGGGGGGACAGGACCCCTCCCTGGGGGCAGCCCCTTGCCACAAAGGCACCCCGTCCTCCGTTACCTTCTATCTTAACAAACCTGTTGCGTAGCATGTTAACTATCCAGGCGACTAGGGTGCTAGGGACACTATGGCCCTTCAACGCAGTCTCTATGCTGGAGAAGTTTGTCTTGTCAAAGGCTCCTTCGATATCAATGAAAGAGCCTAGGCATATTAGTTTACCTTGAATCGCCGACTCTATCTTGCCAACGACTTGATGAAGTGCCGATTCAGTTGATTTACCTGCACTGTAGGCGTGTTGATATCCATGGATAGGTTTGCTTTTTAGCGCGCCGTTCCTTAGATAGTTGTCGCACAACCTCTCTAGCGTTTTCAGCATGAAAGATGTGAGACTTATAGGCCTAAAGGATTTAGGGTTAGTGTAATCTGTTTTACCTGGCTTAGGAATGAAAATGACCTTGACCTCCCTCCATGCTTGGGGGGTGTACCGGTGTACCAGGCAAGCCTGAAGTATCCAAGTGAGTATTTGAGTGATATTTTCGCCGCCCCACTGTAGTAGTGCCGGGAAGATGTTGTCAACTCCGGCCGTTTTGAACGGTAGAAAGCTACTGATTGCCCATTTTACTCTCTGTGGTGACACGATTTCACGGGCGAGACTCCAGCAGTTATCAGTTGGTGTTACAGTCTGGTCATCCCAAATGGGTTGATCGTTAGTAGTTAGACAGTCGGGAAAGTGTGTCTGCAAGAGGATGTCATTTGTCTCCTCCCTACTGCTCGAAAGAGAGCCATCTGACCTACGCAGGGTTCCCAGTTCTATTGGTCCCTGCTTTGATAGAATTTTCCTTACCCGATTTGCCTGTAGATTGGAGGTTATCTCTTCGCTGAACTTCCTCCAGGATGAGGATCTCCAGTATCTAATACGTTTTTTGTACTTAGCTTTGATGGCTTTGTAGTCGTCCCAGTCTGACTGGTTGTTGGTGTTCATTGCCCTATTTAACCTTTTCCTGACAGCTCCCCGCAACCTCTCCAGTTCAGGTCCCCACCAGTGGTTCCTGCCCTGGTTTGGTCTCGCAGTGCAACTGAGGGGACAGGCTAAATTGAAGCAGTTAGTTAAGGTATCAGTGAGATTTGTTACCTGTTGTTCAATCTCTGCCGTACTGTCTATTTCGGCTACGATGTTTTGCGTGCCCAGGCTCGCCGCTAGTAATTGGGCGTAGCGGCGTCTGTCAGTTTTCCTGGGGTGTCTACGGGGTATTGGTGGGCTTGTAGATACCTGCATGTCATAGCGAATCCATCTGTGGTCCGAGCATGATGCCTCGTCAGAGACATGCCAGTTCGAGATGTGATTGGCTACCACCGGTGATGCTAGTGTCAGGTCAATGATGGTCCTGCATCCTCTGCCGATGAAGGTGGGTTCATTACCTGTGTTAAGGATTTCTAAATTTTGGGCTGGGCATATAGCACGCAGAAAAGACGACCGACTGAGACGTTAAAGTTGTAATTATGTTAGTGGCCTTTTTTGGTTTTTCTCCGTGTTTGACATCACCCCATTCTACCCTAATTATTAAAGATATCTATAAATCGTTTTATGTGCTTATTTTCTATGCGTATTAAATAAAATTTTAAACCAGAAACCTCCAGTAACTTTAATCATATAAAAGAAATGAAACTCAAACCCTTTGATTATGTTACGCACAAAGTTAAATAATTCTACAAAATAATTGTACAAAATAACCACGAATTTCGTTATTTCCTCCACGAACTAGCTCATAACCCTAATCTAATTTCAATTTGTAAATGAGCCTGCTATCAGGGCGGTCCAGTTGGCCCCATGCGACGCGTTAGGGTTATCTCGCTGTCCCCACCTCGTTCGGGTCCATTGGACCTGATTACCGCATCGCATTATCCGCCTTTTAATTTAATGTTAATGTTTCACGGCAGCGGCAGGGTTGAATTTTGCTCTGTAATTCGTATGGTGACGTTAGTATAAATTATATATTTTGTAATATTGTTGTACATTTTCCCAATCTTTAGTATCCTGATTTTATAGACGCGAAAGTAGGTTTTCACTCCGAAAACCGCTGAACTCATTTAGATGAAATTTATCATGGATATAGATTTCATTCTAAGAGAGAGATTATTTACTTATAAAAATATCTAAACTATAAAAATTTCACGTCCTGAGGCGGGGATCGAACCCGCAAACTTTCGCAATCAGACCAGTGGCCCGCATTCAAAAAAAATCTAGTTAGATATTTTTCTAAGTAAATAATTTTTCAAACATTTAAAATAAAAATTAAGAATCAAAAGAGAGAGAGAGTTTGGGAATGACTAAGCTCTTACCTTACTTACTTGCTACAAGAACAAGGAACTATTGAGATTTCTCCTAAGAGTAATGACAATAAATTAAGTGTTTATGTAAATTAAACATCTAGACTAGATTTTGAGGTCATATATACAGGGTGGTGCCGTTAATAAATTGAAACATGGGCTATATTAGTCCATAGAAATGATTTGCCACTTTCAAAAACATTGTATTCATTTGATAATTTCATGACATTTCTATGAAATAATGCAGCCAATGTTATATTATTTCATACAAAACAAATGCCACGAAATTATAAAATTATACGATGTTTTGAAAGAAGTCACCCATTTGCCCATTTCTATTAACTAATACAGATCATGTAATCGCAGGGGTAAACACCACCTCAGTGTAATGGAGGAGCCTCGCCCTGGGGGAAACGCCTTTGTGATCACGGTGTCCCTTACGCCAGGTAAGTATCTAGACGGGGGACCTCGTTGTTACTGAGGAACTTTTAACACCGCCATTTAGAAAATAACACACTTAACAAAGCGATATCTTTTGGCAGCAAAAGTAACTAGCACAAATAATTAAACAGAGCATGCTTTTTTTTAAACTATTTAGGGGCACAGAAGAAAGAATAATATGGGTGTGCGATGATTTATATTTCCACATTGATCATGTCGGGAAATAGGTAAGATGTTCTGTGGATTGTACACATATTACTTACAAAGCGCTGCGCAGATTTTTTTATTGACATACCTCCCTCGCCTGGTTTCCTAAATCGCTAAACTTTTTTATTAAACCTGGATAAAATGGCGTAAGGTATTTCTAACTGCAATATTAAAAAAATATTGCAGTTTGAAATACCTTACGCTTACTGCCTTTGTTTTAATGTGAAATTATTTACATAATCGTATACAATCATGAGTTTTCTAAAGATATTCCAGGTCGCTTAATCGGATTTCTGTTCCAAAGAGGAAAATGAACAAGCAAAATAAATAATGAACACACACAAACCGGTATATATTCCGATATAACTCTCTAAGAATCAAAGCAATTACTTTATTTCTTAAATAAACACCTTTATATTTCTTTTTCTGAATCGGTAAATTTCCATATTACGTCCAAAAGTTTTATTTTTTGTACTAGAATAATAATTCAATATTCCTATTAAATTATCACGCGCGAGGGAACACGAAATTTGTTTTCATGCGTGATCGGACCCAATATATCGAATGAAAAGGCCAATATCGCACAGTGACTAGCAAATCCAGTAAGTTAGCTTACGAGAAGTAGTAATTTAGACGGACACAAAAACATTAGTTCCCACGACTACTTGAGTTACTCGCCGTATTAATTTAATACTTCTAAGCAAGAAAAAATATACGCAGTATTTTATTTAAACTATACCTATTGATATCTTTTTTCCGCAGCTCCGCCCTTGTAGATGCCGCCTAGCGCGCCAAAAAGTCAGTGACAACACAGCATATACTCTATGTTTTCTTCGGGTTTCAAACACATTACTCTTTGTTCTAAACTGTCTACACATGAAACTTCATCTCAGTAGTTCCATAGATTACTACCTACAAACAGAGATCACCTCTTTGCAATATTATTTTAAACAGTTTTCAGCTATCCAATGGTGTAGGTAGGGACAATTTGGTCAAAGCGATGGGTGATGGGATAGTAGAATAAATGTGAAAAAGTTCTAGTTGACCAAAAAGCATTATAAAAGAGAATCGCCAAGGAAACATTTTAAACTTATTAGAAATACAAAAAAAAAAAAGACGTGTGGCACTCGGGGACTGCCGCGCTAAAGCTATTGCATAGCATTTTGTATCAACTTATGCAATTATAATTTTATTTATTTATTTTATTCATGCAGTATTTCTTTTTCTTTGATATTAATTCAAGTTACACTTTTTGAGCGTGGTGACCGATAAGAAAACAAATTTTTCTATTATTAAATAAATAAAAAAAAAATTCTATTATTAAATAAATAAAAATAAATAAAAAGTTTCGTAGAGTCGTACAATACGTTTAATCGCACGCACACAACGCCGTGTCGAAGACTGCCGAACTGAAACGACGTTAGACGATGCACGGCCTTCAAGCCACACATCCTTGCGCATCGGAGTGGGGAGCGTGAGGTTTTTTCGTTACGGAATTTCTGGATTCGGTCCCCGCGCTCAAGGCCCGCGATAGAAGCTATGCAATAGCTTAAAAATTAGAAATACAAAATTTTAATAAACTATAAACTCTGAACTTACTACCTTTAAAAATAAACCAACTACCTAAAAAACAATATCTCAAGTGCAAAAACAAGGTGAATTTAATAAGATCACACACTCGGAATTTCCTGATTTCAAAAATGCTTCTTTCTAAATAATGCCGTTTAAACAAATTTATAACAATAGCTATACCTGGATCTTTTTTTTGTAGAGAAGACACACAATTAAACATTTAATTACAAAGCTGATAGAACATGTTTGCCAACAAAATAATGTGTAAAGGTTACTGTAACTCTTTGTACTATACACGTACAGTAAACTTCTGATACAAACTCTGGACTTGTTCTTGAGCTATCGTATTAGCAAAAATTTATATACTTGCCTTAGTATCGCTCAAGTTCTTCAGATAGATTAGGTTTATATACTGCTATTGACAAGACTCATATTATAAAGACTCCTTGCTGCTTATAGAAGCAGTGGTGTTGATACTGGCGACCGATAGTTGATCCACGAAAAACTAATTTATAGTTCTTGCGTTGCATTAAAATGGCTTTGCTTTTGATCCCTCTCTTGAAGGAACTCACGCAATATGCAGTGGAGAACACCGAAACCGGCAGTGCATGGTCAATTATCATTGAACACCATTAAATACTCAAGAACAGTTCAATAGTTTTTTTATATGATATGGAAACCGTTACTTTGCCTTTAGACGCTCGTTGGACACTACTAACGCACTGCCTACCCTGTTTAGCTAAATCCTACAAGTTATATAAGATAGAAGTAAGACTCACGACAAGCTTTTAAATCATATAAATTGTGTAATGTCGTTTTAAGCTGATAGTAAAAGTTTTTAAGAAAAAGTTCATTTCATTCAAATTTTTAGCGCATTTAAAAATATTTATAACTTTAATTAATTTTTACTTTTTAGCTATAGATGGAGAAGTTTTTCATTCTATTGGATACCCATATTGTAGGAAAGCATAAAAAACTTAATTCGCCATCTTTCATGAGTCATGAGTGATTAAGAGTGATGTCATTTTAGTTTTCGAGTTATTCTCAGCAAGGCCTTTCATTTGATACCCATATTGTAGGACTGCATTAAAAATAACTACTCCGTCATATTGGGTGTTCCGCCATGCTGGATTTCGAATGACGTCACACAGCTAACCATGCCTTATCATCGAAACTAAGCATATAAACAAAGTTTCGGTTCAATCGGTTGAAGATATCTGCTTCTTGAGTTGCAAGATTCCACCTGAACAAACATAGTAACATACACACTTACTTTGTAAGTTATATAAAAGCTTGTAAGAAATAAAAAATAAGTAAATATTGAACTAAAATATCTATCCCTGTTGGTAAAAAAAACTTGCGAAGTGGTAAAATTATTATCAAACTAAAAACAATCGTATATAGCGTGGACTTATGAAAAAATAATTAAAACTTTCTCAGATAAGCCAACCGCAATTGCAGTGCTTAATAAACTTTGGAACTACTCACAAAGTTCTCCCGGCAAAAACTCTTAGCTCACATCTCGCAAGTTCACAGCCGAGAGGCTGCCATAAGTCATTTAGGCGTGATTAATAAAGACCATAGTTTGAAGATAAATTTATCTTTATGTATCAACTTTATTTATCAAAAAATTTGTTGATATTACAGATTCAGAAAATGGTAAGAATGAGGAGTTTGGCGTAGTGGCTTCAGCGCTCTGAATTCGATTAAGAAAACAAAGCAACTTTACAATAAAGAAATACTTAAGCAATAGTAACTATATCTTTAGTATTTGAAATAAAACCAATTTACCGGATTTAACTCGCGTTTAATTAGATGTTACATTATTATTATTCACCCGACGTTTCGATTACTTTACAGCGATCGTGGTCACGGGAAGGCTGAAGATGTCAGTTGTCTTTGATAAGTTTTAAGTTAACTACCGTCACTTTGTGTTATATTTTGAGCTGTCCGAATTACGCATACGGAGCTCACGGTGTCAGTTTTTTGGGCAGTGTGAGGACGGGCTTGGGACTTTATTATTCGCATGATGGGATCCCAAGCTAGTGGTACACTCCAACCATCTTCTCTATTGAAATTAGGATGTTTTTTGATTTCAATAGCCTCACGTAACATTCTAGGAATGAAACAGTGTTCTTTGGCGAGGATCTGGGGCTTATCAAATCTGATATAGTGATTGGGTCCGTCAAGAGCGTGTTCACACACTGCCGACTTCGTTTCGCGCCTGTGTTTTACGTCAGCTATATGTTATTTTACCCGGGTGCCTATGCTTCTCTTTGTTTGACCTATGTATGAGAGGCCGCAGTCACAATCTAACTTGTATATGCCTGCATCTTGTAAGGGGATATTGCACTTGACAGGTGGTAGGAATTGGTTAATCTTCTTCGGCGGCTTGAAATAAGTTTTAATTGAAGCACGCTTCAAGATGTTGCCAATCTTGTCAGTGACACCTTTCATATATGGTAATACAGCGGGTTGACGTTCGACTGTGACAAGTTTCGCTCGGCTTCTATGACTTTGGCGTGGTATTTGCAGTTTGTTGTTGTCCCGCAATACACGCTTGCGAAACATACATGCTAGACCTATAGCCTTGATATCAGTTTTCTCGAAAATTGTTTAGAAGCTTTTGTATGAATCAATTTATGCATTCTTATCTAAATTTAATATACTATGCGATGAACAAAAAGGTTTTAGAAAAAATAAGAATATAAATATGGCTATTAATGACCTACTGTCTGTAATTATGAGAAGTGTTGATGATAAAGTACCTATCTGTGCAATATACACTGACATGTCAAAAGCTTTCGATCACGTATGCCATAAAAAGCTCTTGCAAATACTTGAGATCTATGGTATCCGGGGTAATATTCTAGATTTAATAAAATCATACTTGAGCGACCGGAAACAGTACACAGTAATTAGTAGAATATGTCTAAAATCAAAAACAGAAATTAAATACATGTCATCTTTCAGAGAAATTAAGTATGGCGTGCCACAGGGCAGTGTCCTTGGGCCATTATTGTTCCTTCTATATATTAACGACTTTCCACGTCACATCCATCACCCAATGGTACTATTCGCCGACGACAGCACAGCCATAATAAAATGTCAAATCAAAGAGATGTATGAAGGCGACATCAATGAAACTTTAAAATCCATTGTACACTGGCTAAACTCAAACAACTTAATTATTAACTTAGACAAAACTAATATCATGCACTTCCATCAAAGACTTTCTGCACCCACACTAAATATACATTATAATGGGCAATCCCTTCAAACAGTGTCTGTTGCAAAGTTTCTAGGTATAATGATAGACAGTAAACTTACGTGGAAACCTCAGGCAGAATCAATATGTAAAAAAATAAGTACCACTGCCTATTTACTTTACAATCTATCAAAGAAAGTAAGTATCAATACAACACTGGTAGCATATCACAGTCTTGTAGTGTCGGTTCTGAGATTTGGCGTGATTTTCAATCTTTAAAGAATACTGCTTGTTAACTTTTCCATCCCTGTACATCTTAGAGGTTGCCTTTTTTGTTAAGTCAAATATGCACTTATTTCCAACTCTAAGAAGTGTTAAAAAACGAACAGAATTTGTAAGATCCCAATATATAAATTTATTATATACAGGAGGTTATAAGACGTCTTTGTTGAAAAAAAATGTTGCGGGTATGGCAATTTCAATATATAATAAGATACCGAATAATATTAAAGAGGAAACTGTAAGCAATTTTAAGAAACGTCTTGCTTTATTGCTGATAAACAAATGTTACTATTCTGTTAGACAGTTTTTGGAGGACAAGTTGACCTAAAAGTAATTACAGACGACGTTAATACCTACTGATAAAAATCAACAACCGGGCTGCAATAATGTATTTGTCTATTTACCGCATAAATTATTGACATTAGAGGAAATTGACATTAATTATATTAACATCCATTACCTATATTATGATTATTTAAGACACATATTATTGACGTTTGCTTAGATTTATAAAACTCAATGTTATGTATATGAAATGAAAATTCAATGTTTATAATATTATGGAATGTTTTTAATTTTTTTTAAATATGTTAAAAAATATTTGCATGCTATTGATGGCAAAAACATGTCTGCACAATTGAACAATTGTTGTAACCACTAACTTTGTATACTCATGTTTTCACAAATAAAGAATTATTATTATTATTATTACATATAATGCTTGACATGCTGTAGCTCAGCTGTCAGGTGTTGGTTGTCACAGATGCCGCGCGCTCTCTGAAACAAAGATTTCCCTACGGTAGACAACTGACTGGGGTGGTGATGAGAGTCACCATTGAGGTACCTATCAGTATGGGTTGCTTTAAGATACACAGTGTGGCTCAAGCTGTGATCGGTTAAATTAAAATATCTAAAAAAGCTAGTCTATTGTTTGCCTCTTGAAGAAAGTCATAGAAGCCGAGCGAAACTTGTCACAGTCGAACGTCAACCTGCTGTATTACCATATATGAAAGGTGTCTCTGACAAGATTGGCAACATCTTGAAGCGTGCTTCAATTAAAACTTATTTCAAGCCGCCGAAGAAGATTAACCAATTCCTACCACCTGTCAAGTGCAATATCCCCTTACAAGATGCAGGCATATACAAGTTAGATTGTGACTGCGGCCTCTCATACATAGGTCAAACAAAGAGAAGCATAGGCATCAGGGTAAAAGAACATATAGCTGACGTAAAACACAGGCGCGAAACGAAGTCGGCAGTGTGTGAACACGCTCTTGACGGACCCAATCACTATATCAGATTTGATAAGCCCCAGATCCTCGCCAAAGTACACCGTTTCATTCCTAGAATGTTACGTGAGGCTATTGAAATCAAAAAACATCCTAATTTCAATAGAGAAGATGGTTGGATTGTACCACCAGCATGGGATCCCATCATGCGAATAATAAAGTCCCAAGCCCGTCCTCACACTGCCCAAAAAACTGACACCGTGAGCTCCGTATGCGTAATTCAGACCGCTCAAAATATAACACAAAGTGACGGTAGTTAACTTAAAACTTATCAAAGACAACTGACATCTTCAGCCTTCCCGTGACCACGATCGCTGTAAAGTAATCGAAACGTCGGGTGAATAATAATAATGTAACATCTAATTAAACGCGAGTTAAATCCGGTAAATTGGTTTTATTTCAAATGTGTAGTGCTCGCAAAAATGTAAGACAATACTTTTACAATATCTTTAGTAGGTAAATAGATTTTTGGTTCTAATATAGATAGGTAACATGTTTGGGAAGCAAGTCGCCGAAAAACGTTTTACAGGTAAAATGATGGCAAATAGTGACGTCAGGCGCAAGGTAGTGGGAACTTGTACTGCAAAAGATATAGCTACGCAATAATTCTTTTCGGAGTCAAATCATCATAATAGCCTATTGCAGTCCACTGCTGGACGTAAGCCTCCCCAAGGCTGCGCCACAAAACACGATCTTCAGCTTTTCTCATCCAGGTACCACCTGCTAGCTTCTTTATATCGTCGGCCGACCTAGCAGTGGGACGCTCTACACTACGTTTGCCGAGGCGTGGTCTCCATTCGAGAACCTTTCTACCCCACCGGTCATTAGTTCTGCGACAGATGTGACCGGCCCACTGCCACTTTAGCTTGCTACATTTGTGGATAATATCAACTACTTTGGTCTTCTGCCGGATAACTTCGTTCCGGATTTTATCCCTGAGTGAAATTCCCTGCATTGACCTTTCCATAGCTCGCTGAGCGACGTGAAGTCGGTGGGCCAGTTTCAATGTCATGTTCCACGTCTCGGCTCCGTACGTTATAACTGGTAGGACACTGGTTGTAAACCCTGCCCCCTTATTCTCAACTGTCGGAAAGAATTCGAATTTCGGAAACTCTATACCTGTCACTTTTTATCGCGCTGCGTCAAAGCGAGACGGCATGTGACTTTTCGATTCGAATCCGTGATCCGACAGTTGAGAATAAGAGGGCTGCTCTTCAGGCATTACGGTAGCGATGACGTAAAGATATGACGCAGCTTCCCAAATGCTCAAAGTTGTCTTTGCCCACTTGCAATACTTGCCCGAGGTAGACATATTCTTGGACAACCTCGAGCGGCTCGCCGCTGACAGTTATCGGCACCGGGACTACGTGATCATTGAACATGACTTGGACATGACGGACTGAACTGACTGAACTTGGACAAGACGGAGTCAAATAGTCATCGAGAATGAAAACATTTAACTCTAACGTTACGTAACATAACGTAATATTCTTGGTTTTAATAAAGATGTTCCTTTAATTTACACTTAAACAAAAGATTGGAAAACTCAACTTAAGTATCGCAATCCGTATTTCGGAGACCCTTTTCATTAGTCACATTCCAAAAGATTCTTCAAATTCGCAAGGAAATAAATTGAATTAGAATTACAGTGAAACATGAACACAGAAAAAGAATCCGTGGATTAATTTTAAATAAATCCTCTGGTTCTCATAAAACTGGAAGCTTGACGGTTTTTACGCTGGCTGCGTTTGATTCGTTTGCAAAAAATCTCCGAGATATTTGAGTGAACCCATCCTGGCTTTATTTTGTTGGCTCACTTCAGGCGTTTGTTGATTGGTATCGTTATATCAATCGCTGGTGTTTCAGTTTATTGAAACATTATTTTTACTCTATTTAAAGGTATTTAAACACCACGATTTTTCCATATTTTATTTTCATTTTTGGTCAGGTATTTTCCACTAGAGTAGCTCGGTAGCGGCGTAATGATTTGCGCTCTCTGGTTTCGATTACAAAAACAAAGCAACTTTCAGCATGGTCGATCCCGGGATGGGTCAATAAAAATTTATAATCTTGATCTCGAGCTCCTCCGTGCTTCGGAAGGCACGTTAAGCCGTTGGTCCCGGTTGTTACTGCAACCGCTTTAAGCCGCCAACCCGCATTGGGCCAGCGTGGTAGTGTCATGGTCTAATCTCCTCATGTGTTTCTCCCAAGTAGGAAGGCTTGTGACTAGCAGTGGGGTGTATATAGGCTGGTGATGATGATGATGATGATTTTCCACTTAAACTCATTATTGATTGCAATTATTGAGTACAATATTGTGGTCACATACGATCTTAAATTCAATGTTACCCCTATAAAACCCTAGATATCCCTTTTATTATAAACCGCGGAATAATGTTACTACTGGTCTAAAACTGATGCCGTCACTGTCTTTCTTTTAACAAATATATGTGGCAGCATCAGTTTTTCAACAGAACTAACTTTAGTCCGCGTTTTATAATAAGGAGTATATGTTTATAGGTTTTATGTGAGTACTTTCATAGTGATTTCACAAGAGTATTTTTATTATGAAATTAATCTCACTTTTTTTCTGTACCTATGTCAAATAATTATTTTCATAAGGAAGTCTTTTAAATCGCATTAGAAGGATAACTTCGTTAAGTAAATACTTAGCAAGAAATGACTAAATTCAAGGGCTTTTTAAATACGGCAGCAATTAAAATAATTACGAATGCCCCCGAGGTGTTCCGAGGAGTCCATTTAGGGGCGGGTCTGAACTTCGCCTCGTGAACAGTCCCGACCTTTTTCTAATCTTCGTTGGCCCTTCGGTGTATTTTCCGTGTACCTTTTTGTAGACATTTCCAATTGAAAGTGAAATATAACTGAGATTTTTTTCTACTTACACCAATTAAGTATCTGGCGCCAACTTAGCAATTAAGCGTAAGTACACGAGATAACGCCTGAACGGTATTTCAACTTGAAATATGTATTTATTGTAATTACGAGAATACCTGTAAATATTCTCTGGATTTTTTAGCGTCTGCCTGGACAAGTAAGTAACACTACTTAGTTGGTTCCCAACGGAGTGCGTTCGGCAGAGCTGTATAAGAAAGCGTGCAATTCGATAACGATCCATCGTTTGAGACCGATCGAAACGACTAATCAACAGTGTTTAGTATTCAACCTAAACTCAAGGTATATAGATGTCGCTTCTCTAGCCTTCCTGTTTTGTCGACCACAAAGTATGTATGCTCCGTTTAAAATTAATTAACTCAACTACAAGTGCTCGAAAAACTGTGAATTCTGAGTGCAAGTGACAGTGTTTTCCTTAACATCCAGTAACATAACTTAATATTTAACTAAACAGGGTTTTTTTTTTTTTTTTTTTTTTTTTTTTATACAAAGCACGACAAATGACTCAACACCACCTGATGTGAAGCAGTAAGAAGAGTCCATATGCGAAGACAGCTAGTGCAGTTCAGACACTACTCTAGCTGCCTCCACCTTGCCGGCCCGAAAGGTGCTTTTTCACGCCTCTTTTGAAGGACCCCATGTTATAGGAAGGAGGGAACACATGTGCTGGCAAAGAATTCCAAGTTCTGGAAGTTCGACAAAGAAAAGAGCTACTAAATTTCTTTGTACGTGATGTTGAGGTGGAGACAGTGAATTGATGACTCCGAAGACCGGCACGCGTGCTCCTGAGTAGGAAGGGGGAAGGTGGGATAAGGTCAAATAGCTCTTCAGAACACTCTCCGTGATATAGCCGATAGAAGGCGCTAAGCGACGCAATGTCTCGACGCAATTGCAGAGGCTCAAGGTTGTTGGTGACCTCTACATCGCCAACGATACGGACAGCACGACGCTGCAATCTGTCCAGGGCATCGAGTAGGTACTTGGCGGAGCCATCCCACAAGTGCGAGCAATATTCCACGCAAGACCGGACCTGAGTTTTATACAGCAGGCATAATTGGTCAGGCGTGAAAAATCGACGCACCTTGTTCAGGACACCGAGCTTCCGTGAGGCTGTTTTTATCACGGTTTCGATATAGTTCCTGGAATTCAGATCGCAACATATCTCCATACCTAGCAAGTTTAGGGAGCCCTGTGCCGAAAGAGTCGTGCCCTGAAGAGACGGAAGGGGAAGGAACGGCGACATTTTGGCTGTAAACGCGCACACCTGTGTTTTCTTAGCATTGAACTCAACAAGATTGTTAGATCCCCATTCAGATACGAGGTTCAACACCCTGTCGAGCTCAATGGTAAGATTCTCTCTCTCTCTCTCGGTTTCAGCGCGCCCAGCCCCTGGGCGACCGTAATATCCCCCATGAACTGTACTGTCATCTGCATAGCAATGAATGTTTCCTAACGGAATCATGTCATTGATATGAAGAAGAAAGAGTGTGGGGGATAGAACAGAGCCTTGTGGTACACCAGCATTCACTGACATGAACCGCGAAGCGCATCCATCTGCGAGGACACGGATTCTTCGCTCATGCAGGAAGCCGGCGATCCAGTTACAGAGCTGAGCGGGCAGACCGTATGCCGGGAGCTTGGAGAGAAGAGCCTTGTGCCAGACCCGATCGAACGCTTTGGCAATGTCAAGGCTAACTGCCAGTGACTCACCACGTTTGTCAATAGCTTCACCCCAGACATGCATTAAGTACGCTAGAAGATCACCCGTTGACCGGTTCGGCCGAAACCCGTACTGTCGATCATTAATTAATGAGTGATCTTCTAGGTATCGGATCAGCTGGTGGTTTAAGATCCGTTCCATGACCTTGCAAAGAACTGAGGTGACAGCTATCGGGCGGTAGTTAGCTGGGTCTGATCGGTCTCCCTTTTTGGGGACCGGTTGCACATTGGCCTCTCTCCAAGATTCCGGCACACACCCAGAAGAGAGAGAAAGACGGTATAGCCGCGTTAAGACAGGAGACAACTCCGCTGCGCAGTTTTTCAGTACTATCGCTGGAATGCCATCAGGTCCACTAGCTTTCCGGACGTCGATTGACTGAAGCTCCGCACGTACATCACATTGCCTAATACGAATATCGGGCATTGTGTGGCCACAGTGGGAGAGTGTTGGTGGCTGTAAGTTGCAGTCATCGATTCGGGAGTGAGCAGCAAAGAGTTTTACCAAGAGATCGGCTTTCTCTTGCGGCTTGTGAGCTAGCGAGCCGTCAGAACATCTCAACGGGGGCAGCGAGGGTTGACAGAAGTTGGATTGCACGGCTTTGGCCAGACGCCAGTAGCTACGGCTTCCCGTAGGATGCGTAAGAAGTTCTTGGCCAACTCGTGCAACGCGCTGTGCATCCGCTCTGATGAAGGCCCTTTTGCAGGACTTGGTGGCGTTGTTATAGACTGCTTTCAGTGAGTCAATGTTGGGATCCCCGCAAGCTCGGCCCCTGATCCAAGCGCGGTATGCCGACTGTCTGTTTTCAACAGCTAAGGCACAATCGCGGTTGAACCAGAGGTTACGCCTACCCCTACTGATGAGATCGGAGTGAGGGATATAGTACTCCATCCCTAACATGATCTCATCAGCAACAGCAGTAGCGCTAGCGTTCGGGTCCAGCTCACTGAAACAGCGCTGCCTCCAAGGGACAGATGCGAAGTAATCCCGCATACCGTCCCAATCTGCCGACGCATAGTGCCAGATGCGGCGTTTGGCAACCATAGGTACCGGTGGCGACGCCCGTGGCACCCCAGCGGATACCAGGCAGTGATCCGATGTTCCTAAAGGAGCACGAACCTCAAGCCGATATCCATCCGGGCGAGTCGTCAGCAGAAGGTCCAACAATGAGGGCGCGTGACCGACAATGTCTGGAATCCTGGTGGGCTGGTTTACCAGTTGGGTCAGGTCGTGCGTGAGAGCGAAAGCGTGGGCAGTTCTACCAGCATAGTCAGTTTTAGAGGAACTTAACCACGACTCGTGGTGAGCATTGAAGTCCCCTAAAAACACCAATTCCGCGGTTGGAAACTGCTCCTGCGCAACATCTGCCACCCGACTAAGATGTTCGAAAAGTCGAGTTGTCTCCATGTCACCGCTGTGGGATCTATAGAGGCACACGTAGATTCGGCAATGTGTGCCCAGGTCCACATGCACCCCAAGAATAGAGTAGGAAGGGTCCTCCAAACAGCGCAGACGGCGACAGCAAACATCCGCCCGGACAAACAAGCATACCCCGGCCTTCGCTTTGAAGGACTCTTCAAGAGCGTAGCCGGGGTAATCCAAGTAGCTAGTGTCTGCCGGGCGGAGTATTTGCGTCTCCGTCAAAAACAGCATTTCGGGTCGAGCCGTCTCGAGATGTTGGTGGACGGCATTGAGGTTAGCATGGAGCCCACGGATGTTAGTGAGCCCGACCTCAAACAGCGTGGTTGTGGTGGGGGTGTGCACCGCTGAACGACCGGAACTGTTTTTGAGCGCTGCCATGGTTAATATAGAAGGAGGAGAGGCGTGAATTGGGGGGACGTTGCCGCGATATATACGGTCAAAGCGTGAGGCCTGTTTCCCCAGGTAATAGCCGACAGTAGAGACGCGCTGACCCGCCGAACGGAAGGGCCCCCGAACCCCCCCGGGAATGGCCGCCGGGACCCCACCACCCGGTCACCAACCGGCACGACGGACCACCCCAAGATTATGCGTGGCATGATAGGGCAGCCTCACGAACTGGTTAGGTTCGCTTGGGCCCCTGTACTGTACCACGGGCGGCCAGCGGAACAGCCGTTTCTCCGGGTCTCCCTGGTCGGCGGGTCAATGCAGTCTACCTGGCTCTGGTTAGACGGAAGCCGTCACTGACCGCATCCATCGCCGCAACGTCTCCCCAAGCTCTGGTTGTACGCTGACTGATCCCGGAACGCGACCACAAGTGGTCACTTGGCGGGTTTTACGCCATGCGTACGGTGGTCACTAACCAGACGGGTGTTCAGACCCTACCACCAGTCGAGCAGTTGGTAGCTCGGTAATCCCTTAGTCGCCTCTTACGACACCCACGGGAAGAAATGGGGCGGTGAATTGTATTCTTAATCCGTCACCGCACGGACAAAATTCACGGGTATGTTCATTTACTTGATCGTTGACAATATCGGAGATCGCAACAAAAACCCATGCAATCATGCATATCGTAAGGATAAATCGACAATGTATGACTATTTGCGAACTACTATTCAACTTTTGTCTCAGTCTGTGCACAGAGTACATTTTTTATACAAGTAGGTACATTTTTTCTCGCTAGGTTTCGAACCCGTATCCATATCCGTACCTTAGTAATGAATAATTACCACCACATAATGAAAAGAAGTTAGTTTTCCATTTTCCAATGTGTGATTTTCCATGTTGTGATCGAACGCGCCAACGAATAGCACCGTATATGGGCCCTTTACGTTGGTAGGCAGCGATGGGAGATTTTCACCTTAAACTAGCCGCACGCTCGTTCATCATCTATGTCATAAAAAAAGTAGTTAAGAAGGACACATACGAAGGAAACCTGTTGTTTCTCAGAGTGTAGGTATTCAATTTCCATGTTAAATTTCACCTAAATGGATTTAGTATAATAATAATATTCATACATTCACACCAATTATCTAGTCTAGCCCAAAGTAAGCATCATTAAAAGCTTGTGTTATGAATACTAGGTAGATAACGTAGTAAATGAATAATGATTATATTATATATACCTAAATAAATATTTGAAATTGAGTAAATAAACATACCTACATACGTCCATGACTCGTGAACAAAATTAAATCCTCGTACTCATCTTGTAAACATCTGGCTCAGCCGGGATTTAAACCAATTAAAAACCAACTCTTAACCAAGTAGAACAGTAACTATGTTATACTACAAGTAGTAGTATTCTACAAGTAGTAGTAGAACATAGACTAACCTCATTATTACCACGTACAATTGGCTCAGGCACTGAACTTAATCATTAGGCAAAGTGAAAACCCTTCCCCACCTTTTCCAAATGCTCAGTGTTTTATTAACGCTCCAAATTGTAATTTACTTTGTTAAATTAGATTCTGGGGGCACAGGAGTTGCCGCAGCCTGAAGTTTGGCAAACATTTTGATTAACGCCCCGTCCGATTCACTTTGTTGGTCTTATTGGAAGCGCTGATAATTAGGAACTGATATGATGGTATTAAAATTACAGAATTAATTGCGTTGAATAAAAAATTCTCCCTACACTTTTTATCGATGGATGAAAGGATGGATGGATGGATGAATGGATGAAAGGATTCTAATTAAACAATAACTACATTTTGAATCCTGTTGGATACTACACTTTGAATTCTATAGGATTCAAAGTATTTTTATCGTTAGTTTGCTTTTCATAAATAAATACTAAGCTTTGAATCCTTTAATAATGCAACTAGATGACAAACAAGCTGACGGTACACCTGGTGGTAAGTGGTTTCTGCCGCCTATAGACACATGCAATAACAAGAAAAAATCACTTGGTTTCGCAGATGCGTTGTCAGCCTGAGGCCTAAGATAACATGCATTCCATGCCCTGTAATTACACTGGCTACCATTCCCTTCAATCCGAAACAGAGCAAACAGCTTCAAGGGTAAGATATAAAAGAATCCTAAAGATCTTATAGGATTCAAAGCTAAATTTGTTATATCTTGTTCAATGATTGCCGTATTGTATTCGATATCAATTGTGTATGCTAAAGCTATTTAATTAGTCAATAAAATCAGGTGCATTTTCCTTTTTTTTAATAATTAAAGTTGACACTTTTAAGATGTTCAGTGCCAATCCAGGTCATAATAGCAAAAGATAAAATTGAAGTGAAGTATTTAATCCTAAGCTCAAACTCAAATTTTAATTGTTTATTTAGAAATTAAGTATACTTACATTACTCTTATAGTTTCGTAAAGTGCTTTTAACTTAAGTGCTTATCATCATCATCATCACCAGCCTATATACGTCCCACTGCTGGGCTCAGGCCTTTCTACATGAGAGAAACACGTGAGGAGTTTGGGCCATAGCACCACTACGCTGGCCCAATGCGGGTTGGTGGGTTAAGGTGCTTGCAGTAAGAACCGGGACCAATGGCTTAACGTGCTGTCCGAAGTACGGACCAGCTCGAGATTATAAATTTTGAGCGACCCATCTCGGGATCGACCATGGCGAGAGTTGCTTTGTTTTGGTTTTCGAAACCAGACCGTTCAAAGTCAAACCACTACGCCGCAGAGCCCCTCAGCAAATGTCTGAAGGCATTTATTTTAACATTATGAAATTACATTAAACATTAAAAAATTTGGCAAAACCCAATTTTTTCAAATCAGTTTTATTGTATTGTATTTTTTTACTTATTTATTTATTTTTACAATACATTTATCATTGCGGTGTCATCAATACCTAGATATCGAATAAATAAACAACAGCAACATTACAACAAAGATAAAATAACATTAACAATAATTCTGATAGGATGATTCCTTCAAAACTAAATTTGTGGCAAGCTTAATTAGCACTCGCTAAATATTTACGGAACCAGTAAATATTTACGGAAGTATGCCATTCCTGCTCGTGCCAGTGTTCACAGGTAAACGTCTTAAGAAATACTGAGTTAATTTGTAACTCTCAAGACATATTTCCCCCAGGATCACCTTGAGGAATTGATAGAAGCTTGTGCGGAATATAAACATTCCCTGACAAATTTTGTGAACGATAAAAATCACAGGAATTACAACTTAGCAAAGTAAATTAGATGTAGTGTCACTGTCAAGCTTCGCCGTAATTAGTAACATTATGTTTATCATCATCATCACCAACCTATATACGTCCCGTTAATGGGCGTAGGCCTTCTTACATGGGAGAAACACTTGACGAATGTATTTACGGACTCTAATTGTAGTATTTCTGTTTTCGATTACAAAAAAGCATCAAAGTCTACTAACTTGGTACCAATAAGGCTGGTCCGTCGCTGAATTGCGAGGCTTATTCTTTGTGCGAAATACATATCAACCTTGATGTCACTTTTGTTTTCCAAGTAATAATTAAATACATGTATTGTCTGCAACGCTTACGCATTGCAGACAAGATGGACAGACGACCTGGTCAGGGTCGCAGGGAGCCGTTGGATGCAGGCTGCGCAGAACTGTTTCGTTTGGAAATGGATGGGGGAGGCCTTTGTTCAGCAGTGGACATCATTTTCAGGCTGATATGATGATGATGATGGTGTATGCATTCACTGTAGTCGTGCGATTGATATTGTAATTTACAAATAATGACGATAAACCATTTTGTTTTCAGTTTCCAATACTAATTCAACTATTAGGTTTGACAAATAAACGTGCTGGATCAACACCACGGATTATGGTATCAGAAATATTGAAACACCTCCACGTTTTATCTAGAACTTTAAATATCGCAAGAACAATTTACAAAGAAAGGGCAGTCTGAATTTCGCTTTAACATTTTCATTTGTATTCTTTAGCGACAGAATTTCTAATGTAACGAGTTCCCAGCAAAATAATTAATCTGGAAATAATGAATAGCCCAGAGTCTAGACATTACTTATCAGAGAGAATGAAGACACCATTAATATTGTGTCATATAAGATTCGAAGTAACAAAAGAATCGCCCCAAAAACAGAAATAGCCCTGAGAATGATTAAATTATTTCTGAAACTTTTAAGAGTATTAGAGTTACTATTTCTTATCTCGTTTGAAGGTAAAGATAATGAACCAGCGCGTGGATCAATCAGGGTTCATGATCAAAGGGTAATCTCCAAGCCCTTCGCTCTCTGTAGATATTGAAACCCAAACAAATTCTACATTATATATTTTGATTTAAAAATAGTAATTTAATTAGTGGAAATATTTACGCCAAATTCTCAGTAATTATTTTAAGTAGGTAATGCAAATGTAAATTTAGACTCTGTTATCAAAGTTATACCTACCTATATTTTCGTGACTTTTGAATTATTATTCTTTGGTGGTTTTCGACTCCACTCCACTCCGCAAAAGGCTCTACAAAATTTCGGATTCTGCTCCAGGATCCGAAATTTTGTGGATCAAGCACAAAATAAAATTTTGATAAAAGCAAAGCTGTGTTAGTACAATGATTTCACTTAAATAAAATAAGTTTTTAAGCGACAAAGTGACAAGCAAGCTAACCTAGTGGTAAGTGACTAGATCCTACCTTAAGACTCCTAAAATAACAAGGCAAAAAATCACTTGATATTGCAGGCGTGTTGTCATACTGTGGCCTAAAATGAAATGCCGTCCATGCCCAGTAATTACACTGGCTACCTTTCCCTTCAACCTGTAATTCAGTCCACTGTCTTACGGCCGATAAAATGGGCAGTGGTACCTATCCAGACGACCACACATTATGGGCCTACAAAAAATATTAAAACTACGAAGTGTATTGGTTTCGTACTTTTTACTCATCCATCACAAATATACTGTTACGGGCTAGGTATACCTAAAATTCCAATTCGATTGAGAGATCACGTTTATTAAAAATACAGTAATAAGTACCCATAACAGGTCCTAAAGCGCTTGAAAGGGGGTGGAAATGGTCGCATCGGATTAGTTGGCTCCTGAAATGGCCTGAAAACGCAGGTCAGCATGTTGAAAACGTCTCTAAGTCCGCGAAACATAACTTCAAAGTTGCGCAAGGCCACCACGCATGTACACCGCGGTAACAATAATATCGTCAATGAGAAAAAATATTCAACTTATAATGATGATTAAGATTTAATAAAACGGAGATAGTTAATAACTTATAAAAATATTATTTCTTCATCCAAGAGAAAAATAGAAAATGATTCTGGAAAAGATTTATCGGGTGTGAAAGAAGAATCTACTGATAAATATGTTAAGTCGTTTGATGTTCCAAGTGACGAAGGTCGGCAAGGGTCCGATAACCAACCTCGATATATTACGACATGGTTTTTTATAACTTGCCATCGAACCCAAGATTTGGGATAGAATCATAATATCGTTATGAAAAATGTGGCCTTATAATGATCTGTTAACTTTATTGACAAATCTTGAAGTCAATTACTCTAAAATATCTTGTGGTATTTGTTGCTGACTGTACTTGTTAATAGATCTTTTTTGTTATATGTTTTATACTAACTTTTTAATGTCTTTGATACGTTTATTGTTTGTTTTTTATGTCTAAAAAGTGTCAAGTGAGTGGTTGATGAGCATAAACGTATTAAGGAGATTCTAGAGTTTTTATCAGTAGATTTGGATATTATTCACGAGTTCGTCTTCAGTATTTGTCATACACTGAAATCAGCAGCAGCTATTAAATAAATAACCTGTTTGATCAAAAGCAGTTGATTACGCGTGCATAAATTAGATTAAGAAGTTGATAAATAATAATAATGTTACTAACACATCACATTGAAAAGATTTTCCTTGCCACCAAAAAGGATTCTTTTTTCTACAAAGCACGGCAAATGACTCAACACCACCTAATGTGAAGTGGTAAGTAGAAGCAGGTAGTGCAGTTTGAAACACACTATTTTAGCCGCCTACACCTTGCCGGCCCAAAAGGTGCTTTTTCACGCCTCTTTTGAAGGAACCCCTGATTTAGGACGGATCCCTCCTCACACAATTGTGCTGACAAATAATTCTGAGGTACTTCTTTGTGCTTGATGTTGAAGTGGAGACAGTGAATTGATGACTCCGAAGATCGGCACGAGTGCTCCTGAGAAGAAAGGGGAAGGTGGGTTATGGTCAAAAATTTAGTCAGAGCACTGTCCGTGCCGATATAGCCGATATAAGGTCGACGCAGAGGCTCAAAGTTGTTTGTGACCTCTACATTTTTTTTATATACAAAGCACGACAAATGACTCAACACCACCTGATGTGAAGCGGTAGAAGAGCCCATATGCGAAGACAGCTAGTGCAGTTTAAACACTGCTCTAGCCGCCTCCACCTTGCAGGCCCAAAAGATGCTTTTTCACGCCTCTTTTGAAGGAACCCATGTTATAGGAAGGAGGGAACACATGTGCTGGCAAAGAATTCCAAGTTCTTGAAGTACGACAAAGAAACGAGGTACTAAATTTCTTTGTGCGTGGTGTTGAGGTGGAGACGGTAAATTGATAACTCCGAAAACCAGCACGCGTGGTCCTGAGTAGGAAAGGAGAAGGTGGGATAAGGTCAAAAAGCTCTACAGAGCACTCTCCGTGATATAGTGGGTAGATTTTTTGTGGGTAGCGATTTTGTGGGTAGTGTTGAAATAAAGTAGACAAGTCTCTCTCTAATAAAATATTTTTAATAATTAATACAAGAGTTATTTAAAGGATTTTATTCAGTACTTAGTTTCTGCAATTGATAATTAATAGAATATATTGTAGACCACTCTTCTATTTATGTAGCCACTTAATTAGAGTGCACCAACCTGCCAGTGTCAACTGCCCACTTCACTTTATCACAATATTTATTTTTCTGAGTGTTATCTTCACTGATCTAGTGTTTGGTTAGGATGGCTAGCATTGCGAGCGTTCTTGAGACACAGAGGGCCATTGAGGAGTCACTATTGCAGCGCATGTCGGACTTCGAAGCTCATCTTAAAGCCACCTCATCTTGAAGCTGCCGAGCTTCTACACCTGCTGTAGACTTGGCTGGACTCAGCAGTGATTTTCACCAATTTAAGGAAATGGTTGGTGGCATATTGGCCCTGCTCCGTCAGCAAATTGCCTCTATGGTGAGAAGTATTGATGTCATCGAGACCAGATATCGCTCTAAGGCGCTTCTTATTGGTGGCGTTGAGGAGAAGGACAGTGAAGACCTCCCTGAAGCAGCTACCAGTATCTTCAATAAGAAGCTCGGTCTAGGTAACATAGCCAAATATAATTTAACTGCTTGTCATAGGCTCGGTGCTAAATCAAGCGGGCGGCCACGTCCCATTCTGGTTCGTTTCTCTGATATGGCTATTAGAAATGAAGTATGGAATAGTAAGACCAAACTCAAAGGCACCACCATAGTTTTATCTGAGTTTCTGACTCGGTACCGGCAGGATCTCTTTGCTGCTGCTCGCCGTCACTTTGGCATCAGGAATGTTTGGACACGTAATGGGGTTATCCTGGTTAAATTGCCGGATGGTAAACTGACCAGTATTTATGACAGGCAGGAGCTAGATACGCGAATGGATCAATTTCCGGCGGTCAGGGCTGAGCCAGCAGCGACTACTAAACCCGTAGCTGAAGCCACCGTGTCACGGCCGACAGTCGCAAGGAGTAAGCGCACTATTGTAAAGAAATCATAATTATAGCTGCTTTCTTTCTTGTTCATCTTTTGTAAACCGATATTCTTTGTTTATTCACTTTTGGTTCTGTGTTTTAATATTTTTTGCGAGGTAGACTGTTACTCTTATTATTAATTGTTAGATTAATTGAAACAAAATCTAAACAAATATTTTCAGGTAGCACACTTTAAAATAAAACTGTATATTGCTCTTGCTCATTCATTAGCTGTCAAAGTGTCAAGTGTTATTCACAAATTATGAAATTAGAAAAAGTATGTCTATTGTCATTTCTATTTAATTCTCTATGGATTGTAACGGCAAAGGGATCAAGCACTTACAGCCTTACTTTAAGTATTTTCATATTCTTATATAGTTGAATTCTCCCATAACGAAAGGCAACGAACGTTATCACATACAACCAAATTATTTGTCATTGACACGGCTGAGTAGTTTCTTTTTTTTTCTTTATTGTTAATAATGTATAATATCACTTTTTGTGACTAAAGTGTGCTCACAATGTTTTTTTTTTATATATTTCTTTTTTTTTCATGTGATACGTTTCTTTATTACTTTTTTAGTGTAAAGTTGATTGGCTGGTTGAGTGCCCTAAAATAAATTTTTGTTATTGAATTTAATAATTAAATTAGCCATTTTTTTTTATATATATTTAAAGTAATTATTATATTTATATTTTTATTATTATTATGACGGATAATGAGGATAATGTTGGTTTTCATTCGTGCGAAAGTTCTGATCAATCGTTTCTTTCTATAACTGGTACTGATGATGAGACTGACGCATTAGTTTCTCAACTTTCTTATACTTTTAGCTGCTCCGCTAAAAATTTTAACGTGTGTCACATTAATGCGCAAAGCATTCCAAGGCACTATTCGGAATTACTGGATACTTTCTCAGTGAACTCAATTCATGCTGTTTTGGTGTCTGAAAGCTGGCTTAAGCCAAGCCATATTTCTACTTCATATGCCTTACCTGGCTTTATTCTTACGCGTAATGACCGTATTTTGAAGAGAGGTGGTGGTGTTGCCATTTATATTTGTAGTGGCATACCTTTTAAGATTCTCTCCACTTCTGATCAACATGAGAATAGCATGGAATTCCTGTTCCTTGAAATCGTGTTATCTGGGGTTAAAGCAGTTCTTGGAGTCGTATACTGCCCGCCTGCTGTCGAATATATCCCTTCTCTTATTTCTGTTTTTGATTCTGTCTCCACGGACTATGCACATCACATAATCATGGGTGATTTTAATACTGATCTTCTAAGAGTTTCCTATGCTTCGCGTAAATTTCGGTCTGCCATTGATTCCTACACTTTTACCCTTCTGGAATTAGGTGCCACTCACCGTAACATCGATTCTACCGATTCATGGATTGACCACATTCTTGTCTCCTCTCCCGATCATGTATCTCACCATGGCCAAATTTCTGCTTCCGGCTTTTCCCGTCACGATCTTATTTTTCTCTCATATAAAATCAAACCTCCCAAACGTAGTCCTGAACTGGTCGAACTTAGGAACTTTGCTCGACTAGATCTGGAGAAACTATCTCGTGATGCATCTGGTATTGATTGGCATAATGTACTGACTGCAACCTCAATCGATGCTAAGGTTGATTTATTTAACACCCACATTTTATAGCTTTTCGACACACATGCTCCGGTTCGTGTTGTTAAGTTAAAAAGACCACCTGCACCATGGATTACATCTCTAGTCAGAGTAGCGATGAGGAGGCGCGATAGAGCTTTCCAAAAATTTAAGAAGTCCAGGACAGATGCAAACTGGTCTTTATTTAAGTCGTACAGAAATCGCTGCAATCAGATGGTGCGAGCAGCTAAGCGCCGCTATTTTCACGACAATATTCTTCACTCATCCCAGGCGGACACATGGAAATTCCTTAAGTCTCTCGGTCTGGTAAAACCGTCAAGTAATCCATCCGTTCCCTATCCCTTCTCCGTCAATGATGTGAACCAACATTTCTCTGCCAACTCTAATTCCAACCTGACGGATAGGTCAATGGCTTTCAAAGACATTGCTGCCATGTGCAGCCATCCTCCGGATTGTTTTACCTTTTCTCCAGTTACCGAGTCTGAAATTCACAAAATTATTTCTTCTTTGAAATCTAAAGCAATTGGCTGTGACGATGTGAGCAGACATATGATAGTTTTGAGTTTAGAAAATACTCTTCCAGTAATTACCCATATTATTAATGCGTCTCTTTCCTCGGGTGAATTCCCTTCTATATGGCGTAGGGCTCATGTTCTGCCTCTGCCCAAAATCAATAACCCTACCTCTCTTAGCCACTTTAGGCCAATTTCGATACTACCATTTCTATCCAAAACTCTTGAAGCTGTCGTTCATCGCCAATTGTCAACTTTTCTCCATAAGAATCGTATACTCAGTCAGTTTCAATCCGGATTCAGGCCAGGTCATAGTACAACAACCGCTCTATTAAAAATTACTGAGGATTTGAGAATTAGAATGGAGGCCTCTAAGTTAACGGTGTTAGTTCTCATTGACTTTTCCAACGCCTTTAATGCTGTTGACCATGACCTCCTTCTTGCAATTCTCTCTCATTTAAGAGTCTCGACCCTTGAACTAAGTTGGTTCTCTTTATATCTTCGGGGACGGCGGCAGGCTGTTCGTACTAAAGACATCCTGTCCGACTGGTGTGATCTGGCTGCCGGTGTTCCTCAAGGCGGCATACTCTCTCCTCTTCTCTTCTCGGTGTTTATTAATATGATCACTCCTATTCTTCATAACTCTCATCATCTATATGCTGACGACTTGCAAATTTATGCTCAGGCTGAGATCTGCAATTTGGATGCCGCAATTCTCACAATCAACGAAGATCTACAGCGGATTTCTGAATGGTCCAGTAGTTTTGGTATTCGCGTCAATCCAAGCAAGTGTCAGGGTCTTATTGTGGGTAGTTCACGCACCCTTTCTAAACTAGACATGAGTACGGTTGCAGCACTGTCCTATAACAATATATCTATTGAGTTTACTACGCATGTAAGAAATCTGGGTTTGGTCATAGATAACACGTTGAGTTGGCTTCCTTATGTAGATTCCATTAGTCATAAAGTCATTGGCATATTAAGATCATTCTACCATTTTAAAAATTTCCTTCCCATTCCTACTAAGATTCTTCTCGTCCAAACAACAATTCTCCCAATATTTGATTATGCTGATGTGTGTTGTGCTGATATAACTGAAGAACTTTTAAACAAATTGGATCGCTTACTCAACAATTGTATACGTTTCATTTTTAATCTACGTAAGTACGACCACATTTCTTCATTCCGTAAGGTTTTGAATTGGCTGACGATTCGTCAACGGAGGGATCTTAGAATCCTGTCCACTCTATTCTCCATACTTAATGATCCATATGTTCCTGAATATCTGAAATGTAAATTTCAGTATCTGGGTGCTTCTCATAATCGTGTCCTCCGTTCAAGCGGCAAACTTACTCTAATTTTTCCTTCTCACCGCACTGGCTTCATGTCCAATTCCTTTCAATGTCAAGCTATACGGCTCTGGAACGCACTACCTCCCCATATTCAAGAGGCCAAAAACAAACTGGCTTTCAAGCAGTCAGTTCGCAGTCTTTTTTTAGAGTCTCCTCCTTTATCCAATTGATATATCTATCCTCATTATTTCTGTATATATTTAATATGTATTTGTTATATATATGTATGTGTATGTGTATGTGTATGTATATATATATATATATATATTAATTGCGTATTTATCCATAGTTATACATCATAACAATATATATATATATTAATATTAATTATTATGCAGTGTATTCATTGTTATTGTATATTTTAATTTTTAAAACAGTTGTTTGTGCACTACCTATTTAATTATTTTGAACTCAACTTTCCGGTTGACTGGTAGAGAATGCCTAATGGCATTAAGTCCGCCAAATTGTAACTCATTTTGTGCAATTAAAGTTTAAATAAATAAATAAATAAATATAGTCGATAGAAAGCGATAAGCGACGCAATGTCTCGACGCAATTGCAGAGGCTCAAGGTTGTTCGTGACCTCTACATCGCCAACTATACGGACAGCACGACGCTGCAATCTGTCCAGGGCATCGAGTAGGTACTTGGCGGAGCTTATCCCACAAGTGCGAGCAATATTCCACGCACGACCGGACCTGAGTTTTGTAAAGCAGGCATAATTGGCCAGGCGTGAAAAATCGACGCACCTTGTTCAGGACACCGAGCTTCCGTGAGGCTGTTTTGATCACGGTTTCAATGTAGTTCCTGGAATTCAGATCACAACATATCTCCATGCCGAGCAAGTGTAAGGAGCCCTGTGCCGAAAGAGTGGTGCCCTGAAGAGAGGGAAGAGGAAGGAACGGCGACATTTTAGCTGTAAACGCACACACCTGTGTTTTCTTAGCATTGAACTCAACAAGATTGTTAGATCCCCATTCAGATATAAGGTTCAACACCCTGTTGAGCTTAATGGTAAGATTTTCTCTCTCTCTCCCGGTTTCAGCGCAACCAGCTCCTGGGCGACCGTAATATCCCCCATTCACTGTACTGTCATCCGCATAGCAATGAATGTTTACTAACAGAAGCATATCATTGATATGAAGAAGAAAGAGTGTGGGGGATAGAACAGAGCCTTGTGGTACACCAGCATTCCCTGACATGAACCGCGAAGCGCATCCATCTGCGAGGACACGGATTCTTCGCTCATGCAGGAAGCCGGCAATCCAATTGCAGAGCTGAGCGGGCAGACCGTATGCTGGGAGCTTGGAGAGAAGTGTGCCAAACCCGATCAAACGCTTTGGCAATGTCAAGGCTAACAGCCACTGACTTACCACGTTTGTCAATAGCTTAACCCCAGACATGCATTAAATACGCTAGAAGATCACCTGTTCACCGTTTCGGCCGAAACCCGCACTGTCGATCATTAATTAATGAGTGACCTTCTAGGTGTCAATAATTGTCAATAATACGGACAACACGACGCTACAATCTGTCCAGTGTATCGAGGAGGTACGTGGCAGAGCCATCCTACAAATGCGAGCAATATACCAAACAAAACCGGACCTGAGTTTTGTAAAGAAGGCATAATTGGCAGGAAAACTGTAGATGCTATATTCTGGATATCTACATATATGAGGATTACTTACCTATTATTTTTTCTAGTTCATTGCATCGCCATGGTCGATCCCGGAATGGGTCAACCAAAAAAATTCTAATCTTCGAGCTCCTCCGTGCTTCGGAAGGCACGTTAAGCCGTTGGTCCCGGAACTCTGAATCGAAAAAAGTGAAAAACGATCGGTTTATTATATTATTATAAGAATAGAAAATCAATCATATCCCTAAATCTATATAAAACATTGAGAAAGGTAGAAAATAAATAGGTATTACTTATCGTTATGACGATGGAGGAAGTGACAATAAAGTAATCATTCACAATTTGCTTACAAGTTACATAAAATTGAGCTTACCACTGATAAAGGAATTTATTTTTAAAGAAAACGACTATCTATCATATTTGTAGTGTATTTATTCCATCGGTACAATTGACTATACCTTAAAGATTTCATAAAACATCCAATATAATATTTCTGATATCACGCTGATATCCGATAACACAAATCGCTCTAATCTCGAACATGAGAGAGCGAAAATAGACATTGTTAGTGAAATTCCGATTTCGCCAAATAAAAACGTTCTAACGTTTATTTGAAATATTTGTCGCTGGGAACGAGACGTGTCGCAATGGGATTCCCGTTTACAGACGACGCGATTTGATATTCATTGAATATATTGAAAATAACGTCGACAGTTCCACACAGACGGTGGGTACGCTATCAATCTTTTAGGCTACTGTAAAACTCCACTAGTGTTTTCGGGTAGTGTAATGGATTGATTGGTCTATTCATTCCACTCTCACATGTTATAGTCAATCAGTGAGATGGTTTAATAAGGTTTGGTAATGTACATTATGATGAGCCATAAAGGTATGTACTACAAGAATATTATCAATGTCGATATTTACAAATAATTAAGGCAACCTTTTAGACGATGTCAATAAACTTGAATTTATGTACCTACGTGACATAAAACTATATATTTCGGTCTACGCCTTCAATATATTTTGAATAAAACCAAATGTAATCAAGCAGTACTCTCTCGGAAACGCAAAAAAAACTTTGATTAGTCCGTGTCTCCGAAATAACAAAAATTGGATGAACTTATTTAGAAATTGAATGGAGTCCATTTTCTGAACAACAAAACGTCCCCATGAACGGTTGCTTTATTTAAAATTGTAATAAGCCTACGAATTGGATCGGTATCCCTTTGTAGGTTTTTAGAGATATACATTGGTTTGTCTGCGTTGATAGCTTCTGGACAAATAACGTAAACGTGACCTTTCGGTCTCGAAGGACGAGTTTTGTGGAATCCTTACCCTCATGACTGTAAATTTTTGTTTCAATGAGACCCCTTTTGTATAGGAAATGGGGCACAAGATCTCTCTTTTCTTAAAAAGATTTGTATTCCTCTTGATAATGCGAATAACATTAGGGATCTTCCGAGATTATCCTTTTGTAAGCTGATGTAATTACCTTGTATTGGATTACTTAATTTAGCAGTAAAATGTGAGTAGTATGATGGCGGTTGTGTCATTATTATTATTGATATGTTTAAGATTATGGTAAAAAGAAACCATTAGTCGTCGTCATCGTCCACCAATCACAGGCTTTTCTCTCAAAACCGAGGGAGTTGTCAGGTATGATAACATGATGAATCAAATGAATAGTTTTATTTCCATTGAATCTATTTGTGATGGTAATAAATTTTTGTAAGCGCAAATTCACAGGTTAACAATATCAGCCTCTCAAAATTCATACTTTAACTAAATACATAACCCACCTTTACCTTATTCGTTGTTTAATCGATTCAAAGGTTGCCACCAGACTAATGTTTGGTTTTTAATGAAACAGCAGTTCTTATTCACAATTTTTGGGAGGCATTATCTGGGTTTGAACAGTGATTGTTCATGATACTCGAGGAGCAAAAAGGACAATGGAACGTAAAGGAAATTCGTGGGTAATTTATGAGATCCGAGGAGGTTTCAGTAATTTGTCGTCTGGAGGCGAGCATTATCGGTCGTTAGTCCTATTGTTAGAATCGGACTACATTATGCCTACTCATTACTGGGGAATATTAAATAAATGTGCTGTTTAATTGTTAATGGTGATCTTTGTCACGCTTTCTGTAACGATTAATGACTACCAAGAATTTAAATATAGAATTTTTAAATTAAATACTTGTTCATGGTGCTTTTTACATAATGCTATCTTTATCTGACGTCTATTGTTATATACTTGGAGGATTTACTAAATTATAATTATTATAAAAAATAGGAGTAAAATTTTTACCTGACCAATTATGCATGCTTTATAATACCAAAATCCGGTCACGCGTGGTTGTTCGCACTTACCTCAACATCACGTACGAAAAAATTAAGAAACTCGTTTCTTTGAAATCTTTGCAAGCGCATGTGTATCCTTCTTAATAAAACATAGGTTCTATCGAAAGAGGAGTGAAATATGGGGGCGGCTAGAACATTGGCCCTAATTCTGGAGAACACATGCTAAGTCTAAATTTAAGTTCAGTGCATTTCTTTCTCTTAAAATTAGTACGAAAGGGATGGCTGTTTTTGATGCACTAGATATCTTACTACTTCTTATCAAGTTGTGTTGGTGTTGAGTCATTTGCTGTGCTTTGTTTATAGAATAAAAGCAGCAGACTTTTTTTCTGACATTTATTTATTTAAACTTTAATTGCACAAAAAAGGTTCAATTTGGCGGACGATGAAGATCAAAGTTTATTATCTCTTTGTCTGCTTCTTCAATAGTGAAAATAAGCATCTGGCTTCTTTTTGGACGCTGACTCATTCATTTCATTTAACTTTTTGTTATACAACTAGATGACCAACTGCTGTCGGTTTACCTGGTGGTAAGTGGTTACTGCCGCCTATAGACACCTACAATAACAAGGTAAAATCACTTGGTATTGCAGGTGCGTTGTGTCATACTGTGGCCCAAGACGAAAACCTACCATGCCCAGTAATTGTACTGGCCACCTTTCCCTTCAATCCGAAACACAGCGAACAGTTTCACGACTGAAATAAGAAAGGCGGTGGTACCTACCCAGATGACCCTACAAACGGGCTAGTAAAATTAGTAGAAATCTATTTTTAAATTATGTTTTTTTTGTAGTAGACCAGAGACTGGTTGCCTAAAAGTTTCTGCAAGCAACACTGCAAAACTATTAATATTGTTCTACAGCACCTGTAAAGTCTCTTCTCTCCAAAATAAATCTCTTATTTTAAACGGAAAACTCCACCGTCTGAAAATTGTCTGCAAATCAACTATTCGTAGGCTCAAAAGTTGCGATTGCTACTGTTAACTAAATTTTAAAATGAGTATTATTTTCTTGTGCAGATTTTTACTATGCAAGTCCAAGTTTTAACCAACCAAGCCAGAAATTCATACAATTTTTATTTGTCATATATTCCTGAAGCCTTAAGCGGCTTTATTTGTAAGAAATCTTTTTGTGATACCTAGAATGTTCCCAACCGATACTTTCTCTAGTTGGCGAGAAGTTTAAAACATTAACAAGAGCGAATGCAGAACTCTACTAAATGAAACTTAAATGAGGCAAAAAGGAATCTGGGTCACTTTGGCGGTAATAATTAAGATTTTCAGTTCCCGCTTTTGTGAGGATGCCATTTTCTTGGTTGATGCAATTTAAAAATATGATTTTGTAATTTTTGATAGTTGGCATGGTGAATGTCAATAACAATTACAATATCGATCATCAAAAATCACTATCTACAAAAAGTTAATCGCTTATGACGTAACAGAGAGAGTAGAAGAAAATCGTACTAGGTGGTAGGCCCGTATGTAGGGTCGTCTGGGTAGGTACCACCGCCTTTCTTATTTCAGCCGTGAAACAGTTCGCTGTGTTTCGGATTGAAGGGAAAGGTAGCCAGTGTAATTACTGGGCATGGACGGCAATTCATCTTAGGCCTCAGGATGACAACGCACCTGCAATATCAAGTGATTTTCCCTTGTTATTGCAGGTGTCTATAGGCGGCGGTAACCGCTTACCATCAGGTGGGCCGTCAGCTTGTTTGTCATCTAATTGTATAAAAAAAAAAATCTACAAAAAGTTAATCGCTTATGACGTAAAAACAGAGAGAGTAGAAGAAAATCATAGGTTGCTCCGGTGAAAGGTCACGATTTCGCATCCCGTCCAAGACAGAACATCTGTCCAGCAAGAAATATAGCAAGATAAGAATATGAGTTTTGGAAATTCATTGCGGGGGTTGAGTTGAGGTAGGCCTCCAACAAGGTCAAAGAGCGCCTGTAGACGCTGTCAGCGCTGCGGATAGGAGGGTACACGGCAGGGGTTTTAGTGGGTGCGAGCCCCACACTCCCCCATCTTCCTCCCCCGGGAAGATGGGAAAGCGCGTACAGGCATTTCCCCTGCCAAAAAAAAAAGGCCTCCCACAAGGTGGGCCGACGAACTGGTGACGGTCGCGAAAAGCCGATGGATGCGGACAGCGCAGAACCGATCGGTATGGAGATCTTTGGGGGAGGCCTATGCCCAGCAGTGGGCGTCTCTCGGCTGAAATGATGAAGAATATGAGAATAAAATTTTATAATATTAGGTATTTATTGCTGGACCTTAGGAGCAAAAACACTACTGAATTCAAACCTCGATGTGAGTTTGCGCACTAAGATAAAGGAAAAGAGTGACTAGACGTATTTATTTCGCAATAAAAACACCAAGCGAGGCTTCACAGCCACTAAAACCGGAGGAGAAAAAATACATTGTGCTATTCCGAACTATCTACATTTCAAAATGGAGGTTTAAAAGTAAGGCCACAAAAAGCTTGACTTTCTAGTGGAGCTGGTTTTGGAAGTCTATAAGTACCAATGGAGTAACTTAATGGTGTATCGATGACCGTATAACTCAATTTGAACGAATGTGTATGGGCAGTATTGTGGCTTGGATTTGCGTTCATCTCGCAACTCTTGCTAGTTGTATTTATTCTTTCGTATGCAGCAGACTAAAATTGGGAAAAATTATTAACGTTTCTTTTTATTAGCATTCGCATGCTTTAAAGATAAAATATGGAGCTATGGAGCTGAACCCTGGATCTTGACAAAGGAGAGTATCAACAAGATACAAGTCGCCCAGAGGAAACTTGAGAGAAAACTGGTCGGGATTACACTGAGAGACCACAAGACTAACACCTGGCTTAGAGTGCAAAGTAAGATCACCGATGCTGTTAAACAAATAGCAAACTTAAAATGGCAGTGGGCCGGACCACAGATGCGATGGAAGGATGTCGTCAAGAGAACTGCAGGGATGAACTGGATGGAGGTAGCGCAAGATCGAGCTAGATGACGTAATTTAAAGGAGGCCTACACCAAAATCGTTGAAAACGGCTTAGAAGAAGAAGAATAGAAAAAAGATAAAATAAATTGACATGAGTAACAAATTATGTCAATTTATTTTATCTATTACTTTGAACTATCGACCAAAGGGCCTCAGCAAATCGGAACTTCTCAATTAGAAGCTTTTAGAGAGTCATTATCCGACTGGCTCGTGTTTGCCTTATTCAAAAATAAGCATGTAGGTGTAATTATCTTCATGAGCAAAATCAACAACAAACGAACCTCCACCTGATGGTAGATACCAATTGTAATTTCTAGCACTTCAAACGAGATTGAGATTGCAAAATAATGCTTGTCTCAAAATGTCAATCTCTAACAGTTATTAGTTTACCTATATTTCTATTCAGCCAAAAATATAGCAAATATAAATGACCATAATAGAAGAGGTCTGTTCAGACGCATCAAGATATTCTAAAATGGTTAATCAGCGAAGAGTTCTTTAATATTTGTGAAACTTATTTAATTCGGAGAGCTTGAACTTCGGGGCTAAGAGTTTAAGTCTGAACGACGAAATAATAAGAAGAATAGGAAACTTTATCTAGCAGTAAGAATATTTTCTAAAGACCCAAACAAAAACTTACAAGAATGTAAAGGAAAATACATTTCCCACATCCCAATTTTATTCAAAATCCATTAGAACCGAGACAAAACATAAGTGAGCTGAAAAACTTATAAGAGCGAACAATTTTAACGAAGGCCCGTTGAAAAGGTCTCGTGGAAATCTGAAAACGGCGGAAAATTTTCGAAATAAACCTGGCATATAATCCCGTTGGAACTCAAAGGTCGGTGCAAGCACACAATGCATTATGCAGAAGGCTTTTCGACGCCCGTTTGCCTCCGTTCTATACCTCTTTGTGTGGCCACTGGATTAAGGTACAAGGGGGCGCGAGATTTTTTTTTTATTGTTTTGTGTCGATTTTGCCGTGAGTCTACCTGAGCTATTCCTGATCTTTTGTGCTTTTATGTCCTGATTCAGATTAAAGCTTTTAAAACTCTTATACAACTCTCGTTCTTGTTGTTGGTTTTTCTTGCGTCTTGTTAAGTTCGGGCTTAATAAACTGTCGAACTGAAATTTTATTGCAACTAGTTTCAACGTCTTAGTTGATAGCTCTTTTACTAGATGGCGTTAGCATCATTTGTAATAGGATATACAGATTTTAAGTTTAGACTAGGTTTTATGTAAATGCCTCGTTAACTGGGAAGTACCCACACTTTCAGACACAATAGGTTTTCTATTATAATATTTTATATGAACGCTGACGAAAGCTTGAAGAGGAAGGAGTTTTCAAAGAAGAAAGTGTTATTTATTTGCGCATAATTGTTTACTTCGTACTAAAAGAGTGTTACATCCGCTGTGCTGACATCATCAGAAACAAGAGGACCTGCTGTCATCGTACCGCTTTCTCAAGGAACTCTGGGAGCTTGAGTCAGTTCGTAGTTGAGCAGTGCCATATTCGATTCTTATCTCTCAAGTGAAAAACGCTCGAACGACGTTATTACGCCACACCACCTAGTGTATAATGCTATAGCTTGTTACTATCGTAAGTGCCCTCAAGTTACTGAGGCTGAATTGAAACTTCTGAAACACGCAAAATTATGTTACTGTTTACAATAAAAATAAATGTTATATTTATATTTTATATTAAGGGCTATTTTACAATAGCATAACCAACCGCCATAGAACCATGGCTATAGGAAAGTTGGTACTTTTTGCATCGCTAGCAGCCTACGATGATGATGATGAAGAGGTTCTATTTTTGTTCATTGGACTAGCTAATTTAGCTGATCTAGTAGTGGTGGCCCATTTTTATAGGGAGACAAACGAGCCTAGTCGCCTGAAAGTAAGCAATTACTACTGCCTAAAATCAACTGCGACGCCTTTGGTTGTAAAAGTACCTAATTGTTAAAGTTTTGTAAAATAAATTAGCTCCTCTTGCCAATAGTTAGGTAAGCAAAAAACTAATTGTGACAAAGAAATACCTCATATTTTACATAATAATAATATTGCAACACTGGCATCATTAAGTGCTTGTGACATAGATAGGTACTAGGATAATGGAGAAATATAAAGATAGTACGAAACTTGTTATATTTTAATTGGGACAGTATGGGGAATCATAAAACCATTAAAGATACAGGAGAACTTTTATATATTTAGATTCAAAGATCCATTAATTGCATATTAATATATTTTATTGACACAGTCCGTTCGTAATGACATCCATCAAAACCTCAGTATTTTAATGTATGACGGGTAAAGCAAAAGAGGTCACAACAGTCCTCCACCCCTAATTTGATCAATATGCCTTCGATGACTGTTTCCTGACGCTGTTTCAATAATGTAGTGTAATTGGCCAATCCTTCTAACTACTTTCCCGAAGTCCCAGCTCCTTAACCCCCTTGCATATGTTAAGAACTGCACCTGATCTCCTTCTTGGAACCTCCGTACTACAGGCAAATGAGGTGGATTCGAACAACTATCTGGACTGGGGTGCATGACGTCTAAACTCGTTCTTATCTGTCTGTTAAACATCAATTGGTATGGACACTCTCCCCCTAGGGAAGGTAATCGTCTCAATTGTATGAGTACTTTCCTTATTTTAGATAACAGATCTCCTTGTTCTGTTTCCATTGCTCTTAAGGCATATTTAACCGTTTGGACTGTGCGTTCTGCTTGACCGTTAGTAGCCGGATAAGGTGCTGAGGTGCGGTGAGTTATGCTATACAAATTTAAAAAGTTTTTAAATGAATCTGATGTGAATTGAGGTCCATTATCTGAAACAATCGTGTAAGGTAATCCAAACGTGCTGAATAAATTTTGGAGTGTGTTAATACACCATTCAGAAGTCATTTTAAGAGTAGGAATAACTTCTACCCATTTGCTGTAAGCATCGACAATGATAAATAATTGTTTTCCCGAGACCGGGCCGGCAAAGTCTATATGTAATCGTTGCCACGGTCCCCTTGGCGTTTCCCAATGATGAAGTTCAACTTTCGGGGGTATCTTTTGTTTCTGTTTACAGCTTTTACAGCTTCTTACTATGTTCTCAATATCGTGGTCTATACCTCTCCAATAACAAAAGTTGCGTGCAAGCATTTTCATTTTCACCATTCCCGTATGTCCTGTATGTAGTTCGTTCAGTACACATACATGTAAAGATTTTGGAACGACTACTCTTGTAACTTTTATTATACACCCGTCTTGTAAGCTATATTCGTAGTTTTGGTAACCTATTGATTCTAATGAAGTTCCATCTTCTAAAGCTTTTTTGATCTTACGTAGTTCATCATCTTTTGCGGTCTCGGAGGCGATGATATCTTTATCAAACGGTAGCGTTCGAATCTGATTATTTTGGAATTCGTATGTTTGATCTACCTTGTTTAAAGAAACTATTTCTGCAGGAAATCTTGACAAGTAATCAGCATTGTAATGTTCTTGTGTTCTTCTATATACTATGTCGTAGTTGAAGCCAGAAAGGAAATGTGCATAATTAAAGAGTCGCATGGCGCTCATGGTAGGTAAGGTTTTATGGGGATGTAAAATGGATATTAATGGCTTATGGTCTGTAATAAGTGTAAACCTCCTGCCGTAGCAGTACTGGTAAAATTTTTTAAGTCCCCAATAAATAGCCGTGGCCTCTTTATCTATTTGACTATATCGTCTCTCGCTAATTGTTAATGATCTTGACGCAAAGCATATTGGTTTTTCGGAGCCATCCGCCATTTTATGGGATAGTACAGCTCCAAGTCCAACAGGTGAGGCATCTGTGGCTAGTATTAACGGCAAAGATGGGTCAAAATGTGTCAGGACTCTTTCACTGGTTAATTCCTTTTTGATCGTCTCAAAGCTTCGTTGACAATTGACGTCCCATAAAAATTTTACATCTTTTCTAAGCAAACGATTTAAAGGATTCAAAACAGCTGCGAGATTTGGTATAAATTTGTTGTAGTAGTTAATCAAGCCTAATAAGGTTCTCAGTTCACTTACGTTAGTTGGCTGCGAAGCCTCCATTATGGCAGTAACTTTTTCTTTAGATTTATGCAGTCCTTCTTCGTCAATCGTATGCCCTAAATATGTTATACTTTTCTTCAAAAACTCGCATTTGTTTTTATTTAATGTTAACCTATTTTCTCTTAGTCGTTCAAACACTCTTTGTAATCTTTCCATGACGTCCTTAACATTAGATCCTTTTACTAAGATGTCATCAAAAAAACAAATGACACCGTCGATACCCTGTAATGTAATGTCCATGAACCTTTGCCATTGATTTGGTGCAATTTTTACGCCAAACATTAATCTGTTAATTTTATATGTACCTTTATGCGTACTAATGGTTTGCAGCATGGCACTCGTCTCTTCCATATTCATATGTAGATATGCCTGCGTAATATCTAATTTGCAAAATAACTTGCCTCCGTTCATCTTTGCAAATATGTCGTCTATTACAGGAATAGGGTAATTATCATCCTTGATACATTTATTGAGTGTAACCTTATAATCAGCACAAAGCCTTATTGAACCATTTGGCTTAACGATTGGCACGATAGGAGTACCCCATTCTGAGCTATCTACTTTTGTTATAATATTAAATTTTTCTAATCTCTCTAATTCTTTCTCGACCTTATCAATTAGAGCGTACGGTAACCTTCTCGGTTTAATAAATATTGGTTTAATATTATCTTTTAAGTAAAGGGTACAATTATAATTTGGAATTGGTTCAATGGAATCAACAAATAAGTCCGAGTAAGTCTCTAATAATTTATTAATATCAGTGCAGCAATCAGATTGAACTGTGTTGACATGAAATTCAAGCTTGATCTGACGTATCCATTCTCTTCCAAATATAGGATCGACATCTCCCTTGATAATGTAGAGTTTTCCATAAAATAATTGGTCTTCATACATACATTTGACATAGACGACTCCGACGGGCGTAATAACTTCCCCGGTGTAAGTCCGCATTTCTATAGAAGTTTTGTAAATTTTTTTTGTGAGCCCCAGTGCTTGAAATTGTCGTAGTGAAATAGAACTCAAGGCAGCTCCAGTGTCAAGTTCCATTTGTAAATCCGCGTCTTGTATTTTAATGGAAATCGTAAATTTTCCATTCTTACCCGTAGAGATTACGTTGATATCACAAGATGGATTCTCTTCCGGATCTTGTTCTAACTCCATGTTATCAATACTGTTACTTATTTGATTATTTTGAATTATATTATATCTCTGCAGGCACACCTTAGAAAGGTGCCCATTTTTATTGCAGCATGAACAAACCGCCTTAATGTGAGGACAAGTATTCGATCTGTGATTATTACTGCCGCATCTGTAACAACGACCTTTCAAATGAGTGATATTTAAAGGGTAGTTTCGTTGCTGGTCAGTTCGATTAGCATTCGAATTCTTCTGAATATTTGTAGATAGCTTGTAAGTTTTGTTTGAAGTGAATTCCAAATTCTCCTCCTTAGCAGATTCAATAGCTAGGGCCTTTTCAATTGTAGAATTAAAACATAATGGTTCACGTTCTTGTAAGAGTTTAGTTCGAATATCAGTGTCTTGTATTCCTCTAAGAAATTGCATGTTCAGAAATAAATCCGCGACTGATTTCCCACATTTGCACTTAAATTCACAGTTTTCCGTCATGTGTTTAAGTTCTGATGCATATTGTGCTACCGTTTCATCGTGATGCTGTGTGCGACTCATAAATTTATGTTGAAGTGTCCAAAGATTAGGTTTAGGTTCTAAAAAGTTTTCTAATGTATCAAAAATATCAGAACAATCTTTGCTGGTTGGGTCATCTGGGTAACAAATATCGTATAATTTTTGATGTATTCTGGGGTTTAGTAATGTCAGTAGTACTCCGATTTTCATTTTATTGTCCGTAATGTTTTTTAATGAAATGAATGTTTCGAAGCGTCTTCGGAAGTTTTTAAGTGATTCCTCTTCTTGCATTGGATGGAAGGGAATATTTATATGATTTCCGAAACTTGAAGTGGACGGTGTTGAAGGATTTGTTGGTTGGCAAATATTTTGAAGTTTCATTTTAAGTGCTAAAAGATCTTCTTCTATCGAAAATCTTATTTCATTTTCCTCCTCAATATGATTATCGTCAACCAATTCATCTATATGTTTCTGTGTTTCATTGTATTTATCAAATAATCTATCTATCGCGTAGTCTCGTACCTTGAATTCGTTTGGTGAAATTTCTGTCAAGTTATTAAGTATACCATGTAGTCTCGTAATTTGTCCCTTAATACTTGTTCTAGTTCGCTTTAGTTTTTCCATTTTCCTCGTCGCCACTTTTATATATTTAGATTCAAAGATCCATTAATTGCATATTAATATATTTTATTGACACAGTCCGTTCGTAATGACATCCATCAAAACCTCAGTATTTTAATGTATGACGGGTAAAGCAAAAGAGGTCACAACAAGAACTGGATCAAGCTTTATATGGCATTTTATTGTGAAAACAATTTTGACATAGTATTTTTTTGGTAAAGCGTGAACACTTTTCCACGTTCAGTTCAATCTTAGCAGCAAAGATGTTATATTATTATGTAATATCGCACACCAACAATTAAGCGAGAAGCGGACTTGGTTATGGGTCTCAGAAGTTGTAAGTGGATTTGTACGTGACCAGTAATGGTTATTTATTTTTCCTTACATACCTAGTTTGGATTTTACTTCTCGTTTTGTAGACATTGTTATCTACTGACCTCTAGATCAGACATTCGTCAAAACAACTATTAATAATAAAAAATTCAGACGACCGGCTAAGAATCTGTAGAGTCTAGAAGTAACTAAAATATAGCTAGATTTGAGGACTAAATCTAGCTCAAATAGAGCCTTAAATCTAAGCCCTCTAAAACTTAAGACCACCTAGATGTTTAAGAGGGTTAAACTGAGGCACTCTCATGAAAAATTTTGCCAATGACAAAAAGATGTCATTAAAAATAAAACAATTTTTTTTATTGATTTTACAGAAATCCACAGCCCTTTTAAAGAGTAGGTGCATCAGAATATTAATAAACATATTATTTCCAATTACGCATTTTTCACTATTCAGGCAGTTCAATGAATATTTAAGTATTTGAGAAAAATATGTCATAACTTGTATTCATTGCAGGAATCCGATAATCATAACATAATTTCTAATAATCATAAAAATCATTTAACAAAATCTTACAAGATCTCCCCTATGCTTATCGTATGTAAGTACTTGAACTGGTGTGGTGTGTGTGTGTAGTGTTTGTCTGTGGTGTTTGCCTATTGTATTTTATACAATATCACAAAGTGAGTTCATGACATTCGGTTTGAAACTTGACTTACCAGAATGAAAGATGAACAAGGACGAAAACCGTCTGTTAAATTTTGACTGCGTATGACATAAAATAGAATACCTAGCATAGTTACTAGTAGCAGTTGGTGTAAAAAACAAAATCGTCCACCTAGTATGAATCCGAGAAGCCAGTAGTCTTTTTCCTGTACATAATGGGTTTCTTAAGGAAAAACAATATTTTCTTTTGATTTGCTTATGAATTATTTAGTATCCGACTGATGGACTAAGCAGCGATAAGATAGGAAACATCTTTAACTCATGCAAATTATGCGACGTCATAATAGATTGCAAATAATATATCAATAATCATCATTGTGAAGTTATGATAGGCATTCCTTTATGGTGCAGTAATAGGTCAGCTTTCACCTTTAATTTAGTGTATTCACGTATGTAATGCGGGTTGTTGTCAGCTGACTGTGAAATCGACAGGTTGTACGCATCCACAGCCATCTGACAGCATCCATTTTGTTTTATCGGAAAACAAATTCGTCTTGCCCAATCACCGTACAACGTTGCCGCAAGTTATTTGCACATTAATTTTACTTGACATTGGCAAAATAAAGAAGAGGAAGTATTTAAAAAAATATACATAGCCGTCAATACGACAATAAATCAAAGCATGGGATGTATGTATTAGTTCATAGAAATGGTTTGGCACTTCCAAAAACATTTTATTCACTTGATAATTTCCTGACATTTCTATGAAATAGTGCAGCCAACGCCATTTCGTACAAATGTCATCAAATTATCATATGAATACGAGGTTTTTGAAAGTGGCAAACCATTTCTATGAACTAATATAGCCCATGTTTCAATTTATTGTCGTATTGACGGCACCACCCTGTATAATATATACGTGTACAAAGGATACGATAAAGATTAATGACACACTGCATCGCAGTAATGCAAATAATAATTAGGAGAGGTCCTATGAAACATAATCGAAATAAATGAGCAAGAAATGAAGAGGTCATTACTTAAAGAGGTTGTACGTAACTTGGACAGCGGTTCTTTAATGGGGTTGTGGATCTAATAAAAACTAATTAGCGTGAAGGCGTCCCTGAATAAACACTTTGAATGGCAAGACAAACGTAATTGAAAATGTAAAGACCCACGAATAAATTGAAGCAAAAAGTTTTTCTTCCTTACTTTGATATTTGACTTCGCGGCATTTTAACACAATGTACGGAAGTTTCAAAGACACTGCGTTGGTAGTTTTGGAAAGCAGTCTTTTGGGAACTTTGACTTAATCAGAGTAATGGAAGAACAATCTTATGTATCAAAATAAAGTGTCCGCAGGCACATGCAATAGAAAATCGATTGCGTCTGTTATGTGAGTAGGAACTCCACAGATTATTAATTATTTTAGGGGAAAATAAAAAAGGAAGCGAGGAAGGTCTTGCTACTTTAGATGATATGTAACAGTAAATATAAGATTTGTCTTGCGGTCCTGTGATCAATCAGAAGCTGTTTTTAATCAAATAAAGAATAGTGATGTATCAGCACCTAAATGACTGCTTACGATCACATAAAGTTGAGGTTTTTTTGATAGTCTATGTTTTTTTTTTCTTATCGGGATCAGCTCTTGACTTTGTAAGTGCTAATAAGGCCGGAAATGAAAGCGAGCTACACCCGGAATCCGAGGAACCGGCTTTTTTACCTCCGATCGCCGGAGCACAACAATGCTGTTAGCATTATTGTTATGGCGGCAGACTAAGGTAAGACGGTGGTAGCCAGCCAGGCGGAATCAGAAAAGTCCTACCACCAATCAAAACGAGAGACCACGGAAATCAAGTCCCGTCGGCGGTTAGAATTACTTTTTAAAATCTAATACATATATTATTAACCTTTAATGTAACATTATCACATATTAAAGTTAACATGCAATCCCGACTGAATATAGAGTTACTTTCGCCACTAAATTGGTCGAGAATTCTATTTATTAGAGTAGTTTTAATTCAGTCAAGAGGCACTTGTTACAAGTAGTTAACTAAAAAGTGTGTTCCCAGTTTGAGGGCATCGTGCCAACTATTTCCCCAGTTTGATACTACTTCGCTATCAAAAACACGTTACGAACGGAATTTGAGGAACATTTGTGCTTGATATATTCAAATACGGCCTATTTATAGTTTGCAGCTATCAAACTTAGAATAAATGGAATGTGAGAATTTCTGAACAAATGCAAAATATTTAATAATTTATTTGACCACAAAGATTACTTTTTAAACATTTAAAGAGGGTGAGTATGAGTGTTATGTAAATATTCATTTATGTATTTAAATTCTGATGGATTCTGTTCTGTTCTATTCTATACTGACATTTAAAAAAGTTTCTATTTACTTATTAGTAATTTCCTGTATATACCCATGAATTTCTCGGTTTCTAAATAAGATTTTGTCACAAGAAAAGCTGATACTTACTACTTTTTTAACTTCTTTGTTGTTTCTGCTGTATGTATTAATAATTTTGTTTATTTTTAACCCCCCACGAAAAAATAGCGCTGTTATAAATTTGACGCGTCCGTATGTGTAGGTATCTGTATGTTTGTGGGATCATAGCTCCTACGAGTAGACCGATTTTGATACTTTTGTGTGATTATGATAGATGTTTGGTTATTAATAAACATCAGTTCAGGTGGTTGATGACTATCAGCTCATTTCCTACTTGACAGAAGGGTTTTACAGATCCCTACCGACTTGGCTCCTGTACCCTGCTGTCTTATACTGGGTGGTTCCGTCAATACGATAATCAATTAAAACATGGGCTATATTAGTTCATAGAAATGGTTTGCTACTTTCAAAAGCATCTTATTCATTTGATAATTTCATGATATTTGTATGAAATAATATAACAGGCTTTAGAAAAGTTGCCACTTGGAGACACACATTGAAAACGTGCGTCAAATGTGGTACTAGTTTAACGTTATGCTCTTTGAGTAATCTTTCAGACATGTAGTCCCAGCCTACCCTATATTCGGCTTTGAGATGAGTCTCATAATGAGTATGAGATTATTTACCTCGGATTTGTTTGTGTCACAATGCATGATCGTATAAAGCAAAGTGTACAATATTAAACTTTTCTATTAAAAATTCAAAAGGCGCTACTGTAAAAGCAAAAATTTGGCTGGAATCTAAGACAAACATATAAATTGTATGCCATCTCTTATTAGTCTGATCACCAGAGGTAATAGTTAATCTGTAAATTATACTAAATTAAAATTATTTACGACAGCAATTACCCTTACAAAATAAATCTATAAGACTCAATTATTTCAATTGATTATAAATATTCGCACTATGGGTACACTTGGTAACACTAGGCAAAGCCAACCAGTTCTTTAAATACTCAGTGGCATTTGTATACCCATTGATTTATGTAAAACTAATAAGTACCTACCTAAGTAAATAAGTGGAGTAGTAGATATAGGTCAAACATAATTTAAACTACATAGGTACTTACAGCTTCTGATTTCTACAACAAACCCAAACAGTCCACATGTGGCGTTCTCGTTGAATTCACACCAGATTTGGTTTCCCCAAAGTTGAGGGTAAGTTAATTAGGACTCAAGCACCGTGAGATGCCGCTACGGAATAAATCAAATGGCCGACCCCTTCGCGCTATTTTCACTTGGCCCCGAAGGCCAAAGTAATTTTTTCCGTCTCGGAGGAATGATAAATGGACGTAGTGAAACGGCGAAACTTCTAGAAGAATAATTCTGGAACATGCTTCATATTAAAGTGCGATAATCTTTTGCTTACGTTCTGGTTTATTGGTCCGCTTGACGAGTGTTCGGTACTCTACTTATAACATTAGAGGTTGTGGATTCAAATGAAGGTATTATGAGCAGAACATAAGCATTTTTGGACCGACACCTACACCATCACATATTAAAACAATTTCCAATTTTTAACCCCAAACGAAACAAGAGGGGTGTTATAAGTTTGACGTGTCTGTGTATCTGTGTCTGTCTATGGCATCGTAGCTCCTAAACAAATGTCCATTCAATTTTGATTCAGTTTTTATTTGTTTGAAAGCTGACATGACTAGGATGGTTCTTAGCTATAATTTATGAAGATCAGTTCAGGCGTTTGATGACTATCAGCTCATTTTCTACATGATAAAAGGGTTTTACTAACTTTATCAGATCAGATTGATTTGAAATTTGGTGTACTGTCACTTAGGTGAAATTCTGTAGTTAGTCTGTAGGCTAACTTGAGCTGATCCTATACCATCAAAAATCTGCGGGATCCCTAATTCTTCAGAAACTTACAGCAGATATAGCGTGTTTGAGCTCTTAGAAATAGTATCAATGACATGGTGTTAGATACTATTTTTTTTTTTACTATACGTGCTCGGATGTATTTTGAGGTTTTGCAAATATTTTTCTATTACAACTCGTGATGGATTACTCAGTGTTATATTCAATATAAACGTGTTTATAAATTCCAAAGAAACCATTTTTATTATTATTTAAGTAGGATCAAATAGGCACCTGCTTTGTAAGCTCGCTTCTCTGTTAACATCTCTCGGAGCAAGAAAGAGATCAAGAGCAAGCTAATTCAATTTGAATTAAAAAAAATATTTACTTAAAGCAATATCTAAACTACAAAACTAGGTGGTAGACCCATATGTAGGGTCGCCTGGGTAGGTACCACCGCCTTTCTTATTTCAGCCGTGAAATAGTTCGCTGTGTTTCGGATTTAAGGGAAAGTTAGCCAGTGTAATTACTGGGCATAGACGGCATTTCATCTTAGGCCTCAGGATGACAACGCACCTGCAATATCAAGAGCTTTTTCTTGTTATTGCAGGTGGCTATAGGCGGCGGTAACCGCTTACCACCAGGTGGGCCGTCAGTTTGTTTGTCATCTGGTTGTATAAAAAAAAATCACGTCCTGTGGTGGGGATCGAACCTGCGACCTTCCACAATGCGGTTGAGTGCTCTATATATATTTTTTATTACTAAACTGATAACAAATTTATACTGCCAGGTATGTAACTGCCAACAAAATATAGTTTGTACAAAATTCAGTTTGGCAGAAATGTTTTTTAAAAAACGATTTATCTTTTGAGTAAATTAATTTTGAAAATAATTTAAATACGGTCAAACGAAATCTTTGATAATATTTACTTGAAGATTTCTACTAACATGTACTAACATTATTATAATCGTAATTAGTATTAAATTATAATTTATTAATGATTAGCATACAAACCTTTTTATATAGTATCATACTAAAAAAAAACAATAATTTACATAACTTTTTATTACTTCAACAATAAACTTACAAATTAAATCACAACACTAGTTGTTATTATCACAAAATATTTTTGTTCCTTTAATTATTCTAGCTAACTCTCTTCGAATAAGTTATCAAATACTGTTTAGTTTTATTACAAAAGTTTGAAAATTATCATTAAACAAACTGATTTCAAATCATATTAAACCAGCTAATCCTATGAGAGTCAACGGCAGATTTGTGTAAAAAACAATAAAATAATAATCATTATTTTAATAACTCACAATAGTTAGTGGGCAGTTAAAATTTCCAATCGATACAATATGATTTATTTTGATCGATTCCGCGATCATCGAAATTTTCATTCAGTTTTTTCTATTCTTTATTTTTCAAATCTATAAATTACCTTTTTTGAGATCACGCGATTGGATTATGAGCTTAAAGAGAGAATATTTAAATGTGGAGATACATTATTTTTATAACTACGGAGGCGTGGGAAAAGTGCATCAAGGTTATTGTTATATTATCTTCAGCACGACTCCATAGCCCATATTTGAATGTCTATTCTTCTGCCGTACCGGACTCGAGTGATTATGCGATGTCAAGTTTTCATATTACCAATAGAATCTCTATTTTAAAATATTATCATGTTTAAATTTTCATTCTCTCTATTTATTACGAAGAGGAGTTGAGACTAGTCTTTGCAATACTTTCTTTGAGTTCGGGATCTTTGTCTAGCAGAGCTTTGCCTTGAGCCGAGTCCAAGGTAGGGGCTTCTCCGTGGTATGTGTCCTCGGTATATACACGATTAGGCTTCCTCATTGTTCCGTGAAGCTGGGGAAAGAAGAGTACGTAAGTGAAGAAAAAAACCTGGAGGGGTGGCAAATGACAAATAAGCACCGTCGGGTTTGAACGTAAATTGACTATGGTAACCTTCTATCATTCGATGAGAGAGTTGTTCAATTATCATACAATTAACGATGGGGAAGATGCACAGCGATGGGCGGTTGAACAGAAGATATTATCTATTGAAAGTTTGTCTTGCTAACTTCTAAGCAATTCACAGATTTTTTTAACCAAACTCCTTACTTTTGCTTATTTGTTACTCTAGCCGTAATCTTGCCAGGTTCAATTACAGTTTATTTGATTTAACAAAAACTGGTGTCTCTCACCGTACCAATTCCTAAAAATTCCAAAAGTAATGTCTGCTATAGAGTCTCAAATTGGTAAGTTCAAATTACTTTCAGAGTGCCAATATTTTCAAAACTATTTTCAAATATGAAATTCCACATTCGGAAGAGCTTCTATCACAAAATGTTACCTAGCAATGTCATAATGTCTGTTTTCATCTCTAAATTTGCATCAGTTGCAAAGATACAAAATGTCAAACCGGTTAAAGTATTAACATAACTTACTTTATCCCAAACAAACATGTTGAAGCCGAAGTTACAGTGGAAGAACTCGTGATGCTTGTCATGGAACTCAGCATCTGGCTGCCATGGCTGCCACCAGAGGGATTTGAAGTTGATGCCAGAGTGGTCGATGATGCCATGGTAGTAGTTGTAGAGGGCGACTATGTAGAAGGGCACTGGAAATTGAAGAATAAAGTAAAAGGTTTTGTTTTATTTCGGTTCTTGTTTCACTAATAATAATAATGAACTTCACAGCTGTTGTTCCATTTCTATAGACGCCCGAAAAACTGTTTAGAATAATTTGCATGTGAAATAAATTTTCATTCATGGTCTACACGACACTGGTTTACGAATGAAAGTGAAATGAAACAAAGAAATGAGTTTTTAAATTTATTTTTGGTTTTAGCGTGGAGAGTAAAGACAGTGAATTGATAAATCCAAAGACCAGCACGCGTCCTCAGTACGACGCGAGAAGGGAGAATAAGATCGAAAAGGTCTTCAGAGCACTCTTCATTATGAAGAGAATAGAGGGCGCTTAATGATCAAGTCTCGATGCAATTTTGGAGGCTCAAGGCTCTTTGTGACTTCGTGACCAATCATTAAACGATATCAGAAAATCATTGGATGGTTACATTTTTGGTTTGGATCATAATTTTTTAACTGATATCGTCCATATCTAATCTAATTTACACTGTCTCTAAATTGTATTACTGTATGGTTTTTAATAGGCGTAAATGATCTTTAAGGAGCGATTAGCCGTGACATTGTCGAAGCGCTATCATAAGATAAAAAACACCTGTTCGAGATTTAAGATAAGTGTTATAAAATAATGTCTCGAGAACTGATCATTACTTTTCTATCTTTTCGTAATTAAAAATTACAACAGTCAGCGGCCCTCGAGAAATTATCAAAAATAAAGCATCAAAATAAATAATATTTAAACAATTATAAATACTTACTCCAATGTGTTGGAATGGTGAAGAGAGGCAAACACATTGTGAGCTGGATGTGCATGATCTCCACAGGGTGGATGGCTGTCACAGAGAAGGCAGTTGGCTGCTTGTACTTGTGATGGAGCTTGTGAAAGTTCTTGTATAGCCACGGCGTGTGGTAGAGACGGTGTATGATGTAAGTTGTATAGTCCTGGAAATCACAGAGAAAAACAAGAAATTACATTTTTTTTTACAAAACACAGCAAATGACTCAAAATCACCTGATGTGAAGCGATAAGAAGAGTCTATAATGTGAAGACAGCTAGTGCAGCATTAAGACACTGTTCTAGCCGCCTCCACCTTGCTGGCCCATAAGGTGCCTTTTCACGCCTCTTATGGTCTTGATAAAATGAATGGTAAAATGAAATAAAAGGAATTGATTAACGATTTTGATCAATATGTAGGTAAATACGATGCTCGTGAAATTGTTTGTTTTTTTTTATATTTGGACGTCATAAACTAATGCGCCGAACTAATGTTTATTTCCAAATATTATTGACTAAAGAATACCTCTAAGATACTATAATAAGGATAAATAATACAAATACTTAATTAATATTCTATGACGTAAATGATTGAAACGTTAATTATTTGATTCAAATCATAAGACTTTAAGATTAGCCAAAAGCTGATTTGGGGCCACGTATAGAGCACGTGGGTTTGTTTTATGTATATTTATTATCTAAGCAGAAAATTTTGTACATATTGCGTATAAAAGACGCGGTAACCATTTCTGATAATTGGTCATCAAGGGTTAAAATTATACCAAACACATAACTATGGATGTTCATAATATTCATTTAGTATGTTTATATACTAGTCATATTATCTTTATTTCTTTTTATCTAGTATTCGTAGTACAAGCATTTAATGATGCTTAATAGACGCTTTAAAATAAATCCTGCTATTTCAATTTGAAATTTTGAATAAAGGGTCTATTAAATCATCCATCAAATGAAACCAAGCCACCATTGATGAAGCTGTTATAACAAGTCCATAAAATTATACTTACAGCATAAATGAAAATGACGGGGAATTGAAGGAAGAACCACCACCAGCCGTACTCATCAAACTGATAGTAGATCGTGGAAGGGTTCCCGTTGTAGATGTAAGTGGCGAGGAACGCTGAGAACGTCCCAACGATGAGGAGCGACATGGTTCCCACCATGATTTCGTGGCGCTCGAGTTCTGGAGTCAACCATTTCGTCGGCTGAATCTTCCACTCATGAGCGAGATGTCTTCGGTTCATGTAGAAGTACCACTGGAAAGACAAAAAAACTATTAAATTTTCTATGATATAAAATGCATTCTCGCAAATAGTCTGTTTGTACTATTATAGTTTGAAAATCACTAAAAGGATTCTGATGCGAGCTTTATTTTAGAAGCTATGATCAAAGGGAGCGGTAGAACCATTGGCTAGAACACATGGCTCACGCTGGCTGAACCTTATAAGATGCATCAAAATGGACATGGACATGAAAATTTTAGGTCTACGGAAAAGAAAAGTTTATCATCTCATGTATCTATCTCCTAAAGTTGATATAAAGTAAAAAAATTAAACTCCGGATACTAGTAATATAATTACATTTTAATAAAGAAATGAAATCAGGCTATTGTATTGGTATTTTCGTAGTTATTTCCAAAAGACATTTTACTTTACATATTTTCAATGAACTCAATATATTAAACTTATTCAGTTTAACTTGAACGCAGTCAATAATTAAATACTGTCTCAAGTTATTATTCAAATTTTATGAATTTGCTCAATATGTATTTTAAATTGAAACGAGACGTTCTACATTATATTCGTAATTCTTCATTGCAGTCTTATTAGAGTCTAAAAGTCCTAATAAAATTATCAGAATATCATTTGCACATCACTATCGGAGCCGTCTCTCCGTCGTTACTCGATCACGGCCTGAAAGCTTGAGAGGAATCCTAAATTGAAATAGGTTCATTTATTGTCAATGCAGCGAATAGACTTTGAACCTTTGAATTTACAGAACAAGATAAGAAATAGAAAATAAAACTTCGTTCCATTATTGTCTCACGACCGTAATCGGTAAGCTAGTCTGTAGTTTTTAACAATTTAAACGATAACATTAATAATAGATAACGATAAGCCAATAATAAAAGATTTACAAAGACACGCGACCATTTGTATCCAAATTTCATATTAGAACATAATATAACATAACAATGTTTGTGTTGCAATTTCGAGATGAAACTATAAACAGATGACTTGGTAAAGACAAAGCTTTGAGATGTTTATGAGGAACTCAATAGAAATTAATTAGTAGTTGATATCAACCAATCCAATTGATGTCAAAGACAGACGGACAGAATAGTTAATGTTGGTTCTGGGACTGAATTGTAATAATATATTTGTAATATAGTCTTGGTTTGATGCAGTCCAACTGTTGCTGTCTAAGGGTTTTATATAAACTAATGAACTATCATAAATGTAAATGATACACTACTGGTTTTTTTTAAAGAACAACTTTAAAGAATCATTAAACAGATCAATATGCAAAGATATTAAGTGATATTGCGTTGAGTTTTTATTTCAGCTTTATATTCTTTGGACAACCTTTTGGCCCTTTCAGCAATCGTACGTACTACGATGGCTGTCGCTATCAATCTCTCAAACTCTTTGATTCTACATTGTGAACTTACCTGCCAGTCCTACAAAGTTTAACTTTTGTGATCAGAACTAGTTCAAATAAGCTTAATTTCAATCTGTATTATGACGATATGATGTTATAATTAACATATCTTTCTTAATACGGCCACCAGGCAGAGTGGTCGGGGTCTTTTTACAAGTACTGTATGTGTAATAATATGGTTATATTCATAAAGGAGATGAATCTATGGTGTATGTAAAGGATATCCGCCTAGGTATAAGTACACCCAGGCCGGTTTTTGAAATAAAAAATCAGGGAAATCTCCCGAATCCAGGAAAAATACTAATAATTCGGTTTCATCTACACTTGTACAATATTCTAAATGATACGTCGATTTCACTATTATTCACTAAGGCAATTTTGCGGGTTGGCGCCATGACGAATATTTGGCTGTGTTGTAGTTTTTTCTATAAACGTTCTTGTTTTGTACCAAGCAAATAAAAAGAAAATGGACAGTTGAAAACTGTTCTACATACTTTTGCCTATTTTTTAGTATTGTGTACATAGACCTGGCCGGGTCTCCATACATTTTAGGAACAAACCTTTTTTTACGTTTTACTTATAAAAACCCTTATTATTAACTATCTCATTAGTGTTACTACCTTTGTAAAATCCAACAATTGTGTTTTGAATATTCGAAACGTCGAGGATATTTTTTTTTATACAACTAGATGATAAACAAGCTGACGGCCCACCCGGTGGTAAGTGGTTACCGCCTGCTATAGACACCTGCAATAACAAAGAAAAATCACTTGATATTGCAGATGCGTTTTCATCCTGAGGCCTTTGAGATACAACGCCGTCTATGCCCAATAATAACACTCCCTTCAATCCGGAACACGGCGAACTGTTTCAAGGCTGAAATAATAAAGACGGTGGTACCACATGACCGACTTCAATAAAAGGAAGATTTCTCAATTCGACGAATTCTTTTAAGTACGTAAGCTTGTGATAAGCGTGTCAAAGATATTTTTTCCACTTTTTTTTCGTTTCTAGTGATCAGAGAGTAAAAAAATATTGAAAATGATTTATGGTACTTATCTTTTGAGCAATTACTTGTTAGAGTACGTAGTCAACACCGAAGAGCGTAAGAGCTCGTACCTCGTTAAGCCAGATTTTTTTAGAATAATGAATACGAATATTTGTTATATTATACGAGTGTACTACATAAAAAAAACTACGATAAAATTTCCAATTACATGGGCCGATGATAATGATTTATAACGTTATAATATTCGTTTCTGTATTTATTTTTGTATGTTCATTTATATATTATTTATTTATTATCTGTTACATTACTATTTGCTTTCTAGATTTGCTTAGCTATAGACAGTTTGAAGATAAGAATATTAAGTTACACACTGAGTGAACTATTGTATATCTGTTATGTACTTAAATAGTAACTTATGTATATTTATCCTAACCAACTAACACAAATCTAAGTGGAAATGGTATACGCCCTAACTTGTTTAAAAAAATATAAGCGTGTATCCTTACTCGCTTTTCTTACCTAAAACGAACTGGAAAACTTTGCAAGTACTTTTTACCTCCTACTTAGTACCTACCGTTTCTGGGACCCTCGAATACGCAGCTTATGGTAACGCTCACCTTTACTTAAAATAAAACTTCGAAATATATCCGAATATATTGCTCGCAACAGCTACTTCGCGTTGTTCCGTCATAGATCTGGTTCCACTCCTCCTGGTTCCTCTGGTTATACTTAAAGTCTTCACTTTACTACTCTGTAGATGTACTTACATGTAAGAATCCTCCGATAAAGAAGTACATGCCTAAAGACACGACATGTGCGGCGATGAATATCACGCTGAAGTTCTCCATCTTGAGGTTCTCTGACGTGAACATGTTGAAGATATCTTCTGTTGTGATGTTCTTCTCGCTCTGTGTGTGTCCAGTAATCTGTTTCAACGCTGATACGAGGATGACAACCCATTCTCCTGTAAAATAATAGCTATTTTAAAGATATATGAATGAATCTAGAACAATATTTTGCTGTCAACTGTTTGCTCATGTTAACTCTTCTTTATTTCTAGCTAAAGTTCATTCAACTCCTTTTATCAAAAATCTTAATCACGAAGACAATTTTGCAAGCAAAAATAAGTAGGTACTAGCATAAAAATCGATATAAAAATCGATAGTAACGGTGATTGCAGTGTCATCGGTGAAATAAAATAAAAGCCGTTGAGACTTGTTATACTGTCATGAAGTTCATCTCCATCGTGGCTCCAGCGCACTAGAGACTCTAAACGACAGTGGGAGACCTCCTCCGGAGGTGATGCCTGTAATTAGAAATCCTCAAGAGGATCTCTCCTAAGGCTCGAGGCTCACCAAGGTCTCCTTATGCCCCGGTTACGCTGTGAAGGCTATATTATGCGTTCAACAGCAATAGTAAGTCCGAAAACTGCAGTTGATTATACCGGCTAATTCAAGCGATTAGTTAGATTAGACAGCAAAATCAGAATCTCGCGTTATGTTCAACACTCTTAAGTACACATTAACATTTTAACCATTAATTTTTTTTCCGAGTCCGATTCTCCAGCAGTGGTTGGAAAGGCAGCACGGTGTCCTGACGTTCCGCATGACACAGGTCCTCACGGGGCATAGATGCTTCGGAGGATACCTGTGTCGAATCGCCGGTAGGGAACCGACTGCCAACTGCCACCACTACGACTGCTGCCCTGATGAGGGGGCGCAGCATGCGCTCGCGGAGTGCCCGGCATGGGCGGAGGAGCGGCGGGCACTTACCGCCGCTGTGGGGGAAGACCACTCCCTCCCAACCGTCATCGCTAGGATGGTTGAGAATGACAGGTCGTGGCAGGCGGTCTACACATTTTGTGAGGCCGTGATGGGGCGAAGGAGGATGCCGAGAGAGTGCGGGAGGCGGCCGCCATCTCCGGCATCCGCCGCCGTAGGACGGGGTGACGTAGGACGGCCTTCGGCCGTCTTATGCCGCCGTAAAATCTTTAGGGCTCCGGGCACGGTGGGGGACCGTTGTCCGGCTTGCACAGCCCAGTCGGCGTACCTGCGCACGGTGCGCCGACTTTAAATACCGGATAGGCTGCGGGGGGTAGGGTCCTCTTTACAGGCCCTCCCTTTTTATCCCCCGCAAAGAACTCCGAGGTGAGACCGACATGCGGTCGGGCCGCCCCATCGACACTACGGCGAAATGTCTCCGGGCCATCCCGTGTTGTCGATGGAAAGCGGCAAGGTGTTGCGTCGCTGAGGAGTTTAGTGGGTGAGAGAACCACTTCCCCCCCCCCCCCCTTCCTCCCCCCGTGGGTAGGGGGGTCGGCTGGTAGAGCTTCTCCTCAGCGAGAAAAAAAAGGCTCTAGAATAGAACTGTCACCTGGCTTACACCGCCAGAGGTTGGTTAACACACTCAATGTACCGTTGTGTCGACCTGATGTAGGGGCTCTTGTCACTATTTCCGGCGATGCTGCATGTGCACTGGCGGGTACCCCTCCGTGGGACCTGGACGCCAAAGCGCTGGCTGCCGTCTATAGGCGCAGTGCTGCGGTGCGTGGGGATGGCGTGCGTCCTCCGCCGGAAATAGTCCGGCGATGGCGATTTAGAGCTGAAGTGTCCACGATACGTGCATGGCGGGAGCGTATGGAAAGCCCTGCCGCCGGTCGTTGGACAATAGACGGCATTCGGCCCAACCTCGACGAATGGCTGAGACGTCGGCACGGGGCACTCTCCTTCCGGCTAACACAAGTGCTAACAGGACACGGCTGCTTCGGCGGTTACCTGTTTGGCACTGCCGGTCGGGAGTCAACCCCTCGTTGCCATGAGTGTGGTGGTGATGAGGACTCTGCGCAGCACACGCTGCAGTTCTGTCCAGCGTGGTCGGCACAGCGCGCAGTCCTCATCGCCGAGATCGGCACAGATCTCTCAATGCCGGCCATCATCAAAACAATGGCCCGCAGCGAGACGTCATGGTCAGTGGTGGCCTCTTTCTGCGAAGACGTCATGACGCAGAAAGAGGCGGCGGAAAGGGCCCGCGAGGATGATCCCGCGGCGGACCCGATCCGAAGGCGGAGGCTAGGCCGAAGGAGGCGGCTGCATGCACAGCAGCAGCAACTCCAGCCGCCATAGTCTAGGATGCGGGGCGGTAGAGGGGGGCTCTACCGCCTGATAACGTGCCCTTAGACTGGGAGACTGTCAATGTCACGGCACTCTCCGAACTAGATGGGTCGTAAGACAACCACAAGGCGCGGAACTGGACGTGTGCGATGAGCTACCTTGGTCCGCGTCACATGTGGTTAGTGGCAATCGTCAGTTTTTAGTGGGTAGGCCAGAGAATAGCTCTGGAGACTCCCACATAACCCAGGGGCAAGCCCCCCCTTCTCCCCTGGGTACCCATAAAGGGTTTTCTGACGTTAAAAAAAAAAAAAAAAAGGGGCTCTTGTCACAAGCCCTAATAGATGGGACTGCTTCTGTGCAGTAGCTTCACCTTTGACAGCAGCAACAAGAAAGTCCATTGTGAACACGTAGGTACATGACAGGGGTTTATTAGGTGCAAGCCACACACCTATTTCTTCTTTCCCCAAAAAAAAGAAAGGACAGTGCGTCAGGCATTTCCCCTTCCTCAAAAAAAATCTCTCGAGTGGTTAGGGCAGTTCCACGGATTGTGAAAGATTGCGGACTCCAATTAAAAACAAAACAAAGAAAAAGAATTGAAAAAAATCCTCGTGGAAATGATATTAGCATACAATGTTGCAAATCTGATAATACCAATATGATAAAAACAAATCTTATCGTAATTATTAATTGAAACACTCATAACGACATCAGGTATAGTTAAGTCACTTGTCGTCCCTTGTATAAAAATGATATTAGTAGCAAAAAGATAAGATACCATTAATTTATTTAATTCTTAATAGACGTCGCTATGCGGATGTCATCAATAAAAAGTTTGTTCATAAGCTGAAGGATGGCCACCTGCTAAACACAGGCCTTCCTCGAACAGATGAAGTTCTTATCGATGATTATCTTGCAAGATGCTGTGAGGATAAGAAAAAATGTAAAGCTAAATGGGAAAATTCAATAGGCAGTAAAATCATGATTCATAGACTCAGTACTACTAACATGACTGTAATAGAAGCAGGTAACTTTGCGGTTTTGCTGTCTATGAAATGGTTCTTTACTAAGTAATATATGCAACAGAATAGCATGACCATGATTTAAATCAAAGCTCATTTAATAAAAAGAAAATACTTATCACATACTTCATTAAATAACTTTGGGACTATTGATACATTAATATTTTTTCAACACACTTCCTCATAAAGTGGCTCTAATCCCATGGCAATTAGGCACATAATGACACCTATAATCAAACTGTGACTTTTTCATTACTATTATTCACTAGTGAGTAATAGTTTTTTTTTTAATAATTAAAATTGCCAATATATATTTTTTTTCTTTTTTTGTTGTTAAATCTCCCTGTAATGGGAAGGCAAAAGGAACTAATGCCCATACAGCCATGTCTGATGTGATTGAGTTTATGTCACTTATCTATATGTATATGTGTAAGTATATGTATTTTTTTGTATTTATGTATATGTGTAAGTATATGTAGTTTAAAATCCAAAGTCACGCCCAAGGCCCTATCATAATAACAGCGCTTCTGCGACGTTTTTTATAATGTCGCAAAAGTTTTATGCTGAGATAGGGCCTTGTTGACTGCACTTATTGTTAAGTATAAACTGTTTGTATTTGTCTATTTTTTTTTTTTTATTGTTTAAGCTTCTTGTTGTTGTTTGTTATGTGCATGTCAAATAAAAATATTTTTCTTTCTTTCTTTCTTTCTTTAATATTATTGGTTGAGTTACGCTTACATTTGCGCTAAAAAGCTATCCGCGAAAAGCCCAAAAAAAAGAAACCTAATTTTTTAGTCTATGGCCGATGCGCGCGCATAGGAAAACTGATTAATTTTTCCCGCCATTACGAAACATTTTTCACAACTCGTCTCGTTTTCTCTTTTGAAGTTATTTAGTTAGTTATTAATTAAGATGTCTGCAAATACAATTTATGAAGAAAATGATTTATGTTGTACACCGCCCGATATAAGATGTGAAGCCCAGAACGTTATGGAAAGTTTACTACCAGAAAACTCAAAGGAAAAATATCTATTAGCGTACCAAAATTTCATACAATGGCAGAACAACAAGAATACGCAGTCTTTTTCAGAAAATGTGTTCATGGCGTACTTTAAAGAATTATCTTCTAAGTACAAACCTAGCTCTTTGTGGTGTATTTACTCAATGTTAAAAAGTACAGTCCGAACAAAGAATGGAGTGGACTTAAAAACATACTCGAATTTGTCAGCTTATCTAAAGAGACTATCTGGTGGATTTAGAAGCAAAAAATCAAAGGTTTTATCATCTGACGATATTGAAAAATTTATTAAAGATGCTCCAGATAGCCAATATTTGGCTACAAAGGTTAGTTAAATTAATTTTAATTAAATATTTAATAGCAGCTTGTTGATTTTAATTATTGTTTCTTTTGTTTCAGGTTGCTTTAATATTTGGTGTAACTGGTGCCTGTAGGATACAAGAATTAACAAATATAACTGTAAAAGATATAGAAAACCATGGCCAGATGCTTTTGCATACGTAGAAGATTCCATACAAAACAAGAAGGAAATTTGTGCGAAAATCACAAAAAGAATTAAACTTGATTCTGAGACGCATCCTACTAGCGAAATACCAAGTACATCCAATGATTGGATTTCACCTACCTACACGAATAATGAACCATCACAAATAACAATAGAACATGAAAGTATTTCAGTAAATAATCTATCTGATGAGACCGCTATATCATCAAAAATAGTTAATTATAATTTTACTAACTGCACATTTACTAATTGTTTCTCTAAATAAACTTTTTATCTACTATGTAAAATGGTTTTTTATTTAAGTATTATTTTATTCAGAAGTGTGTTGAAAAACGTTGTATGATACACGTGTGTATTGATGATTACCGTCCTCGGCTCCTTAAGACCCTCGCCTGACGGCTCGGGCCTCAATGCGCCTCAGCGGTAATCACCAACATTACACACTTGTACCATAATGTACTATAACACATTTGTTTTGACATGACTGTATTATAAGAAGCATCTAGGCTATAGCTATTCGTCTGCATGTTTTTATGTCTGGACTCAATTGGGATTTTTTCTTTAACTTCATTGGTGCTATTTTTAATGATCTGCTGTATACTATCAGAGTTAGCGACTGAACTACTCAATAAGCAACAATCAAGGGGGTAGTATCATTATGTGTTGTAACCAGTGACTTACAGATAGATAAGTCAATAATGCTAACGGTTCAAGCTTTTATGGAAATTCATTCTATAACATTCGTGAAAAATTAACAACTGACTTTAACACACAAAAATCAAAAAGTAAGTATCATGGAGTCGGTGCTTCACTTTTAATTGTTTCTGGAACCAGCCCGGCATCAACTCTAAAAATACCTTAAAATTAAATGAGTACAAGTGTGTACCTACTTAAAATGCCTTTTTAGTGGTAAAAGTCGGTTATAAGTTTTAAACGCAATAAAATTTATCGGTTATTCGCTATTACTGATGAATCGACTATCAATCGACCTTATAACGTCATCGATATTGAAGCAGCTTGCTATTTAATATTATCTAACAGATTTAATAATTTCCCTATCAACATTTAAGATATGTACATAAGATATGTATGTATTAAAATTCTTTTCTACGTCCAAACAATAATTTTAATTATTTTAGAAACGACTACTTTACGTTATATCTGCCCGTGAGTATTACCTGTAGTGTCACTAGTCCATATACTTATATGCTACGTTAAACCCGTGAGTATTACCGGTAGTGTCGCTAGCGCATATACTTGCTATGTCAAGCCTGTGAGTATTACTAGTAGTATCACTAGCGCATATGCTTATGCTACGGTAACCAATTAAAATCAAGTGATGCCGTCGTATGCGTTTGCCACAATTGTCATATCAAAATACAAATATTCTGGAATCAGTGTTGGCAGACCTAAAAGAATAGCCTTCATTTTCGAACGACTCCAGGTAAATATTCCTTATATAATAATTTTTAGGAGTAATCTTAGTCATACTAACTCAATGGAAAAGTGGAATCTGTTCGGGACTCCCAGGAGACGAGGGCTTAAATCCGTAGCAATTATTAATGCCGTTAATTGGTACTCATATAATCATTATCACGTGTCTGTCTGTCCGTTTAATACAGCTGATTTATTCCATTATCTTTATATCTTACTAGCTTCCGCCCGCGACTTCGTCTGCATTATTGTTCCACTTTTCCTACCTATGTGCTATTTTAGACTATAATCAGATTCTAAGTATCATCCATATTTATGCCCAATTCATCCAGATCTTTAGCCGTTCTTGCGTGAAGTAACACACATCCATTCAACTTTCGCATTACTTTCTACTAGATTTTGCCCTGCTTGCGCCTGCGTGAATGTTGGTCTTTCTACTAAATCGGTTATGTCGCTTAGGCTGAAAGCGAACGCGAACAGGCTGAAACGAACTCACTTTCGAATTTTCAATATTAGTTAGGATTATTAAGATGAGGATTTGGATGGCTGGACTCGATAAAGTCTAAATAAACATACAAGCTAAAGATACACGTAAGGCATCATAAATATGTATTAGGGAATAATATGTTGAAGAAATATAATTGACCCTCAAAAACATTATTTTAGAAGTGACTTTATATTGTGATAAAACACAGGGGTTCTTCCACTCCTGGGCTCAGTGATTAAAGCTCTCACACGAATTGTAAAAGGTAGCGGTGTATATGATATCATACTTCGCCTTCGCTTCATCCAAATAAATTACGAAATCATTTTGTCCAACATTAAGATGGTTTGAGAATAAATAGTCACAACTACAAATAAAGATAGAACACGATGAAAAATTATATGCTCTAACCAGGCGCAATTTCTTCACCGCTTTCTTCTACCCTTTTTTTAACATTTTCATAGCAACGTTAGTAAACGTACAAAATCAAACATATATGTGATAATTAGTCAGCTCACCTCTTAAAGTAGCGCCGAAGGTGAACACAGCCAGAGTTGCTATGAATGTACTGATGAACTCCGGCAACCTCTCGAAGAACTTTTCCAGGGGTTCCGCGTATCTTTCGATCCATTTTACGCCCTCAGTCAACGGGTCCCAGTACTTTGGTCTCTGTTCAACATTTTCTGTGTTCGACTCCTGTTGATCCGTCTCATCGTTTTTATGTCTTTGCCTAGCTTCTACTGTCATTCTGGAATAGGATTTGTTTTTTTAAATTGTTGCACATAATTGACGTTTGAGTTTACGATCATATTCACCATTCTCAAAAAACATAATATCTAAAATATAAGAATCATTTGAAACAAAAATATCAATACTCACATAAATAATTATTTTACAATGTAACTCAGTATCTTTATTTAGAAAACAATAAAATATTTATTTATATACTTGACATCGCACGACCGATTTGCGTCCACAATCGCCCCCAAATAATTAACATTGCTAGGACAAAAGAACTTACTGAGCAAAAATTTCGTAGATAACAACTTTATTAATAACGTATTAATCTGTTGTGATTAATTTGATTTCGTACATATCTGTATACTTTATCAATTGCCTGCCTAAAAGTTTTTTTAAATTACGTGACTGTGGCAAGGTTCAATGTTGATGACTTCGTTGATGCTGATAAAATAGTCCTGTAATCTTGGAATACAGGTAGGTGCGTGCTTCACTGCATTAACACCAACGATATCCATGAATTCTATTATATTACAATAATTAGAATTGATATTTAATACAGCTAAGTGTCTATCATCGCATATATACACCTGCAATAACATGGGTAAATCATTTGGCATTGCATGTGCGTTGTCACTCTGGAGCCTAACTTGGAATGCCTTTACAATGCAATACAGCTAGGATTTTGGCTCGAGCTTTCTCGAACTCGAGAAAACTGGAGCAATTATTCGAGATGAGTAAAAATTGATCGCAATTTGAGGATTGTCGCACAGTGATTAGCGATTAGAACACGATCTAGTTATTGACTGACTCCGTAATAATAACCAAAAACGCCGTATCATCTCGCATCATGACAAATGCCAGTGCTCGCACGGTTAATCATAAGTCTGGCAGTGTGAGACAAACAAATAAATTCCTGCTCTGGACGTATCGACTCATCAGATTGTCGGTCCACCTAGTTGGTTGTTTGGCCACGATTTAATTAGGTACCCATATTGATTTCAAGATTATACAGGATCTGTCAAAGAACTCACAGAAGACGACGATAAAATAACACTGTTTGTGAACAGTTACCTAAACTAGAGGGAAAATGGAAATCTAATCTTGGAGCGAACGAGGACTGAGGAGAACCATTTCAACAGCAGACTGATTACTTTTTAGAAATAATATTCATACACTCACACCTGCTATCTAGCCTTAAGTAAGCATCATGAAGAGCTTGTGTTATGAATACTAGAATACGGAGAAATATTGATAAAAAACTAACTTGAACTAGCGCCCGATTGGTTCCGTACCATTATAAACAAGCTTCTACCTGGTTGCCGTTATCAATGTCGAGCAAAAACAAGCAAGAAAATCACGTTGTTGCATGGGAGACCCTTAATTATTTATTTTATTCTATTTATTAGTATTTTTTGTTATAGCGGCACCAGATATACATCATCTGTAAAAATTTTAACTGTTTAACTATCACGGTTCTTGAGATATAGCCTGGTGACAGACGAATGGACGGACAGCGGAGTCTTAGTAATAGGATCCCGTTTTACCCTTTGGGTACGGAACCCTATTTATACTAAATAAACATACAAACATCCATGACTCGGGGACTAATGTTCGTATTGATCATACAAACGAACCAAAGTCACTGACATAGCTCATAGGATCAGCAAATTGAAGTGACGGTGGGCAGGGCACATAGCACGCAGAATGGACGGCCAGTGGGGCGTTAAAGTTCTAGAATGGCGACCACGTACCGGAAAGCGCAAAGTAGGACGGCCTCCCACTAGATGGACAGACCTGGTCAGGGTCGCGGGAATGCGTTGGATGCAGGCGGAGCAGAACCGTTTTATTTGGAAAGCGATGTGGGAGGCTTTTGTTCAGCAGTGGACATCATAGGCTGGTATGATGATGATGATGATGATGATCATACAAACGTATATGCCCCTACGTGCATTCTAAACCGGGACTCCTCACCGAGTTACAATGTAAAGCAACTTGAATGCAATTGAGAATTATACAGATAAGAGGACACTAAAGTAAATAAATCTTGCCAATGAAGTTTATATTTCAATTGCATAATTATTTGTCGACAACGTTGATAATGTTGTGATTTTGATAATTTTTAGTTAAGTATTACCCAACTCTAATATTATAAAGCAGAAAAGTATGTTTGTTTGTTTCAAATTGAAAAATTCTTTTTGTGTTGGATATTCCATTTATGGAGGAAAAGAAAAAGTCCGCGGCAGCATACGTCTATATTTGAAGGTTGACTCACTATAACCTTTTTCGTAATCTTTGTTCTAAAATAATGAATTAACTGCGAAGATGTTTTTGTAAACGTGATATTAAAAATAAACACCTTATTCATCACAAGTACATATTTAATTTTAAGCAAAATTGTTTGCAACAACGTTTGATTTTAATAAATATCCTAAGACATATCATAGTTTTAAATAATTCCGTAACGAAATAATTATCAAGTACCACGCACTCATTTATGATACCAAGGCGGGGCGCATAACTTATTTTCCGACGTCTACGCGAACGAAGTCGCGGGCACATCTAGTCTGCTATACATTATCAATTGTAACATACAATCGATAATTTAATGATAAATACTTTCAGGGAAAATGGCAACAAGATAATATTTAAAACTGTTTTTCTCGCACGTCTCATGTACAGTCGACAAGCGTAAAATTCTGACCTTGAGACCACCCTTATTGCGTTCATTTATTTATTAATTTGCTAGTCACATGGTTACATATACATATAGGTGGTACATTACATATGAGTTAATTGATACATTGGACACATGACACCCCGTGGGGGCACTGCAAACATAAAGCAAGAGAGCGCTATCATTTTCTACAATTTAAAATGAACAATATAATTCGGCATCAAATAATTAGATATTACATTATAGGATTAAATTTAATTAAAATTTTATTTTATTTTAGTAGAGATTAGTAGAGATACATTGACTTGAATGTATATCCACTAACAATTCCTTGGCATGACAGAATAGAGTTGACATTCGTAATAGAGGCAGCTTTTGTAGTACAACTGTTATATTTGACGTGCTATCGTCTGTACAATGAAATGAAAATTATTGTAAACCTGCCTCATCAAGTCAAATGATCCGTTCCCTTGTTATGATTTACGCAGATGTCTCTGTTTGTATGCACCTGATAACGTCCATTGAATGGTGCTAGCCTCCTATGCTTATCTATTTTGTGGTCCGATGCACAAATCGTCTTTGTGGGGCTGAGGTAGCGTAAGTAATATCAATAAGCATAATCAGAAAAAGTAACACAACCCTATCACTACTGGTTCTTATGGAGGCATGAGTCCAGGCTCTTTTATTTTTAAAATAAAAATTTGGAAATTAAAGTAAAAGTAAAAAAATCCAAACAAAAATAAAAACCGACTTTAAAACACTAAAAAGGCAAAAATAACAAATAAAGAAAGGGTTTCGGAACGCATTGAAAACGAACATTACATACATTGATTTTTATTGAAGAAACAATTAACATTATATTGATAAATCCTCGAGCGATAAACGCGGCAACCCGTCAATCATCAGATTCCAGACACAATTGATTTTCCACTTGTTATAGATGATCCAGTTTGTATAATTACATATAGCGCGCACAGTCCTTATATCCTAAATTGCACACATAAAATTAAACATAATGATATCACATTTCCAAGGGTGAGTTTATACCTATCCCTAAATAATATTATGCATAATAACACACAGGTACTACCTTTATAATATAATACACAATATATGCATAAAATAATACACAGATACATAATAACCACACACAATAAAGGCAGTGTTCTTTTAATTTCTCTTTGAAAGTTGTTGCTGATGAACTCTCACGATTCTCTCTTGGCAATCCATTCCAAAGACGAGTAGTGCTACTCACTCACAGTTCTTTTCTGTAAAAGAAGAAGAATAATATCTTCAGTCATCTTCTGTAAGTATCCCAATAAGAAATATTTCTGAATTTTACGTAAGAAGTTTCTGTCCCCTTAAAGTTTATCCAGTCTTTAAAAGATTGAAGAACAAACTGAAACCGCATACCCACCTATGATAAATAATAATAATAAAAAAAACTTATTTGTTTCAGGTACCGGCCCATACATTGTTAGTAACAATTAAGTAGTGGTCTTCAAACTATGTTAGTAATCTTTGGCTAAATGAAAGCTGGTCCAGTGCCGCATAATATTATTGCGCTGTCCACGTCCAGCCTCGCCTCAACCTCAGTCTATGTTACACTGTGCCTCAACAGTCTGCAGGAGGCTGTTAGAGCCGCCGCGCACGGTGGATCAGACGCTATGTTTTCTTACTTAAGTGGCAAAGCTATCAACTCTAGCTTCTGCTAGCATCCCCGAAGCACTGCAGTGATGCAGTGATGAGTGATAAATATGTAAAAAAAAACATTAGGCGAGTAAGGTTGCTAGAGCTTCTCTATGAAGAATTGACTTTGCAATAATATAATAACAGTAACAACAATTTACTCACATCAGCTATGCAATGCAACATTTGGAAGTTTGATAGAGATAATTCAAACGACATTATTAAAGAAATTCGATTTTATATGATTCAATATTTTAAAGTTTCTTATAATAGCTTAAATGATTTTTTTTATAGTTAATTACACGCATCTTTTTTATCCTATAGTTTGTACAATTGAATAAAATATAAGATGGAAAATATTCAATGTCAAAGAGCGTCATCTTTTATTTTTATTCTTAACAATTTAATCATGTCTCGTGATTCGTGAACCACAGTAGCACACAATTATTAAAGTACGAATTTATTTCAATAGATGGCGGTGTTATGCATAATTTTCCATTTAACGCTAAAGAGCCCTCTAGTTAAAAATTTTAGAACTGTTTTGTGAAAGTAGCTCCAACGAAAATACCACCGCGATGTCGTCTATTAGTTCTTACGAAGTGCTCTAGATGGCGCAGTTTTCATCGTTTTTGCTTTTATGGAACCATAAAAATTAAATGAAAATAATCATAATGATTATTATTTTGTCTTCCATTCTTTTACAGTAAATTTTTAACTTTGCCTTAATAATATTACAATTTATTGTGATAATTTTTCAACATAAAAGCTAAATTAGATATTTTAAATTATTCACACACATAATTATTTTTATGCCTGACTTTTGCTGAGGAGTTCCGTTCTCTATCTATATGAAGATATTCTTCATCAAATCACTAGGTGTATAAATAAAATATGCGATTTGAAATATTGACTTATTTATTTTAATTTATATGAGCAAACTTTTACAGTAAAACGAGGTAACAAATTGAAAAGGGAAGTGGCTGAGTTGCCATTATTAAAGATAATTTACAACTAATTTAGTGTGGCCACCATAATAAATTATGAAATTGAATAGTCTGCGTTTAGTTATATTTTATGTGAATTATTAATTGAACATATTTGGGCCAGCCACATTGCTATACAATTTTTTGGTAAATAAGCTTGTCGAACATAATGTAGGTAACAAGTAAATACTAACATAAGTTACATTTATGGTAGGTAACTAATCATAACTATACATAGGTATACAGTATTCTTTATTCTAGAGTAAATATATATATTAAAAACAAATAATTTATGAGCATATCCACTGGTAGGTAAATGCATCAAAGTTTATAAGAATCTAGGTAACTATTTATTATTTTACTAAAACTAACAAAAGTTTTAAACAGGCAGAGGACTTAACTTCCTAAATGATCTGACATAAGTTTTATTGCCTATTTTAATTTCAGCGACCCTTACTCTACCATCAGAGCCAGGAAAAGTTTTTACAATTCGACCCATGGGCCATTGGAAAGGACTAAAGCCGATCTCTTGGTAAAACTCTTTGCTGCTCACTCCCGAATCGATGACTGCAACTTACAGCCACCAACACTCTCCCACTGTGGCCACACAATGCCCGATATTCGTATTAGGCAATGTGATGTACGTGCGGAGCTTCAGTCCATCGACGTCCGGAAAGCTAGTGGACCTGATGGCATTCCAGCGATAGTACTGAAAAACTGCGCAGCGGAGTTGTCTCCTGTCTTAACGCGGCTATACCGTCTTTCTCTCTCTTCTGGGTGTGTGCCGGAATCTTGGAGAGAGGCCAATGTGCAACCGGTCCCCAAAAAGGGAGACCGATCAGACCCAGCTAACTACCGCCCGATAGCTGTCACCTCAGTTCTTTGCAAGGTCATGGAACGGATCTTAAACCACCAGCTGATCCGATACCTAGAAGATCACTCATTAATTAATGATCGACAGTACGGGTTTCGGCCGAACCGGTCAACGGGTGATCTTCTAGCGTACTTAATGCATGTCTGGGGTGAAGCTATTGACAAACGTGGTGAGTCACTGGCAGTTAGCCTTGACATTGCCAAAGCGTTCGATCGGGTCTGGCACAGGGCTCTTCTCTCCAAGCTCCCGGCATACGGTCTGCCCGCTCAGCTCTGTAACTGGATCGCCGGCTTCCTGCATGAGCGAAGAATCCGTGTCCTCGCAGATGGATGCGCTTCGCGGTTCATGTCAGTGAATGCTGGTGTACCACAAGGCTCTGTTCTATCCCCCACACTCTTTCTTCTGCATATCAATGACATGATTCCGTTAGGAAACATTCATTGCTATGCGGATGACAGTACAGTGCATGGGGGATATTACGGTCGCCCAGGGGCTGGGCGCGCTGAAACCGAGAGGGAGAGAGAGAATCTTGCCATTGAGCTCGACAGGGTGTTGAACCTCGTATCTGAATGGGGATCTAACAATCTTGTTGAGTTCAATGCTAAGAAAACACAGGTGTGCGCGTTTACAGCCAAAATGTCGCCGTTCCTTCCCCTTCCGTCTCTTCAGGGCACGACTCTTTCGGCACAGGGCTCCCTAAACTTGCTAGGCATGGAGATATGTTGCGATCTGAATTCCAGGAACTACATCGAAACCGTGATAAAAACAGCCTCTCGGAAGCTCGGTGTCCTGAACAAGGTGCGTCGATTTTTCACGCCTGACCAATTATGCCTGCTGTATAAAACTCAGGTCCGGTCTTGCGTGGAATATTGCTCGCACTTGTGGGATGGCTCCGCCAAGTACCTACTCGATGCCCTGGACAGATTGCAGCGTCGTGCTGTCCGTATCGTTGGCGATGTAGAGATAACCAACAACCTTGAGCCTCTGCAATTGCGTCGAGACATTGCGTCGCTTAGCGCCTTCTATCGGCTATATCACGGAGAGTGTTCTGAAGAGCTATTTGACCTTATCCCACCTTCCCCATTCCTGCTCAGGAGCACGCGTGCCGGTCTTCGGAGTCATCAATTCACTGTCTCCACCTCAACATCACGTACAAAGAAATTTAGTAGCTCTTTTCTTTGTCGAACTTCCAGAACTTGGAATTCTTTGCCAGCACATGTGTTCCCTCCTTCCTATAACATGGGTTCCTTCAAAAGAGGCGTGAAAAAGCACCTTTCGGGCCGGCAAGGTGCAGGCAGCTAGAGCAGTGTCTGAACTGCACTAGCTGTCTTCGCATATGGACTCTTCTTACCGCTTCACATCAGGTGGTGTTGAGTCATTTGTCGTGCTTTGTATAAAAAAAAAAAAAAAAAAAAAACTAGTGCTATCAGATCTAACAATAACAAGATCCCCAATATTTAAGTTAGGATGCAAATTAGTCCACTTAGGTCGGTTCTGTAGTAGAGTAAGATAATCTTTAGACCAAGATTTCCAGAAATCTTGCTTGAGTTTGGTTAAAATATTCCAAAACTTTAAAGTATCAACTTTTTTATGCAAGAGATCTATTTCAGGAAAGCTTGTCATTGCTGTGCCAATGAGGAAATGGCCAGGAGTCAGATAATTTGTATCATAAATATCAGAGGACATAGGAAGCAATGGCCTAGAGTTTAAAATCGCCTCAATTTCACAAATAACAGTATTTAAACCTTCATAAGTAAGGCAAACATTACCTACAACTTTTTTAAGGTGAAATTTTAAACTCTTTACCCCTGCCTCCCACAATCCTCCGAATTCGGGAGCATAACTGGGAATAAATTTAAATTTAATACACTTTTCTAAACAAAAGTTAACAACATCATCTTTATGAGTTTTTGAATTATACAAATCATACAGTTCTTTTAACATGTTAGACGCACCCTTGAACGTTTTTGCATTATCACAAAATATTAATTGAGGTAGGCCGCGTCTTGAGATAAAGCGTTTGAGACATGCCAAGAAAGCTTCAGTTGTCAAATCTGTAACCAGCTCTACATGAATTGCCTTGGTGATAAAGCATACAAATAGCGCAACATACGATTTAGTGACTAAAGGCCTGCGTATTCTAGCAACTTTCGTGCTGAATGGACCACAAAAATCTATGCCGACTGTTTGGAACGGTCTTTCTATTGAGAGACGCTCTTTCGGTAGAGAGCCCATTAGTTGCCTGGCAGCTTCAGCCTTAGCTCGGAAACACTTCACACACCTATGCACTACCTTCTTCACCTCACGCATTCCACTGATCAAATAAAATCTTTGAGAGAGTGAGCTCAAAACAAGTTTTGGACCAGCATGCAGAAGTCGTAAGTGCTCTTTCTCTATCAAAAGTGACGCAAGATTCGAAGATTTTGGTATGATAGCCGGGTGTATCTTCTCATAAGGCAGACTCTTTGCATTTTGGAGGCGGCCTCCGACTCTGAGGATATTATGACTATCCAAAAATGGATGTAAATTAGCTAAACCAGATTTAATTGCTTTGCCTTTTATAAGCGAAAGTATTTCGTTCGAGAAATGTTTTTTCTGAGCATCTCGAATAATAATCATCAAAGATTGGTTTAATTCACTGGGAGATAAATAGCCAAGTAATTTTTTATCTATATTTAAGCAATTGTGCTTGAATCTTAATATTAGAGCTAACACTCTCTGCAGCTTAGTTAGGTTTGAGTATTTTTTAAATAGCAATAGGCCATCCTCCTCCATTGTGCATGCACTAGCTATAACTGGTTGCTCTATTAGAGGAATAGGAAGCTCAAACTCAGCAACAGAGTGAATAAACTCAACATTTAGTAAATCAGCTGGTCCATGCCACCATGATGAGCATGCTTTGAGCTTTAGAGGATCTGAACCTCTTGATAATAAGTCTGCAGGGTTGCTCTCTGAACGCACATAAGACCATTGAAAATGATCAGTTAATTTATTAATCTCTTTAACTCGTCTAGAAACATATGCATCTTTGTTAGCCCTATGCGGTTTCAACCATGCTAAGACTATCTGTGAATCACTATAAAGGAACACTTTCAATGGATATCTAGTTTTTAATTTTTTATTCACTCTATGTGCCAGTTGAGATAATAAGAGGGCGCTATTCAGCTCTAACTTTGGAATAGTTAAAGATTTATTTAAAGGTGCGATCCTAGACTTCGAGCATAACAAGTTGACATTAACCTTACCAATCTGATCAAAAACCCTTAAATACAGACAGCAACCAAATGCTTTTAAAGAGGCGTCTGCATATCCAACCAACTCCACCGCTGCTATCTCTTTACAAGATAAAGCTCTTGGCACAGTAATTGTACCCATAGTAATTAGACTAGACATCAATTTATTCCAAGAGTCAAGTTGGGTCTGGGGCAATTTGGTGTCCCAATCTATTTTCATGGACCACAACTCCTGCATTTGTAACTTTGCAATTACTATGATGGGGCCTATTAGTCCCAAAGGATCAAACCTTTTGCCTATATAGCTCAAAATGCTTCTTTTAGTATCTAAATTTAAAAGTTCATTGCTTGGACTTGAAAAAGTAAAATGATCTGATGTAATATCATATTTTAAACCTAAAGTTTTTACCACATTATCCTTACTAATATCAATTTCCTCAAAGTGTCTTTGGTCAGAGGGCATGTCACTGAGAACTTCGGGCACATTAGAACACCACTTATGAAGCATGAAGCTACCCTTTCCTAACAGCTCTATAAGTTGATTTTTAAGCTCAATAAGTACATCGATACTGTCAGTGCCACAAATTGCGTCATCAACGTAGGTATTATGAACCATTACCTGTGATGCAAGTGGGTAGGCATCTCTGTACTTTTCTGCTAGGTGTATGAGGCACTGTGTGGCCAGATAAGTAGAGGACTTTAGGCCATAAGTGACAGTCTGGAGCTGCAAGCAACTAATGGGTTTTGTAGGGTCGTCACGCCAGAGTATATTCTGAAGTGACTTATGATGATCATTTATATTGATGGCTCTAAACATTTTGGTTATGTCACATATTAAAGTATAAATATAGGTTCTAAAAAGTATTAAAATATCAAAAAGCTCGGCTTGAACAATTGGTCCATTTAACAAAACATCATTGAGTGACACCTTGTTTTTAGATTTCATGCTACCATTGAATACCACTCTTATTTTAGTGGTTTTGCTGCCTTCATTAAACACAGCATGATGTGCCAAAAAATACACAGGACCATTATGTATGTCATAGTCATTTATATCAACTATCTTCGCATGTCCCAAAGCAATGTACTCATCAATAAAGTTTTTGTATGACTGCAGATAAAATGGGTCTTTTTTAAATTTGTTTTCTAGAGCAAGAAATCTTTGGAGGGCAATAGAAAAAGAATCACCTAGTTGTAAATGACTTACGGAAGTAACAAGGGGCAGATCGACATAAAACTTGTTATTCTTATTTAGTACAGAGTTATTAAATATATTTTGCGCTTTTTGATACTCAATGGAGTTTTTTATAGGCATCTCAGGAACCTTCTCACTTAGCCAGAAATGTTCCATTATATTTTCAAGTTTAATAGAATCACAAATTGCCATATTTGCAACTAACTTGTTGTTTTCAAATGAGGACTTATTAATTACACCCCCAACAACATATCCAAAAAGTGTATTTTGTAACACAGGACCCTCAGACAATTTTATACGACCATCTAATAAAATATTAAAGTAAATATCTGCCCCCAAAAGTAATAATATATCATCAGGCATATTGAACTCATCATCTGATAGCTTAATACTTTTGGGTATTTTTAATTTTGAAATGTCAAAATATTGCTGAGGTAATCTAGCTGTGATAGACTCAACTACATTACATTTTACCAAAAATTGTACCTCTTTCATTGGAGAATGTATGAGAACATTCACATATTTATTAATAATATTATTATGGTTGCCAATTCCGATAATATTGGTATCTTGAGACATAGGCTGCAATGACAACTTTTGCATTAAAGAGGTTGTGATGAATGAGGCTTGACTGCCACTATCAAGTAAGGCTCTGACAAATAGGATTTTTCCTCTAGCATCTAATAGCTTTACTTTGACAGTTGGTAATAAAATCTGTGCTGAAGAACTATTTGTATGGAGAACAACATTTTGTTCTGAACTCACATTACTAGCGCTACTATGCAGCAATGTATTGTGACCACCTTTACAGAGCTTACATTTAAAATTAAACTTGCAGCGTCCTTTGTGATCATTGAGGCAAGTCGAACATAGTTTTCGATCCTCCACAAATTTAACACGATCATTTTCAGGAGCTAATTTAAATGAGGGACAGTTATACAATGAGTGCTACTGTATCACAATAAAAACAAGGTTTCTTTGATATAGCTTTGGTAGCAAGATTGGTTATCTTGTAATTCTTTTTAGAAATATTTTCTTGACTGGATTTATCACCACTTTCTTCAAGAGCTATAGCGCGCTTTTCTAAAAAATTTATAAACTCTGCCATTGTAGGCAAGTTTTCAGGATCCCTATCAAACTGGAATGCCCTATTGGTATATTGATCCAATTTTTTACTCAAAATGCATATAAGCAACATATCCCATTTTTCTACAGGTTGCTGTAAATTTTTAAGGGCATACATTTGTTGCTGCACTTCCGATATAAACGACCTTATTGAAGCCTACCTCGCTGCATAGTAGCTAACTCTAAAATAATATTTATGTGATTGCTAATCAGACGAGCCTTATTATCAAACCGCCTCTTCAATAATTCTAGTGCTTCCTCATAGGATTCGTTCACTAGAGGTAAATTTACAATTAAGGCCAATGCATCGTCACATACATATTTTCTTAAGTAAAATAATTTTTGAACATTTGATAATGTGTTATTATTATGAAAAATTGCAGTAAACAAATCTATAAAAGGAATATATTTGGTAAAGTCCTTGCCAGAAAATACTGGGATATCTATGTTAGGTAATTTAGATGCAGCTACATTTGTACATTTGGAGACTTGTGACACAGTTAAACTTTTTAATGTCCCATCTAATTTTGACAATATGGTATAATACCTTTCCTCTAAGATTTCAATGTTTTCGTTATCGTTGGGATCAAGTGACAAAATGTCCAACTGTATCCTCTCATAGTCTCTCATAGTACTATTTAACTTATCCTTACGAGCTTGCAACATTTCGATAGTTGATGAAGTTAAGTTGATTGGATCATTAATAAAGTTTTGTATCCTAGTTACAGTACCTTTAAGTAGTCGGCGATGTATTTTTAACTTTTTGAGATCTTCTTCCGACATTTTACTCACTCACAAATCACTGAATTTCACTAATTAATACAAAAACACTGCTCACTTTGCCGCTGTGGTGTTTTGTTTTCGTTACGAACTGACAGTTGACACTACTTGACACTGACAGTGACAGCACACGACCGATGACAGAAATGTAGTTGTGCCAACCTGACACAACTTCGAAGATGGCCGCCCACCGGACGATAGTGTAGTGATGCCAATCGACGACAAAAAATAAAACTGCTGCTACAAAATGACCGCCTTCCTTTATTATAGATACCCAATACAAATAGCCAATAAAATATGGGCTTTTGGAATTTCTTGATTAAATCTTCTGAAAACTTCTTTGATAGTCTTATAGGACTATACCAGATATGTGTATCTGTTTTCTCCAGGTCTTGCCTTGCTCTCCTCGGTACTTGAAGTCGAAAAATATAGATTTCTCGCAGACTTGGCGGGCCGCCCTCGAGGTATAGTACCTCGACACTCGCACCGCAAATCCCCAAATCGCACCGATTCGCACTAAACTTTTAACTGGATAGCTCTGAAGGACCACTATTCGCATGTATAAATAAAATATGCGATTTGAAATATTGACTTATTTATTTTAATTTATATGAGCAAACTTTTACAGTAAAACGAGGTAACAAATTGAAATGGGAAGTGGCTGAGTTGCCATTATTAAAGATAATTTACAACTAATTTAGTGTGGCCACCATAATAAATTATGAAATTGAATAGTCTGCGTTTAGTTATATTTTATGTGAATTATTAATTGAACACTAGGTACCAACTTAAAATGAAAATGAAAATGAAAATGAAAATATCTTTATTCAATTAGGCCCCCAAGAAGCACTTTCGAATCGTCAACAAAAAAACCCTTAAGTCTATCACATAAAAATAATATTAACTAACTAACAATTTCATAATGTTTGTCTCTCTGTCTTATCTGGATCTACGTAAGCTAAGAATGTTATGTCAGTCTGTCTATCGGTCTCTCTGTCGGTCCGTCTGTCCGTCAGTCAGTCTGTCTGTCTGTCCGTTAGTCAGTCTGTCTGTCAGTCTGTCTGAATTTACACCGGTTCCAAAAGTTGAACTACCGAGAAGATTCCGGCAACAAACTCGTGTAGTCACTCTTTTCAATCATTAAGTTACAATGTTTAATTACACAGTAATAGTATTTAGCAGCGCAGTGTCGCACAGAGTATAAAAAAAGGTATATTAAAGTACCAATAAGTACCTAATGATAAGAATATTTACTGTATTTAAAGGCTGTCCGACAATGCACCATCACAATATAGGTATTACAATACACAAAGGTCAACAATTAATATACAAAGACCTAATAAAGCTAAACATCTTTCATTAATTTTAAACACTTGTCTGAGCACGTCATTACAATAATAATTGTATTGTTTTATATATAATATCCTATAATGCCATATACCTCAAAAATCCCTTAAAAATTATACTATTGATGAATATGTAGGTAAATTATTACAAAATCAAGGAAGCTTAGAGATGGCCATTTCCACTAGTGGCACCTGTTCACAAGTATGACGCATGTGCCAGCCATCGCTCCGCTCAACCATATCATAGGGAACGGAGCGAAATAGGACCATCCTCAGCAGCACCCGCCGGTCTGTGGACAAAATCTCTTTTCACGACTTATGTCTGGTGAGTGGACTAAACAATCTTTAGTCCACTTACCAGGGAATTTGCCATGCAAAATATTTTTTTATCCAAGATAGATAAAAAAAAACATACTTATTTTTACCGACTGAAGTTCTTAATTCGGTTGGTATGTTTTTTTAATGTATGTACTACACCCATTACGCCGAGATTTTTGATCTGATTGACGTGATTCTTTGTTTCTCCGATGCGGAACCCATATAAAAATATTCAAAATCGATTTGGTAGTTTGGATTATAAAACAAAATAACTGGAATAATTAAGTCGTCTATGTATGCGAAATTGAGGGATTTGGCTTACCTATGACTTGTTTGAAACGATACGATAGTAGGAAACAATATATGCTGACGGTCACCTTTGATCTTAGAAAGTGATGACTAAAAATTATAAAAAAAATATTTTAAGTAAAAAGAACCGACTTCAAAACACTAAAAGGATAAAATTATTACTTTTAAGTAGACACTTGTCCCCTAGAAACATATTTTTGTAGTTATTGCTACGTTGTTTCAATAAAAAGTGAACCAAAGACTCCAAAAAATATGAATAAGATAAGAATTTCATTCTAGATAATAAGTACCTACCTACTCAAATTTAATAAAATTATTGTATCCTTTTTGACCGACTTCAAAAACGAGGAGGTTCTCAATTCAGCCGGTATTTTTTTTCTATGTATGTAGGTACACCGGTTACGCCGAGACTACTGATCAGATTTACGTGACTCTTTTTTTGTTCGATGCGGTATAGTTGTCATTAAAATTTGGACCCATATTTTTATTCAAAATCAGTTGGGTAGTTTGGTTTCTATATTAAAAAAACTGGAATCAATAATTCGTCTACGTATGCGAAATTGGTGGATTTTTGCTTTCACTTTTTAGTGAAACGATACGTTAGTACGAAATAATATAAGCTGACGGTCACCCATCTAGCTTCGACCTTATAAAGTTATCACTAAAAATTGTGATAATTTTTTTTTAACAAATATTAAAACCGACTTCAAAAAACTGAAAATATTAAAATAATTAAAGTTAAATAGGTAGACGTCCCCTAGAAACATATTTTTTGGAGTTGGTGCTAAGTTGTTTCCAAAAACAATAGAAAGTGAAGCACCGACTCCAAAAAATTTTTTCTGTGTTTCTAGAGGATGAGTACCTACTTAAATTTTATTATTTTAAACTTTTCAGTTTCTTGAAGTCGGTTTTAATTTTTGTTGAAATTTTTTTTTAGTGTTTGTGTTATTTTTTTAAAGAGTAGACAGCGTCTGAGATTCGCCAGCCGTTTTTTCTATAGAAATTGGTTTTTTTTTAACACTTTATTGCACTAAATATAGAAAACAAAATAAATGTAGACAGAAGTATACAAGGGAGGACTTATCTCTATTAGAGATCTCTTCCAGTCAACCCGCCGTGGGTGTTTAATAGCTACAGCTGATTTTTCCTGCGGTTTTAATTTTTTTTCCGCTAGTTGTGTTTCGGGTCACCAGCCCCAGTCCTCTGCCTTATAATTCGAGATCATTTCCCTAACACCCGGTACAGGTACACTAGGTACTAATATTATAAATGCGGAAGTAACTGTCTCTCTGTTACATTTCCACTTTTGGGTCGCGAAGCCGATTCGGAAAAGAAATTACATGGAGTTATATTACATCCATGAAAAAGTCATAGGCTGCTTTTTGGCGCGATAACCGACATCCACTATGTCTATTTCTATAAAAAATGCCTATTCAAATGAAAACCATCATTCACATCTACAGCTTAATCTTTGACAAGTCATGCTTCTAGTATAAGATCCATAAGATCGACATCACAAAGGCTGGTGGCTGAGTAGTTGGTAATCACCACTCGTTGTGACACGACTCCCGCTGGCGTTGACGACCAGGGTCGTGACGGGGAAGTAAGTATTGAATAGACAGACAATAGTTGAGCAAGGTATATTGAATAACTAGGAGTTGAGGAGCTCTGTGGCGTATTAGTTTGAGCGCTCTGGTTTCGTTTACGAAAACAAAGCAACTTTTGCCATGGTCGATCCCGGGATAGGTCAATCGAAATTTGTAATCGCTAGCTCTTGCGTGCTTCGGTCCTTATTCCACCATCCTGCATTGGGCCAGCGTGGTGGTGTTATGGCCCATGCTCCTCGTGTCTTTCGCCCGTATAGGAAGGCCTGGGCCCAGCAGTGGAACGTATATGGGTGAACGTGTATGATGATTGAATAAAGCACCTGCAATTGTTTATAGAGCCAAAAGATACAACCGTCCAGAGGTTTCAGTGTCAAATCCCTGCCGGGGCAGTTGTTTGTATGATAAACATTAATAAAGTAGTTATTTACCTATGTAAATTAAGAAAAAAATCATGTCTAAAAATTAAGAATACTAAAGAAATTTTATCTATTATTCTATGAAAAAAAATATCTTTCATATCAGCCTATAAAGTCGACTTTTGTACAAAAGCCTCCCCCATCGTTTTCTAAACGGTATGGTTTTGCGGAGCCTTCTTATCCCATATAGGAAGGCCAGCTCTGCAGTGGGATATATTTAGGCTTAGATCATAATGATGTTTTCCATTCTCTAGTATGAGGTTCACATAGTCTTACTTTCCCTCCAACCTTCCTATCATAGTTGCAATTACCAAGAAATCGAAATTAACTTAGAATAATAAATAAATTACATTGATATACCTACTTGTAAGTATACAACTAACAAATAGATAGCTTCAAAATTGGCCTTTGTTACGTAGCAATAGGGTAGCCTTAAGGGCTACGTTGCTTCTGAACTATTTATTTATTTATAATAACCCATTCAATTGCTAAACATGAGCTTGTAACTGTAGTTTGAGTCCCCTTATTTTTTCGTTCGAAGCACCCCCTTTGAAGTATTTCACAATGAGATTGGTAACTTTAAAATTAATTTATGCGATCACTTAAATTAGTGATCACTAAACTCAGGGCATAAAAATATCACTTTGGTAATTTCCATATCTTGCCATTGGTGTGCACTATTGAATTCCCGAGCTTCCAGTTGATATTCCTAACTGGTGGCAATGTTTCAACCCTTTTTCAGAAAGGAGACGGGTGTCTCTTCACTTCTTTCATGGATATGAACTGGTAGCTAGTAGTTTCAGTGCACTAGCTGTCGATTCGACTTTCCAACAAACATCAAGTAATTTAAAACCACCTGGGCATTGTATAAAAATATTACAAGCAAGACAATCAAAAAATTCAGACAGACTTTTCCCCCCTATTCCACATACCCCTACTGATATATCCCCACCGGCAGGGATAGGTACTTGGAGTTTATTGCTAGCGGTAGGGATATTTAATGATCCGCTGTGGTAGAGATAGTATATTTTTTTCAATTATCGCTACCAGTAGGAATACATTTTCAAGGGGTTCTTTATGAATGAAAGTTTAAACATCTTCGTCATAGTTATGGTAACCTGGTACCTACTGCAGGTTGTAAATATAACAAATAACAAATTTACTGATAACTGATCAATGCTAGTATCCCTGCCAGTGGGGCTATATCAGAAGGGATATGTGGAATAGGGGTTATTTTTGGGTTCTATAAAATCTATTTTTAATCTAATTCTAGTTTATGATAAGTTAAAAATATCCAAGACAACACCAGAACTTCTCAATAGCCTCGCTAGGTGGCGCAGATATTAATCACACACTCTCCAGGCGGTCTTTTGTACCCGAAATCATGGTGGAATCCTGCCATGAGTAATGGGCCAACAAATTTAATGTGCCCCCGTACAATAGCCCATTGATTTGGCAACTGAGTAATGGCGTTGTGGCACGATATTGTAGTCTCATAGCTGTATTTGACTGCATGGTTTTAATGGACTAGCGTATGGAGTGCATCTTATCTATTGGCTTATCTATAGGATGACCTCCTCAACATTTTGTGGATTGGATGTGCAAATTCTGGAAGTCAACTTTGGTGAGCACAACAAACTGCTTTCTATGCGTCTTCTTAATTTCCCTTATCAGCCTACATTATATACATACACATCTATTTAAATAAATAAAGAGGAGTTCTGAAGACGCTCGCAAAGGTTCCTGGATTATAAAATCTTTTTGAAGTTAAACTATTATACTATTATAAAACCTAATAGATTTACTTACGGCATTGTAGAACATTCTGGGTGCAGCTACTATTGGAATACAGAACACAAAAAGTATTAAGTTCATCTATCAAATATCTACGATAATTTTATACATCAGCTAAAAGGATTGATCACGGAAATGGAATTAAAATTATGTTGTGTCATGTTTTAATATTTTTTCCTGAACGATCCGCAGTAAAGCTTACTCTATAGAAAATACGATGATTCACAAAATTCATGCCATCATTTTTCCAAAACGCATTATTTTTAACAGTAGGAGAAGCGATGGTGGATATAAAAAGTATTACTTGAACAAAAACTATAAAAGAATCAACGTATGAAGTAAAGTAATCAGTCACAAAACCTGCTCAATCATTATCCGTAATATTGCGCTGTGGATTTGAAAATAATATCCCTGGTAATAGGTTCGATTCCCGCGGGGTGGGCGATCCAGGGGTCCCCGTGCTATGACCAAAGACTAACCAATAACAGACATTCAATTATCTTGAACAAAATAACTGTGGCATTGAAGATTTATATTTTATATAAACCCGGAATACGTTGCCAAAACATAGTTGTGTCCTTCCTTCCTATACCATGATTGTGCTTCTTCAAAAGAGACGTGAAAAGGTTTATGAGGCGGAGGTGGCTAGAACAAAGTGTTCATGATGCAGTGGCTGTCTTCGGATACAGAATTCCCAGACTCTTCTTATCGCTTTTCATCTAAGTGCTCGTGTATTCTCAAGTAAGTGTTTTTTACTCGCTTTTATATCGCCATAGCGACTATTTAATAGATATTGTAGGAAAACGAAATAGCATATCAAAAAACTCCTCAACTTCGATCAATAAACAACAACTAATATTTTCACAGATTATTTCAACAAGAACGTCTGTAAGTATTTTAGTTCTCAGATTTGTGAATGCACCTCTGGGTAACCTACTTACAAACTTAAGGATTCACATTCTCTAATCAGTTTTTTTATAAGGTCTACCATTAAATACTAGTATTATTAATATTATTTTCTGTGTTAGAATTAAATTTAATCTTACAAGAAAAACAAGAATTAAAACCTGTGCACCACATTTAACTCAGTTTTAAGTTTTAATCAGATGTAACATTACTAAAACACGACTTTCGGTTACAGCGATCGGAGTCTGGGGAAGACTATAATGTCAGTTGTCATTGTAAGTTTATAAGTTAACTACCATTAGCTTACTTTGTGCTATATTATGTGTTATATGATTCACGCATTCTCACGTTCTCCGTTGGTCGGGCAATGCTTAACTAAGCACTCAAACTTGGGTGGTGATCCTAACCTGGTGTGGTACACTCCACCCGTGTTCTCTTTTATGTAGTGTGTGTTCGATGTAGTGTTTGGATCCGTCCACGGTACGAACCAACGAGCACCGTGAGCTCACAGCTATAGAACAGCATAGGTCGCCATATCCAAGGAAGGCGAGGGTTTTTCAATCCTATAAACGGACCTTAGCACCCAATTTTAACCTGTTACTTATTCCTATAGACAGTAGGCACTACACAGTCTACGAAATATACCATGCATTCTGCCTTAATTATCTAATATAAGGTCACAGCTTACGCTCCGAACCGCGAATAAAGGCCCCGTCGCGGCGGGGGTCGCGGTAATCCCGTGTCATGAAATTGATACAAAAATCTGTTACAATCGATCGCTGCTGAGCTGCAGTCAGCGGTGTGGAAACCAGGGGATTGGAAGTGGTTCATGCTTTGTTGGAGGAAAAGAATGGTTACTTTTTTATTCATATTAATCAGCTTTACTTATAATAGGCACATGATGAACATGACTGTTTGGAAAGGGTGACTCCCAGAAGTGGATATGTCAAAACTTGACATTGTATATTTTTGAACTTTATTATTTTATGCTTGAAACTTTACTTATATGGCGTCTATTTTCTTTAGTTTTGAAGTCCAAACTGTCAGTTTGAGGATCACATGAGCAGGTACATTACCTTTTTATCTAATAAATCTGGTCTGGAATTACATTTAGATATAATTTTGAAATGCTCATCATAATCATATTAGCCACTGCTGACCAAGGTCTGCCCAAGGCTATATCACAATACTCGATGACCCGCTTTCCTCATCCACTGTTTGTGTCATTGGTATGTTCAATATTATTTTTTTATGGCCGTTATAACCGAAATAGTTTTGGTTGTGATCATAAAAAAATAACCATGAACCTTCCCATCACACCAAAACTCTTCAGTACAAGACGCTCTGCCAAGGAGTCCATTTTATTTATTTTATACAACTAGATGACAAACAAGCTGACGGCCCACCTGATGGTAAGCGGTTACCGCCGCCTATAGACACCTGCAATAACGAACGTCTATGAACGAATCAACTGGTTGAACAGAGTGGAAGTCAATTCATAGGTGTAGGCATCCAATTCACTGGCTCACTTAACCAGAGGCTGCGAAATCTCTACTTTTGATTTACAAGTTCTCAATTCTATTCTGGCATTTAATTGTATTATTCTCGTAAGCTGCAAAGCTTTCTCTTGTTCTAATAAATCGTTCGTCATCGCGATGCTATAGTTTTATTCCGTTACGGGTCATTATTTATGGTCTATTATGAGCAGGTGTTGCGGAGACTGCAGCTACCGACAACTCCGACAAGCGGTCTTAAATTACTATTGCAACTGCGCAATTTATTGGTTCCCGATAAATATTGTTTGAGCAATGTAGTTGAAGCTCAATAGAAAGTTGTCGAGGGGTCTTTGTCTTGTGCAAATCGGGAAACAATTTATTTTATCGATTTGTTGGTCCCGTTTATGTTTTTTGACATATCTATCCGTTTTTCCTATACACCTAGAATGGATAGTTTCATCACACAACGTTCATAAAAGTTACTCAGACTGTCTGCCGCGTCTTCACTCTTGAACCGCCAAATTAATGTACACAATTCAATACTCAATCGTTTATTGCATTCCATAGGTATTTACAATAGATGTTTGATTACACAGTAGAAATCACTATGGACCCTGTCGGGCACAACAATATGGAGAGGAGGAATACTAGTCATTATTATTAGTAATATATATGTACCTTATATTGTCATTGTTAGTTTCATTATTTTGATTAGTATTTTATCTTTAAAATCTATAATTAATTATTATTCATTATTATGTTATTATTATTATTATGTCATTGTTATTATTATGTCATTGTTATTATTATTATATTTAATTTTATTATTAATTAGATATTTTAATTAGTATTTTATGATTTTAAATAGAAATATAACTATTTTTGTAAATACATAAGTTATTTGTTTGTTAATTTTGACTCTCTGAAGGATCAGAGACTCTGACCAGTTATCTGGTCAGTGTCAGGGGACAGATACCGGTGTGCCAATACATGAACCCTGTACATACTCCTGTCTGTGCAGGATTCATGTATTGGCACACCGGTCAAGAATTTAAGGATGTCATGTACAAAATAATTTAATCATTGCGAGTAGGTAATTTGATGAGGTTTTTGAAACAAATGCCATGAAAAGTACAGCTTATTGAAGCATGCTAAGATATCTAAAGGCTAGAAAACGCTTATTAAAATTTGTGGGTTAACTTACTTTACGGACTCACACAAATTGCTAGTATATTTTCTCGTACTGACTAAACTGTAGATGAATAATCAAAACTTGGGAAATGGACAAAGACAACCAACGAGTTCACCCGGAAGATGACGCTACGCTCTCAAGTGCACTTGAAGAAAACTAAAAAGGAAAGGTACTGCTTAACTAGTCACATCACAGCACAATTTTTAAAAGCATATTTATAATTTAGATATTACGCACAGTCCTTTGTTAGCGGCTGTTGGCCACTGTTCCTTTGTTTACGGCTGTTTCCTCACCATCCATGGATTCGATGGATGCGAAGTCACTCACTTTTGCTGGAATGCAGCAGAGTGGCAAACTACTGGGCTACCTACCTGGGATCTCCGGGTAGCCTTTAGGAGATGTTCGGTAACAGCAAAACACTGAGTCCTTTCCTGGAGTAGCTAGGATGGCTGGAGTAAACCAACGCACGAGGGTATGCGTTGGTTTACTCCAGCCATCCTAGACGCAAGAGGCAGCTAGACGCTAGACGCAAAACAGGCGCAAAAATCGCCGATTTGCGGAAGCCGCTGACGAAGGAATAAAGTACTTCTTATTTTAATACCCAAGAGCAGTAATTTGACAACTAGTTGATTTAAGAGGCTTTTAGTAAAAGTCTCATTAGTTAATGTCATAATGTTATAACTTTTTGTAATAATAACAGCAGTCAAGAATCCAAATAAATATTTCCAACCAAACCCCATATTTCTAAGCAAAAAGTGCCCACAGTCCACCAGCAAGATTTTATCGCTCCTTCGAACCATTAAACCGACCATAATGAAGTTTCCCCGACGGATAATGCACTGAAGCATTACGCAATGATTTACAAGGGCGGCAATAAAAAGAATTTAAGGGATGACCCACGGCCGTAAAAATACCAGCCTTCGGGTATGTAGTTAGAGGAAATGAGTCTTGCTATGTACAGGATGTATCTGGAGAATATAAACATTTGGGAGCGTGCAACGGGAAATACGGTATTTTGGGTCTGATTTGGTAATATTTTTGCAACATTGAATTGAACGTAATCATAAACTACATAAACTAATCATAACTCAAACCAACTGTTGAATATTGGAGCTATAGCAATCTCAAGAGAATAAAATAGCAAATAAGATAGGGAGAGGGAGAAGTTCCAGTCTGATCAAATCTTTCGCATTAATTTATGTAACCCTATCTACTTTATAAGATAATATATTATACTTCGGTTCAGGTTTCACGCCCCGCAGCAACACCAACACCTTACCAAAAACAATGCTGGTGGCGTCAGGCTATTTGAATAATTTTGGGAATCGATTGTTTACTAACTTATTCCTAAAAATTTTATAAGATTGGTAAACTGTCAATTGTTTTCAAAGTCACATAAAACTAAGAGATGCAAAAATGAGTAGGTAGGCAAAGCACATTGGCTTTTTCACTCAAATTTAGACCGCCTAACAGCGGAGCATAAAAGTCACTGCAGTATAAATTATGCAGTGCTAGAGCTAAGAAATTAAGGAAGAATTTTGTTTGGACCAGTTGATCTTGACCTCTAAGCTATCAACATAATCATACTCTAGGCGTCTACAGGCGTCTATAGGCTACGATAACCACTGACCATCAGGCAGGCTATATGCATTTTGCGTCCAAACAATAAAACTTCACAACTAAATACAATTGCTCCATCAACGTTACTATAAGTTTGTTTTTTTTTACCCCATAAAGAAGAGAAATGTCGCCACAGCTCGCTTTAACTGCAGTATGAGGTTTATTACGATTTTTATTGTTTCATATTTCAAATGATTTTGTCGTTAGTGTTGGAACCCCTCCGATTCAATGTTCAGCTTTGAGGTTTGTACAATGTATTATTTAAAGAGACTCTAAGACTACAAAATTGAATAAATGAAGCGCTCTTAGTGTAGATTCTGATTCAGTTCTCCAAACTTGGAAAAACTTTTCTAAGGATTGCCTTTTCCTTCTTCTTGCAGTAATTATCATAAATACAGAGTTCCTTTAAACTAATCGATTGATGTTGGTGCTATTTTCTAATGTATGTTTACTTAGGTATTTTTGTTGTTGTCTACATCCATAAAACAAAACTTTATTATTGCATGATTGGGGCTGAATAATTGTTGTCAACTAAAAATAATACTTCTTATGAATCTTTAAGAATAAAATAAACAAGCGCATAATAATATCTGTCTTAAGATTTTACACCCAAAAATACCCACACAGGGCACTTAAAATATTGCCAGTAATCAACGCAAAACTTAAAATAAAACGAGAACATGAGTAAAAACATCCATTTATTCTTATCCTTGGTGAAATACGGGCAGAAGTCGCATTAACTCTTTAATCGCTCAATTTATCACTTAAAAGCACCATTTTATCGCCCACGAATTTCGTTTTGAATGCTTTATGATATGTCATCTGGGCGTAGTGAACTTGCATATTCGGTATGGAATATTTCTGTGATATAAGTGGTGAATTCTGAGCCACATTTTAAGGTAATGACGCGTTTGCCTTTTTGGTAAAATATTATAAATGATAGTACCTTATAACTCATTGCAAATATTTCAACGACTCTTAAAGAAGCGGAGATGTATATTAATCATATAAACTATATTGTAAATTATTCCCTCGTGATGATTATGGGTGAAGCGCCAAGTCACTAGCAAACAAAACTTTTGAGCTTCACACCTAATTTTTTATTGAAGACAATTATGCAAGAATATAAAAAATAATAATTAAAGTTTGATGTTAAGATTACTCATATTTAGAAGTTACTAGTTTAGCGATAAATTACTATCGGTGTCACAGGTGTCAGCTTGACGTTGTTAATAACAACAACCGATTTTATCATCAGGATATTAGATATGATGAAATAAATAAAAAGTTTTGAATTGTTTCTTCAGAGCAGATTCTGCAAAAAAATTTGACAGTTGAACGCGGGGACCATAATAGTTATCAGTACGTTTTACAAACGTAAATGCTCGCACCAGGGTCCCTGTCTCAAGTTGAGTAATTATACTGTTATTAACTTTCACTGTGCTCTCGTTTTACTCTTCTCGTTTGTGTGATTGTAAACTGAAAACAGTTTCGTGAAATATATTTTTGATTTGTATTGGAATTAAAACTAAACTGCATTTTGTTATGTGTTTAGTCACTTGCGCATGACATGATTGTGTGTAAGTAATATTTTAAACAGTACATTGTGTTTCAAAGTCCGAAATAAAATTTAATTCTGTAAGACCCGGTGTATGAAAATAGTATTTTACAATTGTTGTTACATTTTTTACGGGGAATGGTTTAAACAGTAATTATTGAAGATGGTGGTTTAGACCTAGTCCGTTTTAGTACAGAGATTCTCGTATCAAATCCAGAAGTTTCAATTGTTGCTCAGTCGTATTTTGACGACCGGCAGGTACACAGGCTGCTCGATCAAGAGGTCCCGGGCTCGAATCCCGGTAGGAGATGATTGTATGATGAGTACCAGCATTTGTTTACGAGTCATGGATGTTTATATGTTTATTTAGTATATTTCTTATATTTATATACATATTAATATCATAATTCTCTCTATCTCCGTTATCTAGTATACATAGCACAAGCTCTTAATGATGCTTACTTTAGGCTAGATAATAGGTGTGAGTGTATAAATATTACTATTATGTTTTGTTTGTTTCTGAGAAAAGTGATACTCTCCATAAATAATTTAAAGCTAAAATTTCATTGCAACTTTGACTAGGAAGCATTTTTTAAGTTATTCCTAGTCCCCAGTTTGTAAGCATCTGAGCTCCCTGGAGGCTTAACAATTAATTTATTTTTAACAAACTGCCATTCATCAAAAAACCGTAATATCATTATTATTTACCAATTACTATAAGTTTTAAAGTATAAAAACAGTGTATTTCTCAATTCATGGAAGCGTCACTGCATTGACCCTATCATTTTCGCAGTTTTATTAATTCACCGTCGAAGTAAGGGTCGGTAATAACAAATTGAAACAGTCTTCGATTAAGTGTGTTAGGTACATGACGCCGGCGCACGCGGCGGTCACTCGCAGGCGCGTAGGCTTGTTGATGGAGAGATCTTGAGCTTCAATGAAATAATCAGTTTTTTTATTGCTGATTAAATAACTAGCCTGCTCCGATATCCATTATATCAATCCTGTGCAGGATCGCGCCATAATTATCATCAAGTGTGGTGAAAATTGACGGTGTAGAGAAAAACTGTAGAAATTCATGAGTATGGATAATGCAATCTCATACAAAAATACATGAAATATTCTTTTGTAAATGAGTAAGATCTTTGTAATTTGACTTACTTCATCATCATCATACCGGCCTATGATGACCACTTCTGAACAAAAGCCTACCCCATCGATTTCCAAATGTAACGGTTCTGCGCAGTCTGCGTCCAATGACTCCCCACAACCCTGAACAGGTGGTCTGTCCATGTAGTCGGAGGCCGTCCTATTTTGCGCTTTCCAGCACGTGGTCGCCATTCTAGAACTTTAACGCCCCACCGGCCGTGTGCTCTGCGTGCTATGTGCCCTGCCCACTGCCACTTCAACTTACTAATCCTATGAGCTTGTCAGTGACTTTGGTTCATTTCCGGATGTTCAACTTTGCACTTTCCGGTACGTGGTCGCCATTCTAGAACTAAATAAACATAGAGTCGTACTAAATGTGAGTCAAAATAAAATGAACTTTTGTAAATCACGCACTTACAGCCTTGGGAATTCGCGGAAGCAGCAGTTAGTTGAACTTATTACAATTTAAAACCTTTGCGTTGCATTACAATAAATCAGCATTCATTTAGACCGGTCTCACGTCAAAATTAGTTGAAACTGGTGCTTATTCAAAATCTCATGAACTATCTGTGATTAATAAAGACTTCTTACTCATGACATTTCGACAACCGAAGCAAGAAACGTAGCCTGATGCATTGACAAATGGTTACCTAAACATGTATATTTGCGCCCACTCAGTGCATCGGGTGCCTAAAGGATCCGTAATAAAATTAAAACAGTTAGCAATTAAGGCGGGCACATAAATCGACGCATATCTCATGTGGACATGGAAGAGGCGTAGCGGCCGCCGGCGAAATCTTACGGGCAGGCTTTGAAGCAACACCTTGGGGTTATAAGGGAGAAATATAGTTTCTAAAGTTATTGGGATTCGCATGTTTACCATTTCCACCGTTCATTTTACAGCTGTAGCTGCTTCTACAGTTTGTTCTTTTAAATTTCTTTCCACGAGTACATCTGTAAGTTCTATTTCATATTCCAGTTATTATAGTTGTGATATATTCAAAACAAGGTTATCATCGCTTATGGACATTAATCGCGCTCAATAAAGGTATCAAATTTTCTTTTGGTAACATCAGTCGTAATATTATATAGTATATCTCCGTTTCAATTTCCTTTTACTGTGAGCTTCCATGCCATCACTTCGAGTGATATAAACTTTACAATAAAACTGAAGTACCTACAAAATGGGCATTTGTCAGCTTGATATGATTTAGACTTCCCAATTCCTTCATGCAATTGATTATTTTGTGTACTTTTACATCGTAATGGTAATCATTTTTTACCAGCTTGTCATGATGTATAACAGATTCCTCCTGCGAAACAGCTAAAGAGGTGCCAATGAGTTTTTCGGGAGATAAAGTATCTGTAATTTATGTCTGTGTTAAATTGAATCTAGATCCGTTCAGCCGTTCTGGCGTAATTGAGTAACAGACATCCATCCATATAATATACGAAAAATTATTAGCTGGTCAATTTATCTGATGCTATCATTAGTCCGATAGCATCACACCCTATTGGACGAGGATATATCAGATAAGATAAATCCTAATGACAAATGCAGCACACAAGGCATTGGGTACCAACAGTGAACATCAAAATTAAGTGATCATTTTAGTGCATGTTCCATAATGGCTTGCTAGGCATGACCTGTGAATCTAACATTTGTAGTAGACTGTAATCAAATCTAATTTATTATAAACATTTTTGCATCATTGTAAGCCTAATAATCATAAAACATAAGGTGCGGTTGTGGCGGGAGGAGTCGCTAACGCAGTTATTTGAGAGTTCTGGTTTCGATACGAAAACAAAGGAACTTTTTCCATAGTCCATTTCGAATAGGTCAATCAAAATTTGTGATCTCAAGCTCCTCCGTGCTTCGAGATGCTTCAACCGCTAGTTTTGGATGCAGTAACAACTACAACTAATGGCTTAACGTAAGCCGTTGGTTCTTGTTTTTACAGCACCCCTTTAACCCACCAACTCGCATTGGCCCCGCATGGTGGTGCTATGGACTAAACTCCTCGTGTGTTTCTCCCAAGTAGGAAGGCCTGTGCCCAGCAGTGGGACAAATATAGGCTGATGATGATGATGATGAGATATTTATGACAAAAATAAAGTGATTCCTGGTTGCCACTAATAGTGATAATTGAAATGACAAGGAGAGGCCTATGGAATTACTGGCACGTTTTCACCTCAATATCACGCACAAATACATTTAGTACTTACTCGTTTCTTTGACGTTCTTCCAAATCTCGGAATTCTTTACCAGCATATGTGTTCAAGATTCCTCCGAAAATAAGCGTGAAAAAGGCACCTTATAGGCCGGCAAGGCGGGGGTAGCTATAGCAGTATACTTAAGTTGCACTAGCTAACACATATGTATATACTTCATATCAGATGGTGTTTAGTCATTTGCCATGATTTGTATATAAAAAGGAAATAAAAGGAGAAACCCAGGGTATTGATAGATGGATTGACGGACAACGAAGTGATCCTTTAGATTTAGAGGTTGTTTTTATACAACTAGATGACAAACAAGCTGATGGCCCACCTGGCGGCAAGTGGTAACCGCTGCCTATAGACACCTGCAATAACAAGGACAAAATCACGTGGTATTGCAGCTGCGTCCTCCTGAGGCCTAAGATGAAATGCCTTCCATGCCCAGTAATTTCACTGGCTACCTTTCTCTTCAATCCGAAACACAGTTAACTGTTTCACGGTTGAAATAAGAAAGGCGGTGGTACTTACCCAGATAACTCTACATACGGACCTACCACCTAGTGAATGTAAATGTCACAAATAGTCGAAATGGTCACGGTAGCACATGTGGGTTACATTAATAAATAATGATAAATATAAACACATATACGTGGACAGGCAAACTCCACAAACGATACGCCATAAACAAAGCCGACCATATCTAAACTATTAAAAAAAATACTGTCGAACAGCAAAAATAGGAAACTGAGACATAAATAATATTGTATCGGGCACTGCCTCGTAAATATCGCAGTCGTGAGCCTGGTAGCAATATTGTACCGCACTGATAAATGGCTGTTACACTCTCACGACCCTTACCTCTAACGATATAGAGTTCAAAATCCTAATTCTAAACGAGAATTTAGTTTGTCGTGTTTTATTCAAGGATTTTGCAACCGTGCGGCGGACTTGTGAGGATTTAGCTTTTCGATCTTGATACGAAATGATTAGTTGAATTGTCGACATGTGAGTCATATTAATGGCCCTGTAAAATTATTCTGCTTGTAAGCAACACCGTGCTTTGAAGATTAATAAATTGTTGATGCTTTTAGCATAGGGAGAAAGATCATACAGAGCTAACAAGTCAAATAAGGCAGTAACGCTTGAAAATTCTCAGAGCATAATACCACCTTCTGAGATTTAATAGTGCCTTGGTAAAACATCTATTATTGGGCATGACTATCATTTCAGATTAGTTTCTCATTATTCAATTTTGTACCTGTAACTATTTTAAAATTTCAGTTCTAATTCTTACTATACCACCAAATTGAATCTAAAAAGAAAAAAAAACTATACAAAAAATAGAGTGCCTGCGCGAATGACAATATGAATTTTTTGGAGACAGACATTTTTTAAAAAAACACGGCAAATGACTCAAAATCACCGGATGTGAAGCGGTAAGAAGAGTCCACATGCGAAGACAGCTAGTGCGGTATATAAGGTGCCTTTTCTTGCTTCAAAATTAGTTTAATTTATTTTCCGATGACTAACTGTACAGACGAGACCGCGTCAAGTGTAAAAGTGCATTACGAATACCGCCTCTATTACGAACGCAGTAAGGGCGGTCTCAAATTCAAACTGTTACGGTTGATATGCTGTCGACTGTACATATAAATTAAACTCATCCTAAGATTATTGTACATGGCAAACTTTATTAAAAAAGCGATACTTAAACAAAATCAATAATGATTATAACATTTCATGTGGTTCGATCGGTAGGACAAAGGCAGTAGGACCACATGGCCAGCGGGAATCTTAATTTTGTTTTTTTTGTTATGATAGAACTGGCTAAAAAGGTGTCGGAGTAGCCATTCTTGAACATCATTATATTTATTAAATTTTTAATTTTTCCAATATTTTTCAGCTACCGTAAAATAGCTATCTAACAGCAGTGAACAGGAGAATTACCTCAAACCATAAGTAATACCTCAAACCATAATTAATCAAAAATCTCAATACCCCTGTGCGGGGATTGAATTTTACGTGGACTGTATTTAGTTAGATTTAATGAAAATTGAAATGAGATGACGAAAAAGGCGGCAAAAGATACGAGAGTTTTAGCGGAACAGAACAAAAATTATTAATTTTTGAAAACCACAGATAATGTAGTCACTCGCGGTGATGGGCTCCGATTCTTATAAACGGTGTTGATTCCTGAACAACCTCTGATAAAACATCAAGACACAAGAGTACGCAAGATGCATTATAAGTCACTAAATAACGCGGACAATAAATAATCCCGCACGATAAATCACGCATAGTGCCGCGACCTTAAATATCGGAGGTTACCCGATGCGATAACTATAATTTACGTCGCTCCTCACCGCAGATCTGATGAAGGGTGTGTAATGGTTTTTACTCGTGTCTTGAGACAAAAGACCTGTACAATATGTTGTTTGTAAGCTTACCCGTGTAATTACTGGGCACGGAAGCTATTTCATTTATCTTTCCTTGAATTCAACAATAAACTATTTTCAAACCAGAATAGAACTTTCAAAATGGCATCCTCAAAGTTAGTTTTAGTTAGATCTATTTTAAAAATATTAATATTAATATTTTATACCTGCTTTCTGAACCCTCATATTAGATATTCTGTCCATAAAAAGATATCCTGTAGAACTGCAGAACGTTTAACGGATTCTTCTTGTCCCCATTTTTAATGTAGGTACTTGCACCATAAAGTGACTTCCTTGACATTGCACGTGTGGACACCGCCTTATTACTCGGTGAATATCTGCTTGCTTACCATTCTTTGCCATTGTAAAGTGTACTTTAGATTTGTTTAATAGCATAAAACAAAAGAAAGAAAGAAATAAAGAAAGAAAGAAAAAATATTTTATTTAAATAGGCCACAAAGAAGCACTTTTAAATCGTCAAAAAAACACATTCTTTCAAAGTCCAATTCAAAAACACTTCTGGTATCAGGAATGTAGATATTTAACCAAAACTACATATTTACACTAATCCTATAGAAATAAACTTAAAAAGAGATAGTAGTTATTTAGTTGTTAAGTACTTAATTATAACTGAAGATCCAGCAATGAAAGGTAAAATAAAATACAAACTTATCATTTAAATAATAGGTATACAGAGGCGTTCAAAATGAAACGTGATCAAGAACTTGCAAACAGGGGACTTGTCTCTTAATTTGGCAAGTGGGCGTCGAAAATGGCGTCAAGTCCTCTTAAAATCTCCGCCCATTTGTCGCCCTTAAGGTTTTAATGAGGAATTTGCTTTGAGACATCTAAATTTGATGTACGTGTACTTGAATACGACGATGGAGGGTTGGAGATGTGATTGACAAATCGTTTGGAAGCTTGAAATTACTTAAGGAAAGTACATCGTTGAATAACGAGAGAATGATTTTGCAGGTTTAGGCAGTATTTACAAAAAAAACTATCAGAATATTGATAATAACTATCACAGTCTAAATATTTATTATTTGATAGTCTTTTTAGTTTTGGTGAAGTATAACCTAACTATTGTAGATACAAAAGCTTAACCAAAGAATATGATAATATTGGTTGGGGAAAAAGTCTTTTCGCATTATAGTATGTATGAACTTGTAATAAAATCTCTTTGGCTATACTATTTGTATCTGGCTGGTTTTGGTATGATTAAAACTTTAGATTTTAAAAAAGATAATTCCAAATTCAAATTAGGAAAATGTGTGTTTTTCATTTGTTTTTTGTACTGTCAAGATGAGTGAATCTAATGAAGAAATTCGATACATTTTTAAATTTTACTACAAAAAAGTTAAAAATGCAAGCCACGAAAAAAATTTGCAATGTTTATGGATCTAGTGAAGTGTCTGTGAGAGTAGCACAAATTTGGTTTAAGCGTTTTCAATCCGGAAATTTTGATGTCAAAGATGCACGTCGCTCTGGTTGCCCTATTACGGATAAAAAAGATGCCATTTTTGAAAAACTGGAGCAAGATCGGCATATCAGTAGTTACGACGTAGCTGAAGAACTTGGAATTGACCACAAAACAGTTTTTGCGCATTTAAAAAAAAAATGGGTATACAAAAAAGCTCGATATTTGGGTACTCCACGAGCTCCCTGAAAGAAACCTAATGAAACGTGTACTTATTTGTGATTCTTTATTAAGACGTGTTGAAACCGAACCATTTTTGAAGAAACTAATAACTGGTGATGAAAAGTGGATCACGTACGACAAGAACGTGCGAAAAAGGTCGTGGTTAAAGGCCGGTCAGGCTTCACAGTCTGTGGCGAAACCCGGGTTAACTCGCAACAAGGTGATGCTGTGTGTGTGGTGGGATTGGAAGGGCATTATTCATTATGAGCTGTTACCACCAGGCAGGACCATCGATTCTGAACTCTACTGCGAACAACTGATGAGATTAAAGCAAGAAGTTGAGAAAAAGCGGCCGAAATTAATCAACAGAAGGGGTGTGGTTTTTCATCATGATAACGCTAGACCTCACACATCTTTAGCCACTCAGCAAAAATTAAGAGAGTTTGGCTGGGAGGTGTTAATGCATCCGCCGTATAGTCCTGACTTTGCACCTTCAGATTTCCACCTCTTTCGCTCTCTTCAGAATTCTCTAGGCAGTGTCAGGTTAACATCACGAGAGGACTGCCAAAACCACTTGTCGCGGTATTTTGATCAGAAGCCCCAAAATTTGTATAGCAATGGGATCATGTCCCTACCTACAAGATGGGAAAAAGTTATCAAACAAAATGGTATAAATAATGTAGGTATAAATACTTTAGTTAAATGAAAATAAACTATATTAAAAAATGTTTTGAATTTTCTTAAAAAATGCGAAGAAACTTTTTCCCCAACCTATTATACAGTAATGGCTTAACTCTTCAATTACTAATTCTGCACGAAAGTTTTTGTGACGCGTTGCGTTTGGAATATGGGTTTATGCACGGTAATGTTATCTTACTGAATACATAAAATTACTTTTATTAATTTCTTCTTTCGCAATGAAAAACTTGAACATTCCCAAGTATGTATTGAAATATTCAAGAACCAAATACCAATTAGGTATTTAAATAACGGGAAGTGGAATACAAATGTTTAATCCCGCCTGCGTTTCTAGGAGAGTCATGAAAATACCTGAATCATTACAGGTATTTTGTGGAGTGGCTCGTTAGTAATGGGAGGGGCGAGGGTTAAGTGATAGATGAGATAAATCTCTTAAATTAGGAGACAACTTGAGTTGTGTAATTATCTCGTATAAAAACGATGAATTGGGAAATAAAGATAACATTTATTATTATTTTTATTTCAAATCAAGCAAGCAAGATAGGATTTTAGCATTGTTAGTTAATACAAATGACAACAAGCAGTTCAAGGCAATAAACAAGTAGTTGAGGAATATATCCCTCAGTTTCAAGAATAGATTAGATATTTTTTTGGATGAAAGTCAACTGACAGTGTAATAATAATAATAATCGAGAATCTATGGTGCAAGTTTGGAATTAATCATTGCTGTCCTGATTTGACGATACTTTTATTTAATGCGTGAGACTTACAGGTTAAAAGCTTAATTAACATAAAAAATACTTGTACCTATTTGTGCCAAAGCCATCCATGTTCTCATAGAAAAATATGTTTATCAGATTTATTGATTTCAGGGTACGGTTATACATATCTTTGTTTTTATAATTGTAGTAGCTTGAGTTTTCAGATTAAGAAACAGCAATAAATCGTACTTAAGAAATTGTATTAGGTACTATAATAAAATACCCGAGGATACTAAAGTTACTGACAGTAAATATTAGAATTCTGTCAAACTAATTCTTATGTCAAAAAGTTATTATAAGGTCAGTGACCATGTTGCAAATAAATATGCGTGGAAATAAAAAACATTTTTTAATATAGTTTATTTACATTTAACTAAAGTATGTAGGCACCATTTTGTTCGATAACTTCTTGCCACCTTGTAGGTAGGGACATGATCCCATTGCTATAGAAATTTTGGGGCTTGTGATCAAAATACCGCGACAAGTGGTTTTGGCAGTCCTCTCGTGATGTTAACCTGACACTGCCTAGAGAATTCTGAAGAGAGCGAAACAGGTGGAAATCTGAAGGTGCAAGGTCAGGACTCTAAGGCGGATGCATTAACACCTCCCAGCCAAACTCTCTTAATTCTTGCTGAGTGGCTAAAGATGTGAGAGGTCTAGTGTTATCATGATGAAAAACCACACCCCTTCTTTTGATTAATTCCGACCGCTTTCTCTCATCTTCTTGCTTTAATCTCATCAGTTGTTCGCAGTAGAGTTCAGAATCGATGGTCCTGCCTGGTGGTAACAGCTGATAATGAATAATGCCCTTCCAATCCCACCACACACACAGCATCACCTTGTTGCGAGTTAACCCGGGTTTCGCCACAGTCTGTGAAGCCTGACCGGCCTTTGACCACGACCTTTTTCGCACGTTCTTATCGTACGTGATCCACTTTTCATCACGAGTTATCAGCTTCTTCAAAAATTGTTCGGTTTCATTACGTCGTAATAAAGAATCACAAATGAGTCCACGGTTCATTAGGTTTCTTTCAGTGAGCTCGTGGGGTACCCAAATATCGAGATTTTTTGTGTACTTATTTTTATTAAATGCGCCAAAACTGTTTTGTGGTCGCTTCAGCTACGTCGTAACTACTGATATGCCGATCTTGCTCCAGTTTTTCACAAATGGCATCTATTTTATCCGTAATAGAGCGACGTGCATCTTTGACATCAAAATTTCCGGATTAAAAACGCTTAAACCAAAGGGAATTGTTCAGTTTACTAGGGCGCTTTGGCTAAAAATTAACACAAACCAATATTATCTAAACATGGATTTTTTAATTCTATGTATAGATAAGAAAGTAATTATAGCAATATAATCGTCGGAAAGTTAATGATGTGTCAAAATAGGCAAGTATAATATTCCTTTAAAAAGTTGCAAATGTAGCTGAATTTATGTGTGTATTAATTATTAACGAAGTTATTATTGCTAAAAATATGTAATTATGAAACCATAATAAATTATAAACAATTGTTTAATGAATTTTTAATATATACCTTACTTATTTCTGAGGTAATGCTATAATATGAATGAACAGTCAACCATAGCATTCATAGTACACGAAGGAAAAGTGAATCCTTTTTTTCACAAGCGTCACATCAACGTGACATTTTAATATACTTTATCATAACCTGGATATAAGTCCTTCAGTCGCATACATTTTACTCCTTGAAATAATCTTATAAATATAAACAATACATCAACGTGACAGGCAATGGTATTGTCATAAAAAAATAGGAAATGAAATCGCTACAGGAATAATCGATTTGTTATAATTGTTACTTCAACAATTTGCACAAAAACAGTGTTTTGCAAGTTTTAGTCTAATTGAAGGTAAATTATTAATGAATTTGTAAAAGATTACTTAATTGTATATGTCTTAGGGAAGTATATTTTATTTTTATAATCGGTAATAACATATCGATCACTTAGTAGCGATTAAATATTTTTATAGCTATAGCAACACAGGATACAATGGCGTCTCTTACCTTCTAAAATACTTTTAAAATTAATATATTTTGATATTTACTTTCCGGAAAAGAGAGTATCAAAAATATTTTAAGGACATTTAATTAGATTATACTGTAAATATATTTTTTTGAAAATAGCTTGTTCACGAATAGCCGATACTGAACAATTCCCTTTGTGCTACTCTCACAGACACTGCACTAGGTCCATAAGCATCGCAATTTTTTTCGCGGCTTGCGTTGCATTTTTAACTTTTTTGTAGTAAAATTTTAAAATGTATCGAATTTCTTCATTAGATTCACTCATCTTGACAGTACAAAAACAAATGAAAAATACACATTTTCCTAATTTGAATTTGGAATTATCTTTTTTAAAAATTAAACTCCAGCCAGATACAAATAGTACAGCCAAAGAGATTCTATTACAAGTTCATACATACTATAATGCGAAAAGACTTTTTCTCAACCTAATAATTATATATTTAATAAGATGGAGAAAATATATGACAGTCTTCTGAGTTTTTTGCTGGTTCTTTTTAGTAAAGGCTCTCTCAAATTACCGAACCAGTGGTAGAGGCATTTAAATTAAGTTACTATTTTAATATTAAAATTTTACCGTCTTCAAGCTTGAATACGTCTCTATTAATTAAAAGATTTTGAATTTGAATTTCAGCAATTACATAGTTCTTAATACGTAACCTGTTTAAATTTGAATAAATAACCACTTCGAAATCGCTCATCCTAATAAAGAAGCCGTCGATATGACCACAACAAAGGCTTACAAACAAACAAAAAGACTTGTACAATCAACATAACAAAACGTCAAGTAACCACGCTAACACGTCACAATGCAACTGCTGCCGTTGACATCCTGTCGCTAAGAAATTCAAGTTTCTCCCTTAATAAGGCGCCCCACAGCGTCGACTAGGCGTTACTCCACGCCCATCCGGCTCGTAGGACCAAAACCGGAATAAATTATAAACTACCCATACAATTTAAACATATAGTGCGTTGCCCATTGACGTTTTCAATGCAAATTATGCTTAATGCTTTTTTGTTTGTTTTGTTTGAATTTTAAATGTGAACACGAATGGGAGTGGATACGCATAAAGTATTAGTTAAATGACTTGATATAATTTGAAAAAAAAAAATATTTACCCTTGGTTGGTTAGAATGGAATGAATTGTTGATGTTAATCAATTAATAATACAGGGTTGATTAAGCATTATTAACTACAATAATTATTATTCTGTATGAGGTTTCTATCAATCACTAATTAGATATATTGATAATACTTTTAGCTAGCAAAAACCATACTATGCCTAACTGCCTTACAAAGAAAGTGTGCATTTATGTTGGGTTTTTTTCGCAAAATAAAAATATAGCAGCAATATCAACTTAAAGCATAATTTTTAAGAAAATGACCGCTTGGAATAAAGTGGCTCCACTTTAAATAATAAAATGTTGGCGTTGAGCCTATTTTTAGGCTCAAATATAATGGGACAGTGCCATCGCAGCTTGCCATGTCTGTTCCTCCAGTACTATAGAATATCGCATACAATAGAAGTGAATTAAGATTTAAATAATGTAAAAAACTGATTAACCAATAGGTCCACAGTAACATTATCTTCTGATTGTGTGGTCATCAAAGCTTTCTTTGTGTCCTTTTATAGTTTGCATCGAACAAAAATCCATAAAAATATGTTGTAGAGTCATTAGAGACTGCCAAAATGAGTAGGTATAGTGAGCTATATTTCTCTAGTAGAATATTCGTGGTGGCTTGCAAGTTTTATCAAATAAAAATGTTCTCTAATAGAGCTGTTGGAAGAAATTTCTTTTAAAAAATGTCAGAATTTAAAACCCATACAACAGATTCAAAAAGTGCCGATTTAAATTTCCAACATAAATTTGATGTAGATGATAACATAATATAAGACGTGCAAACCAAAAATAGTAATGTTGACAAGATAGTGAATTCGTAAACTAATAGTAGTGGCACTGTTTTTCATAACTTCTATAGGCGCTCGTTCTAGAAATGTAATGGGCAAGTCACTGCCAAAATAAATGTTGCTTAATACGCTGAAACTTTTGAAATATGTTTTGCTTAAATGTGCCGCTGAAAGCATCATAATTTTCCCCTTTATGTTGCAAGTTCTGTTGCCTTTTTGTTTGCGTATCTTTTTTATTGTTTAGCTCAGTTTCTGGCTGTATCTTTTCTCCGTGAAAACATTTTTTGGTCTAATAAATTTTGTGTCGAGTTTCATTACTTTGTGTAGGGTAATTAAGATGAGTTGTTGCTTTTCCGCTTATTACTTATGTTTGGGTTTTATGTTCTTCATAACGAATGGTATCATCAGTTTAACCGATTCAACTGTAATATCACGTATTTTGTCAGTTTGTCAAGTTTATGAGAGCATCTGGCATTAACCAATAAGTTTAAAAATTACTTAACTGGGACTAAGCGCTAGCTTAATAAATTAAAAATATACTTGTCACTTAAAGTACAGGATTAATATGAGTGTTTTGCTCTTGCATCGCAGGGTATAACACACTTTAGGTCTCTGAACTATTAGAATTAGTAGTTCGAGGTTAGGCGGTATCTAAAAAACTTAAGACTGACGACTTGAAGCAGTCTTATAATAATAATTATTATTATTCATGTAGTATATTTTGCTGGAAAATTTTCTACTCTTTAATGATGCTCTAGACTTATAAATCAATACTAAGTATACTCTATTCACACTACTCACTTTCTACTTCTTTTCTCTACTATTGTTATTCTCGTCTATTTATATAGAGTAATTTGCTTAAATCAATTTTAATCCATTAGTTTGTAAATTTATCAGGTAAGACCCTAGTTTTGAGAACACAACAAAGTTTAGTCATCCCTTTTCATGTAAAAAAAATCGAAATAAAAAAACAATAATTAAAAACAGAGTTTTACGACATATTATCGACATTATTCTTCCGGTTTAGAACTTCAATAACGTAATTTTAAAGAACACTTGACATCTGAATACAGTCCTGTTGATACCGTATCCTTGCGACACTAAAAAGGTCGTTAAAGATAGTAGAAGCACGAATACTCCACTTGTGTGCTTATGAGAAGCAGTTTCAATATCGTTCGCACTTGAATGGGTATTACGTTGACTATAGCTGCAATATGTAAAAGATTACAGCTTTATAGTATGTGCCTCCTCATGTTTATCGTTCTAGAACATTAGAGTATGTAATGTCATCCTATGTCAATGATATTCCTGTCAATCTACAGGCATCATACGTGCAATCTCTAAAGTACAAAAATCGACTTAAGGATCCATTTTATTCTTTCAAGTTTTTTGTGTAAAATTAAGTCAGATTTTGATAGCATTCCGTGTACGGCTATATATCTGAGTGTATATCTGATGAATTGTTGACCAATTAATTAAAATAAAATGTGTTTCGTCATGCAGTAAGCAGGAAGGCCTCAGCAGCGGTACGTTATGATGATTGTAGCGCTAGCAACATTTTTTTTGTTATCAGATACATAAATAAATAAAGCCAAATAAATATTATAATCGGGAAGAACAACAGTAGATACACTGCCTAATGCTACGCATAGATCTTCCTGGAGGATTTGGAGCTGTGACACCGTGCCGTCACAAAGCAGATGAATAAAAATGGTTGGAGTAACAACAGAAAATAGTAGTAAGATAATTCTGAGCAAAATATTAAAGCGAAAATAATTTAATTCAAATATAACTTCAAATTTAAGCATATTTTAATGATTTTTAAATGCACACACCTGATATACCCCAACACAGTAGAATAAGGTGAATAAACGATATCTCTCCAAACTCTCATGGGGTCGTTATAGATAGTGCAGGAATACGTCGGTGCTGATGAAAGGTAATTTCCATATCGTTCCACCCTCAATGGGAATAATAACGGCTGATATTGGGCATAGATTTGCTTTGTAGAGGCACTTTATTCCTAAAGCTAGATATAAAAATTTATTTTAATAGTGTTCAAAAGAAAAACCTTTAAAAGTACAACAGCCTGAATTGTAGATTCTATAGATTGCTTATATCTTTCAAAACTGGTCTGACGGTTAAAAACGTAGCGAACGCAGTAATTGAAAGGATTATTGACTGACTTTTCTATTGATTTTTACCAGCTGGTATGGTATCCACTCTAAATCGGGTATAAGTACAAATATTCTTAAAAAAACTACAGTTTATTGACTAAAGCTTTGAAGGAGTCAAACACTGATTGACTAATGGATAATGAAGAACTCCAATAACTAAATGAAATGGTTAATAGATTTCTATCACCTTCCTTGAAAGTCTCACCTTTATCATAAAATAGCCCATTACAATAAAGATAATCCTTAATCTATCAACGCAGTATAATCTGGGAACCTCCGACATCAGCCGGTAACGCCAAAATTATCGCCGGCCCCAAACGCTCAGGATAATATTATTGGATTTACGAGGGCGTGCGCCGGCGTCTGATTTACGCCTTCCTACGGCGATAAATTATGGCGATAGCGAGCTGCGGTGGGTACTAAGGTTTGCGAACTCGATTAAAAACTATAAGTGTGGACAGGAAGGCTAAACGGTTCAGTTCAGTAAAGTTATGGGGATCCTTTGAAGTTTGAAAATATATTATTTCTTGGCGCGGTTATTCAGCCACAAGAATAATTTTACATTTTAAATGAATAAGGGGAGGTGTTTAGACAATACACACTTCATCTGATGGAAACCGGTTTTAATAACTTGTAGATGCAAGTATTGAATAAGATTTTACACTTTAAATCTTATTAAATACTAAATCCAAAACCTTAAAGTCCATTTTAGGATTGTGGATTCGTTATTCAGGCAAAATGAAGTAATGGACGGTGCTCAAAATATGGTAGAACAAGCAATGAAAACAAGTTCTCATAGTGTTACTCGCTGCAAGAGCATGACAATGTTGGAAAGTGTCTTTTGAGAAAATGAAAAAAGGCAATGAAAAAATTAAGAGATGGATTTAATAGGATACGATACTCACACAGGGTAATCATACTGTTACTTTTTTAATGATGAGTTATATGCGGAGTTATGTCAAAACGTTAACGGTATTCTCAATTTCTTTCTTAAAACCACTCACCTCGTAAATCAACTAAAAAAATACGTGTTTCTGAATAAATACCTATGTGGATAAAACTGTGGCTTATACATTTCAAATGTTATTACCATTTCTTTTAGATTTTGAATGACCTTAAATCTACTACAATAATACTCCAAACCTGCACTAAATCTACATAACCCCAAAAAGAATAAAAACCACAATTTTGTATAGGAACTAAAAACTTAAACTTCACAATGCTATCTCGAAGCCATTGGTTCCACAAACAAAGAGCGTTCGATGCAGTATGCAGATTATCATATTTAATGCCCAACGATATTTATGGCGAGGCGCAACGTAAATTGTATGCGGTTACGCCCTTAGATCTCAATGAGGATGCCTGATAGTGGGGTTGCCGGTCCTGGGGATCCTTACTAGCAATTTGGCATTATTTATAATGCCAGTAATGAAAACGGACACGAAATGCAACAAGCGATCTTCGTAAACTAAGGTTTAAACGCTTCCAAGTGGTTTTATTTAGTGGGTATGGGTTGCATTATCTTTTAGCAATAAATTCCTATATGTTAGTAGATGCTGTCTTAAACTTAATGTATAAATTACACTTACGCCCATTATTAAGCCTAAAGTTATCAGACATTATTGAAGTAGAAACTAAATAACAGATAAATAATGCATATTATGATTAAATGATTGTTGAGTTTAAAAAAGTAAAATATTCATAAATGAACATTTTAACACCCACGACACTGGGATGTAAGAGCGTTATCACTTGAACTTGAAATAGCTCTTGGATACATTTCGAAGGTAGAATACCTGCAAAAGAAAAGATATCCTTTAAGTAAGAATGCACACGACCATATTATCAACTGACAATTTCACCGAAAACATTCCCATTAACATTTAATTCTTTATTCTTATCTGCACCACCTGCAACATTGATTATAGAAACATAATCACCTCGACTAAAATCAACATTACCTGATAAGACACCATGGTAACCACAACCGGTCCAAGTAATACATAAACATGGCTCAGCCCCTGGCGTTACATTTAAATTTAATTGTACCTTGCGAGATAGCGATTGAGATGTGTTAACATCCGAAGCATCGGCTTGATTAATGGGTAATATAAATTTTAAACACTGTAAAATGTTAGTGGTATGGCAGGAAGATTATGGGAAATAAAAGAGAAAAATCTTGATGATGTGAAGGTAACATGCAGAAGGCTAATTGCTATTACTTATTACTAACTTAAAGGTAAGAACATAATAGTTATTTTGATATGAAATTATGAGGATAACTTCATATCAAAATAACCACTTGCGACCCACATCAGGTTCACCCCGTTGAGCGTCCATGCAGAACAGCAGAAGGGAAAGAAAGAAAGAAATAATATTTTTATTGGGCAACACACTAATACGTAGTATGAAATAACAAATTTTACAGGAATATTACAGGAATAGCCGCTCATACCTAACTGTGAAGACAATGTGCAATATAATGAATGGAATAATTTAATTTAACAGAAAATAAAGAATGTAAAATAATCCAGTTAAACATTACACATTACACAATACAAATGTTTTTTTTCCCGTTTTTCATTATGCATGCTTAGATGATAAATATTCGTTTATTGAGTAAAAATATTTTTCAATTAACCACTTTTGTAATTGACATTTAAATAAATTTATTGGTAGCATTTTTAGTACATTAGGTAGGTTATTAAAAATTTTTACAGACATGGTCAAACAACTTCTTTTACAAATTTCAGTTCTCGAATTTGGCAAACATAATTTATTGAGGAATCTAGTACTGAAATTACAAATATATTTTTTTGATACATAATATTCTGGATACATCCTAACAAAGAGGCTGATTTCAAAGATGTACATACATGGCACTGTTAAAATTCTTGAGAAGCTCGGTGGCGTAGTGGTTTTAGCGCTCTGGTTTCGATTACGAAAACAAATCAACTTTCGCCATGGTCGGTCCTGGGATGGGTAAATCAAATTAATAATCTCAAGCTCCTCCGTGCTTAGGAAGGCACGTTAAGCCGTTGGTCCCGGTTGTTACTGCAACCGCTTTAACCCACCAACCCGCATTGGGCCAGCGTGGTGGTGTTATGGCCGAAGCTCCTCAAGTGTTTCTCCCATGTAGGAAGGCCTGTGCCCAGCTGTGGGACGTATATAGGCTGATGATGACGATAAAACTAAGAAATTAGTTACAATAATCCGTTACTATACATACAAACATAATAGAAAACGTGCGAAGCTAACAGGCGCCTGTCTCAGCAGAAATGGCTTAAAGACATACACAGAATGACGCAGAAACACTGTTATTCTGGCAGGGCTTACGCGAGCATGTGCTGTTGAAACTAATGGGAATAATATAGTGAATATATAAACCCATACAAATACATACATACCTACATACAGGGCTATTCAGGGTGGTGCCGTCAATACGACAATAAATTTCATGGCATTTATATGAAATAACATAACATTTCGTTCATTTTTTTCAGTTCCTTTTTGTAAAACTAAGTACTCTCAGAACCGTTTTATAGTGCGTGCTTGTTCTACCTATAACAATAGTTATTCAGACTTTGATATTTTTCACACCACTTTTGATAGTTTTGTCTCGGCAGTTAAACAAAAACCTATTACTTAGGGTTTTAATTGTTAAATATTGTATTTTTAAATATTTGTATAATATTATTTGTATATATTTAGGTATTTATTCTATTGAACGATAAATTATGTGTTTGTTTAGATATATTTCAACGAAATGCAATAGCTATAAGTGGAAACTTTGTTGGCATTTTGTTTAGTTTAAATGCGTAATTTTTTGTGTGTTATTGTATTGCTGTATGTTTTCCTTAAATAAATAAATAAACATTGGCTGCATTATTTCATATAAATGTCATTAAATTATCAAACGAATAAGATGTTTTTGAAAGTGGTAAACCATTTCTATGAGCTAATGTAGCCCATGTTTAAATTTATTGTCGTATTGATGGCACCACCCTGTATAATCGACTGTAAAAAAACAATAAAAGATTCTTTGACTTGCTAACAGTCGACAAGCGTGAGGTAAATTGAGGGAAGCTAGCTTGAGAGGTAAATCTTATAATGAGCGTGTTCAAGCCAGCTTACTGTTTCATATTGGATTGTAACTTTGGGAGTCAGGACGGTATTTTTTAGTCCGTTACTTCAAAGAATTTCCTTTTCTTTAATGGTTTACCAACAACATACATTTCCAAATTAATCTAGATTATAATAAGAGCTCCAGCTTCTAATTTGAGATTTAACTTATAATAAGAGCTAAGTACATAGTCAATTATAGGTAAACACCACTACATAATAACAAGACTAACTTTAGGTACTAGTAAATCATAAATGGTGCGGTATCAACAACAGAGTGGAAGGTGAATTAAAAGGAAGTACAAAACTAAATAACTATAATAATATTTAAACTAAAATTTATTTTACGATAAGCGATGTTTCAAAAATATATGGAGACCTGACCTCTATATACAGTATACTGAAAAATATATTTCACTTCTATGTCCCCCGCCATATGGCCATACTAATTAACTGTGAAATTGACGAAAAATTTCAACTTTTGTACAAACAAACCATGCATTAAAACGAATTATTAGTATTTTTCCCGGATTTAGGAGCTTTTTCCGATTTTTTGAGATAGTGTACATATACTTGGCCGGATATGAAACATCTCCTTTGAATTTAAGTTTTTTGTTTATTAATAATGTAAGTAAGTATGGATAATACTTTAAAATTAGTTATAATCATTATTATTCACTGGTGGTAGCGATACTCACAGATTATTAATAATAAAATATCCTTTATCATCATCATTTCAGTCGAGAGACGCCCACTGCTGGGTATAAGCCTTCCATAGGGATCTCCAAACCGACTGGTTCTACGCTTCCCCTGCCCTCATCCATCGGCTTCCTGCGACCTCACCAGTTCGTCAGTTAGTAATTATCCTTCAATTTACATAATTTCAAAACTTTCCAACAAATAATTTATACCCACATTATAGAATAAAAAAACTGTCCAAGGCCTAAATGTTTAATTTTAAAACCAATTACATTCAAGCTTTACAAGAATCAGTTGTCAATTCTCCGTACATTTTAGAAGGCAATTTTTATGATTGTACTTTTTATACGTCCATTCTCGATAAGTTGTAAAAGGTTTTTTTACCGCGTAAGGAATTCAATACTTATTAAATCATCGGAATCGATTATTGAGGTTGTTATTTTAACACGTGCAATCAAATCGATTAAGATCTCCACTCGAGTGATTAATGCCCTTGTATGTCATGCTGACGAGAACATGGCTATGAAGTATGAACATTAATATTCCGGAATGTCCACAATTCATGCTTTAATTACGCGAGATGTTGTTGATATAGAAGTATGTTTTTTTATTGCAAATAGCGAAGTTGCGTTTAAAGAACAGGTAATCCATTCCACTTGATAATTCATTCTAGTTGTACGTTTCTTTCGTCATAGTTTGTTATAACGAACACAATGTGACTTTTTTTTTTATTTTTTTATGGACACACTTTTGTCCCATTAATTAAGGGTGTTTTTCTACCTGAAATAACATGAATATGAATTAGTAGATGAAGTCACTTTTATATTTGCTTCTTGAGAAAATACTCATTTATTTTATACTACTAGATGACAAACAAGCTGACGGCCCATCTGATGGTAAGCGGTTACCGCCGCCTATAGACACCTGCAATAACAAGGGAAAGTCACTTGATATTGCAGGTGCGTTGTCATCCTGAGGCCTAAGATGAAATGCCGTTCATGCCCAGTAATTACACTGGCTACGTATGTAGGGTCGTCTGGGTAAGTACCACCGCTTTTCTTATGGACATAAGGACCTTTCCCTTCAATCCGAAACACAGCGAACTGTTTCACGGCTGAAATAAGAAAAGCGGTGGTACCTACCCAGACGACCCTACATACGGGCCTACCACCTAGTAATTTTTCCGTAAAAGAATAGTTTATGCAAGCATTTGCCCACGAGACCATAGATTGAAGATATTCTAGCAAACGTTCGATTTGGTCCTAAAACTAAAGTTTTCAAACATGCGTAAATGCACGGATAAGTTTGTAGCAGTAACATCTACCACCTTTATTTTTCAGACAACCTTATCTGAAATGAGTATCCGTAAGAGATCTGTAGTTATGACATACCCATAGTTTTGACGGAAAACACGAAGTATGAGCATATAGGCATTAAGCAGATGTAACGTATCAATTTGAAAATATGATGAAGATAAACACATCATAATCAAAGAGCTGGACAAGCAGCTCTTTGGTTTTGTGTGCTAATTAGGTCTCCTAATCTCCATTAAACTGATGATTCTGATGGATCTAATGCTTATAATGCATGTCGCTGCTATTTATGATTACCTACGTTTAAATTATCACTTTATTTTCCTATCATATTAGAAACTGTATTAATTTTGACAATATCTTAACATCTTTATTGGGTAAAAGATTTGCAGTTATCCATTCCAAATTTGGAAAGAAGTTCTGGGCGCTTTTGTCGCTCTATTTGTTAACATAATACCAATTCAATGGGCTATGTCGATGACCTTATATATTATTTAGATAGATAGATAGATAGATAGATTACTTTATTTCAAACATACATACACACACAAAAAATAAGAAACAAGGAAAAAAAAACAATATTATTTAACAAAAATCTTAAACATAAAACATAAACTAGATTAGATTGTATAAAATAGTTAGGTATAAGTGTGTGCTGCAGTTTGAAAAAGGATATAGCTCAGTGCAAGAGCCCAGCACGGACAACACTGATTTTCAGCCATAACCTACATTTTCTTTTCTTCGCCAAGTAACTACGGTGCAAATCAGTATCCAGGTATCAGGAGAACGCTCCTGTCCAGTGTATATAAATAATAATTATAACAGTTGCAAAAAAATAAAAAAAATTATGATGTGTATGTTTAAATAAGAAAATAATAATAAAAAAATCCCTAATCAAACAGTATTGCCGCTAGCAGAAACCGCTACCAAAGAAATTTTTGTGAACACCTAACTTTTGTTTTTCAAGGAGGATACGTTTAAAATTATCTTTGAAAGTACCTTTATTTAAAATCTACTTTTTTTGGTCATGTAGTAATTGTTTGTGAAAGAATTGGCTGAGGTCAAAAACAATGCAGTACAATATGTACAGATATTTCGCAGTTAATATCAGTTATGTTTACAATAAAGTCCTTGAAAACAGAGCAAAGCCAATCGAAGAGACTCTAGTACGAAATATAGCCATAAATCCCGTCGTTGCGTGGGCTCTATCGTCTATAGAAGTCTTTATTGACAACAAGGTAACACAAATCAACTTTGACCTTAAGACCTAGCGCTACGATTTAATTTCCAACAGACAACAGGGGATTTGCAGTAACTGGAGCCACAATTGTTCTGCGATCTGCAACGAACATTACATTTTATCGTTCAAGTATCGTATCGATATTTTCTTTATCGGTCCAGTTGTTAGTATGAATTGCTCAAGTAATGCGAGTTCCGATTCGATTTTCGATTCTTCTGAGTAGGTATCGTCGATGTTGCAGTTGGTTGTGGGAGCTGGTGAACATTTTACATTTAATAATAATGTCCTAATGTTTTCAGTTTTCTAGAACAATATATTAAATTAGATTTTCAGATATGTAAAAGTTTGTCTAGATACTTATTTGTAACTTAATCATGCCGAACAGCTAAACGAATTTAGATGAAATTTGACACAAAAATACATTATATTCCAGAATAGCATATAGGCTACTTTTAATCCCGGAAAAAAATACGGATCCCGTAAAATAGGACCGAAATTCACGCAGACCAAGTTGTGAGAAAATGCAAGTTTCTTTAAATCGTTTCAGTAGAATCAAAGTGGAAAAGTAATAGATTGTTAGAGTTACTGTCCCTTTTATAATAATATTAATTGTATATGGGACATGGGTGCTTAGCATTGAGGAGTTTACGAAGTGAGGAGCACGGTAGCGTAGTGGCTTGGGTTTCAATCAATAAAATATCTTTCGCCATGGTTGATCTTGGACGGGTTGGTTCAAAATTTGTCGTCTCAAGCTCATCTGTGCCTGGGGAAAGCAAGTTAAGCTAAGACAGCGGTCTCGGTTGTTACAAGAACCAATCCGTTTTGATTCACCGTGATGGTGTTATGGCAAAAACTCCTCGTGTGTTTCTCCCATAGGAAGGCCGGTGCCCACCAGTGAGACGTATTTAGACTGGTGATTGTGGATGTATAGTAAACGTGGAAACAAGGGAACAACAAGCACTGCCTTATGGTAAAGTAACTAGCATACAGCCGGTGACGAGTTATGCTTAGAATTTCGCAATCAAGAGACAAACTTGTGCAGAGTTAGTAGATAAAATGAACTTTAATTTTAGGTTCAAACCATAAATTGCACACGCATGAAACCAGAGGCACAAATAGTCAATAATAAGCTTGGACAGCCGTTAAGTTAAACCTTGGTTATTGTTTCAGCTATAACTCATCAGCCGCCGGTTAACACGATATACGGTCTGTAATTGCACGTTAAGTACGGTCGGCAAAGTACGCGGATAATTTGAGATTTCATCGTAATATTTTAAGGCTATTGATTACAGTTTATTTTCAGTAAATAACAATAAAGTTTATTGTTGCAATAAACAAAATGCAACGAAATCATTGTCATGTAATACTTGCTGCTAAGCAAAAGACGCTATCATAATAAAAATAATTTAAAAAATTAAGTGCTTGAGAACCTTAGCTATTTAGCAGTGCTTGAGAACAGCTGACGTCACAAGTTCACAGGTAATGAGGTACTGGTTTCTCCCAAAAACGTCGACCACCATATAGTGACCGTAAAAGCTTATACTCCGTCGTTCTTGCAAGCCAGACCTTACCGGGAAGGGGTATGAAGGCATCGTTAGAAGCAAACCTTTTCTGGCATCTCCAGGGAGCTCCGAAGATAATGATTGTAAATTGTAAGTAACACTCATTAAACCAATTAAAATAATGTAGCTAATTCAGATCTTTTAAAATTGGAGACATGTACAAGAATTTCAATACTATTGTGAGATCACAAGGATGGTACAAGTACAAAGTCTAACAAGTAAAATTTAGGTTCTTAATTGTTTAAAGCCAGACAGATGGAGCAAAAATCCTAGCAGATCCTATTTAGTAGCAATGAGGCGGCTTTTCAGTGCTGTTGCTACACCGGATATGTTGAGGACTGTACCAAAAGCAATAATGTTAGTTCTTTTCGAAGTGAGCAATTTAGTTCAAAACAGTTTTACCTCGGTCTAATAAGCAATAAAGATTATCCAGCCACGACTTTACCCCGGGGTAAGGGCAGTAAATGGGAATGGACAGAAGGTCCTCTGATCCTGTGATGAGCTTCTAAAACCAATTGTATTCGGAGTTAAAGACTACTTCTTGTGATAAATTTAACAAATTAAAACAAAAAAAAACAATGATATTTTTGTGTGATTCAAAAAGATGCAGTCCAATGTTATGCTACAGAAGACTGGCGTAGATGTTCAGCCAGAGGTGAGTCCTTTACCTAACATTGTCGCCACATTATTACCTAAATGACATTATAAGAAGGAAATACAATCTAGTTTTATTAACCTGTCAAGCCTCAGATTCCAGCCACAATTGGGTTTTAATTTGAGCCTATCTGAGGGCCTAGACAAAATGCCTTTCGATAATCGCTATCGCTATCGCTAGGAGGAAAATGTATGAGATTTGATATAAGCCCTCGATTGAGTTTCGATCTAAAATATCAAATCCCACACATTTTCCATTTAGCGATTGCGATAGAGATTGTCAAATGGCACCTTGTCTAGACCCTCTGAGTTCTTATGACAATTTTTAAAAATCCACCCAAATGATATAAATGCGAAAGTATCTCTGTTTGATCTGACTGTCTGTCAATCGATCTGTTTGTCTGTCTGCAACGTTTACAGTTACACTCCTAAGAAGCCATCTGCTGATCCAAAGGAAGTAGATTATATCCCCTAAGAAAGGATATACCTCTACGTATGCTATTTTTACCACGAGCATCATCATCACCAGCCTATATGGGTCCCACTGCTGCGCACAGGCTTTTCTAAATGGAAGAAACACACGAGAAGCAATTAAGATAAAGTAAAAATTAATTTTAGTCATTTATAATATGCATTGCTTGGTTTAAAAGCTGTGCCGTCTTTAGTTATTCGTGCTGGCGACTACATGAGCATTCAATATAATTTTTCATATTTTATGAAAAAAAATACTGGAATTCGATTTGTCGATTTGCCTTTCTCTTGAAGTTTAATTCTACTAAGCTGGAATATGTCTAATAGGGTATTAGCATTCTTCGATAACTTCAAGTACAGAACTCCCAACTGTAACTGATTTAAGTGCGACATTTGACATAATCTTTGTCTTGTCCATGTTCATTTTCAAACCCTCTTGTCGAGAAGTTCTGCCTAGGTCAATGAGCAATTTGCACGATTCCTCCAGAGATTTTTCCATGACTAATAATATCATATTAATCAATTATTACCATTTAAGACTACTATTTACAATTAAGATTACTACTAGGTTAGAGTTAGTAGAGTCCTTTGGTTAGGTATTACCGCCTTTCTTATTTCAACCATGAAACAGTTGGCTGTATTTCGGATTAAAAGGAAAGGTGGCAAGTGGGCATGGACGGCAATTCATTTGAAACCTCAGGATGACAACGCACCTGCAATATCAAGTGACTTTTCCTTGTTATTGCAGGTATCTATAGGCGGTGGTAACCGCTTACCACCAGGTGGGCCGTTAGCAGCTTGTTTGTCATCTAGTTGCATAAAAAACATGTTTTTTTGTTAGGTAACTATGATACCAATAGTTTATGCAATTTCATTTAATAACCTATATTGTACCAAGTCGAGGAACAGCTTGGCAAGTTTCTATGGGCGTGGAAACGTGTCCATTCTTGAGATGAGCTGTCATTTTACAGCAGTACAGCTTGTTGGTCCTTCTGTTGGCCACAGTTTTGTGTAGCGAGTTCAAATCTCTTATTCCGTTGGCAATTCTCGAATCGTAAACAATCGCCGTGTACTTAGTACAGTCTACGCGAACGGGCACTGATTGCGACGCAGTGAAAGTGCGCTCGTAAAATAAATCAGAGGTAACACAATGAGCGGTTAAGCGCACCGAGATTACCGCTTCATTTGACGTATTGATGGTTTTCATATGGGGTACGGCTGGCAAAATAGTTTTCGCAAAAAAAAAAAAATTGTACCAATAAAAGAATAAACGTTTTGAGCTAACCCCTTACCAAAACGACAACTAACACTGTGTCAAACTAATTATTTTCTCAATAATAACGCTGCAACTTCCTGGTATTTTATATAGCGTTACGTCATAGAACTCTTGTGGCGTCACAGAGTTTTACAATGCAAACAACTCATAATTTTGTCTGTCGTGTATCCTTATAATCTGTGTGTCTGTCTGTGGCATCGTAGCTACTAAACGACAAGACCGAATTGTGATTGTTTTTTTTTTGAAAATTTGATCGAGACGTTCTTAGCTATAGTTTTTAAATATCTGTTTAGACGTTTGATGTCTATCTGCTTATAGACTTGACAAAAGGGTGTTACTAACTTTCACAGATCCAATTGATTTGAATTTTTATTTACTGTTATTTCGGTGGTAGTTTCAAGATATGCTGACATTGAGCTGATCAAATAGTCTGCGGCATTCTTGATTCTTCAGAAACTTACAGCAGATTTTTAGTAGTAATTTTTAATAATCTAAATGAGATGATGTTAGATAGATGATGTAACATCTATTTCAAACTTTTTTGTGATGTACAATATATAAAATGACCCGTTAATGATATAACAAACGTAAGCCAGATATTTCTCATAATTTAAAATTAATAATTGTTTAATGTTTTTAAATAATTAATTTTTTTTTAATGTTTTTTTGTTGACAATACAATGTTTTAATAATAATCTCTGCTTTTTTTCAGTTTTTTTATGATATTTCTTGCAGAAATTATATACAGGGTGGTTCCGTCAATACAACAATAAATTAAAACATGGGCTATATTAGTCCAAAGAAATAGTTTGCCACTTTCAAAAATATATTATTCATTGGATAATTTCATCATGACATTTGTATGAAATAATATAACATTGGCTGCATTATTTCATAGATAGGTTATTATTATTTTCGTATTGTTCTTATTGTCTCAGCGCATAAGACCGGCCGCGAAAACTTTTAACCGCAGATTATAGAAAGCTCAACATTTTGACAAAAAAATATAAAAAAAACAATTAAGTAGCCCCCGGCCTCATAAATCATCTATCCATCACCATCTCATTGAGGCTATTCTTATGAGCCCAAACACGCTTTATCTGCTGCACGTTTCTGAAGAATTAAGCATTCTGCAGACTTTTTGATGGTATAGAATCAGCTCAAGGTTAGTATGTCATGGGAATGTCACCGAAGTGAGTACACCAAATTTCAAATCAATCAGTTTTGTGAAAGTTAGTGAAACCCTTTTATCATGTAGAAAATGAGTTGATAGTCATTAAACACCTGGACTAATCTTTATAAATTATAGCTAAGAACCATCCTAATCACGTCAGCTTTGAAACAAAACAAAAACTAGTCAAAATTGGTCCATTATTAGGAGCTACGATGCCACAAACAGACACACAGATACATAGACAGACACGATAACTTATAACATCCCTCTTTTTTCGTCGGGGACTAAAAATGTTTTATGAGCATTGATAAGAGAGACCGTAAATCAAAAACTATAAATCCAGTTTCATAAACGTGAAACCATAAAAACTAAAATTATTGAAAAAACCTATTACTAAATTATGACCGCTTTATCTTTGTCAGGTTTATTATGTTTATGTGGGTGATTATTTTTTAAATATCAATAAAACTAGTTAAATACCTCTTGTAAATATTAGTATTACTGTAAAGATAACATGATTATCAAATACCAAATACAATACTAATTTACGACTAAGCAGAGGGCCTAGACACGATGCCTTACGATAATCCCCATCGCTATCGCTAAGCGGAAAATGTATGGGATTTGACATAAGCCCTCGAACGACTTCCGATCGCAAATGTCAAACATTTTCCATATAGCAATAGCGATCTAATGACACCTTGCCTTGCCGGCCCATAAGATGCCTTTTCACGTCAAATAATTCCAAGTTTTGGAAGTACGACAAGACGTGAAAAAGTTTTTTGACGACGCCGAAAGCCGACGAAAAGTCGGCAACGCGCAAGTGATACCTTTGATGCTGCAAGCGTCCATACGCATATACTAGGCGCTAAGCGACGCAACGTTTCGACGCAATAGAAGAGGTTCAAGATTGTTCGTAACCTCTACATCATCGAAAATACGAACAGCAAAACGCTGCAATCTGTCCAGTACATCGAGGAGGTACTTGGCGGAGCCGTCGTGGGTGGTTGAGGGTGCAGCTCACTTCCATCTTCGGTCTTATCATCACTTACCATCAGATGCGATGAACGACAAAACCTACCCCGTTAAGTTAAAAAATTGTCCATTTGCAGTGATAGTTTCTTAAACTCACTTAGATCATCTGCAACACAACGAGCCACACTCAAAAAACATTTTTGACTGCAAACATAAAACACCAAATAATATTTATGAACGACGTGTCTAATGTTTTACTGCCATCAAACAGCAGTTGACATAAAAAATAAAACGCTCTAAAATAATTCACACATAAACGTAAGAGCGGCAGTAATTCATACGACACGACACGACGCCGTGACGTGCATTAGCATAATAAAATCGTAATGGACGGCACATAATAACTGACGCGGGCTGGAGATCGTTACTGTGTCCTCTGTCTGTGGACAAGGCAAACTGTGGAGAGTACAACGATATACAAATATTTTGCTAAGTGTTTTTATGTTAGGTATTTGCAGTATTTTGTTTTTCACGTCTACCCTCATAAACAGCTAGTGAAAAGAAGAAATTCATAGGGCTATCCCAAGTCCTTGGTATTTTAATAGTGAAAGATCGTGGGTTCAGCTACCGCTCGAAGATTTTTTTTTATTCAACTAGATGACAAACAAGCCGACGGCCCACCTGATGATAAGCTGTTACCGCCGCCTATAGAGCCGCCGTTGTCATCCTGAGGCCTAAGATGTAATGCCGTCTATACCTATACATACGGACCTACCTCTTGGTAAAAAAAAGTTTCCTAGTTTAGATTTTATGTAAATTTATTATAATTCTAAAAAATATGAATATTTATATAGCTAGTTAAATAATTATAAAAGAATATTCTTAAATTACAAAATAAACAAAACTTTATTTATAGGTAATTTTAAGTCAAAGGTATGAATTGTAACAAATTAATTGTTAGCCGCACACATTGGTACAAAATAATTTAATACAAGGCAAGTCTTTTTAAGCATATAATTTTAAATTAAATAAAAAAATGTGATCTATTTATCAGATCACTTAGCTGCATTTACTATAATTTTGTACCCATAATAGTAAACATTTTTTTTTCTTTTCAATTTATGTATAAATTATACTCCTATGAACGTCAAAATCTACGACTGGTGTCCATAATTACCCTCCATTTAAAATTCACAAAAGACAAAGTGTAACAAATCATAGCAGCCAGAGCCATTGCAGATAATAATATTTCCACGCATTATTATCGTCAACGTAATCACTTATTTCATAGTAGGACTTTTTCAAAAGTTTTGTTTTAACTAAATAAATATCAACCCTGATATAATAATTATCGTCGTTATTTCTTATTTTCTAAAAAAAATTACAACGATTCCTATTTAGGTAGGCTGCTCCACACCTTTCCTTTTTTCGCCCGCGCACGGTGGCCGCTATACAGTGATTTATCACGAATATTCATTTCAACAGGCTCGCTGTCAGATCGCGCGCGATTACCGCCGCGATTTATGTCGTGCTGCCACCGCTGTCGCGCGTGTGTGGGGGGCTTTACTGTTAAGGCTCGCTCACATTTTTGCTTGCTCTATTTACTTCACACCAGTGACGTGCGACAGGATTAAGATAAGCTCTAACGATGGTGGAAAATCTGTCGTGTTTGATAACTTTTGCCTGAAGTTAATTTACTAGGTGGCAGGCCCGTCTGGGTAGGTACCACCGCCTTTCTTATTTCAGTCGTTTAACAGTTCGCTGTGTTTAGGATTGAAGGGAAAGGTAGCCAGTGTAATTACTGGGCATGAACGGCATTTCATCTTTCAGCACAACGCACCTGCAATATCAAGTGATTTTCCCTTGTTATTGCAGGTGTCTATAGGCGGCGGTAACCACTTACCATCAGGTGGGCCGTCAGCTTGTTTGTCATCTAGTAGTATAAAAAAGAATGTTGCTTTTTTCAATATTGAGGTTCACAGTACTGTAGATACCAACATTTCTGTTTAGAAATCCTGATAAAGTTTAAAGCCACCAGGCAATATTGCAGGAAGATAAACACGTTGAAGGTCACCCATTCGGGAACTGACCACTGTAAACAGTGTCATGCTTTTCTTATTTTTTCTATAGTAAAACTGCCCGTGGCGATGTCGGCTATCGCGCCAAAATATAGTCTTTGTCCTTTCTCAGGAGATACGGACAGAATATCTTTCGCTATGAACTCTTCTAGTTTTATTTACGTTGACGAGTCTTGAAAACATAATAACGCTTGTTCTTTGTTTGGTTTACACACAAGGGTTGTGAACAATATATGTAAATGTTCTAATTACCCATAAATTAGACATACCATTATCCACAGTTCTAACAAACCCATACGCTACTAGTTGGGTGTGGAACATATCTGACGATAATATCAACGGGTCTATTGTTGATAGACTAAGGTGATGTGCTCATTACGAAAATTCCACCACATTCTAATTTATTTTATAGCTTTTTAACATGCCAATTCACATATACCAAATAAAATGGGTTTTATCATCTCCCGGAGGTTTTACGCGGCTTAAGAAAGGGAAGGGAAAGGTAGCCAGTGTAACTACTGGGCCTTGTAGGCATTTCATCTACAGCCTCAGGATAACAACGCTCCAGCAATATCAAATTATATTTTGTTATTGAAGGTGTCTATAAGCGACGGCATCAACTTACCACCTGCCTAAAAATATTTGTAAAAGTTTGTAAGCATTTAATAGAAAAATAAATCTATACGCCTATGAACGCTTGCACCACCAGAGACTTCTCATTATCCAACAATGCCATTGTCTGACTAATAGTTTCGAAGTTGAGAACCAAAACAACATTCCCACCTAATTTAAATTTATAAATCAGTTCATTGCTAATACAAAACACTAAGCCAAATCCCTCGTGAGTTCTGACATACATTGACATTTCGATAAAGATTACAGTGTCGTTACAGAGAACCGGCTTGTCCAACCACACGTGTGTAAGAGGCTTAACGTGGTTCCTGTTGACAATATGATTTACACAACTAAATTGACAGTAAAACATGGTAATACTCCGTGGATTGTGAATAATGTCTGATGCATACCTACACATGTAATAATGAAGTATTACCTACTTGGCCCGACAATCTGGAGAATGTCGCCGATGTATTTGCGTTCAGTGCAGGACTAACCAATTTCATATAAAGACTAACGAGCGAACAATGCTCGGAGTTTCTCTCTAGGATGGAACAGAATTATAGAGATCCGTAGGAGAACCAAGTCACCGACATTATTCGCAGAGTTGCTAAGCGAAGTGGCATTGGGAAGGACACGCCGTCCGCAGAACTGATGTCTTTTGGGGCGGTCTTCTGGTGAAGGTCGCAGATAGCCGGTGGATGCGTGCAGCACAGGTTTGGTATCCTAGAAATCTTCAAGTGAGGCCTTCATCAAATAGTGCACTTCCGGCTGATGTTGATAAACCTAAAAAAAACTTCAAATATAAAGCATAAGGCACTCAGGCAGCACATGTCATAGCTGCTACGCTAATCTTCAGTGAACTTTATACTACTAAGGTGGCAACCCAGGATACAGTACCAGATGATAAGCGGATTCCGTATCCTATAGATTTATACAACACCAGGAGTGACTGGGCCACCGAACGCTACCGACGTACTGCATCTGCCTTATCTAGTACCTACCTATATCTTATTAATAGAGTTTACAGTCCACTATATCGTTTCTATTCAAGTCTCTTAGTTAAGGACCCTAACAAATAGTGGTCCTATAATTCGTAAATTTTGCGGAAAAAAGCGCACGGACTTTTACTGTAGTGCTCGTGAGAGGTTGTTCTGATAAGAGTTTTAATTAAAATTACCAAACCAATGTAATTTTTATATGCAGCATAATAAGGACGAAATTGCAAGTATGTTGCAATACAATAGGTATACTACAAAATATACGTTCATCACGTCACTGGCACGTCATTCACTCTTGCGTTTCAATCCTGTGATCAGCGCGCAAAACTGTTGACAGATGGTACTTTTCATCTCTCAATCTGAAAAAGACAAAGCAATAGCGACGTTATTAAAACGTGCAGAGAATTTCTTATTACTTGAAAGGGGAAAGCTTTAACAGCTCAAGCGAATTTCAACCATAAAGTTTGGAGCTAGAGTTTTATATCAAATATGTCTAAGTTTTAGTATTACGGTTAAGCATAAATTCTGCTCTCAAATAAATCTCCAAGGTTGACTTTACATTGACACATCAAAAGGATTTATGCCAAGGCATTTTGTATTACAATTAGAACAACTTTGAGTCGGATTTTGGTCAGCTGTTATATTTATTCAGCATATTATTTATTTCGCATGTATACGCAATTCTTACTTAATTAGAAGTAATTAGCGCTCCTGACGGTGAACGGTAACTTAAGCTCTACTGTCCTGATATGAAAGAAGGTATATGGCCGTAGTCATTTGCCTTTAGAGGCACCCTCAGGTCGCTCTCTCGTAGCTCGGGCGCCCTGGAGACTCTGAGTCAGCGGGACACCTCCCCGGGAGGTGATGCCTGGCGATTAGAAATCCTCCAGAAGCGAATTCGCCCCTCAAGGCGTGAGGACTCACCAAGATTCTCGCCTCCATAAAACCCCGGTTACGCTGTAAAGGCCATCTGCGGCCAACAGCAATAGTCATTCAAAAAAAAAGCCGTAGTCACCTTTTATGTTTAAATTTGGTACAATTTTATAGTTATTCGCAAAAACTACATTTCAGTTATCTGCCTCAACATAATGCTTTCTCTTGATGACAGCGCATGAGTAGTGCCCAAGATACTATGAGCATCTATAGGCTGCTTGGGTAGTTAAGAATGCGGAGTGAACATGACCACGGCTGTTTATATTAATAAAGGAAGGGATAAATAGACCATGTTCAGTGACTGGCATTTTTGAACATGGGTCTCTCCCATCGTCAGCAGAAAGAGGATGTTGCTGATAGCATATCATCCTTGCTGATAGCTAATCAGCCATTTTGTAATGGTTTTTTATACTTTTGTACTAATCGTTATTTGTCAGTTCCTTGTTTTTTCTATATCATTTTTTGATGGTGGTTGTCAATATACGGGTGTAAAGTGTAGACGCGGTTTCCCTGGTTCCCACTTCTTTATACCTTAAAAAGCAATCCGAAGGCTCAAGCCTATCTTCAATCATGATGAACAAACCCTTGTTGAAACTTTCTCCGCGTTCAGAATTACTCCACATGCTCCTATAAAATACTTTACTATCTCACTTTTCAGAACAAACCAATCAATCGCTTTGTCATTCCGGGAACTCCTTAATCTCTGTCTGGGGCACATAACATCAATCGACGGCTGGTCTTTGATCTTTTCGAGGAACTATTAATAAATGATTACATACATACACATACACAGAATTGAACTGTTGAGATTTTGCTTGTATTAATAATGTTTTCTTTCAAATAATCGTTATATTATTACTTTAACATGAAACAGGGTAACTAGTATAACTTGGGTATATATTACAAATAACTTTATATTGTTAGTATTTATATTGAGGAGCTCGGTGGCGTAGTGGTTTGAGCGCTCTGGTTTCGATAGCAAAACAAAGCAACTTTCGCAATGGTCGATCCCAGGATGGGTCAATCAAATTTATAATCTCGAGCTCCTCCGTGCTTCGAAAGGCACGTTAGGCCGTTGGTCCCGGTTGTTCCTGCAACCGCTTTAACCCACCAACCCGCATTGAGCCAACTCCTGGGTTTCTTCTATGTAGGAAAGCTTGTGCCCAGCAGTGGGACGTATATAGGCTGGTGGTGATGATTCTTCTTAAATTATCGCGACGACTCTAAAGGAATACGTAAGAATAGTAATAATAATAATTTTCTAGCCCAAAGTAAGCATCATTAAGAGTTTGTGTTATGGATACTAGATAACGGAGAAATATTAATAATAATATATACAAAAATATTATAAATATACTAAATAACATAAAACATCCATGACTCGTGAACAAATGCTCGTACTTAGTATACAAACATCTGCTCCTCCCGGGATTCGAACCCGGGACCTCTGACCAAGTAGCCTGTATAGCCAGGGGTACAGAACACAGAAATGAATTAAACAAACGAGGCTTCCAATTTCAGCAGAAATTATTGCACCGCTATATCTCTTTTCCAATAATGATAGTAATATTTCTAATCACCTATAACTTACATAAACAATTGTGCTAAGCATAAATATGTAGTGCAAATACAAAGGCAAACAATAAATTTATCTAGAAAGTAATACTAGAAAGCTGTTTATACATGAATCAACTGCAGCAAATCCAGGGTAAATAAATTCCCTTGTAAAACTGTCATAATTTCACGAATAGGCTCCATTCGCCATTCGCTTGTGAACTTAATTTACTATGTTCCTTACACTGTTTTGAATTTGAGTAGCTGAGTTACAAAGGAGAGATTAATGCTTCCAGTTCAAATAGACAGGCCTCCTGGGTGGTCCCTAAACAATGGCCGACGCCTACACACGGCTGGGTTATCGCCGATGATTGATATATGGCACAATTACTGCTGGTTCGACTTGGGATATCATTATTAATTAATTGAGAAGCCTATCATTAAGATTGTTGATGCGATATCTTGAAATTTAATACGTAGTTATGGATGGAGTGAACCAAATAAAATGTTCTCTTTTTTAAGATGTTCAAAGAATTAAAAGAAAGAAGTTTTCTTACATTTCATTTTAACTTAATCCATACTAGTACTAATATACAAATTGGAGAAAATTCCTGAATTCCTGATTTCCTGAAAATTCCTTTTAAGAAGTCGGTTAAAAACATGTATTACGAGGATTATGAGTTGTGCGTTGATCATCATCATCATCATTACCAGCCTCGTATGACTAAATTCTGGATACAGGCCTTCCAACATGGGAAAACACATGAGGAGTTTGGGCCATGACACCGCAACGCAGGCTCAATGCGGGTTGGATCGGTTGCAGTAACAACCGGGACTAACAGTAAGTACCTCTAGCATGGCATTATTAAATTTCGAATCGTAATCGTATCGATCACGCACGCTTAAAATTTCAAACAAAAGCCAGACAAAAGCTAACGTAACTACTGGATACGATGGCGATTCGAAATTTTCAAGTGTTCGTGCTAGGGGTACTGCTTGACCACGTGACCCATCCCAGGCAGGATAGACCAGGGTACTGGACACTGCGAGAGGGTATGGGGGGCTGTCGCCTCCTTCTGCGAGACTGTGCTCACGCAGAAGGAGGCAGCGGAGAGGGAGCGGGAAGAGGACCCGCTGGGCGCCCCTATCCGGCGTCGGCGGGTGGGCAAAAGGAGGCGGGCAGTGATCGCTCGTCTTCCTGCGCCCTAGGCGCGGCCGCGTGCGTGGGTGGCCCCCACGCACGCATTGCACGGGCCGCCAAGTCTGAGTCACTTGGGCAACCAAGTGACTCTGGGCAATCTCCAATGGCGCAAAACCTGGCCGTAAGGCCGGGTTGCCTGGGGGTGGGCTAGTGAAATTGCTTCGGCAGAGCCTAAGCTACCCCCGCGAAGGGCAATGGAGTTACCGGGGAGTTTTAGTGGGTATTCCTAGTGTCATTGGCGCTGGGCGACCCCCACACACGCCTGTCGCCTAGCCAGCTGCGGGTAGGTCTGCAATCAGATTTCTCCTCGAAAAAAAAGGGTACTGGACACTGGTTTTAATTACGAAAACATAGCAATTTACCTGCTTAGTTTTCGTAACTAAAACCAGTGCCAGAGTGCTCAAACCACTGCACACCGAGCTCCTCACTTTTACATAAATGGTATCACTTTTCGTTATCTATTATTTTACCACTTAACCACTCTCATCCTTTCAAAATTAGCATAAATTACTCAACTGTGCCGTAAATATTACAAAACAATTCACCCGTGGCAAAGTAGATACATTAGTGCCTGGGGCGTGTAAAGTAATTTCCCCTGAATAATATTTCACGTGGCTAGTTGACTAGGGTGATTTGGACGAGTTATGATACCGTATAATCGTGGTATCCGGTATCACAACATTTGATGGTGGTGGGTTATTTTAAAATTTATATTTATAGGTTACCACAAATGATTCGACACTATTTGATGAATTTCAGAATGAAAAGCGGAGTTTAGGTATATGCGTTTTAAGTTTATGTCCTAGCTGCTTTTTATAAAACAAAATAAATGTATACAGTAGTATGCAAGGGAGTTAACTCTATTAGAGATCTCTTCCAGCCAACCCGTGTTATATCTAATGTCCAATCAGAAGTTACAGCAGTGCGTTCAATTATTAACATGTATCTTACCTACAATATTTAAATTATACGCTTTTTAAATTATAATCTATTTCATTAATGAAATAATACTTAAATTTAAAATAAGTATTGAAACGTATTAAAGTATTGAAATTGCGATTTATAGATTTTGTTGTTGAGGTATAATATAAAATAAAACCAACTCTTTCAAAATAAGATAAATGTTATTTCAAAAATAAGTCTCCTAGTGATAGAACGTAGTACCTACATCTAATACCGATACCAAATTTTCGGTATCAGCGCGGAAGATTCCAGCTCTAACATGCCACACCACCTCGCATAAATATGAATAATCGGCAGCGTTCGCCACTCGACAATACCCATAAATTATGGACAGAGAAGATACGGGCAACCAGCGTGATGATTTAGATCGAATAGGCACAGTAGTTACATGTACGCAGTATATACAGACAGAAACTGTTGTTTTTATCAGACAAAATCAAGGAAGCTGATGATATACCTGGTGGTAACGTAACCATGGCATATAGATACCTACAATGTTAAGGAATCTCATAATATCGCAGGTGCGTTGATATTGATGATTGACTTGAACTTCTACAATCACATCTACAAAACAAAAATAAAGCACTTGAAAAACTTGGAATTATTTGCCGGCGAATGTCTTCCCTCCATCCTTTCACATGGGTTCCTTCAAAGGGGGTGTGGAAAGGCACATTGGCGGCTAGAATAGTTTCAAGCTGCTCTAGCCGTCTTCATATACTTATGGATTTTTCTTGCCGCTTCATATCAGGATGTGTTGAATCATTTGCCGTGCTTTGTATTTAAAAAATGGCCACGGTTCTAGTGGCTAATCAACTAAAAAATTTTTAAACAGCCATTACATGTCTTAGTGTTCATCCGATTCGAAAGATAATAATAATGTTAACAGCATTGTTGTGTTCCGGCAGTTAGAGGTAAGATAGCTAGTTCCTCTGTGGTTGAGGAATCCGGATGTAGCTCGCTTTATCGTTGGTTTTATCTTCACTTAACATCAGGTAAGATAAAGGCCAAGAGTTACCCAGTTAAGGTAAAAGTAGGTATTCAAAAACCTTTGCAGCCATTAATTTTTACGTTAAACAAACTATGTATTTTGGTGTTCAGTTCACGCTACACTCGGCGCATAAAGGTAGTGTCTATTGCCAACAATGCTGCAAAGTCAAATTTATTTTGTAAATAGTAAGTAAGTTCACATTTACGTCAATAAAGACAAGCATATGAGCGCAATTTATAAAGATAGTGAGATATCCGGAACCTCTGAATCTACTATTGTTGACACACCGCTTTAGTGCTTATACTGTGTCAATAGCTACATTATTGAGACTTGTTATCTATACAAATGAATTTCGATAGGATATTGACAGACTTATTGATGAATCGCTTCTTGGTATTATAGTTTTCTCTTTGTGAAGAATAACTGAATACTTACTAGAAATCTAAAAGAAAAGCAGGTATCTTCACTCTTCTATATCAGTTATAGAAATATCAAAATTTTTCACGTGTTACATTCAAGAAGAAAGTGGTTTCGTTCGAGGTTGCTTCGCATACGGAAATTTCGGAATCACAACTCTTCTTAATGACAAATAAGTTTCAGCATCTACGATATATTATATTTTAAATCGTCTAATATTTCACAGATGCTCCGCGGATCTTTCTGATATTATTGTTAACAAAATGAAACGGATATCATCTTTATGTGAATGAATTTAAAACTCATACTAACCCATCAAACACCAGACTCCAGATACAATTGATTTTTCAATAGTCATAGACCTCCAGAGGTCAATGCCGCTTGACAGATTTAATAAATAAAACAGTATCGTATTGTCATCATCATTTCAGTCGAATGACGTCCACTGCATGTCTCGTATAATCTTATCAAATTAAAATGTTCACTTGCTATAATCAAAGCTTGTCATAAGATTTTCGCTTATTTAGCTGCGTATGTTTCAGTATGCTTTTATAACTTTTGTGTGTTTTTTTGTGCGTTTATATCACACATCTTTTGCTTATTTTTCTCTTAGTAAAATCCTCAGATAATAGAATCTGAGAAAAAATCAGGCATGTTCCTTGATTGCAGTTGCAATATATAAGTTTGTCTAAGTATTGAGCTGTCTAGCTGATATCTAAAAATAGACCTGACTTAAGTCCACGCCCGCCAAGCCATAACGCGTTGCAGCAACATCATTACTCTGCTATTACTACGGTAATGTGGTGTAATTTCACGGCAATACACCTCCGGCTAAACTATTTCAAATTAGTGCCTTTGGAGTAACAAAAGTGGTAAGCGCTAATAGTTCTGTGATGAAATGATCTTAGTGCTTATGATGGGTCGTAAAGATGTGGATTTTGTTGGTGTGATTCTTAGCAAAATTGTTTTGGAATATAACTAATAGATATCGGGCAACATTTATCTTAGTACTATTCTAGACCAAATTTAGCACTTAAGGCGTTGAAGTACAATTGCTGCCTTTGAAAATCATCATTATCATCATGATCAGTCCACTGGTGGAAATAGGTCTCCTCATAATATGAACGTCACTGGATTCTTGGCAAGTCACATCCAGTTTTAGCGGAGATTGTCTCTCCACCAAGCTTCAAGACGTCCCACACCTCGTTAACCGTGCCGTGGTCTTCACTCAAGTAGCGGTCATCAGTTCTGCGAATAACAAGGCCAGCTAACTGCCACATCAGGGTTAAAATTCGTTGGGCTATGTCGATGACTTTAGTTCTAAGTCGGATCACTTTATTCCGAATTAGATCCATCCAAATTTTGAGCATAGCCCACTTCATAGATCGCTGAACGACTGTAAACTTGCGTACCAACTGAACCGTGAGTGGCCACGTCCCAGCACCATTATTACTATGTCGTGACGGAAAGGTCGCATCTCACTGAAGAGTTTTGAGTTCAGGCTTTGTCGAATGGGCGATGAGAAAACTCGATACAGTTTGCCGAATGCTGCCTAGCTCAGCAGAATCCTTTATTTAGGCCTCCGCCTCAAAATTGCTTTCAACTGTAGAAGATTATGCCGGAGATTATACTCCTGAAAAACATTGCGGTGTTTCACATATACGACGCCTGACGTTCTTTTGTACCGCAAAGGGTATTTGATTGGTTGATTGATACACAGCATGTGCATTGAACATAATTTGGTTTTACTGGAGTTCATCTGGAGATCGATACGAAATGAAATTTAATTAATACCCTACAGAAGATCGTAGCTGAATAACACTGCTTGGGGTAGTGTAGGTACCTGCTTTGAGCAGCGATGCCAGAGTTGATTAAGAAAGCATTGTGTTGGGAGCAGGAGGACTTGTCTTCTATGTTTGTTGGCAACTCGTGAGCAGTCCTCAAGGTTCTACGAGCGTCTATAGGCTTCGGTAACTGTGCCACCAGCGGGCCGTACGCTTGCTTACCCTCGTCGTATAGGAAGAAAGTAGTAAGTAAGTATCAGTAAGTAATCAGTAATCATCGATGACCGGCTGGCCGAGTGGTCTGTACCCCAGGCTACTCGGTCAAGAGGTCCCGGGTTCGAATCCTGGTAGGAACAAATGTTTGTATGATGAGTACGAGCATTTGTTTACGAGTCATGGATGTTTATATGTTTATTTAGTATATTTCTAATATTTATATACATATTATTATCATTATTTCTCCGTTATCTAGTATCCATAACACAAGCTCTTAATGATGCTTACTTTGGGCTAGACAATAGGTGTGAGTGTATGAATATTATTATATTATTATATTTATTTGTGAAAACGCGAGTGTAAATTTTACAATTTAAGTCATAAAACAGTCATTGCCCTACGTGTTTTAGCCATTGTGACGTACAAATATTTTAAAAGTCAAAACATTAGTGCAGAAAAAAAACAGATTATAGAAACAACACCCTTCTCATAATGGGCTGCTTACAAAAGAAAAAGAAACAGCTAATCGTAATGATAATAAATAATATGCTCACGCAGAACGCTCACCGCGACTCCACATTACCCACACTCATAATCATAATTTCCACCAGCAATTGTCAAACTGTTACCGTTTTAGCATTGTGACGTTTTAGAGTTTAATGGACGTTGATTATATACAAACGTGTCACTGGGGCATGGAGTAATGACACTAAATAATGACACAAAATTACAGTGCCTCGGTTTTGTTGGCTGTAATGACAAGACAGGGTTTGAGACACTTTGTGACGTTCGCAGATGTCGTACTGTAATGGTAACTTGTCTGTTCTACGTAATTGCAGTGATGGAAACGGGAATTTGCATAATTAATATTGTTAACAATGTTATGTTACTTTGTGTTATCTACCTGTGCCGGCAGAAAATAAACCATTAGCGCATTGGTTTTTGACGCATGACTTAAACTAAAGAAAATAGAAAGAAAGAGATTCTTTTTTATACGACAGGGATGATAAGCAAGTGGACGGTCTGCCTGAATGTAAGGAAGCGGTTACCGTAGATTAAAGTTGCTTGCGTAGTATGAGCTGACAGCATCGACTTCTGGCCTTCCTCACAGCTGGGATCTTCTGTTCTGAAGCATTTAATAGAAATGTTATACTGTGTTTGCATTCTAAGATTATAAATACGAAATTAGCTCTCTGTCTATATGCTATAATTTCACTCTTAAGTTGCCGTTGAAAATTACCCTGCGTTCGGAACTACCCTAGTCTTCCCTACATTATTGCTGTACTTTAAACAATAAATAACAAAGAAAGATCAAATCAATCTCACTCAAGCATTTAGCTCTGTAATTAAGGCTCCGACAAAAGTCTTGGAGTGAGTCATGTGGAGCTTTGACAGAATGATCGATGCACTCGCTCCAGCGACGAGCCTGTCGAGTCACTGTTGAAATACTTAATGTTGTTAGCTAATCACAATATGGTGTTTGGAAATTGAAAAAGGCTTCTTCTGGAGGTTGAGCTTTAAATATTACACAATGTGTATAAGTATTTGCCTGTATATTGAATCTGGATTTATTTAAAATTTGAATAAAATGTTTTCAAGAGAGGTAGCGAATACTCCTGCTACCAAGGTGGTACTACCACATCAAATTCTTGCGGAGAGTAAGTTCTCCCGAGGTCTTCAAGGAAGTGCTATGTTGAGGGATCTTTTCTTTTATGCTGGCAATATAACGCTCCCTATTGACTTTTAGAGGGTCCACAAAGTGAGGGACCAAAAACCTTTGGTGCTACTGTTTACCATCAGGTAGACTTGTTTGACATCCTAGTTGAACCATAAAAATTTGAAACTTAATTTCACAAGTTTCATAGAGCGTTAGCAAAATTAAAACAATTAGTCATTCTCTACTCAAAATTCCCAGGTTAAACTGATTGGCTATCTAACCAATTGGGTACTGAATTGAATTTTTCATTCTCTGATTGCCATTTTTACAGTTGATTGGCAGAAAGTTATTAAAAACATCGAAGTTAGTAGAAGTAGAGACCATCGAAACCCAAACTTTACTAGGTCGTCCGAAATTTTCAACTGTTGCTCTGTTTTGAAGATTGAATCTATAAAAAGGTTATCGCAGAATTCGCTAAAATTTGAAACCGCTTGCTCAACGGAGAATTCTTCTTGCTGCAGAGGACTGCATCCAAATCACCTCTACTTTTCAATGTGACAGCTGCGAGTCCCAGAAAATCAGATTCAGTGCTTATGACATTCCGGTCAGGGAAGCACGGTTCACTCTAAATTACTGACGCCAATAGGTAAATCCATCTTATTTGTAAGTGGGCCCATGGGCTACAGCAGCTCAAGAGATAAGTACTATAAATCACATAAGCTACGTAGAACTATGACGTACACCAAACTAGACCAAAATAATTTACGTATGCTATTAAGCCCAGCAACAGTGTCCGACCACGGCGGGGCACCTCACTATGAACCCACTACCGACCAAGAGCTGTGATAAATTACTGCGGCTCATGGTACAGTGATGGATCGCTTCGATTTCTTTTAATATCAGCGAGTTCTTTTTCTTTCCTTGTTTGTTATTCAGACGGTATTCTGTATTAAATGATGTGTAAAGAAATAAGTGTCGTCCACTTAATAAGAAAATCGCTGGTGTATTTGTTTCAGCGCTTTCGAAAACGAAGCAACTAACGATGGCGGTAGTTGCTGCGTTTTCTTCATGTTTATTCTAATTCAAGATGGGATTTCCAGATGGGTCAATCAAGAATTTGTAATCCAAGTCCCTCTGTTCAGAGGGCACGCTAAGTGGGCCAGTGCTACTGCAACTCACCAACCTGCATTGTGCCATGGCGGTAGTGCTATGGCCCACAATTTCTCATTTATATGTAGGCGCAGTGATTGTTACGTTGCTTAGAAAATAAAAAAAATCCTTACTTTACTTTACATGCCTCTGTCTGGGTCTGTCTTCACTAAGTAACGGTGCAGTGTTCTTAAAGTGCAGTATAATGATGTGCTCTTTTACTATGTTCAAGATACTGTAGCACTGTAGTTTGTCGGAAATGCTTTGGTATAACGAACTGGATTTAAAAACCGTTCTGTTATTTCGCTGTGATCTATCGTATTTCTAATATGCTAAAGATCATCATAATTTATGTTTTAATAGAATCCCACTGTGTTAAGTGGTTGCGTTTCTATAATCACTTATAATTTGTTACTGCAGAAACAGCAGCCTGTCCTCATGAGAGAGTTAATAAAGATGAGCCGTAAATCGCTATGCTAGTTGGGGGTAAAGCTTATTCACTGGCAAAAAATAATATTCATGCAGGCTACAAATTAATTTTTTTAATTCTAGTGTTCGATGGAGGCTTAACAGAGAGTAACATTTTATCTATTTCTCACTGCTAAAAATCGTCTTAACAGTAATGACTCCTATTACAAACGTTAAAGTGTCCAACTTAGTCTGCAGGCGTGTGTAGGTACTACAAGTTAGCATTTACCTACCTCAAACATCAGCTTACAAAGCCATAAAAACAAGGGAAAGTCGTGACCAAAGTCGTGTGAGCACAGTTAACGTGCCATTAAGACAAGAAATGAAGGGAGCCGCCGGCGTGGTTGACAAGTTGGTTATAATAAAAATTAGTTTTGACGTTGACAAATTGTCAGCTGGGAACGCCCGAGGCGAGCTTGTTAATGTCTTGTGAGGGGACACTGTGGAGACTCTGGACATAGGCACTACTTCTGCATGACGAGGAAGCAACAGGCAGGTGGTAGACTATTGTTTAGCTTGATGAGACAGCAAATACCTATCACAAAGGTCAATCAAAAAACAAATCAGTTATTGCTAATTGATAGAAAAGCTCGGTGGAGTAGTAATAGTAGAAGGTCAATCAGAATTTGTAATCTCGAGCTCCTCCGTGCTTCGAAAGGCACTTTGGTTCCGGTTTTGTATCTGGTATTTATATTTATGAGGAGGTCAGTGGCGTGGTGGTTTGAGCGCTCTGGTTTCGATCACGAAAACCAAGCAACTTTCGCCATGGTCGGTCCCTGGATGGGTCAATCAAATTTATAATCTTGAGCTCCTCCGTGCACGTTAAGCCGTTGGTTTCGGTTGTTACTGCAACCGCTTTAACCCACCAACCCGCATTGGGCCAGCGTGGTGGTGTTATGGCTCAAACTCCTCATGTGTTTCTGCTATGTAGCACGACCTGTGCCCAGCAGTGGGACGTATATAGGCTGGTGATGATGATTTATATTTATGTTTATAGCCATTGGTATTTATATCAGTTACGTCGAAACAAGAAGTGGCTTGGAAACAATAAAACCGATTCGGATTTTTTTTCTCTCAATTTCTCAATTTTGAAATTTGAATCAAGTTCAAAGCCATTATGGTCATTTAGAAACTGCCCTCAAACTGAGTGGGCCCGCAGGCTCACAAGCGATTTATGTCGCCTTAATGCCGGGTGCAGCTTGTCCCAGTGACATCTCTTGACAGCCAACACTTTGAGGGCTGAAGGCAATCGCCCATACAAATGAATTAAAGTCCGTCAGGTTTCTTATTATAAGGTTTTTATTTTTGGATGTGTTTGACATAATTGCTTTAAGCCTGGATGTGAGTAACATCTTTATATTGTTATACTTATTGAATACACAATAATACACTGCATCCAGGTGTATTAATGATTAAAATTTAATTTATGTCAAACTCAAAACTGGAATACTAAAGCTCCAATTGTCTTAAGAGAAAATATCAATTGTCGAAAATTGTAGTTTGTAGATCAGTTATAATATAAAGCATGACATATTATTTAAAAAATATATAAAATTTATTCGTGAAAAATTGAGAACGAACGTGGAAAAATATTTTGATAAACGACGTTAAGCAATCAAGAACGTTCCTTATAATATTTTTCAGACTCGTAAACAGATTCTAAAAATCCTAATGAGAAAATGTTGCACCACTCACTGATTCTTCATCCGTTAGGGTAATCGATGCGTGAATAGTTTTATGTTCTTTTCTTATGAAACATGAACATTAAGGCTTAAATAGAGTCATATATCAAGCTCCAGTCACTCGCATCGCTCATAACAACCTTGACTAGATAATGATGGCGTGAAGCTTCTAACAGCTTTTTTCTACTTGTGGCTTTCGATCTACTCCTTTTACCAGGAAAAAACATAAGCCATACGCCCCGTTCAATTTTGTTTAATAAGTATCTTACTGATAATTACCTTCATCTTAGGTCTCAGGATGACAACGCACCTGCAATACCAACTGATTTTTTCCTCGTTTTTGTTGATCTCTATTAGGCGACGGTAGCAAGTCGTTATTTTTTGAGCACTTTGATATGGAGCTTTGATAGCTTAAAATTATATCTTGCTAAAAGGAATTCGATAATGAAATGAGATTTTTTATAGCTCATAGCAAAATTTAAATATTTTGAATTTGGATAACTGTTATTTTAAAGTTTCCTATTATATTATAGGAAAAAGTTTTGACTGACAAATATTAAGGAGTGGGCTAGAGTTGTAATTGTAAGACCGGTGTAATCATTTTCCTTGAATTGGAATAAACATGAAGAAACATAATGGAGCTTACTAATGGAGATCTTTCATTAAAAAGGATGGATTTACATAATATAATAATTACACTTAAGTACATAATAACTGAAAATACTCTTATAGATAATCTACCAAAGGTACTAAATTCCCTAACCTTATAAATAACAATAAAATGATGCGTGCGTTATTTTATTACTTACTTACAAGTATTATGATTTGAACAAAGAACATAATCTAATAAGTTTTGCAACAATACGTATGAATATAACCAAAGTGATAAACCATTACTCCAATACACACTTTTTGTGAATCACAATCATTGTTAACAAATTTTAAAACCGTTCAGAATTCACAATGGAGCGATTGCTGGGGTCCCAAGTGCAACTGCCTTTCAAATCTGACAAGAGCATGAATAAATCATAAACGTTCCCTGTAATAAAGTAGCCATGTTTATCCGGACGTTCATTTATCACCGTTTTGCGAGGCCAATTTATTTAGACCTCCTCAGATGCCCTCGCTTTATACAAGAATCGATGCTTCAGATGAAGAAATGAGGACCGTCAAAGCTCTAAAACACTGGTCGCGTGGTATTCATGCTGTGGCAGTCATCAATCAAATGAGTCAGTTAGAATGATGGTACGTCTATTGCATAATGTGTTTGAAGATCATTTATATGTATTTTTTTTGGTATGATGCGAGTTTTAGAATTTACATTGTGATTAATGTTTGTGACTAGGTGACCTTGTGCGGTGCGTACCAATCTATTCATGACACAGCTTTTAGGCATTGAATAACCTTCAGGTCTCTTTTTAAATGTTATTGCAAAAGCAAAAGTACATTTCCATTAACTAATAGTCAACATTTCATGCGAAGGCCAATAGTAAGCGTGATATTTTTACTGAAAAACATATATAAGAAGAAAAAATATTTGATTTAAAAGATCTAATGAAGTCAGTTCGTTTTCAAGTTCTCCGTTTTTCAATTGACATACCTATGTCAATTGAAAAACGGAGTAATACCACAGAGAAAAATTATATTATATTCTGTGGTATACTTAACTACTTTATAATTGACGCTACACTATGCTCATAGCTAAAACTTATACATTGCATTTATTACAATCGAAGAATGTTAAATTCATCTTATTCAGCAGTAATAAAGACACATTTTGCATAGTCTCAGAAACATATTATTAGTTAGTTTTGTAATGTTAATTGTACTGTAGCGTTTTGTTCTTTATTTTTCTCTTTCATTAAATGAAAATATAATATTGTATGATTAATGCACATCAGTCTGCAAGTTATCGCTTTTGAAATATTGTGGTCATAAATAATCAATTTCATATTTTGTAAAACCAAATGCCGATTTTGACAAACTTAATAGTGATATCGTCGTGAATAGCAACACAACAATGACTCATCCAAACATTGATTAATTACCAGCTACATTCGCTCAACAAAACGATATTAGATAAATCTCAACTAACGTAGACAAGGTAAACAGTTTATGCACCAACGCAAAATATGCGGACGCAGGCAAACTGACAACCAGTTGATTTGTACCCTCAGTTTAATCTCACCCACACTTTTGAAATGACGGCGACGGTGAGACATGTTCATTGCGCTCTCCGATAGTGTTTAATCTAAGGAACAGATGTAGCTGTCAAATTAATAAAATAAAGTTCCCTTCACACGAGTACGGCACAAGACACTTACAAACGTTGAAGATAATTACTCACCGCTGGCGGCATGATACCGATTGACTTTGATAAAACGGCGCAACCTACTTGTTTAACACGATTTATTACCTGCGAGCCACGAGAGGGATCGCTGCCAGAGCAGACCCAAAAATGTTTTTGGATGTGACAAAGTTTGATTTACTTTCTTCATCAGCTTGGCTTTCTTTAACCTTCAAAAATCAAAGAATGTAATCTGGCTAAAATACGTTTTTTTAACAAAATTTGAAATATATCTACCAATTGCTTCGCACTTTTTTTCAATAAAGTATGTACCTACTGTTAACTCATCAGCTTTTAATTTCTGGTCAATCGAAAACATAGATATTTAAATAAAATTTCTCTAAACAACGCTTACTAAATATATATGTATTCTGATGGCAGAAAATAAATAAGTAATCTTATTTTTGCATACCTTATTAATGCTTCCCTTGCATCACAAGAAAATTATTTGAATTCATTAAGTTCTAAAAGCTATTTAAACAATTTTAATATCAATATTCGGCTTCAAGACATTATTATAATAGTAATAACTGAAATGTAGCAAGAAGGATTTTCGTTTTAAGCTTTAATATTTTTCGACGATTATTCTCGGCATTTGATATTGGGTCGCGTAGGAAGTAATAGATGGTAATAGGTACAACCATAATTTTATACAAACTTGATTGCTTACCTCTTTATAATTACATTTAGCTTCTGCCAGAGTCTCCTCCCGAGTGGAGGACTTTTTAAATGGATGTTCATCCTGAGGGTCTATTCTAAACTTTGGTGTTAGAATTTTCGGATCGGGTGAGTACTTTCCGAGATCACCTCCACATACAATTTTACAAACGTTAACTTTAATAGTCTACAACTACATATAACATGCGGTTATAACAATTACATATAAATAAACGATGAAGAAAACGATTATAAAGTAGGCGTTAAAACGCATCAAAGACATTAAAATGTGAACATGCGGTTTTATTACGTTGATCATGTAAAATGAATTATTCGTTAGGTGCCTAATTCTCAGAACTTAAGAGATAATTTTGAATGACAAGATCAATTTGAATACAGGTAGTTTATATTTTTATTGCTACGTGTATCTATCTGTTTTCAAAGTCAAAACCATTACTATACGAAAACATCAGTGATCAATAATAACCAAGTATTCATAAACACACTAATTTACTATAACAGCTCCAAAATATAATTATTTGCACGTGAGTTTTAATGTCTATATACCAACCTACATAGTTCAAGAAATAACAACTACGTGATTAATCATAATTATTGCTCTACACCTACTTATTCAAATAGATTGCAATTAACCTTCTACGTGAAATAGTAAACTGAACGGTAAACATTAATTATCATGATATGATTTAGTAAGTAATTGAAAACATGCCGCTGGAATAAAATAAGTCTGTGGTCGTTTCCGTTCCAACATCATGCTGTGACCATGTAAAGAGATCGCTCCAGGCGGAGGCGATGTCTACAGCCTGGCAGTCTAGATGGGCGACCACATGTTTTGATATTAACATAAATCACAAGACGACGCAGTGACGTCTCAAATGTTCCTAGAAATATATGTTGCTTGCATGAAGCTGTGTGTGAGAGGTAAGAAAACACAATTCGTTTAGGTTAGCGGATTTTTGTTATAGTACCTACAGTAAAAATGACACTCGCATAATAGTCAGAGATTTTAGATATGTCTTCTAATCATACCAAAAAGCACACGAACCATATTTACAAATTGTGGGCAAATCGTAATAGAATGGTCACACAAATAAGTTTAAAATTGAAACAGCCAGGTGAATTAAAGTAGAAAAATGCCTCAAATTTGCCAAATTTCTGTAATAACATAGAAACTAAACATAAGGGTAGTCAGGGAAACATTTCGTGTAGTATAATGTGACTTTTATTGGAGTGGGTGTAATAAAATAATAAAATTAGAATAACTCAATGCACTTTGTCACGCGACTCCCTGCAGAGTAATTCAGTGCACGAAATGTGGATCACCGTGTTCGGTGCTAGACATGAAGCTATCTTCCCTATTTCTACTATTTTATTGAATGCTATAAAATTTGACGATTTCTTACATTGTTTTGTATGTTGTTCAAGTTACGCTTGTCTATATTAATAAATATCAGCTGCTTTTCTGACAGAGATATTACAAAACAGGGAGCTCATTCCACAACCTAAACGTACGCGTATATTTGACGATCTTAACCCGCCGTGAATGAGATGGGAAATCATTACACCATATAGGGTGAGTTACACGAATCTTTGATACCTTTTTTTTTTTAGAATGTCGTATGATTGTCAACTAAGTATTTTTATATTGAATATTTATAACAGGATCTATTCCACCAAAAGAATAGTTAAAATTTTAAAATATTGTCAAAAATATATTTCTAACTGATTGTTTTAATCAAATTCAAAAATTATTGATTTACTTCATATACGTCAGAACTAAAACGAAATGGATAGTTTCAGTGACAATTCAACAAGGCAGGTTGTCGTGTTAAATATTACTTTTCTTTAGATCTTTAAATTTAAGATTTCCCAACAAAATATGTATATCAAATGCCGCATCCAACGCTAGCTATTTCCTTTAGCACTCCTCGGGCCTCACAACGCGATGATCTATCAACTTGTCTACACAAGATTAATGCGTACAGATGATTGACGATTCGCGTTGCGTCGGCGTCGCTCTAATGGTCAATGTATGCCAACGTTACAAACGCTGGAGCTTACAAATTTAGATTGGATCAAACATTTGATTTAAGCTTTGGATATTTATTAATTTGCTTTAAGGAGATCCTCACCAAAAGTGGCGCCATCAGTTGTAGTTACTGTCTCGTGTAAATTATTCACTAAAGTGATCTTTGACTTTGTTGACATAATTCATACAATCATCACTCAAATTTAAAGGAGTGCTCAATTGCCAAACGTCGACGTTTGTCACTACAAATTTTGAACATTAGCAATACCTAGAGTTTATCATTATAACAATCGTTTGTTAGGATACTGTGCACAGGTTGAGTAAGCAGCAGAGTGAACTGAGGTACTACTTTACCAGTTTCCAGTACTTTTTTTTACCTACCCGCAGCAGCGGGCGTGTCCAGGGCTTCCAGCATTATATAAGTAATTGACCCTGGAGAATACTAGAACTCCAGGATAACTCTCGTGCCTTTCGCTGAAGTGGTCTGTGGTCTGCGAAGCAAATTCACCAGACCACCCCCAGGTGCTTTCGAGTACTTTACCAGTTTTTGTTGAGAGATTTTAGCACTCTACTCCACCCATGCTGTGTATATTGGTATAATTAGTAGTATAGTATCTTAGTACTCTAACGTGTTTGTAACGTGTTCGTGCTAGGGGTATATTACGTAGTGGTAATTAATATTCTTTATATAGTTTTTAGCTCAATGGGGAACTACCTTATTCTTTTCGTCCCTTACCAGTCCACTGGCGCTCACTCACAATAAAAACCTTTTGTGTCTGATTCATCTGCGTATCAGCAATCACAGATTAACACTCTAGTGCTCATTGGCATAAATAGTTTACCTGATCTTGTAAAATAACGTATACATCTTCAACAGTTAACGCTAGGTAATTTTGAAATGCTCGGGAATAATTTATCTCACGGCTTTTAACGTTTCTTTTTATCTCATCTCTACGTTATTTTCAATTACTCTTTACAACATCAAAGAAACGACGATCACTCACAGAAATATATTTAAACGTACCATTATTATTACGTCTGTCAAAACTTTTGTAAGTGTTCTTACAATTGTATTATTTTCGTAGCTTAGACCACTCAGCTCCTAGATTATTTATTACTCAAACTTATACTGCCAGTGTTAAACTGATAGGAGCTTTGACTGCACCCAATTATGCAAATTAATGTAAAGCAACTTCAGAATGTTTGACAGCATCAGTCTCACATCTGACATTAAAAATAAAACAGTTTGAGTCATCAAAGCGAGTTAAGATATAATGAAAACATCGCAAGTCAAAGTGAATGTAACACCTAATTACATAGTAATTATGTCAGATCCTAGAGTAATAAATCATGGTTGCCGTCGCGTGACGGACGGAGTCGGGCGAAACGCCAATCAAAGTTTAGAGGCATAGATTATAAAAGAGACACGTCATTGCTTATAATAATTTCTTTTAGTTTTGTTACAGATCCCCAATTGTGAGTAATATGCTTGCTTATTACTTGAAAGATCTTTGAAGATCTACTTTAATTACGTTAATTGATTTCAATAATCATATTAGTACTGCAATAAATATCTATTTCATCATGAAGCTTGTTATGTTTCGTTTCTTCTAAGTTTAAACAAGTATTATGAAGCAGAAACGTCACTTCTGGCGTATTACTGAACATACTACCTGTATTACAATTTTACAATCTCATGCTCTATAGCTTATTGAATTTAAACGTAAGTTGAACTTCATTAACGCTAACTTGAACAGGCAATTTATACGAGATAATGATTTTGATACCTGGTGGCTTCGACACTGATTAGAAGCCTGTTTTTTATTTATTTTCAAAACATCTCTCGAGCTGAAAAGATTTAGGTTCGTAACATCATATAATGTAAGGAATTTGTAATACTGATTTTGATTGGGTTAATGTAGTCTGTGTAGTGTTTTCTAATTTTTAAAAATATATCTTTTGCTAAAATTGCTATCAAAGCAAAGTTATTTATAAAAAAGAGTTTCAATGTAGCACATTGTGCTAGAGTTGGTACAGTTATATTCAAAGTAAATAACTACTGCAAGTTGATGACTCATATATCTACAGCAGTAAATGTTTTGAGTTATTAAAGTGATTGCGATGATACTTATTCACTGTTTAAGCATGGAACAAGTTCGCTGCGATTTTTTTAATACTAAGCACGGCAATTGACCCAGCACCGCCTGATATGAAGCGGTAAGAAGAGTCCATATGCGAAGACAGCTAGTGCAGCTTAGACACTGCTCTATCCGCTTCCACTTTGCCGGCCCAAAAAATTTAGTATAAATAGAAAGGGGAGTGAGTGACTAATAGCAACGAATTTTCAATTGATGAGGCATATGCTAGATCTTTGAGGACCCAACTTGGGAAACAATTCCACCTTCTAGAAGATCACAACCAAATACCACAACTATGGAATATTGTTTTCCTACTGTACCTAAGTAAACTCGCCAGAGATCAAGATAGAAAGTTATCGAGAAAGCATCTTAGGGGTTTGTCTTCTATGCTGTTGGTATAACATTTCTTTACAGAATGGGCAACACATGGGTATTAAAGGTGACTACAGGCAACCGCTTACCATCAGACGAGTAATATAAAGTGATTTATGATAAGATGCGTCATCTGATTGATAACCATTCTTTGACATTTCCTAAATATTTAAGTTAAAAATAAAAGTGAAGCAAGATCGTCTTTTTTATTTTCTACTCTATGGCCCGGACCTATTTCACAGACTGTAATAATAACAGAGTCGTTTTGATGTCTGTCAGCGGTAACACAAGGAAAGTATAATACTTCTTAGAAAATATTTACCGTGATAATTTTATGAGTCTTTTGCACCGTTTCTCGAAACGAGAAATAACTAGCTATACAGATTGTAATCTGTTGTTCGGTATAAATTACTGTTGTTTAACTTCAGGTGGATTTCAAAATCGTTCTAAAATACGGTCTTGTTAGAATTATCGTTGTTAAGTTAACTGGCTGTTGTTGCTTTCTAAGTGTAAATTATTGTTGGCACGAATATAAGGCGGTTGTGTGAACTTGCCTCTCAAACATTATGTTTTATAGAAAATGAACGGGCTGCTTGACATTAAAAGTGCAATTATTATCGTTCTTGAGTTTAAGAACACTCTTTTGACATGATTATAGCAAATTAAAGGTGCAGGGAATGTAAATCGATAAATACAGTAACCTGAAGTGAGTAATGATGAAAGCTCTTGTGTAACTGTAACCGAAAAAGGCATGGTTGATCAAGTCAAAAATGTAGAAAGGCCTGTGCCTAACAATGGCACGTATATAGACTGATGATGATAATTTTTATTAGGTGGGTGGTCGCTCCCCAAAACTTTATAGTTTCTTTATAGTTTCGGCGAAACAGCGCTATAGGCAGTGTATATATCATAAATCATGCTTTGACGATTCTGACTGACGTGCTTTAACAGCGCGTTAAAAGTCAGCCAGTGCTCAGCTTCTGTCCAAAGCCATAAACAACATTGATGGTGATACAAAGTCAATAGCTGTTTCAGTTTTCAACTGTCTAACAGTTGTCAATCAATGTTTTGACTTTCACGTGCTTGCGCGTTCTGTGCACAGAATACTTTTACTCCAAGGAGGTTCTGTGTATTTTATCAAAATGCCCTGGAGTCGCTTTTTAGACCTTAAATTTAGGTACTATATAGACTTATGATACGTTTGAGCGCTCTGGGTTTGATACGAAAACAAAGAAACTTTCGACATGGTTGATAAAGGGTTCATCATCACCAGCCTATATACGTCCCACTGCTGGGCACAGGCCTTCCTACATGGGAGAAACACATGAGGAGTTTGGGCCATAACACCACCACGCTGGCCCAATGCGGGTTGGTGGGTTAAAGCGGTTGTAGTAACAACCGGGACCAACGGCTTAACGTGCCTTCCGAAGCACGGAGGAGCTCGAGATTTTAAATTTGGTTGACCCATCCCAGGGTCGACCATGGCGAAAGTTGCTTTGTTTTCGTATTCGAAACCAGAGCGCTCAAACCAATACGCCACCGAGCTCCTCTCCTCCCTGATAAAGGGTTGATACCAAATTATTCAATCAAAAATTTGTAATTGCCAGCTCTTCCGTGCTTCGGGAGTCACACTATTCTGCTGGTCAAAGCGGTTGTAGTCACAACCGAATGAGGGGTACCTACTTAATATTAAAGAGGCCGTGTACATCATGATAGAATAGAAACATTGAAAATCTCTTTTTGCTGGCTGAAAGGGGGACCAATGCCAGGCAGTGAGATGGGACTATTATCCCTTTGATTTGTCAAGCCGCGTAAGATCCCTGGTGGTTTTATGTTGAATATAAACCAATAGTGCGTACAACATTTTTGACAAAGTTTCCCATTGGATGAATGACCACAATTTGGAAATTAATTTTAAAAAGACAAAATTTATGCAATTCAGACCATACCAAAAATTACCCCTTGACATAAATTTTCATTTTAATAGTATATCTTTGGAATGCGTGGATACCTTCAAGCTTCTCGGATTAAACATAGACTGTAACATAAATTGGAAAAACCACGTAGAAACAATAAAATCAAAATTATCTTCGTTTACTTATGCCATATGAGAACTTAAAAAAGGTACCGATTTGGATTCGGCTCTGTCTGCCTATTACGCTTATGCTCATGCATGGCTTGCCTATGGTATAATTCTCTGGGGAAACAGTACAGATTCTCTAAACATTTTTCTGCAGCAAAATAAATGTATACGAATTCTAGCAAACATAGACTATACCGATAGTTGTAAACCATATTTTATAAAGTTCAAAATTCTGACCGTACCTTCACTATACATATTAGAACTTGCTAAATTTATAAAAAAACACCCGAATTACTTTAACAAAAAATCTGACATACCAAGACGCTATCCCTCTAGACATGCGAATAAATTAGTGTTACCTCAGTCTAAACTAACATTGCATAGTACAAGTTCATATGTAATGGCAATAAAAGTGTTTAACAAGCTGCCTTTTAAGCTAATAAGCGAGATAAACGATCGAAAATTTATAAAAAAATTAAAAAGTTTATTAATTGACAAAGCATATTACGAATTAAAAGAGTATTTTAATGATACATTTTAAATTGGTCTCACACCCTTACCTGATTGTAGTATCTTTGTCTATTGGTTTTATTTATGTTACTTTGACAAAATAAAAACGACATTGTGTAAGTACCTACCAAATTAATATTATCATACTTGACATTTTAATTTGACTTTTTTAAATTTGATGACTAAGCATTATACCTACACAATTGTTATTTTATGTATTGACCACTGATTTCACTTTTGCAATTTAATAATTGTTCTTTTAATGCAATGAAAATGAAAACAAATTTATTCAGTATTTTGACATAATTAATAATAATAATTTGTAATTGTTTAATAAATAGCTTGTTTATTAAATTTTTCTGTTAAATAGCACTACTTAGCAAATTGTTGTGCCCAACAGGGTCCAAAATTGTAACCACCTATGTAATTTTGGCAACAATAAATATTGAGTATTGAATCACTAGAATCTGTGGCTTGACATGTTGAGAGGCTGCGTGCATAAAAAAATACATGCTTTCTTTTTTCTGGCTGAAAGGAAGACAAACATCAGATGGGCTTATTATCCTGTTATAACACAGTACGGTCTTAGTACTTCACTCGCTCCTAATAATATGACACATACAAGTTTTAACTTTCAACTTTACAAAAAGGGTTTTCAATTTTCTTTAGACTTTTACCTATTATTTTAATCTGCTCTATTAATCCTTATTATAAAACGCAGTCTAAAGTTGGGACTTGGTTTAAAATGATACCGACTCTGTTTTTCTTTTAACAAACAAAAGTGATATCAACAGTTTTAAGGCAGGTCTAACTTATATTAAAAGACCTTTATAGTAATGTAAAATTTTGATTGATAAAATAGTTAGTATCCAATTCTAAATGATACTACAAAGCCTGCTTCTTGATTCTAAAACCTGGTACTAAAATGATAATTTTAGTCATGATGAATCAATGTGTCTCCACATAATAAATATGTCAATAAAACAAAGATGTCTGACACGACTATGTCACCTGGCATTCGTAACTCGCGACACGTCGTTGAAAGAGCGATTAGACTAGGGGCTAGCCATTATTTTGTAGAGTTAATACCAAATTTCTTTTTTAAGTAAATAATTTCATACAAGTATCTTTCATTTATTTCGTTTTGAATAAAGACAGCTAAGGGATGGAAATTCCTTTCTTTTATATTTCATATAGTTATTTTCCACTTGAATTAATATTACTTTCTAATGTTGTGCTTCTACCGTGAGTAAGACCACCAGAGATCATTATAAACGCCTTGTTATTGTTAAATATGACACATGCATGGGCCGTCTGAATGAGGTCTTTGTACCTGACTTTGCAGGTTTTTGCCAACCAATTAACAATATTTTAGCAATATGTTTATTCCAAGTTATTTTTAAACTATTCAATTATTGTGTCGTGTTCGGCCCATTTCGCATCAACTATAAAGTTAGTGTATTAGTTTTTTAGTGTCGTATTAAATGCTTCTCAAAGATGTCATTTCTAAATTTTTCTCAACAGTAGTATTGGCACAACATTAACAACATCAGTCATCTGGTCCTAACAATACAATGTTATGACAACCTCTGTACGGCGAACTTATTTTACAGTTAATCGCAGATCGTAACAGTTACACTTCAAAAACCGTTCTTATGACTGCTGCATAAGGTCGTTGTGTTAATGTGTTGTTCGCTGAAGCCATTATTCATTTGTTACGTGTAACCTGTGAGCCCGTGACAGCGCGTAAGAGGCAGTGATGAAAGATTTTATAGGCCAGGAGAGAGAATATATTTTCTTTAGTTTTCATGGTCAAACTGTTACGTTTGATGTGTGACCGTATGTAGTATCCTGTGCTGTTTGTCTGATCATTATTTATTAGATTTGGGTTTCTTTGTTTTTTTTTATCATAAGATAGAGGTCTGATTGACTCAGACATTTTACAGCTTAATTTTCTGCGTGTTTAACCGCATATTTTTCATATCGATGGTAATAATTATCTTCCATTTAAATTAAGTTGTCTACCCCTTATATTAGGTACACATTAATAAGAAAGTGATGGAAAAACATTTAGAAACGACAGTTGACATCGTTGATTTATTTGCGTTAGTGTTTCCTAATTCCTATTTTGCTACCTGTTCCTATTGTGTCGAATTAAAAAAAGAGTGGGCATCAATTAAGGTTTGATTTAGTCGGTGCGCAACAGAATCAGTGCCAGTGAATAAAGTGACGAAGACGGTTTAGAGTGCATAATCTGACTGACATCAAGTACAGAAGAGGCCAGCTGTGGGTTCATGTTGACTGAGAGAAGATTGAAAAAAGTGTGAAATAAAATTTATGCAATTGCCGACTTTAGGACACTAAAAAAATTCAGAAATAAGTAATTGAATTTAAAAAAATCTTTAAATTAGTTAAGTAGGCACTGAAATCCAGGGTTTTTCATAATTTTTAGTGATAAATTTCCAAGGTTAAAGCTAGGTAATCGTTAGCATCATCGACTTGTCTGACTCAAATACACATTGTTTTTTTTTCAAATTGTTTAACTTGTCAGTTGTTTATGAAGAAGTTTTGTTTTCTATCTCCAGAGGTTTTCAGCTGACTAACCGATATCTTCAATTGACGGAGATATGAGCTGACTGCTAAATCACCTAAAAGAAGTACCCCTTATTTGAAGTCAGTTATTTTTAACGGACTTCAAGAAAGAAGTACGTTCTTGATTCGACTGGTAAAATTCTAAAATGCCTTTGCGTTATACGTCAGCAAAATTATAGAATTTGTTAAGCACTCGACAGTCGTAGTAACTTCGCAAGAGTACATCAAGTTAACTCGACCGTCTCGCGTATAAATAGACGCGACATGCGCTCGCGTTACGTGACGCCCGCATCTCGTCATGTGTCACGCTGCTTTGAATTGCAACGTGAAATTATATAATCACGAGTAGGTACCTATAATCACAAGTTTAATTCATTTCCTATAAGAAGTATTTACAAAGTATTTCAAAAAAAGTTTGTATGTAAATCCACGTTGAGGTGTTACTGTGCATGGCCATCTAGATTTAGATAAAACAATTCGAAACAAAAGACGGTGCATGCTGTTCTGCTTTTTTCACTAACAATCCAATGTATGTACGAAAGATGTGTGTAAGCTCTTCTGATACAATTATATTTTGTTTTACGTAACGAAATGGTTTTTTTTAAAGTGGATTAACGCAACTAGTTTATTGTGTTTAATCAGATAATTTACTTGAGATAATTTACATTTTTACACTTTGATTATCGTTTTTTACTTTCGTATCTTTAATATTGGTATGAATATTTCTGTTCAAATTTATCTCGCATAAAATTTTTATGGTGACAGTTCATATTGTCAAGCTGTCACAGGTGCCTATCAACTGTCAAGGTTTTAAAGTTATTTCCGTGTTTGAATGAGAAAACACGCCTGAGCCGAAAACTTTTCGAAGAGTTTATTTCTATCATTCTCTCGTAAATTTTATGAAAATTATTTTAACGTAGGTATATTTGAAAAAGACCGAGCCTTTTTACTACATCTTCCACCACGCTGGCCAATTACAATTAATTGCGATATCAATTAATTGTATAGATGATGGTATAATACTAGATATTAACTGAAAACGTCATAATGTCTGTCTGTCCGATCGTGTCTGTATTTACACTCCGATTCCAAAAGTAGAACCCCCATATTAAAGTATTAACTAATGACTAAAGAATTAACTTTATTTTAAGGCTGACAGAAAATGCACAATACACAAAGTTCAATGGTTATTACCATTGAACTTTGTGTATTGTTTGTGTATTGTATACACAAAGGCCTAATAAATTGACGATTAAGACAGATTTATCGTTGGTGGCTCAAATATCCTTCATTACGAAACCATAAATCAATAGTTATACACGACCTCTAAAATTGAAATATTTTCATAAAAAAATATTAGTTAAAAATATGAAAATATTTACTTATTTGTTAAAACAAAGGTACATAAAATGTACTAACAGGTGGACTTTAAACAGCCACTGCCCTGTCCACGTGAATGAAATTTCATGATTCCTATACTTAATGCTAAATGCTTACGTCTCTCCAATAAAACTATACGGTAAACAATAGCAAATAAGTAAATGATTTAAAAATTAAGGAAGCTTAGAGATGACCATTTCCACTAGTGGCACCTGCTCAGAGATATGACGCATGTCAGTCATGCCAGCCCTCGCTCCGCTTAACCATATTATAGGGATTGGACCTGGCACACGACGCCACCAGCGCAGAAACAAAAGCATGACATCTTCGGTTACCAAAAACGGTTACCTCGCCTTAATTTGGTAAGTCCTTATGTATGTTTTTTGTAAGTATTTGTGGCAATTAGTGTGTGCCGCAAAAATGGTTGTCCACAGACCAATTAGCCATTCGGGCCCTACACAGATTTTCACTAAGTCTTGATATAAACATTCACTCGTTTTAGGCGCCGTATCTACCTTAGTAAGGCTCTCTTCATCTCTTCGTCGCAACCGATGAATAGAATAATACACACTCAAAATATTTCATAGTCCTGTCAATCAGTTCGACATTTCATGACGATCGGGCTCATTGAAAATTTGTCACGCGCGTCCGTGACGTCTCATATTATGCTGTCAGTGGTGTCACGTTGTCAACCGTCGCGGTCACGGTAATGAACTAGAGCTGCGTGACAATTAAAAATGGTCGGAACAATGGTCGGTATGTATGTTTTATGAGTGTGTGACTGTTGCTAAAGGTGAAGGTTTGTTACAAAGAATCAGGGTTGTAGAATACATTTGCAGAAATTGAGACATTTTAAGAGTGTAAGTCGGAAATATGGAAAAGATCAAACTGATCGTTACAACACTTTTGTTGCCTATGATAGTCAGGCTTCTCTAATAAGCTTTCAGACAATTTTTAAAAAAGTTTGATAAAAAGTAATCAATTAGATTTTTGGTTAGAATCAAAAGTTTAAAATTGTTGTAACTCATATTCATATTCATTTAATCACCTCGAATTTATAACATATTAGTAGGTACACGTTAAATGTTTATAGCGAGGTGTTAGTGATAGTTACAAATTGACCTTTTCAAGGCATTCGTGATAGTAGGTATAGTTTAACGTATAATATAGATCGCAGAGATACATGCAGCTATTTGTTGTAAGTAAGTGTATAAAAATAATTATCTATGTTCATGTCACTAAAATAAATGTCAAATATACTTAATACTGTTTTTAGAAAAATCCTCTGATTACTTTTTAGACTAGCCTGAATTGGTTTTGCATGGAGTCTTTTCAGAATCTGTTTGTTCATGTCCAATATTAATATACATATTACTATCAATATTTCTCCGTTACCTAGTATCCATAACACAAGTTCTTAATGATGCTTACTAGATAATAGGTGTGAGTGTATGAATGTTATTTTTATTATTATATTGTTTGTATTTATTTATTTTTTCTATTAAAACTACTTTCGAACAGAAACACCGCTACTGCGACACTCAACAGTCGTGCCGGCGTTGTGACGTGACGTGACATTCCCAATGTTTTGACTGACAGCACAATGTGTTGGCCGCGACTCGTGTTAATGACTTAATCTGACATTCACTGATCGATCACTGCGTCGACGGGCTAATTATTGTTCGTTAATAAGTCTGTAATTAAGAAATTTAAAATGTACCTTATTAAATATTGTGATTAGTTACTAAAATACCAAATAGCAAGGAAAGAAAAAATGTTGTATTTAAATAAGCCACAACGATCACAAAAAAATATATATCAACGAACAACGTCATAGTCTGTCATGTCTGAATTTACACCGGTTCCAAAATTTGAACTACCGAGAAGGTTCCGGCAACAAACTCGTGTAGTCACTTTTTTTAAATATTAAATTACAATGTCTTTAGTTAAAAAATTATAATTAGCAGTGTAGTGCCGCACAGCGAAAAAAGCAATATTAAAATTAGAAAAGAAGGTACCTATATCAACCTACCAACAAAGTAGATACCGAATGACAAAAGTACTATCGTTATTTTCAAGCTGTCTGAAAATGCACTATCACAATATAGGTATACAGAGTTTAATAGTCGTAATACTTGTAAATAAACATATAAAATATTTTGAAGTTTTAATGTGTCCACGCATTCTTATCATGTTCAGTTAAATTTGGTGGGACTTTGTTGTAAATGTGTATACTTAAAATATGAGTAAATAAAAATAGGTAATCTTGAAGACCGCAGCTAAATAGCAGTATTTTAAGTCTACCAGAGGTCATAGAAAAACTGTTTTGTTAAGGAGCGTATAGCTGATCGTAATATGTGGTTGCCTATAGACGCTCGTAGCACGTGGGGCACTCACGCGCTGCCTACCCTGTAACATCAATAGAAAGCGTTACATCAACAGCATAGAAGATAAGGCCCTCTGCTTTTAACATAGCACTTCCTCGTTGCGCTCTAGCTACCATAAGCATGTAGGAACACAACACTACAAAAAATGATTTTCTCCTGTCTCTCGGCCGTTGGGGCAGAAAGGTCTTCGAGTAGCGGCCGCGTACCTGGACAGCGTTGGTAGACCTCCGAGGTGGACTGACGATCTGGTGAGGATCGCGGGAAGTCGATGGATGTGACCAGCGCACGACTGATCGGCTTGAATATCCTTGGGGAAGCTATGCTCAGCATTGGGCGTTTCTCGGCTGATACGATGATGGAAATGATTTTATTATTGATCCCTTATTGTTCATGAGAAAGCGTAATTGATAGAACGAGCTTACACATAATAGGCACCATTTAATATTGTTTCAAAGGTTATAGCCGTGCCTTACAAAACACACTGCTGGGTATTCGATCATTACCAGCCTATATGGGAGTAATACATGAAGAGTTTGGGCCGTAACACCACCACGATGGGCGAAGACGGGTTGGGGAATTAAAGTCGTTGCAGTAACAACCAAGACCAACGGCGTAACGTGCCTTCTGAAGCACGAAGAAGCTCTCGATTGCAGGTGGTATCGCATCTGGTGTACCGCAGGGATCACATCTAGGTCCAGTGTTATTTAAGTAATATCTTTATCAATGGCATCCCTAATTAATATCCCCCATTTTCCACATTTCATATCTTTATCAGCGTTGCGGCTGACAAAATCAATGTTAATGATATCGATATATTTCGAGATAGTCTGTATAGCATAAAGAGAGCATTACTTGAGCACCAGTAGTTTTTCGTTTTACTTGTATATGAATTAAATAATATTACTTAGTATAAGTTTCCATGAATGTAAATTGGCTATATAAATGTGGTAGCTAGTTAATGACTTATTGTTGTTATTTTGTTTGTGTGTTTTTATAATAACGCTGTAAGCCATCCTAAAAAAATAAATAAAAATAAAATGTGTCATTTTGAAAATAAAGAAATGAGTTTGATCATCAAAACGTCATTTAATCCTCTTTTAGTGATTAAACAGAATAGATAGAAGTTACATTAAAAAGTAATAATAAAAAGTAATAAAATAAAAAAAGTAGTAATGTTATATTAAAAAGTAATAAGTATATAGACTTAGCATTTAGCCTTTACTGCATAAACTAATAAACATTTTTAGACCGGGATCGTATACGTTTATTCAATTAAATATCACTTGAAGGAATTTCCATATAGATCCTGCTCTATTATCTAACGTAATTGGTAATATTTCACAATAGACCGAAACGCACAATGCCCTACAATGTTTTCATTAAAGAGCCTATTCAACTATGAACAATTGATACGAAAAAATATTACCCGGAACTAATTTCACAGTCTATCGATATTCATACGCCGTAGCACTCATAAATCTCTTTATAATAAAACTGACGGGTAGTCATGCGCGTACGCAATCATTCATTCAATCTGATTGACCGATGACAGCATTCTCCGTCAATGAATGTCAATTAATTACTGTTCGTAATGCACGAAATTGTTATTGCCATTTTACTACAACAAACCATAATATATTTAATCGTAACACAATAAGAGTTAAAATCTCATAATTAATCATCAACTTCATTTTTGTTTGTCGTCGAATTCATAACGTAATTCTATTTAGGATTTGTTAATAAATGTGTCGTTTCTATTGATTTTGTACGAATATATCCAATGAAATGACGAAAAGAGACGGCAAACAAGCTGACGGCCCATCTGGTGGTAAGTGGTTACAGTCGCTTACAGACACCTGCATAACAAGAACAAAAACGACTTGATATTGCAGGTGCGTTGTCATTCTAGGCCTACGATGAAACGAAAATCTTCAACTACCAAAACGACCCTACATACAGGCCTACTGCCCTGAAAATTTTCTGTCTGTTTTTTTTAATAACAATTTTTTAACTTAATTTAGAGTTGGCTTGCTATCTTTTTTAACCGACTTCAAAAAAGAAGGAGGTTATATTATTATGTTCCACTGTATGTATTTTTTTGTATGTATGTTCACCGATTTCTCTGTCAATTGTGAACCGATTTTCGAAATTCTTTTTTTATTCGATAGAGTATACTCCTGAGGTGGTCCCATAGCCACCAAGTCAGGATCTGATGATGTAATCCCAGGGAAATCGAGAGCAAACCTCAATTTTTATAGGCTGTTCAAGTATTTGATTCTGTTATCATCTTCTCATGTTGATGATGAGCTGGTGATGGAAGGTACAACTCCTTAACGGTTAGGAGTTGGAAGATAATTCTTTCAGTATGTATTTCAACTAAAGACCGAGAGACAGACAAGTCGATAGTGCTGACCGTCACCCATCATGCTTTCATTATAGAAAATCACTTAAAAAAGTGAAAAAAATATTTTTTTAACAAAAATAAAACCGACTTCAAAACACTAAAATGGAAAAAATAATTTGATTTCAGTACCCAGGTACTTACCTCCTAAAATGTATTTTTTGGAGTTGGTTCGATGCTGTTTCCAGAGACAATAGAAAGTGAAGCACCAACTCCAAATAATACCTACATTTTAGGAGGTAAGTACCTGGGTACTGAAATTTAACTATTTTTTCCATTTTAATGTTTGAAGTCGGTTTTATTTTTAAATTTAAATTTAGAGTGGGCCTTCAGAATTAGGCCCAAAAGTACCTAATCGACATTTTACCTACTTGTCGAAATATATATACGAATATAAAATTAAAATTTTTCAATAACCCAGGGGTTATTAAAAATTTTAATTTTATATTTTTCTTCATTAATCTTCTATCTAACACTATCACGTTGAGACTATTCTTATGAGCCCAAACACGCTATATTTGCTGTCATATTCTGAAGAATTTAGCATTCCGCAGATTTTTTGATGGTTCAAAATCAGCTCAAGGTTAGTATGTCATGGGAATGTCACCGAAGTGACAATACACTAAATTTCAAATTTTTCGGATCTGTGAAAGTCAATAAAACTCTTTTATCATGTAGAAAATAAGCTGATAGACATCAAACGCCTGAACTGATCTTTATAAATTATAGTTATAAACTATCCTAATCAAATCAGCTTTCAAAAAAAAAACAAATTAAATACCACAGACAGACACACAGATACACAGACAGACATTCAAACACCCCTCCCTTTTTGTCGGGGGAAATACTACAGATTCCTAGTTCGAATACAATATTATGATAAGCTAGTTTTTTATTAATAAAAAAAATAAAAAAAACAGACGAATTGATAACCTCCTCCTTTTTTGAAGTCGGTTAAAAATACCAATTGCACCGTATGCTCTCATACTGAAGTAGGATGAAGGAATGTGACAGCTGCGTAATACTAATAACGATTGGTGAAATATTTTTAATATTAAATGAATGTTAGAAAATATTACGTAAGTATTTAAACTAGAAAAAAAGCTTGAAGACACATATTTATTTTGTAGTTTAAATAGTTTTCTAGTATTTTCATATATTTATAAAATGTTAAAAATAAAATTAAGAATATTCAAAAGGAATGCCCAAGTTAACTTAATTTTTGAAAAAATACTCGTTTGGGTGTTGACATAGAACATTTCGACTTTGTAGAATATACGTTAGCTTCTTACGCAAAAAATTAACGGATCATCCCAAGCCCTCAGTTGCTCAGATGGATAGAGCAGTCACACGGATTATGAAAGGTCGCGGGTTCAGGACTTTTTTCTTTAGTTTAAATAATTTTCTAAATAGCAGTTAAAATAAAACTTCAATGACAGCAAAATTCGAACACAATTAATTATAAGATTAAACGAACTTACCTTAAGTGAAGTTCTATCTTAATTATACGAAGCTCCTTGTCCGAGAGGGTTTAACGTGTAGTAACGCTGATTGTACCAGCGCCGATCACAATTTTCAAAGCTATAAAAAAAAAAATGTTTCTCTCATATGGTAACTCTAAATGTATGTCATTACGTTCGAAGATTATTTTTGGAACAACCCTACAATTGGGATAATACTTGTATTAGTGGGCGGGTTTTGGGACTGCCCTCTCGGACAAGGAGCTTCGTATAATTAAGATAGAACTTCACTTAAGGTAAGTTCGTTTAATCTTATAATTATACTCTCTCCTTGTCCGAGAGGGTTTAACGTGTAGATGTTTGAAGATGGGGTTGTGAAAAAATAGAATTTAGATATCTATATTATATTAGTATAGATGTTTAGTCCAACACCTTACTAATTAATTTACAAAATAATTAGATTTTTATACAAAACCCTATAAAAATATAAAAAACACAATTGTTATTTTAACTATCGCTTAAAATTTTTAGCAATGCCGAATGGGACATTTATATGCTTATTGCAGGAAATGTTTCAGAATTTTGACTCAGAATTTTAAACTGAATTTTGTATGTAAACACTCCTGTTGGCTTTTTGACTCAATCAATATTTAAACCAAATCGGCTTGCGGTCGACACCGAAGCATATCTTGTGATAAGAGTAGAGAAGACAGTTAAAACCACTAATACTCATTTCCTGCAACATTAGTTTGATCCAAATGAATTTTAGATTGAATTGATGAAATCTTGTGTTTTTTATAATTGTTTCTATTGATTTATTTATGATATAAGTGTATTCATAAAGTACTTGTCTTATTATGATTTAATGAAAGTGACAAGATAGGATACATTTCTATCCTCATTTAAAAAGATTTTTAGATACAATATGGCTGTAAAGTACCTAGTTACATAGGTTTTTATTATTTCGATAGTGGTCACTACTGATTGTCACTTTTAAATGATTTTACTTGATGTTTAATGAAGTCTTTCTGCTTTCAAGTCATGAATTGTAATAAATCAGTTGATGAGGTCCTTTAATAACATTTATGATTTATCATTGCCTTATTATTGCATTAAATATTTTTAATACCAGTTCTGGATTCCAAATCATATATGTATGTCAGTAAACTGAAGAGGCTCCTTCGATTAAAATGTTTTTTATCTTTAAATCAATTCAATTTTAGGTCATTGTAATGTTGACCTGGTATTATTCATTTTATATAGTTTAGGTACCATATAAGTAATGATATTGTTTTTACAAAACATTGACTTAGGCATTTTTATTTGTTATATAAAGCACAATGCTCTACTATACCTACAGGTGTTATGATATTGAAATTTAGAGCTAATATATATATATATATATATATATATATATATTTAAGTAGGTAGGTATTTACCATGATCAGGTTGATTATTGATGTATTATATTTTAATTATTTGACTTTTATTTTAGTACATACAAAAAACTTTTGCTGGCATGTCATGGACATATTATTATTTTGTCCCAATATTTCAATTCTTATTGATGAAATTTAATGTGAAATTTTTTATTTCATAATTGCAGAAAGGCCACTACTCGATACCTATGTGCATGATTATTCATTATGCCTGCATGCGCACCATATGTACAGGATAAATAACTATGATGCTTATATTATGTATAGGTACATTGTACCAAATGGCCATTATATTTCTAATAATAAATCATATTGTCATTTTTCAACATTAATAATTGTCAATATTGCAATTCCTTGTTTTTATACTTGACCGATAGTTGATTTGCAGCTAGGATAAGCTGGATATAAATTTAATAACATAAATCATTGATTTAAGCTCAGTATCTAAAAAAGAACTAAAAATAAAAAACCTTGTGTGAATTGCACCCGGTAATAGGTACTTCATATGGACACTTTTATATATTAAGTACGTATCAATAAATCAATTTCTCGTATTGTGTCAAGCAAGATGACTTTTTATAAAAATACCACAAATAAAATTTGTAAAAATTCAATCGGTACTATCATTAAGTACAACAATGTCTAATATTTATTATTGTTGTGGGGATTCAATCTATGCCCCCCCCCCCCCCCCCCCTCGATTTTCATGTATCCAACAACTGTGGTATTATGTACTCTCGATAATGTTTCTTATTTTATCATAACAATTATTTTTACTCATAAAATATAGTTGTTAATTCTGAGTAGTTATTATACCTAATGGTCTTTTTATTAAGACCCATTTCCATTTCTAATAGACAAGTTTATTTCAACAGTTATTAATTTCAACTTAGCTATTTTATATAATTCTGTACAAGTAGAATTGTGAAGATACTCTTAATTTTCAAGTTCTTTTAAAAATATAGGGCATCATTTATATCACTTTATTAGGTCTGTATTGTAAGAAAATATTGCAATGGAATTGAAATAATTATTAGTTATAATAATCATTTCTTATTTTCTCTGTCTTATCTCATTTATTCATTTCATAAAATCTGTGCAATGAGGTACTTCATAAGGTGACATTTCAATGAAAAAAAATCCCATCATTTTATTACAATTGGGTTACTAGTTTATCTGTGTAACAAATTTTTTTTTCTAAAGTAATGTTTTTATTTGGAATTATTAAAACAATATCTGAAAGCTTGTTTCTGAATCTTCTGGTGGTTTTGTTGATTAAATAAAGTAGGAAAGTTATGGTATTTGCTGTGTGTAACTGGTTGTTGCAACCAATGATCTGTTGGTCATGGTCACTGAAGGTTTATAAATTTTCTTTATGTTTGAACAGCTGTTTGATTTTTGAATACACTGTGTAGCTTTAACCTGTCAAGCATGAGATTCCAGACACAATTGATTTTTCAATTATCATAGCCACCCGGAGGTATATCGCGGCTTGACAGATAGTATAATCTTATTAAGTATTTATCAATGGCTGATCATTCATACAGTGATAGCAATTTTTCAGGTCATTGAATATCATTTCGGTATGCTAGAGGGGAAAGTTTTGATGAACCATAAAAGCATTGTGTAGCTAAATTTTATAGCACTTCCTCAGGCTATTGATAAACATTTATATAATTTACAGCAATTTTCAGGTTATAGAATAACATTTATTCAGGTTATAGAATAACATAATATATATCTTGATGTTAAAATTATTAATTAAATGCGGCAGCATTATCTAGCCCCCATGTGACAAACATTGGCCCAAGTTAATAAGTAAACTTTACCGGTACTTTATTGTAGAATTATTTGTCAGTCAGTCCGCAAGGTGATGGGGCTTGTTCTGATTATTAAATTACATGTACAGCTACTTTATGTTCATCATCACTAGCCTATATACGTCCCACTGCTGGGCACAGGCCTTCCTACATGGGAGAAACACATGAGGAGTTTGGGCCATAACACCACCACGCTGGCCCAATGCGGGTTGGTACTTTGTTACATATTTTAAATATGATTAATGGCTATTTTTACATTTTTGTAGCTATCACAATTATTCATATTGAGTAATCTCTCTGCCTTATAGTTGTCTGGTAGAGATCGCTTCTAGCAATAAGATTGCCTTTTTGGCATATTGTGTTTGTTTTATCTCTGTACCTTTGTATATCTACTTGATGGAAGTTAGTAGAAGTTTCTATTTCAGTGCAAGGGTCTAGCCATAGTAGCTAGACCTGTTCAAGTGATTGCCTTTAAATCTACTTTATGGTATTAGTTATACTGTTTCTTTCAGTGTATATTGCATTTCATTTGCAGTGTATATCTCTAGTGTGATAATGCTTGTTCAGCTAAATAGTTGGTTGTCAAACCGCAGTGTGATAGTAGTTTTAAAGAAGATTACAGGCATTGTCTAACTGCAATGTGATAGCACTTGCCCAGGTTATCAATAAATTCATTTCTACTTCACTGTAGAAGTTTTAAAACAAGAGTACGGGCATTGTCTTAACACAATGTAATAGCATTTGCCCAGGTTATCTATTAGCATTCATTTCTTTTTCATTTAAATTAGAGCATTGTCTAACCGCAATGTGATAGCGCTTGCTCAGGCAAGTAATGTGATAAACATTTTCATTTCACTGTGTTGTTTAACCTCAATGTGATAGCAAATGCTTAGGTAAATAGTGTGATAACCTTTTCCATTTAATTTCATACCAATTTGAGCGTTGTCTAACCGCAATGTGATAGCGCTTGCTCTGGTAAATATTGTGATAACCTTTTTCATATAATTTCATACCCATTTGAGCGTTGTCTAACCTCAATGTGATAGCGCTTGCTCGGGTAAATATTGTGATAACCTTTTTCATATAATTTCATACCCATTTGAGCGTTGTCTAACCTCAATGTGATAGCGCTTGCTCGGGTAAATATTGTGATAACCTTTTTCATATAATTTCATACCATTTAGAGCGTTGTCTAACCGCAATGTGATAGCGCATGCTCTGGTAAATAATGTGATAACCTTTTTTATTTAATTTCATATCAATTAGAGCGTTGTCTAACCGCAATGTGATAGCGCATACTCAGATAAATGTTATAATCTATTTCATGTAATTTCATACCATTTAGAGCGTTGTCTAACCGCAATGTGATAGCGCATGCTCCGGTAAATAATGTGGTAACCATTATATGTACTTGACGGTAGAAGTTTTAAATTAAGGCATAATCTTACTGTTCATTCACCTATTAATGAAGGCACTTAATATGAGTCTTCTGTTTCCTGCCTTGAGTAGGTATTTCTCATCATAAAAATTTACTTCTTGTAATTTCCTCTCTAAACCCTATATGCCAGACATAATTTTAATTGTCTTTGTTATGTTATAATTGTCACTTACGACATCTGGGTGTTAAAGATTTAGGTAATAGATAGGTATATGACACTTGTAGTTACCACAGAACAGTTAAAGTTATCCAAAAAGTCATATTATTTTCACTTTTTGTAATCTTCTTTCTGTCCAAAGTAGGTGATTTACTTACTCCTTTTCTTTTTCCCTTTTATTTCCAAAAATCTAATTAGAAACACTAATAAAACACTGCATAAGCACTTTAAATAGGTATACATTTTTGTCTATCGCTCAAAATGAGCTATTATTTATGTTTTTAATATTTTACATGCCATTGGCAAATATTGGCAATACAAGAAAAAATAGTGTGTAAATTGATAAAACCTATAAAATATCGGAAATCATAAGCCTTGTAAAAATTCTTACAATAATATCTGGAGGGTTATATTGCTAGGTAAGTAGTTTAGCTAGATTTTCTAGATTTTAGTAGTATTATTTTGATATTTTTAGGTTATGTCATAATATTCTAACAGATTAATTCTGTGACGTTTCATATTACCAGTTATCCGGTGAGAATTATTTCTCACCGGATAACGTAACGATAATGTAATATTAAATACATACCTTCAATCTCCAAATAATATTAACGTTTTCACAACAAACCTTGACCTTGTTTGCTAACGGAATACCTGACCGTGTTTGGGAATAAAATACTGCATCGATATCCTGTTATTAGTGAACACATAATAACACTAGATTAATAATTCTTTAAAATTTGGATCACAGATCGTACTTTTTATTGGTTTAAATTGTTAAATTAATAATTTTAATGAGAGAACCAAGTGACAGCGCTGTGCACAAAAAACGTAATGACATACATTTAGAGTTACCATATGAGAGAAACATTTTTTTTTTTATAGCTTTGAAAATTGTGATCGGCGCTGGTACAATCAGCGTTACTACACGTTAAACCCTCTCGGACAAGGAGAGAGTATAATAATTCTTATACCTAGTAATAACTTGCTTAGTAACCAAGATATAACAGTGGACAATTATCTGTATCTGCTTCTAGAATATACAATCAAGCTGTTAGAGAGAATCAAGCTAGTAGGTAACCAAATTTAGTATAATCATTATAGTTTGTCACGTAATATTTCCACAATTACATAAGGATGGCACGTCACGACGTGACGCGACGTAAAATTTTGCTGGTAATCAATCATTAGTTTTCTACTGATTTCATGTTGCGACAATCTTTGTTGATCAAGAGTCATTAATCATGCCCGAAACTTGTATAAAGTTCTTTACAAGGGATTATTTCATTAAAGATATTTGTTACATAGGCGAGTGTTTAGAGCATTGTATTATAATGGTTTGTTAGTAATAAGTAGCGGAAGACCAGTTGAGTGTTACCATAAGCAATAAAACATCTATTTATTTGTGTTTAAATATATTTTTGACGGTCGACCTGGTGGTAAGTGGTTGCCATGGCGTTCAGAAAACCACGTTGTATTGCAGGTGCGATATCATATCAGGCCTTATAAGAAATGTCTTCCATTCCCAGTAATTACACTGGCTACCATTCCCTTCAATCCACATCACAGCGAACTGCCTTACTGCAAAAATAGGGTAGGCAGTGATACCTACCCAGACGGCCCTACATACGGGCTTACCACCTAATATTTGAGATTACAGCTTGAAACAAAAGGTTGTGAATATGGATGAGCGAAATAAAATACAGCAAGCGTATGAATATTGCTGTATTTATTTGGTCACTCACTGGCACGTGCCCCGTCTCTTATCACTGTGTTGCAAGCCACTGTCACGCAAGTTATCTTTCACACTTGCTACTTTTTTTTTATTATTTTTAATACAAGGCACGACAAATGACTCAACACCACCTGATGTGAAGCGGTAAGAAAAGTCCATATGCGAAGACAGCTAGTGCAGTTTAGACACTGCTCTAGCCGCCTCCACCTTGCCGGCCTAAAATATGCTTTTGAACGTGCGTTGCGTTGCGTGCGATGCGTTTGAACTATGTTTTAGTTTCGTTTTTTTTTTAATTTTTAGTGATAAACTTTCAATGAAAAAGCTAGATGAGTGACCATAATCCACTTGCGTGTCTGTCAGTAGAAAAATTGTGTGAAGGAAATAATTGTAATGTATTTATTGCAATATATTATTGTTTACTATCGCTTGACTGTTTGCTTAAAGTTCCGTTCTCATAACCCCGTTCCCCCCGAATATCTTTATCATATTACCACAGTGTAACTACAACCAGTGGGCCAACGCCTTTGAAGTTGCGATCCATTCCGCTTATTCCTCATTGCCGCAGTCACATTTTTTATTTTTTTACTCATTCTACATTAATTTTCTAAAAGTAAAATTTTCGCAGCATTCGGGGGTCCCGATTCCGAATACGCCTATTTCGGGATCCAAAATGGCGGAAGCGAATTTTAAATATAAAATCAATATGGGTATCAATTTCGTGGTTTTCGGGGGTCCCGATTCTGAATACAACATACAAAATCCCAACAACAACCATCAATACAACAGCCCGTTGGCTGACTGTATGAAATTTATATTGACTGTGATATTACTATTTTAAACATAAGCATATATTTATATCGACATTGATTTGGATTCGACAATGATATCATTGCAAACCTCATTCCTTTAAATCCGCTTGAAAAAACATTAGGCTGATTCACCTCTCGCTGCCAACCATGGTTAGAGCTATGGTTGGTAGCGAGAGGGTATGGGAGGCGGTTGCCTCCTTCTGCGAGACTGTGCTCACGCAGAAGGAGGCAGCGGAGAGGGAGCAGGAGGAGAATCCTCTGGCCGCCCCTATCCGGCGTAGACGGGTGGGCGCCAGGAGGCGGGCGGTGATCGCCCATCTCCGAGCGCCCTAGGCGCGGCCGCATGCGTGGGTGGCCCCCACGCACGCATTGCACAGGCCGCCACGTCTGGGATTGCCCAAGTAACTCTGGGTAATCTCCATCGGCGCGAAACCTGGCCGTAAGGCTGGGTTGCCTGGGGGTAGGCTAGTGAAATTGCTTCGGCAGAGCCTAGGCTACCCCTGCGAAGGGCAGTGGAGTTACCGGGGAGTTTTAGTGGGTATTCCTAGTGTCTTTATCACTGGGTGACCCCCACACACGCCCGTCGCCTAGCCAGCGGCGGGTAGGTCTGTAAACAGATTTCTCCCCGACAAAAAAAAAAAAAAAAAAGGCTGATAAAAGCCAACTTATAAGCTGTATAAATAATTTGCTTAAAATAGCAACACCTAGCAATTAATAACGACTATCAAGAGGAATTGTCACGTAAACTGCAGAATTAGCGACAGTCAGCGGCGCGTGATGGATTGCGAGCGTGACACGTGACGCCCGCGTGACGTTGTGACAGATGACGTGACGCAGGACGCGGCGCGTCCTTGATTTATTACGGTACGTCGCTGTGATAAATTCACGCGGTCCATTGTTTTCCTGAAACTTCAGGGGTGTATCAATTCACACCTGGGACGTATTTAGTTCAGATATTTTAGCTAGATAGATTTAGCTGGTGTTTAGTGGACAAGGACCCTTTAGTTTTATTCAAAGATTGCCTAGCGGTAAGGTTGGTGCAAATCGTTCAACCTTTTTCATCCTTAGTCCTATCTGGTTTATGGGTACTTCGCGAACTAAGAACAGTGGAATTGAAGAAATAATGTTTATATTAGCAATAATATAGGTAAGTATATAAATTATATATATTTTTTAAATAATTTTTACATACATAATAGAATTTGAAATTTTAATTTTATAGATAACTTTATTAGTTTTAAACTGAAACCCAAAAAATATCTACATTTATTTTACTGCACAGTGCTTATTTTTTGTAATAAAAACATTTTAAAGATATAACGACAGACCCCAAACATTTGCAAACCAGTTGCACAATGATTTGATGATTTTTTCATGTGTTTGGATATACAAGGCGTTAGGTTTATGGCATAACAAGGGATTAATAAAGCAGCCTATGTTATAACATTTCATACAAATGTCATGAAATTATCAAATGAATAAAATGTTTTTGAAAGTGGCAAACCATTTCTATGAACTGATATAGCCCATGTTTCAACTTATTGTCGTTTTGACGGCACCATCCTGTATACTGGTAATGTCTTCCAAAGCACGGATGAGATCGAGATTACAATTTTTGATTGACCCATCTTGACCGACCACGGCGAAAGATGCAATATTTTCGTAATCAATACCAAACAGTCTTTAAATTTTTTTAATGGCTAGATTTACTCTAAGCACTTTCTAAGTACCATCGTAGGCCATATTATGATCATCACTTAACACCAGGTGTGATTGTAGCATATTGATAATAAAAAAATTAAATGCAATATTTCTCTTACACCTTGGCTTAGTTTCTTACTTTTTGCGGATATTACTAAAAATACAAAATTAAAAATTTTAAGTAACCTCCCGGCCTCATTAATCATCTATCTAACACCATCTCATTGAGATTATTCTTATGAGCCCAAACACGCTATATCTGCTGTAAGTTTCTGAAGAATTAAGCATCCCGCAGAGTTTTTGATGGTATCGGATCAGCATAAGGTTAGTGACAATACACCAAATTTGAAATCAATCGGATCTGTGAAAGTTAGTGGAACCATTTTATCATGTAGAAAATGAGCTGATACTCAACAAACGCCTGAACTGATCTTCATAAATTATAGCTAAGGTTCATCCTAGTCACGTCAGCTTTCGACAAAAAAAAAACAAGCTAACATTAAAAAACCAATTCGTTTAGGAGCTACGATGCCACAGACAGACACACAGATACACAGACAGACACGTAAAACTTACAACACCCCCCTTTTTTGTTGGGGGTTCAAAACTAGAATATGTAGCGGGCATGTCGGTACAACCTATAAGACTGCAAAAAGTTCGTTGCATTGTTGCAATCAGTACAATGTCTGAATTCAAATGCAACCACTCCATTATACAGTTACCTGACTGCGGTGCAGATGCCGCCTTCCCATATAACGTTCGTGTGTGGAATCCATCACTGCTATTACAATATTAGCTCAATATTATCTAAAGCTATTTATACATTATAATGAGACACGGGCAGTGCACTAGCTCATTGTGATGCAGAGAATAAAGTGCGTAAAGGGTAGGAAGAATAGCAGGATATAGTGATATAACTAGCTATATTGGCTTATGCATGATATGCACAGTGGGACTTTTTAATTTACGGCCGGAAAAAAAAAAAATCATCATCATAATCATCATTTCAGCTGGGAGACGCCCACAACTGGGCATGGGCCTCCCCAAAGAAAGAAAGAAATAGAGAAAAAGTATTTTATTTAAATAGGCCACAAAGAAGTACCTTTAAATCGTCCAAAAACATTTTTATATCTATCACAAAAAATATATTAACTACACGTATCTGTCTGTCTGTCATTTCTGAATTTACACCGGTGATCTCCAGTGCCGATCGGCCCTGCGCTGCCATCCATCGGCTTCTCGCTACCCTCGTTGACCCTCCAGATCGTGGGCAGTGCACCTTATGGGGTCCTACAAAGGCAGCGGTAAATTTGGTGAAAATATAAGAAATTACAAAACACACAAACATATCAAATCAATTGTACGGTTGGCAACAAAAATTGGTCAAAACATAAGGAATTAAAAATGTGGAAAATGTTACGGCGCTTGTCTAATGTCAAGATTCTGATTATTTTGTTTTTGTTGCAAGAAATATGTATTTAACTAGTATTCTGACGTATTGTAAACTCTGAATTTTCATCTACCTTCGTTAATGAATGGTATTATACTACAGTGACCAAAATGGAGAAAATTGTCAAACCTAACACCTCCTTTTAGAGCTTCGCACATTTTTAATCGCTTTTGTGGTTTACTGGTTGAGACCACCTTAGATCTGAAGGTCCGGGGTTGAACTCCCGTGCATGGGAGCATAATTTTCGGTTCGGTATAGTTGGTGGTAGGGCTTTTTAAAGGCGGCTAAATCCGCCTGGCTAGATACCACCATCTTACCTAACTCTGCCGTCATAACAATAATGTTAACACATTGTTGTGTCCAGCAGTTGGAGGCAAAATAGCCAGTTTCCTCTGTGGTTGAGGGTTCCGGGTGTAGCTCGCTTCCATCTTCGGACATAACATTACTTACTATCAGGTGAAATAAACTACCCTGTTGTGCTACTCCGACTCGCGCACGAAGGGTTCCGTACCATGATCAATAAACAAGCGCCTACCATTGCCGTTATCAATTTTGAGCAAAAAAAACAAGTTTGTTGTATGGGAGCCCACTTAAATATATATTTAATTATGTATATGAGTATTTGTTGTTATAGCGGCAACAGAAATACATCATCTGTGAAAATTTTAACTGTCTAACTATCACGGTTCATGAGATACAGCCTGGTAATTGGACGGACGGACGAACAGCGGAGTCTTAGTAATAGGGTCCCATTTTACCCTTTGGGCACGGAACCCTAAAAAGCACTTAAAACATAAAACCAATCATCAAACTATCGCGGTATTATGGTTCTCACCTCACACTCCCATCTACGTAGGTGTACAGACCTACACTGTACATAGCGTTGTGCAAGTTAATACCGAACTAGCCGGTAGACTGCCGGCTATGTTACTATGTAGTATACGCCACTGCTGCGATACGCCCGTTGCTGACAGAATACATTTCAATGCGCTCCGTTGACAAGATACCGTGAAGTGAAGGTCTAATTGACACGTCTGTCGGGCCCGGAAATCTAGTGAGGGGGGGTTGCTTTATCGATATTTTTGTCGACATTAAAACAATTTTTCCGCGTGCTAGAACTATCTAAATTTTAGTGAATCATCTAAATTATAATATCATACAATCACGCAGCAAGCCGCACATCAGGCATAATTATATTGTTTAATGTTAAGTACAATTAGCATTCGATTAACAGGCAATACGTTATTATTTTAATAAAAAAATATGATTAACTCACCTTTTAAGGTAAGCAGTTGAATAATCGAAGTCATTTTGGTTTCCTGATAGACATTTGTCAATAAAGCACTTCGTTGATGAGCTTTAAGCCCTCAAAGCTTACCGCAGAAACACAACACTACATTTTTTTTTGGCCACAGTAGTGTGCTAAAATTTTATCGATAAAAACACGATATCAATTTTTTATACTCTTACTAACTACAGATTTCTGCAGCGATACCTAATAAAACTTTATAAATATTTTTGTTACAGGATGACTCTGTCATTTGACAAATGTTCTAGTTCTGTTTAGTCCTTATGACATTGGCAATGAAGCATATTTAATCGTGACATTTTCAAATGTTTGTTATGGGTATGATGAATCGACTACGAATCAAGGTCTCCGGATGTGGATTAGAAGCTTTCAATTGAACATTTGTTATTAGTTGGTTTTGTCTGTTGCTTGCAAATATAATTTTACTTGAATAAATAAAGTCCTCTGAAAGATATCTTAAATTATTTTTTATAGCTTGAAAGTTTCTTAAATAAAAACAGAATATGTAAAATTTGTCTTTAAGTTAAAAGCCAGTTAAATTGGTGGAATGCTCATCTAATACGTACCTAATTAGTGAAAACTATAATGTTATTTCAACAAAAAAGCATTGGGAAATAAAAAAGGGCCTATGTGTAACTTCACCTTCTTTTTTTAAAGGATTTGCATCGACTCGTGTTACTAATCTAAATTACTATTTTTATACATCAAAATATATTTTTTCCAAGCAAATTATAATTACATCGACAGAGTTATAAAATGCAATGGTCCATCCCTATTACTGACGTTCGGAAGCCGAAGACGGAAGCAATGGAGCGGCTGTCAAGACGGCGACTGCGACGCGACACCCGCGACAATGCGCGGCGCGACTGACGACAATACGCGTCGCGACGCCGACGCTTTTCATGTCACGTGCAACACTATTAATTTGTGCGACAGACGTTCCACCATAATAGGGACGTTGCAAGTTGTCGTCGTGTTTCGAATGGCATTTGTAACGATAGAACGATAGAATACATAATTGTAAAGATAACTGGCCAAGATATGTTGGACGATGTCGGAATTCCTTGGAATTTCAGATTTACTGTGTTTTAAAACCGATTTTAAAAAAAAGTGCTTCACTTTCTATTGTTTCTGGAAAGAACTGAGCGCCAACTCCAAAAAATATGAGATGAGTACTTAAATTTAATTATTTTATCCTTTTCAGTTCTTTTTAAGTCGGTTTTAATTTTAGTTTTTTTTTCACAATTTTTAGTGATAACTTTCTAAGGTCAAAGCTACATGGGTGACCGTCAGCTTATATTGTTTCCAACTATCGTATCGTTTCACTAAAAAGTCTTATCAAAGCCAAAATCCGCAATTTAGCATACGACGACTTAGTCATTCCAGTTTTGATTTAAAAACCAAACTACTACCAAAAAACAAAAAACTTACTCAATCAATTATTTTTTAATTATGGAACATAATGGCGACTATTCCCCATCGAACATATAAAGAATCACGTAAATCGGATCAGAAATCTCGGCGTAATCGGTTTACATACATAGAAGAAGAAAAAACATACCAACTGAATTGATCAGTCCATGTGTTCAACCTCAGCCATCAAACATTCCAGATTAAGGTTTTGAAAACTACGTTTTTTTTACATAGGGTGTTTGGTAATCACCATAACAATCGGGCACAAACCTATGTTAACATAGTCATATGATTACCTTTCCACACTAAAATAATTCTCGCTCAATCTCTCCTTCTTCCACTGCTGGATTACGCTGATGTAAGCTATTTAGACGCAACAGAGGAATTCATTACCAAATAAACTAGAGTGACTTCAGAGTTTGGGTATACGTTTCATTTTTGTTCTGGGTTTTTTTTTATACAACTGGATAAAAAACAAGCTGATGGCCCACCCGATGAAAAGCGGTAACCGCCGCCTATAGACACCTGCAATAAAAAGAAAAAATAACTTGATATTGCAGGTGCGATGTAATCCTGGGGCCTTAGATGAAATGCCGTCCATGCCCAGTAATTACACTGGCTACCTTTCCCTCCAATCCGAAACACAGCGAACTGTTTCACGGCTGAAATAAGAAAGGCGGTGGTACCTACCCAGACGACCCTGAATACGGGCCTACCACCTAGTAGTAAGGTAAATTAAGATCACGTCTCTGAATACCTGTCTAAATTGACGTGGTGGCCGAGATTTCAATATCCTTTCCTTCCTTTACTCAATCCTTCACAATCCTAGATCCCCAAGTTACCTGTGTGAGCGCTTTGAGTATCTCGTTCCTCACGATAAACCCTGCTCTAAATCCCTTCTCCTTAAGGTTTCAGTTCATTCTACCTCTATATAGTGGCTCCTTCACTGTTCCTGCTATTCGTCTTTCGGATTCTCTTCCTGATTCTCTGCGTGAATGCTCATTACTGGACGTATTTAGAAGAAGGCTTAAAGCGCATTTCCTCACAACCTAAGTTTATTTATATATACAACTATTTATGTATGTATCGATGTATGATACGTATTTATATTATTTATGTAAGTATGTAAAACTTTTTCTTTTAAGATATCAAAATCACTCTCTCAACTTAAAGGTTTGCTGGTAGAAAACACAGTTTGGTGTTAAGTTCGCCCGTGTACATCATTGTTATATTTTGTAAATTTTGTTTTAAGTGGTTTTTGTGTACAATAAAGAATAAATAAATCTTTTACCATTGACATATTAATTTATTTAACATTATTTTGTATTCATTTAAATTCGTTTGACTTAATTATTATAATTGACTTTTAGTTTGACATATTTTATTATTTGCAATTTTTTACTATTAATTCCTTGACATCTGTTATAATTGTGTTAAATAATGTGTGTTATAATGTGACATATTAGCGTTTTGGGTTAACTGTAAGTCAGCATGTACACACTTGAATGAATAAATGAATTAATAAATAAAATAAAAAAATCTTAGCAAACTACAGACTCAGTACCGTTCTTGCTTGCAACAGAGTTTGAAATTGAGCTACAAAATAATCTAGATCTGTATCAACCTGCCTTTAACCATTTGTAACTTAATATTGAGTAATAAGTTCTCTAATGCTTATCTTAATAAAGCCGTCGACACATAATACAATACGATTTGGTGATAAATGATAGTAATCGTAATTAATTCAATTTATTAGACGTTCTAATAACGTAATTTAGATTTGACTTTTGATTGAAAATCGATAATGTGGCAATAAGAAATACTTTTGAAAATATTATGAAAAAAGTTATAAAAGGTGTTTCTTATGCCAGTGTAATTACTGCAGCATGGACGGCATTTGATCTTAGGCCTCAGGATGACAACGCACCTGCAATATCAAGTGATTTTTCCTTGACATTGCAGGTGTCTATAGGCGGCCCCTCAGCGAGAAAATAAAAGGTGTTTATCGGCGGGCTGGTGGGCTGTCGGCTTGTTTGTTAGCTAGTTGTTTGAAAAATCTAACTTCACATGTGATTCCCCCATGAATGATTTTAGAAACCGTATGAGTAGATTTCTACTCTACTTTTCCTCTTCTTCTTAGTCTCTACAAATTAACGTCTTTTGCGCCTGTTGTGCATCAGAGGATGAGGAGCTGGCTTCTTTAGTCAATTATGCATTTAATTTAATAAAGCTCAGGTATTTTGTGGGTGTCTTAATCTTTCATTGATGACTGTTCTTCAATCTATGGCTGATAATACCCGCTGAGCAAAGCATATTTTGTGTCTTCAACATCAACATCCGTTATACGTCTCACTGTGTGCCTTACATTGTGGAAGCACATGAGGAATTTGGGCTATAGCACCACCACGCATGCCCAATGTAGGTTGGTAGCTTAGAGAGGTTGCAGTAAGAACTAGGACCAGTAAAGTGTAACCCTAAGCTATTTGAATTGAAAGAGCAATCACGTGAGGTCAATCTTCGCCCTAGGAAACACCAAGTGCGCACTAACACGTGTAGCACAGCTCTTATGGAAAAAAGTGTCCTAAAAATGGCTCCTAGAATATATAATAAGTTACCGGAAAAAAATACCAATTGCAATGTAAGACTGTTTAAAAAATTATTGACTAAATTATTATTGGACAAATGTTATTATAATGTAAATGAATATTTTATGGATAATGACTTGAGCGTAAATGTTAATTGTTAGAATAATTTATAATTGTACTGTTTATTTTTGATGAATTTAATTATTAATGACTAAATTACTTTGACTTATGTTTTATTATTTTATTTCTAATTTGTTTGCTATTGACTATTGATGTTAACTTTAATCTAGTGATTATTTCTTTTATAATAATAATAAAAAGTGTTTAGATTTTGTAGGTACTATATTTTCGTATGCTATACTCGTTTGAATGGCATATCATGGAGAAACTTTTAAATAATTCTGTGACCTTTGTAACCTATGATAACGAATAAATACTTTGACTTTGACTTTGACTTTGACTTTGGCTTAACGTGCCTTCCGAAGCACGGAGAAACTCGAGATCACAATGTGCAGATTGACCCATCCTGAATTAACCATGAACCGGACTGGGCGCGTGAAAACGAGAGAAGAAGAAATTGAATCTTACCAAAGAGCTCAAGAGCAAGTGTGCGCGTTCACAGTCAAAATGTCGCCGTTTCTTCCCCTTCCCTTTCTTCAGCACATGGCTCCACCAACTTGCAGGGTATGGAAATATGTTGCGATCTGAATTCCAGGAACTTCATCGAAACCGTGATTAAAATAGCCGTACGGAAGGATTTTTCTGGCCTGACCATTAATGCCTTCTTTATAAAACTTAGGTAAGTACGGTCTTGCGTGGAATATTGCTCGTAGTTGTGGGATGGCTCCGCCAAGTACCTTCTCAATGCTCTAGACTGATTGCAGCATTGTGCTGTCCGTATCATTAGCGTTGTAGAGGTCACAAACAACTTTAAGCTACATCAATTGCGACGAGACACTGCGTCGCTTAACGCCTTCTATTCTATCGGTTATATCGCAGTGAGTGCTGTCTCCACCTCAATATTGTACACAAAGAAATATAGTAATTCGTTTCTTGGTCGTACTTCCAGAACTTGGAATTCCATGTTTTCCTTCAAAAGAGGCGCGAAAAGGCAGCTTTTGGGCCGGCAAGGTGGAAGTCTTCGCATATGAACTTTTCTTACCGCTCCACATCAGGTGGCGTTGACTCCTTTTCCTAAAAAACCATGCCGAAACTTGCTTTTTCTCGTAATCGAAACCAAAAAGCCCAAGTTACTGCCCAGCGATCAACTTCAGCTGTTCAATCACCAATAATGCTGTCAGAAATTAGGACAGACTCTTTCAAAATCTTATCACTTTCCTTGAACAGAAAAGCCAAAGTATCAACGGTCAGGCAAGAAAACCACCCCAGATCTAATAAAACAGTAGGCGTTTACCGTCATAGTTGATGAATGGCAGGTCGTTAATCACTTGGAGCCATCGCTCAGGCTGTATCGCCTGTAATATGTTTACGGTTTTATTAAGAAAGAGATTGATTGCTTTTCTTTGGTGCCTATTTTTCGTAAATAAGTTTTTAATTAGCTCGGTCTATCGTAGATGTTATAGTTGGTCAGCCATTTTGTAAAGTGTAATTGAGTTCATCGATTGACGCAGTAAATTATGTGTTTGGTATTTTTATTCTATTCTTAACGTGGTAGCTCTTAACCTTAATCACACCTGCCTGATGGTGAATAATGATAAGGCCGAAGATGTAAGCGAGCTACATGCGGATTCCTCAAGCACAGTAGAACAGGCTATCTTATCCCCTACTGCCGTAACAAATCAATGCTATTAACATTATTGTTATGGGGGGAGACTGAGGCAATATGGCCCTACCAGCTACCACCATCGAAATCTAATTGAACACATGAACTCTATATCTGAGAAAGGTTGTCTCAATAGTAATAATACTAGACAATAGTAATAAAATCATTCTTGTCAAAAGCTGCACCTCTTTTAGTCTTTGCATTTAGAAATTCTTGCTGTACGCTTGGTTTTACTTTGACATTATCTGCGGTAACCCTATATTACTGGCGCAAATATTAGTATGAATGCATCATTATTGATTATAATGGGATCATTAGGATATATAATATCTTCATTTTATGTTTTCAACCCCCGACGAAAAAAGAGGGGTGTTATTAGTTTGACGTGTCTGTCTGTGTATCTGTGTGTCTGTCTGTGGCATCGTAGCGCCTAAACGAATGGACCGATTTTGATTCGTTTTTTTTATTTGAAAGCTGATGTGCCTACGATGGTTCTTACCTATAATTTATGAAGATCAGTTCAGGCGTTTGATGACTATCAGCTCATTTTCTACATAATAATAGGGTTTTACTAACTTTTGCACATCCAATTGATTTGAATTTGGTGTACTGTCACTTCGGTGACATTCCCATGACATACTATCCTTGAGCTGATTCTACACCATCAAATAGTCTGCGGGATGCTTAATTCTTCAGAAAATTACAGCAGATATAGCGTGTTTGGGCTCATAAGAATAGTCTCAATGAGATGGTGTTAGATAGATGAATAACGGCTTTTATTAAAAATAATTTCGACAGTTATAATATAAAAATAAGTTTATAGCGTAATACAATAATATATTGCAATTTGTAAAAGTGAGCTAAGTTATATTAGGTATAGTAAGGTAGTATTAACGGATGTGATCATAAATGATATTAAAAAATTCTATAAGTAAGTTATGTTGTATGAAATATATTGAAAACTGTTTATGTATTATTTATTTATTCAAAATTTGTGGCACGGTGAAAAAAAAATGTACAAGTGGCGGACTTCACGCCTAATAGCGTTCTCTACCATTCAACCAACCTGTGGTGTATCTATATAAAAAATAAAGAAATAATTTATAAAACTAAAAATGAAAAACAAATTGTGTCGTCAGCAAATAGAGTTAATAAACTCACCCGAATTCATGAAACTCCTGACAGAGAAAGATTTTTCCTTGAAAGGTCAGATATCATTGACTTCAAGTTGACTTGGTAGAGGTCAAGACAATATTACCTACTATCTGTTATAAAATCGACAGAAACAATTAATTTTAGTTAATATTTCTGAACCTTTGTTTTTCATTATTATTAATTTTGTACAAAGCACGGCAATTGAATAAATACCACCTGAGACTATTTAGAAAAAGTTCGCGAGTTAAACTGAAAATACCAGTAATAATAGTTTGATAGAAAATTATTCAGCCGACTTGTGCCTGCAGAAACGGAAATTTTATTTATTACTCAATCGTAAATTTGTGTGCAAACACATAAAAATATTATGTCGTACACACAAGTATTAACCCACCAGTCATTGCACAGGGTTGTCACAAAATGTTTACTGGAGCTGTCACTAAAACTGGTTCCAGGTCGGCTGTCGGGGTCGCTCGGCAGGTTTCGACGTCGCTCGGCAGGTTTCGCCCTATGATTGATGGCCGTGTCGTTAATCACTGTGGCGGGCTCATCAGTCATCGCCGGGGGGAATGCCACAGTGTAAATAGTAGTCGGTAATACTAATAACTTAATCAAAGCATACCCTTTTGGAGTCTGCTGAGTGCAATGTTCAAAGTAAGAACAAGGATAGTGTCGTAGACAGACCTAGCGGACTATCTATTGTACTATTTATTAACAGTATAGTGTTTTTTAAATTATTTTTTGTTTGGTTTGCCAACAGCTATTACATTACAAATAAAAAGCTACTTATTACATTGACACTTATTCACTAATTTCACCACATATTTCTCTCAAGCGTAATGCATTGCCATATACAGGTAAACACCTCATTCAAAGTATGGCGGAAGTCGGTTCTTACTGATATTATTTTTAAATGAGTTTATTAAATAGCGGAAAAAAAGAGTTCAAGTTACAAAGTACAAAAGTGAATGCGTGCTATAAAATATTTAAAAGTGGTCGATGCTATGTTTTTGAACTTAATAGGGAGCCAAAATGCAGGTTTTACAGTTGGCCGCCGTCCATATATGTATGTAAGTAATGTATAATATGCTATTCCTACATTTTCATACCAAAGTTGCTTAAGCCTAGTGGTAACGGTTGTATGTAATAGATAGTTCCAATCAATAAATAGCACGCACGTTTATCTTGTCGCTCGCCGATTTGTTTGGAAAAAGTAACAAATTATTTGTAAAACCTAAACATTGTGTACACACGGGCGCGGTTGCCACTCCCGTATTTATACTTTGTATATTAGGTGTGGACGATTATTACTGTGTTTATTTAAGGAGAGATTAAGATAGATAAGCGATCCGTCAGGATGATTACACATAAAATTGACAAGTACGTTTCCTCGAATTTCAGTAGAAAATTAATTAAGTAGGCCTATTTTTTCACAGACCACTACCTATATTTCATAATAGGGATGATGTTCAAACTCCGTCAGTGTATCTGTCATTGGCCTACATAACGGACAGTTTCCACAGTGTTAAACAATGTGAGCTTACAGAGAGTAAATTAATTACAATGATTTTATAAACGGCTGACATTTGCAAAAAAAGTTGAATCATTTTGTTACATAATAAAGTATTTATATTTGTCAAGATAATTTACAGTGAATTTTTTGAAGTGTAAAATAAATTCAAATCTATATATCGTTTACTGCAAACAACGCACCCTTAGCTACGTCATAATATTGACTCTAAAAAGAGGTTAGAATGAAGAGCTCAATCGATGAACTTTATTTTTTCAACAGTGGCAAGCGACGGCTGGCAGCCGCGTTCGAATATCAAATAATTCAAATATTTGGGCAGCGCTCATCGATCACTTACCGATGATAGATGGACTTATTCCCTTCACATTTTCAAGCGGATAACGTCGTAAAGTACGCAGAGTCTCCATTGAATAAAGACTTAAATGCAGTTGTAAATAAAGTCGCTTATTGAATACTTACAAATCGAGACGTTAGAAGTCTTTAGAAGCAAGTTGGCCCTAATAACAGATAGGTCAGTGTTTGTTTAAGTGCAAAGGGGCTCCCTGTTTGCTCGATTGACATTATCGTTTATGTTTCACTTAGAAATAATTTATTGATGCCGCACTGCGCTGGATTAGATAAATGTTTAATTGATGTGAGTTTTATTTGTTATATTGATGATGGCGATAATTCTACGATACGGACTTTTGAAAAACATGATTAATGTACACGGCTACGTAATTAAGGCTTTGGTCCTTAATTTGGAGAGATAAAGAAAGATTCAAGATGTAAAGTATCATTAAACAAAAGTATAAACCTATAACAACATTAGTTTACTTCCAAATTAACAAAGCAATCTTTTATATTACTTTAATAGTTCAAAAGTGTTATGTTGATTGTATTGAACTGCCAAAAAAAGTACTTATCTTTGTTCTAACAGTAAAATTTAAATATAACGCTTTGTATCTAAGATACCAGACAAATTCTTTTGGAGAGAATTAGAGTATTTTCCACTATAATGCTAATGCCCAACTAGGTCAGCATCATCATCATCATCATCATCATTTTAGCCGAGAGACGCCCACTGCTGGGCATAAGCCTCCCCCAGGGATCTCCAAACCGATCGGTCCTGCGCTGCCCGCAGGTCAGCATACTACTATTTATTTTGTGTTGCTTTCGTGAGTATAGTTTCCAGAGCTTATTGAAGGATAGCGCCATGCTTAGAGTTTGTGGAATCGAATTTTACGCTGCCATCTCTTAATTTTACAAGATAGGCAACATTTAAGTAGACCTAAGGGTGCTACGATCATCTATAAGCTACGCTAATAAACGGTATGTAAGCTTCTTTGCCACCCTTGTCATATAAATACAAGGAGTAAACATAATAGTTTTTCTAATCGTTATAGTTAATTTATATTAAATGTAGTCACTTGTATCCAGATTTGCCTCTGTGATCTCCATGAATTTACAAGAAAATATTTAAAAGAGCAAGTTGAATCAAAGCATGAAACCCAGAAGCCGTAAAAAAGCGAAATTTCTAAAACTCATGCGTAGGCGTCACATTAACACTTCAATTTACTAGCAGTAAAAGATAAAGTCGGACGCTCCTTGTTGAATGAATATAAACATCGAGATTCAAATAAAAAGAATTAACATTGAATTACGAGGCGTGATAGCGCGGTGACAGCTGGCTTGGCGGCCATTTTTTCATTTTACACTGTGGACACAACGCTATTTTAAAGAAACGCGTAAAATATAGGGCTGGCAAGACGGTGGCTGCGTTCGTACAAGACAGTGGTTTTAGAAAATTAGCATATTAATGATACACAAAATAAAACACTTCTTAATTTAAAACAAATGGAAACAGAAAAATTGAGAGCGGAGGTCTGGAATGAAAATTAGATATTAAAAATATAAATTCATGATTATATTCTAAAAAACATTTCTGACAGTATTCTGTCTTGTTGAATATTATCATTTAATATGATCGCATACAAAATAATTGTCGTGTCACATCGTAATTTAAAAGTTTTCCAAATGTTCACTGCCCATTGCATTAGCGTTTTATTGAAATTAATTATTATTGCAGTGGAATAGCTTCGGGCTCTAAATGGTTTGTAATTTATTTTAGTATCACTACGCTTTACTTAAACGTAAAACTGCTTTATACATCAATTTAATTCAGACATGTTTAAAAAAGTAAATATTATTGTAGAGTAAATAGTTACCCTAGATAATAATATGCTGTATAATGAATCTCCAAGCTTAAAAACAGTGAAATATTTATTTACGTTTTGTAATGTATTGTGGACAGCACATCAATTGTAACAGTTTGACCTTGAGACCGCCCTTATGCCGTTTGTAATAGAGGCGATTTTCGTAGTGCAACTGTAAAATGAAGTCCAAATCTAATGTTTACAATCATAATTGTTATATTCATTCATATAAGGTGGTGAAAAAAATAAATTACAACATTGGCTACACTAAAAAACACTCGTCTTTTTTATACAATTCATTATACAACAGTTAATAAAAAAAGAACTTTATTTTGGAAATATCGGGTCACTAACCCATGGCAGCAACATCACATTAATCTAATGATTTTTATGGCTTACGCGTCAGGTCTACTTTGCTTTGATTTGCGTGAATTTAAAAAACAATTTCTGTTAGGTCTGTCTGTCAACGTTGAATACAATCATAAATCTTTAACCTAGCATTGATTTTTTTTTTTTACTACTGGATGACAAACAAGCTGACGGCTCACCTGATGGTAAGCAGTTACCGCCGCCTATAGACACCTGCAATAACAAGGAAAAATCAGTTGATATTGTAGGTGCGTTGTCATCCTGGGGCCTAAGATGAAATGCCGTCTATGCCCAGTATTTACACTGGCTACCTTTCCCTTCAATCCGAAACACAGCGAACTGTTTCACGGCTGAAATAAGAAATGCGGTGGTACCTACCCAGATGACCCTACATACGGGCCCACCACCTAGTAAATTAAATAATGGCCTAATGTATTACCAGGTACAGCATGTAGCAGCCCCTCACGCATGCATTGCACTCGTCACGTCACGTCTGGGGTTGCCTTGGGTTTCCTCTGGGCAACCTCCATGGGCGCTAAAGGCCACTTTGGATCCTTCTTCAGCGGGTTCTGAGGTAGTGCCGGGGGCCCCATTCCGGGACCGGCTGCGGTCTGTGGCTGCGGCCGGTTCTGGAGGGGGGCCTGCCCGGAGGTAGCTTGGTAAACTTGCTTCAGCAGATCCCGGGTCACCTTCGTCATGAGCATAGTAGGAAATCGGAGATGGTTTAGTGGGTATTCCCAGTGCCGCTAATATCAGGTGCTGGGCGACCCCCACACAGGCCCACGCTAAGCCGGCGGTCGGCTGGAACAGTCCAGTGGTTTAGGGTATCGTCTATAAGAGGATTCCATCTTCGTAAAAAAAAAGGTACAGCATGTAGCAAATGTTTAAAATGACAAAAACTAATCTTGTGGCTAAACTAGTGAATATAATTAAGTGTTTTTTGTATGTTGATCTTTACCGTTGGTTACATTCATTTTTTGTATTGTCTTCCCCACTCTGTATAATTATTTCTATTCCATTGATCTACGGTCTAAAATCTACATTATGAAATGCTTACAAAAGTTATTTTTTAGTTTCGATTCGACATCGGTGTCGACATCCAGTTACAACAATAATGTATTCGGCTTCTTTATAAAGAAATAGGACCACACAACCGCCGACTTCCAGAAAAACAACACACTAAGAGTTGTGTGTCATCACAAATAAAAATTTTTCATACATTTATGTTCAGACGTGAGTTAAGGCCCCGTTATGGCTCTAGCGATAAGCATATTTTATTTTTATTGTCCCTTCGTACACGGGGGGCAATCCGGTAATGACTTTTGTGGTACTATTTTCCCCTTAAGTGAACCGATAAATGGGCGGATGGAATAAATATATTGTACTGTTGACACATTTACTCACGCGAAGCGAAGCATTCGTGTTCCTATATAACTGCTGTTTTATTGTATTCAGGAACAGTTTTGCAAGATAAACATGTGCATGTTTATCTTGCGACGAAAAGTTGGGGAACGTTGCAATATTCTTGTTGCCTGTTTTGTATTTGTCTTGTATTCGATTGAAGGAACTTAAAAATTTGAATTATATGTTTTTATTACTGTCTTTATCATTAAAGTTATTGGTAAAATAATAATAATAATGTCCATACACTCACACCTATTATCTGGCCCAAAGTAAGCACCATTAAGAGCTTGTGTTATGGATACTAGATAACGGAGAAATAATTATATGTGTATAAATATTAGAAATGTACTAAATAAACATCCATAAGTCGTAAGCAAATGCTCGTACTCATCATATAAATATTTGCTCCCAACGGGATTCGAACCAGGGACTCCCGACCGAGTAGCCTGTATAGCAAGGGGCACAGACCGCTTACTTAGCCAGTCGGTCGTCAATTATTAAAACCTTCTTCAACATTTTTAGACTTTTATCAATTCAAAAGGTATACATAAAATATTTTAAGTAACCCCCGGCATCATTAATCATCTATCTAACACCATCTCATTGAGACTATTCTTATGAGCCCAAAAACGCTATATCAACATCAAACTTGTAACACCTCTCTTTTTTCGTGGGGGGTTAAAATAGTTCACTTACTGTGAAGAATTTATTTTAATAACATCATTTTTATTAAATAAAAAAAATAAAAAAAGTATATTGAGATATTTTTACAATTAAATTGATCTATCCAACAAAAACATTGATTTATTTAATCCTTATCAATACTTTCTATCGTTCGAGACCTTTTGATATGATTGTGATTTTTTTTTCTCGATGGCTTTGATAAATTTTGTTTTGGTATCTTGCTGCTTTATTAGTATTTTTATATGCACAGTTAGTTGTACGTTAATTTTGTTAATTTTGTATGTTAGTAATTAATATAGAATTCTATATAAGTTACATTAATTACATAAGCAAATGACAATGTAATAACAATAACAAAAAATACCATATAAGGATGCAAGATGTCAAATCGATAACAGATATTATCGGATAGAATATTAATTACAACCATACAAGTTACAAATAAAAAATTCAAGCTGCGTTTCTATTCAAGTGTCAATGTCGCTCAATAAATCACGGAAAACACATTACACTTTCTACTTGCACAGACAAGTATTAAAAATTCGTCCTTTTATACGTTTCGTGCGATATAAAGCCGCCGACATAAAATGGCCACCCACTAGCACTCACCGTATGAAACGACGACCAATCCATTACTCGCACACACTTCACAATGACCATTCAAAATGATCCTACTCGAATAACATACCACACCAAAATGAACTTTAAACCATTAACGATGAGGTGTAAACTTGCATGTTTTGTATCCACAGTTACGTTGTTATTCTACGATCAAGTACAGTCGCGTAATAGTGTGTTTACACAATTCCGCTGTTTTGAAAGCGCAGGAAGCTCGGACCTCACATTCTGTCTGTTTGTCACGATTGAGGTGACAATGGGCTGGTGATGGGACGTCGCCCATTGTGTCGTGTGAGGTAGCGACGGGACGATGTGAAATTAAACTTCGAACCTTATGTTTATACCTTTTTTGTTGTTTCTTGTAAGATGAGATTGTACAGACAGCCGGAAAAGTAAATTGTTTTTCTTATTCCTACAATAGGTAGATATAATGTCATGAATCACTATGAGCTTTCATCGGAATATATGTAAACCAAATAAGTTACAATATATTTTTTCAGTAGGTACTGAAAAAATATATTGTAACTTATTTGGTAAAAGTAAATTCATAGTAGGTACTATGAATTTACTTTTATTAATATTAAGGAGATAAACTTATTTTTGTAAGAATCCATCTCAATTTGTCATTTCCATAAAACTTGACTGATAGAAGCTGAAATTTTTTTTTTACAGTTTCACATATAAATATATCATGCTGTATCCATTACATGACGATCATTAGGCGGGTTTAGGAAATGCCATTATTTGTACAAATATAGCAATATCAACTCAAGCGTGACGTAATGTCACGTTTATACCTATTATTAACTTATAATACATGAAATATAATTATGCAATAGAATTGCTACCTTCGTAGTTCATAGTATGTAATTGGCGTTTCAAATTTTTAGTCACCTGTAGCTAGTAATTTATGTAGTTATTTTAAGTTTTTAGCTATATTTGTTAGCAACATTAATTTTGTTCTGTTGAAAATGTCAAAAATTGAGGGCTAAGCAATCTGAATATAGTTTGAAAGTCAGGTTTGGCTGTATGGTTCATACTTTTGCCTGCCAAAAAAGGTACGGAATGACGATTACGGACTACAACGCACGGTCTATGATTACAAGGATTCAGCAAAAAAAAATTAAGAAGAGTTGGATTGATTCAAAACAGACAAGATAGTTAATTAGTGTAAAGTAAACTGTTAATTAGAGATATGTAAAAGCAAATAAAGTAATAAGTCACAGAAGTTGTATTTTATCATATTTATGTGTGAAAATGAACCTCTTATCGTGTTATTAATTAACATTATTCTGATCACGCAGCTCAATAGACTTCAAAATACTCCTGAAAGTTTCATATTTTAAATATAAGATATAAGCGAAATACGCTAATATATTTGCGATTGGTTTTTTCAACTCTGACTATCCGTTAGAGTTGAAAAAACTAATCGCAAATATATCAAATCATTCATTGCTTAACACACGTGTGATGACCTGTAGGGCATTCCAATAATAAAGAGTACTATGTTGTATGAACATGAAGATATTAACGATTCTAAGGTTGCAAAAAATATATTTATTTATAGTTAAAGGTACCGAGGCTTCGAAAGGTCTATTTTTGTCAGAAAACATTTCAAGACCAGTAGTCATACTACTTAAACAACAGTTGTTATTTCATTTTATTACTCACTGCGGCGACAATGAAATCTCAGAAGCAAATTGTTTCACAAAAATCTTTACGAAATTTCATCTCAATGCCTCGTCACAAATTAGCGTTTATTTATGTATTCGTGTCACACCGACAAAGGATTCCTATTTCGCTAATTTGAGACAAAGAATCTCTCACAGACACCGGACACCCATATCGAATTCGGCTAAACTACCTTAGCGAATTTCGGACCGTGAAATATGTGTTTGTTATTAGAGTCTTCACGGCTTTTACCCTATTTATTTCCCTTTCAAATCACTGCCATTGTTGATTTACTACGCCTGTCTATCCCCTTCACACCGCAATTACTACGTTTACCCCAAATAGAATAAGGAAACAGTAAATTTCAAAGCGTCCGATGTACCGAACACAAAAATTTTGTATGAAGTTTCGTTAGTCTGTGACTCTGAAGGTGGGGTAGACGCCCCAATGAACGGCATTGTCATCGTTTTGATGAATCGATATCTCTCGTATTGTCGACTCCCGCAGCTGTCGCTTGTCAAGAGAGAGATGACACTCGGCTCGGTTTTTCTGACACGTCTTTTGTAATGGCCCAGTGTGGGCTCGGCGAAATGAACCGATATCGATCGCGTGCATTATACTCGGTTTAAAGAGGGTCTTGAGCTTGAATTGAGCTCATAAATAAATAAGCGGTGTCGTGGTGTGTTTGGTTTTTTTATGCAGTGATGATGTACGTGCTTCTTTTGTTGCGTTTCCTAGGGGATCCGATATGGAGGATTTGTCGGAATTTATCACTCAAAATAAATTATCCGAAAAAAATACTGCAGTGATAAATACACACATAAATAATTGTTCGCGAATCCATTGTTGCGACCTTTTGACTAACCGCGCGGAACAAATTTAATCTTTGTATTGACTTATGATAGCTATTAAAGGTAACATGCGTTTTAGCTTTTATCATGTTTTATGGGATTCATAAATAACAAAAGCGATAATATACGTGCGTTAAGTCATCGTTTGTTTTATGATAAATAGAATTAACAATTTCTTTATAGCTGAGATTTCCTTAAATGAATAACAACTTGTGTTCATAAGCTAATTTAAGACATTAATCACAATAAAATGATTAATGGAGACTGTCTTAAACCGGTATAAGACTTTGTTCTTTCATTGTTACTTCATTTCGAACTGTTTTTTGGAAAGTTGTTAATCTACGGAGGTATTTGTTATTATAATTGTGTATTTGACTACAAGTTTCTTATTAATTCGAGGTTTAAAGAAGTCCAAATTGTAACGACTAGGAAACAAAGGGGCAGGCATAGAGTTCCTTTCTTTAGTTGTACTGGTCAAATTGATTATTTATGAGATTTATATAGGACCGCTCGCACGAGTGAGTTATTAAAACTCTATGCTACGTAACACGAGCTAGTGCTGAAATTTTCTGTAGTCCTTTTTAAAACCTATTGTTTTGTAGTTAGTACATTATTTTCTTTTATCTCATAAGGCTTATCCAGCGTAAGTCAGTTATCGCTGGAAAAAGTGGCGCAACTATGACATGCTTCACTCAAAACCTGATTACGCCGCTGCTGCTTCAACTCAAAACCTTCCCATACACCCTCTAACTTCCAATAAAAACTGCATCAAATTCATTTAGTGGCGCTCAAGATATAAGTATACCTACAAAGATAGACGTTGTATTTTGTCGGTGGGCGTGCAAAACCGCGTAAGAGCAGTTTGCAATACCGCGTATTTACAAAAGTCGCAAAATTGAAATATCGCGCCAGCTGGCTCTTAGCGCTGATTCGCTTAGACCAGATTCTCATTAAACAACACCCAGAGAAACCCCAAACAAGTTCAGTCAAAGAAATGAGTAGAAATATCCAAGATATTATCTTTTTTCTTCCATCCTGTGAAATAACCAAAAAGTACATACGCGGTATTGCAAACTGCTCTTACGCGGTCTTGGACGCCCACCAACGATATAGTGATAGTAACATCGACACTTTAAAAAGCCTTTGATGGGAAACTCCTTGTGGAATATCGCGGTCAGATAAGACAGTTTATAGTGTTGAGTTCCTAAGCTTTGAGTAAGGTCCTTAGAATTTCTCCGAGAATTGTGTTTGAAAACGGTGATCTGTATATCTGTGTATGGATGTTTTCTACGATGCCAGATGCTTTCTCGAGATTTATAGAAGAGAAGAATCACCACAAATGGAGTAGCGGCAGACTAATTGGGTAACAATCCATATCCAATCTTATTTTATGTTTCATAACCTGAGATTGATGTAACTCAATTCAAAATACAGCGAAGTGTTTCACGGCTGAAATAAGAAAAGAGGTGGTACCTAACCAGACGACCCGTCGACGACGATGACGACGAAGAAGGAAAGGTAGCCAGAGTAATTACTGGGCATGGGCGGCATTTCATCTTAGGCCTCAGGATGACAACGCGCCTCCAATATTATGTGATGTTCCCTTGTTATTGCAGGTGTCTATAGGTGGCGGTAACCGCTTACCATCAGGTGGGCCTTCAGCTTATTTGTCATCTAGTCAATCAAACCGCTTAAAGTCGCCGTATATCACGTTCGAGAGGCAAAAGACTGTCGTATGTCAAAGGAATAAGGTTGTCAATTGTTTATTACTACTCTCCGCTGCCACTACTACAAACTCTTTTCAAAGTCATATCCAAACATTTTACAGAAGACTTTTTACATGTTTCTAAGTCTCCGTCGTTTACAACCGCGTGACGTGTGGACTGGTAAAGTGACCATAATTTTGAGTTATAACACCGTTACCAGGCGTACGCGCGTAATGAAACAGCCTGTATATCACAATTCCAGCCGTGCCCGCCTCTAAATGGTGCCAGTAAATTAGCTTGGGAACACGAAATGGGACATGATGAATGTTGCACTGCTTTGAAATAATTGTTGACATATTGCGGCAGGTTGTTATGAATAAGTAAACTTTTGTTTACGACGATTTTTTCTCTTGTTTTCATAACGTGAAACAATGGTTTGCGTTACAGCTAAAGGAAATGGATATTACAATAATATCACGGAGTGCTTTGAAGAGCTTTTTGACCTAATCCCACATTCCTACTTCCTACTCACTGTACTGTACGCGGGTCCTCGGAGTCGTCGCTTGACTGTCTCCACGTCAACGCCACGCACAAAGAAATTAATAATAATAATAATAAAACTTTATTTTAGACAGTCTCCATATAAATTTGTTAGTCTGCACCTTAAAATCCTATGTTAGTAATTAAAATAACGTAGGGTGACAAAAATAAAAGAGAAAATAATTTAGGAACTTGAGTGTTCCGCCCATATGCATCGCGATCCAATGCATTAAGTAACTCGTGTCTTTGGAGAACTTCTACAACTTGAGATTTTTTATCAGCAGATCTGTTCTCTCTTTTCCATAGCATGGGTTTCTTGAAAAGAGGCGTGATGAGGCAAGGTGCTTTATGGGTCCATAAGGTGGAGGCGGTTGGGAGAGTATTTTTCCAAGCTACGTCTAAAAATATTTTCCCGTCTATATCACTCAAGGGCGAAATAAATAATTCATTCACGAATATTTTTTAAACATTATCAATTTAATAAAGATACCTATGAGTTAAAATGTTTCGTGATCTGTTTGCCCAGAAAATTGAGAAACTTTTCGTATCTTTGTACAGAATTTACTTGAAGGTATAAATTAGGATTTTTTTTTACCGTGATCGCTAAGATACTCAAATAAGTACCTAAACTAGAAAAATCAATGTCCATGCCGGGGAACGAACCAGCGACCTATCACAATCCCCCCTATCATCTCAGCGTACTTGTTTTTTTACCAGATAATCAGTAAACAGGGCATGGAAGGCATTTCATCTTAGGCCTCAAGATGACAACGTACCTCTACTGCAAGTGATTTTTTTCCTGTTGTTCCCAGATGTCAGCTTGTTTGTCATCTAGTTGTATCAAAAGAAACTTTCAAGCAAACGGCCTCCCAAATCTCATACGGGACCCCAAGCCGTCACGTGTTGAAACGTGTTCGCGTCGGCTCACGGTCAAATTGAAATATACCGGGGGCCATATTCATTACCGCATCTCTCGGCGGCCATAACTCAAACTTACGACCACCTTTTACGAGTTTTAAGAGCCTCCTGTGCTCAACTCTGTTTATGACGGTTTCAACTGTACTTTGAATTTAAAACTTTTACAGACGTATATTCTTGTTGATGCGATGTTAGAGCAGGCATTATATAAAACTAGCTTTAGCCCGCAACTTCGTCCGTGTGAATATAATTTTTCCGAATAAAAGTAATCTTTGTTCTATTTCAGACTGCAATCTATCTCTGTGCTAAATTTTACCTAGATTTGTCCAGCCGTTCTGCAGTGGTTCTGTAACAAACATTCATCCAAGCTTTGTCATTTGTAATAAAATTAGGTTACTAGCTTTTGCCTGCGTCTATGCGTGGATGTTGGTTGTCGCTCTAAAAAGTATCCTATGTCCATTTTGGGGTCTTAAACTATTTCGATACCAAATTTCATCGAAATTGGTTAAGTAGTTTAGGCGTGTAAGTGTAACAAACAAATTTACTCTCGCATTAATAACATTAAGGATTACTCAAAGAGTTGCTAATCTCAAGTGGCAGTGAGCACATTGCTCCCACCACCGATGGCTATTGGAGCGAAAAGGTTCCGCAGTGGCGACTACGGACCGAAAGACGCAGGGTGGGCAGGCCTCCAACAAGGTGGACTGACGATCTGGTGAAGATCGCATGTCGTTAATCGCTGACTGCCTGCAGCGCAGGCCGATCTTCATGGGAATCATAAGGGGAGGCTTTTGTCCATCAGTCTGTCTTGCGGCTGTATTATGTATTTATAACGGTGCTATACTTTTTCTATTTTATTACTGTACTTCTACTGCCGAATCGCAGTTTGGATGCAGTTGACGCGACTGCATTGAAACTGCCTATCAATTCTGCATTTCGATTGATGTCTCAACTCTGTCCACCTGTTATGCGAAGAGTGGAATCCAAATGCTTTAAAAGCTTAGATCGAGCAGTATCGATCACAGTAAACGTCTCCACCCTACTATAAGGTAACTCATCACATCCCGTTTGAAGAGTTTGAAGGAACTCATATAGTAGAAAGGAGAGAAGATGTGCACTGGCCAAAGACTATACTCCGTGGCACTGGCAGAGTTCCATACTTTGGTAATACGACAGAGACAACAAGTCACTAAACTAAATTTATTTGCGCGTAAATTAGAGGTGGAGATAATGTATTCATGGATGACCCCGAAGACCAGCACGCGAGTTACTGTGAGCGAAGCCTTCATCTCGCCTAATGGGTGGTGATGATAAGGCTTACAACGGAAGCCAGCTCCACCCGGAGTTCTCAACCACAAAGGTTTCAAACATTTGCCATGCATAAGTCTAATAATAATGAAATTATTAACAATTTTCGGCTTATATGAATAGCTAAAATTTGAAATAAAACCAATTTTCCGGAATTAATTCGCGTTTGATTATATGTTACATTATTATTATACACCCAACGTTTCGATTACTTTACAGCGATCGTGGTCACGGGAAAACTGAAGATGTCAATTGTCTTTAATAAGTTTTAAGTTAACTACCGTCCTTTGTGTTATATTTGGAGTGCTCCGATTTAAGCATACGAAGCTGGTGGTACGCTCCAACCATCTTCTCTATCGAAATCAGGATGTTTTTTGATTTTAACAGCCTCACGTAACATTCTAGGAATGAAGCGGTACTATTTGGCGAGGATTTAGGGATTATCAAATCTGCTATAATGATAGGGTTCGTCAAGAGCGTGTTCACAAACTGCTGATTTCGTCAGTTTGGCAGTGTGTGAACATGCTCTTGAGTCATCTTCTTTGACATCTTCAGTCTTCCCGTGACCACAATCGCTGTAAAGTAATCGAAACGTCGGGTGTATAATAATGTATCGTCTAATTAAACGCGAGTTAAATCAGGTAAATTGGTTTAATTTTAAATGTGTAGTGCTCGCGAAAATATAAGACATTACTAAGCTAAAAAGCTCGGACTAAGCTGAAAAGGTCGGTTATGAGGCGCTCGGTGGCGTATTGGTTTGAGCGCTCTGGTTTCGATACGAAAGACAAAGCAACTTTCGCCGTAGTCGAACCTAGGATGGGTCATTCAAAGTTTGCTATCTCGAGCTCCTCAGTGCTTCGGAAGGCACGTTAAGCCGTTGGTCCCGGTTGTTTCTGCAACCGCATTAACCCACTAACCCGCATTGGGCCAGCGTGGTGATGCTATGGCCCAAACTCTTCATGTGTTTCCCATGTAGGAAGGCCTGTGCCCTGCAGTGGGACGTATATAGGCTGACGATGATGACTAAGCTAAAAAATGCTATTACTCAATAATAAGAGTGTTTTTCGAAAAATCCTCCGATAAATTTTTAGATTAGTCTGACTTGAGTATGCGTGTAAAGTCCTATTAGAATCGAAATTTATTGTCCATTTCCAATATTTTCGACTTGAAAGTTTGTATGTCGACAGCACATCAAGCGTAACAGTTTGATCTGGACACCGTCCTTATTCCGTTCGTAATAGAGGCGGCCATTGTTGTGCAAATGTTACACTTGATGTGCTGTCGTCTGTACGAAATGTCGTGTGGCATGAACACTTTTAACTTAGTGCTGATTTTGTACAAAATCTATTGCATTATGAGCTGATCATTTTTCATCGACAGGTAATAAATATTTAATTAGAGCATATTCTCTTTCTCTCAATATGTATAAGAAAAAAATCAGGAATTTAATTAGCTTTCAACGAAATTTAGATAGATTTAAAAAGACCATAGCCCATTTTAGACGGCATGCTGTACGTACGGTGGTTATTCCTAAATACTGCATTTTACGTGTAAAATGCAGTATTTAGGAATAACCACCATGGAACGTGTTCCATAAAGTCGAAAATTGCACACACCTTTCTTAATGTTATAATTTATGAAAGCAGTTATTTTTGTTTTCTAAAAAACGAAATGCACTGAACTTGAATTTAGATTCAGCTTTGTACTTCAAACCTAAACCTTATGTATATTTACTTGAATAAAAATTTAAACAATTTTGACTATTTCATGTTATGTAGGTAAGATTTTGTAACGCACCTTAAATCCGGCAATTTTTAGGGGTTTTTTATTCTAATTTAGTCGTCTTGTTATCCAAATTTTTTTATAAGCTTAATAATGAATAGTATTTGTAAGTATCGATAGTTTTTAACCGACTTCAAAAACGAGGAGGTTCTCAATTCGGCCGGTATGTTTTTTTTTTTTTTTCAATGTATGTACACCGATTACGCCGAGATTACTGATCCGATTTACGTGATTCTTTTTTCGTTTGATGCGGAATAGCTGCCATTTGGTCCCATAAAAATTTTTTCAACAACAGTTGGGTACTTTGGTTTTAATTAAAAAAAACTGAAATTATGAAATCGTCTACATAAGCGAAATTGCGAATTTTTACTTTTCCAATGACTTTTTAGTGAAACGATACGATAGTAGGAAACAATATAAGTTGACGGTCACCCATCTAGCTTCGACCGTAGAAAGTTATCACTAAAAATTGTGAAAAAAAAAATTTTAAACAAAAATTAAAACCGACTTCAAAAAACTGAAAAGGATGAAATAATTAAATTTAAGTAGGTATTCATCCCCTAGAAACATATTTTTGGAGTTGGTGCTAAGTGATTTCCAAAAACAATAGAAAGTAAAGCATCGACTCCAAAAATATGTTTCTAGGGGATGAATACCTACTTAAATTTAATTATTTCATCCTTTTCAGTTTTTTGAAGTCGGTTTTAATTTTTTTAAAGTCGATAAACTACCATTTAGCATCCATGTATTAGGTATTTGTTTAAGCTTAAATTTTGAAGTTTGTTTATAAGACGGCCTGTCATAAGTTTCGCCCACATTATTACACAAAAAATAGACTTATCAAATACATATTAATATAGATATCATTTTCCACACAAAAAAAACCTTTAATCTACGAACTGCTAAGACTAGGGGCTTAAATATCAATCACATTATTATCCGGCCATTATAAATTAACACGCCAAAAACAGTCAGAAAATATCACCTGCCAGTTTTTATGCCAAACTATGCCAAGTCGACTACAAAGAAACGCCAATCGCACAATTTATCACTTGAAACATCGCCTTTACGTATAATATATTAGGACATTACAGTATAATAGGCTGGACTGGCAAATCGTTTGTCATTTTGATTCCGCCAACATAACAAATGCATTTCTAAGCGATTCTATTTTTAGCATAGTAAAGTCCAATTTCGGCTTTTAATCTGAGCTTTTCTATTCTTGTTTTACGTTTGTTAGAAGCGTGTACGAATAAATTGTGTTTCTTATTGTGAGATACACAATTCGATGAAAAGATTTGAGATGTCGATAAAAAATGTGTCGCGTCATTAGCCGGTTCCTATTACTTTTTAATAGTGTGATATTGTGTTGTATTTTCAATATGAAATTTAATATTCATGTCATTCATAGTCGCGGAGACATCTGTTGTGAGGCCACTGTTGCCTTGATGGGTAGTAAAAAAAAGTTCGACCTTGTATGCCATATTGATAATAGACGGACGTCAAATATATTGTTCTTTTTTATATTTCTATAAGAATTATTTGTATTATCATTTTATCATTGAGCAAACTTACTATGTACGTACTTATCAGTGTCACACTTAGAGCAGTTTAGCACTAAGTCCGATCCGAATCCGATCCGAACCCGTGAAAATATGGTCTGTAGGTAGCCGTAGAACTATTTCTATGGTATTTTACGCACTAGATCCGATCTCCGCTCCTGAATTGCTTGGATTTGTATCAGAGATCGGAGTAGTCCGTAAGCAATATCCGAATTCGGTCCGAGTTTTCTAGACCAATATTTTCACGGGTTCGGATCGGATTCGGACGTAGTGCGAAACCGCTCTTAGTGCTAAGAATAGGTATTGTAGACAAGGGACAGGAGGTTCATAGAAATATATCGCGGGTATATGGGGATATACTATGGGATGGATATTCCGGTGTATATTTTTTCCAACTGGTATCATCATCATCTTTATATCAACCTATAGCAGTCCGCTTTCTTTGTCCAGCCACTACCTGTCGCCTTCTTTAAACAGTCGGTCAACCTAGCAGAGACACCGCGTTTGCCGAGACGCAGGCGGAGAATAAGGTCGGCGGAGAATAAGGTCACCAGAGCTCATCGCGAAAGCAATATGTTTTTATGTTGGGATCAGGGCGATTCGTCTCCGTCGCTTTCATAATATTGTGTTGCGGTGTGTGGTATCTTCTGGAAAATGCGGTAAGTGGAAAATTACTTTGTATGTAATTCATGTAAATAACGCGATGCCTTACCTCCCAAAACCAATTTGCCTCAAGTGTAAAAAAAACTAATAATGTTTTTTTATACAACTAGATGACAAACAAGCTGACGGCCCTCCTGATGGTAAGCGCCACCTATTATTTCTAACAAGGAAAAATCACTTGATATTGCAGGTGCGTTGTCATCCTGAGGCCTAAAATGAAATGCCGTCCATGCCCAGTAATTACACTGGCTACCTTTCCCTTCAATTCGAAACACAGCGAACTGTATCCTACCTAGACGACCCTACATACGGGCCTACCACCTAGTATTGTTCTTTGCTCGCGCCATTCCATTAAACTTATATTAAATTCCTAACATAAAAGTTTTAGATACAACATTACACAACACCACTAAATAAGTTGAAACATCAACTATCTGATATCTACTGAAACATCTACGCCGTAGCGCCGTAGCCCGTAGCGCCGTAACCCGTAGCGCTACGGCTGAAATATGGCCCATGTATTATTCAAAGAAATTGCCACATATTTCATCCCGGCGAAATAACTCACAGATATGTGTTGCGCGGTACAGAAATTGGGGACACCACAATTTGAAAAAGATTTTTACATCCTTTAGACGCTAAGCTCTTTGCATTGAAATGATAAATCTTAAATAAATTCTTGAGCAGCGCAGCATACACATATCTTTATCACTCTCGTTTATTTATATTTTAGTCTCCATCGAAGCCATTCTATTTGCACAAGTAAAAATATTACCTGTTAAAGTATTAAAAGTTGACAAATAAAAATTTTCGATACGTATAAATTGTGATGTCTTTATGAAACCAAATTTCAAAACAACTAGATTCAATAAATTGAAGTCTTGAAAGGTAAATTTGTATAGTTAACATCCCATCAATCATATAACAGCAGATTTTGTAATGCTTGTTACACTAGATTAGTGGTCGTCTGTACTTTGACAAATTAAAATGCTAAGACTTTAAGCCCTTAAGTGGCATTAACCAGGGTTATGACAATTTACGGGGATGGGCTGGTGAAATTGCTTCGGCAGAGCCCAGTCCATCCCCAATAAGGGCAATGGAGTTACCGGGGAGTTTTAGTGGATATTCCCAGTGCCGTTACGATCAATCACTGGGTGACCCCCACACAGCCCGTCGCTTTGCCAGCAGCGGGTAGGTCAGTAAACGGATTCCTCCCCAAAAAAAAAGAGCTATGACAATTGAAAAATCAATCTGATGCTTAAACTTTTTTGTTATTAAGTATTTTAATATTTTTATTGGTGTTCATAAATTGCAATTATATAGAATAAAATTAACTTTCTGTAAGGTTTACTTATCTTTTAGTAAATACTAATCCAAGAAATAATATAAATACGAAAATTTGAATGGATGTTTGTTATTAATGACGCCAGGACCCGTAACACGCCTATGGACCTAACCTTTCTCCACCACATAAGTCCACTATTAAAAGACAAGTCTTTCTATTTGACGAAGGGAGAGGACAAACTTTTGTCCACTCCCCAGGGAGTTTGCCATTCTAAGGGGGCAGAATGGCTGGACGAAGCTACAGTATTATAAATAGGAAAGTATCTGTCTGTCTGTCATGTTTTCACTCCTAAGCCGCTTAGCTGAGAAAAGACAGGATACCCGACATCCAGGCGTAATAGAATTGAACCAGATTATTTTCTTAAATATTCCACAACAAACAGAATTCTCTTGTCTCGCTTTAAACACATTTGTGAACCGTGTCGCAGTCACCATAAGGCCGCCCGCGGACTGGCTTCACCTTATCTGTGCCAAAGTGATTCCGCGACGGCCCGATATTTATGCCTCGCGGGAGATTTATCGCGGCTACAACCAAACAACTTTACTACGGGTTTACTGGTACTAATTTTGGACCTGTAGAGTAGATTAAGAACTAAGACAGAGAAGAAAATAGTGGAGAGCGGGCATCGCATGTATTGTAAGAGAAAAGAGAGGTAGACTCACAGCGAAACAAAAGAGAGGAAGGTATATTTGACACCTTACAGAAGATCGCAGCTGATTAACACTACTTTGTAGTTATGTGTTCCTGTGGAGAGTAGGGTCGCCAGAGCTCATTTACGAAGCCGTTATGTTGGGAGTAAGGATCTCGTCTCCCATGCTGTCAACATAACGTATTCTCTTAATTTTTAAACTGTAGGCAGAGCATGTGTGGTGCCCAAGGTACTACGAGCGTCTATAGGCTACAGTTGCAACGCGAGAGTAGTGCCCAGGGTGATATAAGCGTCTATAGGCTATGGTAGCAACGCGTAATACCCTCTTTGCTGATTCCTAAGAATATTGTCCTCGTACCAAAACATTACTCTATTACTCTCTGCTGCTGTAAACTTTTTTTTCACCAGCTAAGAAAAAGAAAAGAAATAAATCAAGAAAGAAAAGAAAAGAAATCAGAAATTAGAAATCCACATTCAAGTAATAGACTTTGGAACAAATGGATTCTTTGAAAAAGGAGGTCCGTTCGTTCCTAACAGGATAGATTTAAAGGGAAACAGACCAACTGTAAATTATTACGACTAGATGAAGAGAATTAGAGATTTTACTTTGCGTGTCACTGGTATAATTCTAAAGCTATTATTTGCACTTGAATAAATTGAATTTTCGTTCCTGCAAAGCAATTTAGGTGGCCTTCATAAAAAATCATAATTCTCTATAACGTTACAATTTCTCATCTTAATAATTTAGTCTAACCAAATCCCCTATAACACGAGATTAAAAATGCTCGTATCCGTGACGTCAGCATTATAAATTACGCTTATCATCCTTCCTGCATAAGCCGGGGAACCCTACACCTACAAAAAATACATTTCCTTACGATGTATAATATTTTAAAACATCCCCCTTGCCTTATACAAAATGGCTGTCGGCACTCCGTGCTATTTTTCCTTTCAAAGATGGTGTGTGGCATAAGCGGAAAAGGAACGCTAACGTTTGATCCTTGATGACTTGGATTAGCAACAGCAGCTCAAAAACTACCGATTGTTTTGGTACCAATCTGCTACCAATTTATCAAAAGGCTACAATTTTTATATTCAACTTAATAGTCAGCTGGTAATGGGGAAGCCTCCAACAAGATGGACCGACGATCTGGTGAAGATCACAGGTAGCTGCTGGATGCGTGCAGCGAAAGACTGACCGTCATGGGAACCTTTAATAATTCCGTTAGTCCAGTAGTGGATGCCTTTCAGGTAAAATGATGATGACAATGATGTCAGTCAAACACTTAAGTTTAATAAGGAAAGTTCGTTTCTGTCTTTCAAAGTGATCATAAATGATTATTCTCTAGAATGATAATTTGTTTGTCAGCAGACTCTACATCGATATAGCTTTCCTTTAATTGGTGTTACGAAAATCCAGAGCCATTATTCGCTCTTGGTTTGGATAGAATTAGAAAAATCACCAATGTCCTAAACAAATTCCTGTTATCTTACCAAGTTACCTTCATGTTAGGCAGGTCAATGTTCCCTTTACGATAGCCAGTTCCCTCCATGTTTCTCAATTTTAGCAACATCCCGGCATGTTACAATTACAAGGCATCGGAGGCATTTACATCTTTTGGCTCCAGAATTCTAGTAGTTGAGACCACCGCTTCAGATCTAGTACTCCGGGGTTCGATTTCCATGGGGTTAGAATTTTTTTGCTTTGTTTCGTTGGTGGTCAGAGCTTATTCTAAACTCACCTTGCTAGCTAAGCCTATCGCCTTATCAATAATGGTTACTGCATAGCTGTTGCAGCCCGCATTTGTAGGCAGGATAGCCAGTTCCTCAGTAGTTGAGGAATCCAGGTGTAGCTCACTTCCATCTTCAGCCTTATATCACCTCCATTAGATGAGATATAGGCCAATCAAGTGATTCCTTGATATTGCAGGTATCGAACATGCTTGCCCGGGGGTAGGCTGGTGAAATTGCTTCGGCAGAGCCCAGTCCATCCCCAGCAAGGGCAGTGGAGTTACCGGGGAGTTTTAGTGGGTATTCCCAGTGCCGTTACCATCAAGCACTGGGCGACCCCCACACACGCCCGTCGCTTCGCCAGCGGCGGGTAGGTCTGTAAGCGGATTCCTCCCCGAAAAAAAAAAAAAAAAAAAAAAAGGTATCGAACATGCAGACGATCGATCTGATGGTAATCAAGTGTACCTTCTACTTGCTCGACATATTTTTATTTCAAAAATGTGGTATACCGATGGGACAACTTATATAAAGATTGGTATATTCACAAATCAACCTTGACTTTCTCAAAATCGCTTCCGATCCTGACAAAACCCCTGCCATGCGTGATAAATTCCCCGGGAGTTCCCTTACACTTGGCGTAGCAGACAAAATAATTTATGTACCTAGTTTAGTGGGTACTTTTGTGAATAAATGGCCATTCTGAGGTGAATGACATCTTTGTTATGCCGCGGAGCAAGTTTAGATTGCTTTCTGGAAGAAAAATATGACGCAATGTGCAATTTTTCACAGATGGCATACGGTGTTTTTCTAAGGACAGTGAATATGATTTGGTTTAAAGGGTTGATGTTGTGGAAGTGACTTTGCCGTGGTGCTTTCTACTAGATGGAGTTGTACAACGAACTTGAACTGAACAGATAGTAAATATTTCCAAGTAGGGGAAAATACTTGGATTTCAAATCAGGAGGTGATATGACGCAAGAAGCAGAAGCAGAGAAGAGATAGATTTAGAAAGATTGCTTGTTAGGTAAGTTCTTTAGTGAATGAGTTTATTGGTATTTGAAGATTTAAAACTTTTTAACATTATATTTCAACACACGAACGAGTCTTTTTTAGATACTGACGCAAGGTTTTTATTTTTAATAAATTTTTATTGATGATGTACTTAACATCCTAATAAATTATCCTATCCATCCAAAGATTGACTGAATGAGATCGCTATTAATCGATAAGGCCGTTGTACAGTTTGTATAAATAAGATATTTATACAAAAACTATATCATCTTCTGGGGTGGAAACAAATTTTTATTATGATGGTAAAAAAAATTTAATAAAGTGTAATAAACAATACTTATTCTCTGTGTTGGTAGATCATTACGTCATCGTAATGCAATTATCAAAAAACTAAATACGTGTTATAGTTTAGTAGAAAGAATTTAAACTTCAACACTATTCTTGGACACAAAGAAACTGGCAAAAAATTAGAGCCCCATCAAATTGTAGTTGCTGGCGCGGGCGACCATTAGTAGGAACATTTGTTCCCAGGGTGTGCTACCGATAGCATCAACACAGTATAATGGGCTTTTCAGTAGACTTCACAAACCATCTTATCTTATTGTGGAGCCATGAATAAGTCACAGTGCACTTCGACCTATTGGGATCTTTTGTGCCTTCCTTGTGTTTTGCTCTTCCTGTGTCAAGAATATACCTGTAGATGCCATAAGCCTTATTTTACTTCAGGCAGAAGGAGTCTGTAGTCTTCTGGTTTTGGATATGCCAGTTAAAGAAGGCTCATTCTGGTTCTAACCAGGGCATCATAGTGGGACAAGAGATGCGTCCGTCATGTTTGTAGGTAGTGACTTAGGACAGAAAACAGATCGGTACAGAAAATCGGATCCGAAATTGACAGATAAAGAAAATATTTCTGCCCCCACGGGAATTAAACCCCGGCCTTCTAGATCTGAAATAGGTAGACCACAGACGCGGTATCTTAGCACTAAGATAAATACGACGTACATACGAACGGCGCATGATGTACTCTAGTATGTATAAGACATTTTTTACGAAGCACGGCAATGATCCAACACCAGCTGATGTGAAGCGGTAAGAAAAGTCCATATGCGAAATCAGCTAGTGCAGTTTAGACACTGCTCTAGCCGCCTCCACCTTGCCGGACCAAAAGGTGCTTTTTCACGCCTCTCTTGAAGGAATCATGTTATAGGAAGGAGGGAACACATGTGCTGGCAAAAAATCCAAGTTCTGGAAGTACGAAAAAGAAACGAGGCACTAAATTTCTTTGTGCGTGATGTTGAGGTGAGACAGTGAATTGATGACTCCGAAGAACGGCACGCGTGCTCCTGAGCAGGAAGGGGGAAGGTGGGATAGTATCGAAAAGCTCTTCAGAACACTCTCCGTGATATAGGTAGCCGATAAAAGGCGCTAAGCGACGCAATGTCTCGACGTAATTGCAGAGGCTCAAGATTGTGGTGTTTTGAATAAAGCGAATCGCTGAATCGGTAATCTGTCAAGCGGCGTTATACCACCGGGAAGCTATGACAATTGAAAAAACAGTTGTGTCTGGAATCTCATGCTTGACGTGTTAAAATGCATAAGTGTAGTTTTTCCGTCGTATGTTTACTAAATAACTCACAAAGTCTACCTGACATCACTTGACTATGCCGTTTCTGTGGTTAAGCACGGCTAATGAGCTGTCACCTTTCCTGTTCAAAAAGTTCTCGCTTCCATTCCAAATTGAACCCTCAGCCTTGGCAATAAGGCTCTAAGAAACAACAAAAGGGGTAAGGCAGTTTTTGAATTACGCGACGTTGAACCCAGTTCTCGGTTTGTGTTAACAATTAAATAGAAGATAAAGTAAATTGGTTTGGATCTTAAAGTAAATGATTGTGAGGTTAGTATTTAGAGATTGTTTGGTAACAGAGTATAAGTAGGTTTTTTCAGACTAATGGAATTATTAGATGTACTTATATGGAAAATATAAACTGACTTAATGAATGTCAAATTAGTTATTATTGGCCTTTTCAGAGGAGTGGAAAACACCTACCTTAATTTTATTTTAACATTATTGTAAATGTGAGAAAAATGTATTTAAATAAGAAAAATAACCGTTAAATATATTTTTTTTGTGACTAATACGCAAACATTTGACCACAATCACACCTGATGTTAAGTAATGACATGGCCTACGATGATATATATTTAGCTAGAAGGTGTCTTTACTCTAGCTTTAAAAAGGCCAAATTGTATTTTTCAGGTAACAGATGGGCAGGCAGAGAGTTCCACTCCTATGCAGTTCGCATTAGAAAGGACTTGGCAAAATGCTTTGTGCGGATAGTTCGAATATCCACAACGTAAAGGTGAAAAGCCATTCGGCGTCTGGTCCCTCTATGGTAAAAGGTAGCTGGCGGAATTAATTCGTATTAGTTTGTCTTACACTCGCTAGAGTGTACTGGATAAAAAAACCGACGAACGTGCAACACCACGGCGATGTTCGAGATCTTGGAGTTTAGCCTCTGCTAATACTGGGTTGGTAATAAGTCTTATAGCTCGCTTCTCCAGAGTCCAATGATGCCAGCTGATTAGAAAAGTATTTAAGCTAGAAAAAAATCATGTCCTCAAGCGGGGACTGAACCCTGTTAAAAAGTTTAATACTGTTCTAAATTACAATAATATAAACAGCAAATAAATATGTATGTCTAAATCTTCACGGGTATAAAGTTTAAAGATGGGAAACTAAAGATTTTTATACGATGAATAATTATATGCCAGTTCTTAAGGCAACAGGATTATCAAATACTATAATTCATTTAAATATTAATCTCATAACAGTCATTAAATATACTCGTGCAAACAAATAGAAATGCTGACCATATCGGATATGTTGCTGCAAGTACTGAAATTGACCGTTACTTAAAACTCCTATTTTGAACAGAATATAATCACAACATATTATTTTAATTATAAATCACTTACTGCATACCACAATAATTATAAACGAGATCTTAAGAGCTATATTCAGACATTATTATGGACCCTGTCGGAGACAGCAAAACAATGCTAAGATAAGTTTACGTTAATTTATAAGATAAGTTTATTTTCAAAAATGTCACATCAATTACATACAATATTCATTTTACATGTGGGCAAGATAATTTCTTTTTATTAATATAAGTATTTGTCATAATATAAGGCAATTTGTGATTGATGAAAATAATTTTCTTATTCTTTTGTCTTACATCATTCAGCACATCAACATTAACTCGTTTCGTAACCTCCCTAGTCATATGATCGACATCTTTGTACTTAGCGCATTCTTTGTACTTAGCACAGTTAATGACTAATTTAAACACCACCTGATGAGAAACGATACGAAGAGTCCATATTCGACGAAGACAAGTACAGCACAAACTCACTTTTCTAGCAACTTGCAAGTCCATAAGATCCAATTCACGCCGTCCATGTTTTGGAAGTAGGACAAAAAATCGAGTAACTAAATTTCTATGCGCATGATATTGTGGCAGACAGAGTAAATTGATAACTACTATTACCAGCGTGAGTGCTCCTTAGTTCCTTACTAGAAAAGGGGAAGGTGGGATTAGGTCGAAAAGCTTTACAACGCATTATCCACGGTGTATTGTCGATAGAAATCGCTAAGCGGCGCAACGTCGCGACGCAGTTGTAGAGGTTCAAGGCAGTTTGTGATCTCTACGTCGTCACTGATACGGGCAGCATAATACTGTAATCTACCAGAGCATCAAAGAGGTATTTCGCTGCACAAGTGCAAACAATACTCCGCACAAAGTCAGACCGGAGATTTTTTCTTTTCTTTTTGTTTTGTCAACAAACAGTCATGTAACAATAGCATTTAGAAGTTTCTTAATGCTTAAATATAGTAGACTTAAAGTGGCTAAAAATAATTATATAAATATAATCTTGTATAGCTTGGTAACACAGATGGAGATAAGGTTATCTTAAAATTAATTTGACAATAATTGCAGCTAATATAAAAGACAGCATTTCTTTTATTTTTCCTTTAATCTCTGTTCTCCTCCTTTAAAATCCTTTAAGGATTACAATGAATTGTTATATACTCGTAGGTCCATATCAAAAAATGTTTTATTATAAATACTGCCGGAACAATGGGTAAAAGTGTTCTGTGTATACTTTTTCCGTAATCGACGGTAACAAATAGTGAGAGCATACGCGAGGAGGCTTTAGTCCTCATGAATCTACTCTAACTCCCAGTCATTTCCCTAATCGCCCGATCCTGCACTTCGCCCACAACACAAGCCTCTGCTCATAAATATACGAACGGTCCACGCCTACTGAGTGTAGGTTAAACCCTTTACGAGATAACTCGACAATATTATTATAAACTAACTGCGCCCATAACTTTATCATTGTGGATATCCCGTAATAAATGCCGAGCCGTTCAACTCGACACGTGGCTATTAACTGATGGTAGATAACGTTAAAGAAAATATATTGAAGGTGTGTATGTAACTTTTATCGGAGAAATACAAACATACAATTGGTATGAAAGTAATTTATGGTTTTGGGATCCTTATCTGGTTAAGCAGATGTCTGCTGGTCTTCTATCTCTCTTGTACTGACAGATACTATTCATCATGATCAGCATACCACAGCTGGGCACTTTGGCCTTCCTATGTGGGAGAAACACATTCGGAGCTTGGGCTATAACACCACCACGCTGGGCCAATGCGGGTTGCTAGGTCAAAACAGTCCACTAACAACCTGGACTGGACTAACGGCTTTACGTGCCTTCCGAAGTAGTACCCATCCGGAGATCGACCACAGTGAAAGTTACTTTGTTAGAGTTAGCTTAACATAAAAAATAACAATACACAATAATTAAATAAATATAATTTACTTACTGATAACTATCATGCTTAGAATTATATTTCGTTGACTTATTAAAGCAATTTGAAAAAGTCTGTAAAGCATAAATAATTATTCATGGTTTCGGTAAAAAACGTTGGTTTTTAATTAAAACTGTGCTAACTCGTAATTTTATATTATAATTCGTCATGGTTGCGTTGACCGCATCAATTAACAGCGATGATGTCACGGTGACGAAGTGTAAAACTGTTGCTAATTATGATTAATAACGCTAACTGCGAATAAATTAATTAAATGCTACAAATTTAAATTACCTAGGAGCTTGTCTATGAAATTACCGCTTTTATTACTGGCCATTTCTGTTTCAGCATCTGCTCTAATTCGATTTTTAACCGACTTCAAAAACGAGGAGGTTCTCAATTCGGCCGGTATGTTTTTTTTCTATGTATGTACACCGATTACGCCGAGACTACTGAACCGATTTACGTGATTCTTTTTTTGTTCGATGCGGTATAACTACCATTTGGTCCCATAAAAATTTATTTAAAATCTGTTGACGTTTTTTTATATAAAAAAAAAACGGAAATTATTAAGTCGTCTATGTATGCAAAATTGGCGGATTATTGCTTTCTTATGACTTTTTAGTAAAACGATACGATAGTAGGAAACAATATAAGTTGATGGTCACCCATCTAGCTTCGACCTTAGAAAGTTATCACTAAAAATTGTAAAAAAAAATTTAAACAAAAATTAAAACCGACCTCATAAAACTGAAAAGGTTAAAATAATTAAATTTAAGTAGGTACTCATCCCCTAGAAACATATTTTTTGAAGTTGGTGCTAAGTTGTTTCCAAAAACAATAGAAAGTGAAGCACAGAGTCCAAAAAATATGTTTCTAGGGGATGAGTACCTACTTTTTTTTTTTTAACTTTTTCATTTTTTAGAATTCGGTTTTAATTTTTGTTTTTAAATTCAAAAAATACATTCGAAGTTCTTCCTTTGAAATCAGCACGGCCAGCACCACTGTTTACTAATCCAATGGTCTCGGCAACAACATTTATTGATAAATCAGAGATGTTTGTAAGTCTGTATTGACCTTGTGACAATTGACCTCTACTCCATTCGCAATAGAAACGGCTTTCGTAGTTCAACTGTTACACTTAATGTGCTGTCGGCTGAACATACAATACTTATCTAGTATCCATAAGTCCAAGCTCTTAATGATGCTTCATTTGGTATAGACAATAATACGTAGGTAAGTCTAAACGTTTATTGAATTTATTTTACCTCCCAGTTTGAACTTTCATAATCTGTGAATTATTTGCATATTAGATACAATATATTTTGTAATGCACGCGATGCACGTGAGCACCGAAGGGCTTCAATGAGCGTTATAAAGAAATTTCAAATGATATGCAAATTAAATTATGTTTAAAATATTTTTTTATGCATCATTCAGATATCATGTATTTTTTTGTCACGCAACATTATTAAATGATCATACAAATTTTGTGTTCTTTATCAACAAGTAAATAAAGATTATATATAACAACTCACTCTCAATCAATAAAAAAATCGTTCACCTAAAATATAAATGTGATGTTGACGTAATGCCAATGGATGATGAATTTAATTGATAACAAATCTTAATAAAAGAAATATAAGACAAATTCGTGATTCCTGATGGGTTCTATCTAAGAAGGTTTTACCACAAAGTAGTTCCGTACCGTTCCGTAGTTTGACAAGGGCCGGACAGTGCGAGGATTCATTTAGCGGAGGGACCTTTGATTCATTAGCCGTCATCAAATATTCACGTGCCCACCACATCCTCGTCCAATCCACAAATGGCGCAATTACTAACGTCCCGTCTCGACACCGCTCGAGTTACGAGCTCTTCAGATTTATTGTTATTACCGCACATTTCCTCCGGGTAACGTTTTAATTACACAGATCGACGATAAAGCATCCTGGGGGCGCACTTTTCTTCATTAGAAGACGGATCGCTAGCATCTACATCGCTGGGTTATTTATACCCGCCCACCTCTTAATGGCCCTCCGATAGAACAATTCTTTAGAAAAAAAGATCATATTTCACAAAACCAATAATGTAAGTCAGCAAAGCGTCATCCGCGCATCGTCCATCAAATGCCGAGTAATATTGTATTATACGGAAACCCTCGATACAGCAGGCTTCAAGTCGTAAATCACCTCCGCTCATAACCCCGGATCTGACACTACATGAACTGCCGAAAGGGAAATGGCCGCTTGAAAAACATTCGCTATTTCCTTTCGCGTCTTGTGAGTGCCTTTTGCGAATCCGCACTGGATAGACCTTTGATCGCTATCAGAGGGCGAACAAGAAAGCGATCGACACTTTCCACATTCACTTATCATTTGTCGCTTAGACTCCACTCACGTTAAACCAAATGCGACCTTATTGACAACATATCAGGAAACATTGCGCGTTTGCATCCGCGTCTCAGTTCCTGCTATTTTTTTCCCGTCAAACCCGTCATCAATTATAAAAATTGACACACTCATTTCAGTTTCGACACCCATACTTTCGCTGAAGAACTAGTAAGGGGTGCTGTATGGAAAATAAAGCAATAAGTTCTATATTGGCCTGTCTATCTCTCAAACTTACACCGCATCGCTCGACACAGGGTCGTCCTCAGGCCATTTGTCACGGAGGCCATTTGTACTTGTCGAATCACGACCATTAGACGCGAGTGTGTGACCGCGTGGGGTTAACCCCTGTCCCGACTCTGTTACAATACTATTCAGACAGGCCACAGTGTAACGTAGGATCACAGAAAAGAAAAACGATGGTCGTAGTATGTCATGAACACTAGTGATAAATTGGATTGCATGTGGCTGAATCATTTGTTTACGCGTAGCCTAGTCTGAACACGCGCTAAGGGACACCGCGCTTGTCAATATCGACTTGTATGAGCGGAACTGTCCACTCGATTTATCTTACTTTGCGGGTATTGTTACGGGCGGCTGAGGTTGCTGCTGATTTATAAGTAGCCTAGTTAATTACAGCAAGCGACGACGCGTCGTTAATTTCTCCGCAGCCGCCATTTATCTCGGGCTGTCATTCGAGCTCACAGCTTCCTATTGCCATCTGCGTTTTGAATTGCTCATATGCAGAACTTACATTTAAAACAGACAAATAAATACGTTCGTATAAAACTTAAGTTTATCTCAGTCGCCTTTGAAGTACGGCCCGAGAAAACAAACAAAGCTATAAAGAAGGCCTTTATCGGAGCCACGAGTCGACACGCGAGCTAATTTACAACACAGCCGCGGGTTTTATCTTCATTAACCCATCGATTCACAATTAAGACGCAGAATAAATCTCCGGTAATGCGCTCCCCGTCCGCGCCGGTAGATTCAACTTCAAACAGATGTTATGTATAAATAAAGCCGAACGGAGGCAACCACTCGATATATTCCTGTCCGCGGCAAACTTTACAGATCTATCAGCACTCGAGACTCGGCGACAACTGAGTACTAAATGCTACGGAAATTTGAACTTTAGCGACGGTGCTATCAACTTTCAGACTTCCTAACCAATTAGCGAACACGTCAAGACAGAATATTTAAACATGTTAATAGCGGACGTTGTCAATATTGGCGGTAATCCAAACGCGGCGTTCACGTGTTATGGCGCTTTAGACGGCGTGGAGTAGCAAACCTCATCTTATTTCCAGCGTAACGAGTCGATGCTCACATTCGATTATCTGGCTGCGGTATCCGAGGCATTACACTTGATGTATCGACGGCGACTGCGCGGGATTGTCGGCCGTCACTTGATTTAGTGCGCCCATTTCTTCCTGGCACTCCATACGGGATAGATCCCCATCTGTCGCGAGCGGTGTGACGGATCGCGGCAATCGGAAAGCGTCGAGGGGCCTTCTAATGAATTGTCCCAAATAATTGGGATAGTATTTTATATCGGCGTCATTTGTTCACTGATCGGTCCATTTGTTACGTGGCGTTGATTTGTACGATGCTTTAACCTTTGTGTATTAGGATATTAATCTAGAACGTGCGCTCGCCTTGATGAAAGTACCAAATTCACTAGCTTTTCTGTTAAATCTGTAATGTGTTAATAAAGCAGGTGATTTTATGTTGCACGTATCGTAACAAATGTGTGCATACGATTATTGTTTCAACAAATTGCGTTAAGTGTGTCAGACGGCTCAATAATTCCACCGAGGCAGTCATTAAACATGTCTAAACGAGCTCGGGCGTCAAGAACTCACAATCTAATGGCTACAACATTGTGATTATCTTTAATTATCTCCGCTCCAACGTCGCACTTAACGATTTCCTTTTCAATGTTTAGTTAGTTACATAAATACGAGTTGATCTCATCTTTTTTGTTCACTTTTGATGCCTTAGCTTTATTTTAATCTCAATGACTACAATTTAATAAACGTAGGTAGGATATGATATACATATAATTCGTTATCAGATTCACTCGTTTAAATACACTTTTGAGATACAAAAAAATCTCACAGGCTTTGAGATTCCCTTCTCTATGTTAAATGGTAAATAAAGTAAGTCGCAACCTTATCTAAAACTTCTCTTGAATTTATATCATTTATTGTACACTAACAAGACTACTAAAAGAAATAAAACTAGAGTGCCTTTGTTGACTGGTACTTTTTCAGATCAACTAAACGTTGAGATAGTAAATCGAGTGTACAAAATATTAGGTACTTACGTGAATTTAAGAAAATTATTATTTTTATTTACTTCTTCTTTAAAGAATGATATTCATATGATAATCATAGTAATATAATTATTATAAATCCGAAAGTTAGGATGTTTGTTACTCAATCACGCCAGAACAGCAAAACGGTTGACACGTTGTTATTTGCCAACAAAGATACATTATAATCTGGATTAAGACATAGGATACTTTTGTCCTGGAAATGCGTACTCATGGGATAACGCAGACCAATTCGCAATGGAAGCTAGTTATACATATAAAAACCAAATTTGAAATGTTATTATTTATCATACTCAGAAAGAGGAATTGATTATTAATGAGCCATTGTATTTTACTTGTAAACATTAACACGTACCTATTGAAATCGTGAAACTACTAAAAGAAAAGGCTGTAAGCTTACGTTACCTTCTTCAAGCAACAAGTTTTGTTAAATTTCATGCCCTATACTTACTTTCTTATGAATTGGTTTAAAACAAGTAAGATTTACATGTAAACAAGAACCAAAAAAAATGCGAGCCTAAGGTGGCAGTCGCAGGCCACATTGCAAGGAGGACTGACAACCGTTCGAGTGGAAAGGTCTTCGAGTAGCTGCGTACCAGAAGACGCAGCGTTGGTAGGTCCCCTACAAGGTCAACCAACGATGTGGTGAGGGTCGCGATAAGCCGATAGATGCGGACAGCCTAGGACCGATCGGCATGGAGATCCTTATAGGGGGAGGCCCATGCCCAGCAGTAGGCGTCTCTCGACTGAAAAGATGACGGCGAAGAAGACCTCTTCTGCTCTACTTACTGCGATGTTTGACAGGGTCAATACCCATTTCTGTTGTTTCTATAGTTGAAGTACAAATAAAAGTGTAATATATTTGCAATATATTTTTTATTTCATAGGCCATAAGGCGACGATCAAGAAAAACAGTGTACAGTCGAAAGTAAATCAAGCATAACTGTTTGAACTTGAGACTGCTTTATTACATTCGTGATAGAGGCAACTTACGTAAAGCGACTGTTACCTACACTTGATCTGCTGTCGTGCTCACATCAAAATAAAGCCGCTTATCAGGGATGTCCGTTTGAAAAGTGTACTGTGACAATACAGGGAGGGGGACCGGTCGTGTTCGGACTGTTGAAGCATTGGCTCATTTTAAATGAAGCAGAGAAATTGAGGATCCAAGGACCGAATCCGTAATGAGACTTTATTGTATAACCGTGGATTTCGGTTATCACGCCAAAAGATAGCCAATGTCCTTTTATAGAATGTAATCTGTCTCCATTCAAATCGGTTGAGCAGCTTGGGGGTGAAAACTAACAGACAGATAGAGTTGCTTTCGCATGTATAGTATGAGTAAGCATAGTATACTTAGGTATAGTTTACGAGTTACTTGACTTAGAGTACCGTGCGAAATACTAAAGTATAAATCTAGGCATTACATTTTAATTTTGCATCCATCCAGCATGTTCTTTCATGCATGGAGTACTGTTCTCACGGCGACGGCTCAGTCAAGTACCAAACCGCCTGGATTCGGTGGAACATAGAGCCAAGCCATTTTAATAGAATAAACCTAAAGACAGGTACTAAATTGTTGTTTCATAATTAGTTACAATTAAATGTTTACAACTAATTAATAATTTTTAAACTGATCTGTCGCTTTGGTCTCTGTTAGTTACTACGTGTTATATCGCTTCAAAATTATTGCTCAATTATATGTTTACGCTTCATTTACTTTATGAACGGTATACATTTCATATAATTTTGATTCTTGATGATTCGGTTTATTAGTAAACATATTAATATTAGCATATTTGCTTTTAGCTAAACCTCACTTAGGTTCTCATTAATTTTCTTTACTGTAAATCACTACTATTTCAGAGTTATTAATTTTTGTCGACGATCATTTAGATCGAATTCATTTATTATCTTAGGAGTGTTTTAGTATTGATTGGATGTGGCTTAAGGTAAAATAATACATGTAATTTTATTACTGTTGTACCAGAAAACCTACATGAACCGATATACAGAATTAAAAGTTTGAACATCATTAATTCCCAAGACCCCGTACTTTAATATATCATATTAAATAAAACCAGTTAAACAAAAGGAAAAATTAATGCAGAAAGCATCGAAATAAATGGCCTCTATATTTACATTCACAATATGGCTGCTATTCATCATTCCTCTGGACCGTTATGAAGATAAATCATGCTTATTCACGAATGCTTCGGCCCAAAGAGCACACGTCAAAATAACGAACCAACATGCTTCCGCGTAACCATCATAATCATAAAACCGTCTGAAAGCCTTTAGACGTTGTAATTACGTAAACAGACGTATTGACATGTGTCTGAAAGGTAATCATAAGCTAAAATTTATCACAGTGTGAATCATTCATACGTTAAGACAGCTGACAACGCAGCACATATATTACAATGATCGACAGCCTGACATTACTTGTCACAGAGGGATAATGTTGTTGCCACAGTTAGAAGCCCATCAATCCAAAACCGCACAAAACTCAAAGACCAAAGGTTGAGTTTTCCAAAATAATAGCATTTTCCTAACGCCTTTTCGGTGTAACAAACGTGACAAGTCCAACGAAAAGAACAAAGTTGTAATTGGTATGGCTTAAGTCAAATGAGACCTTATTTCCAACGGTGTTGCTCGAGAATCCGTTGAAAGGGGTCTCTTTGAAAAGTTGCCGGCGTTGGAAATTGTGACTGGGTTTCAGATACTGTTAGTTGTAGAATTATGGACTGTAAGCTCTTGGATTAAGGTCAAGTTTTGCATGCAGCAAGTGAAGAGTTTTAGGTTGTTTTTGAAGTGGAGCAGCACGGGAGCGCGGTAGCTGTAGACGTGTCGTGGCGTGTCATCGGGACGCAATGAAGATTTATGAACCACCCGCTACTACGGTTCGGGCTGCATACGGACATTTTCTATTACGAATAATAATCGTATAAATTAAAATGTGTCGCTTTTGATAAATGCGCGATGGAACGGGTATACATTATGATTTTATTACAGTATTGTTTTGAAAGTACTCGGTACGTGTTCGAGATAAGATTAACTACGCTATTAAGTTTTATAATATCGCAATTATACATTGTGCTTTTATTGCTGTTATTTTACTGAGTTAAGTTCGACCTTATAACTCAAAATTTCAAACTGAATTTTATAACTATATAACCTTAAGTTTATTCACTTTATTGGGATTGATTGTTGAATATAGACGAACTACCGTTGAGCCAGCAACATCATAAGTATTTTTAATGGGTATCGAAGAGTAATCGATATTAAATATAGGTACCTACTAACACTTTATAAATCTTAATATAAATTTTACGTCCTATTCTAGTTTCAACTGGTAAATCAGAACAATGTTCCACAAACGTTCATTCTTTATTGAATTTGTTTACGGAATACAGATGTCAGTCGTCTCATTTCTTTATGTGGATACAATAATAGAGTTTGTCATTATTATTGTAAAATTAATAGATTAACAACTACTAATGGCTTAATATGTTGCACAGTAATTTTACAAAACTTGTCAGAGGTTTTATATGCTACTAAGGTGGCAATCAATTTGCATAAAGTGTATGTAATATTGGATACAATTAGGCTAATACGCCTAAAAACCCTTTACGCCTTTGAGGAGCTGATCGGCGTAGTGGGTTGAGTGCTCTGGTTTCGAGTAACAAAGCAACTTTCGCCATGGTCAATCCCGGGATAGGTCAATCAAAAATTTGTTGTTTTGAGCTCCTCCGTGCTTTGGAAAGCACGTTAAGCCGTTGGTCCCGGTTGTTACTACAACCGCTTCAGCTGTTTTTCTCACATGTAGGAAGGCCTGTGCCCAGCAGTAGGACGTATACCTATAGGCTGATGATGATTATGACGCATTAAAAGGTCGTTACCTTTTAAGGCGTCATAATCATCTAATCGTCGTCATAAACATCTAAGCAATCACTAGATGTTGTTATGATTTTATTATGTTATTGTTTCTGTATGTTTTTATTGTTATTTTAAGATTTTTAGCACACTCCGTCAAGAATTGTTGGATATCTACTATATACTATACTACAAACTACGCAATAATAGTGTCTTTAGTTAGATGGTAAACTCCTTTAATTTGATGCCTGTTGATGTACGGAGGACTTTAAACCACTTTTTAGGCTAGTAGTGTAGAGTCATCTTTTTTTAACCTTAGTCTATTGACTAAGGTTAAAAAAAGATGACTCTATACTATTGTAATGGTGCAATAAAGGTCCAGAAATATTAGTTTGAGCCCAAATAATGTGTTGAAGTTATAATTGAAAGATTTTCTGTCTGTATGCCAGTAAATCCTTGTTCAACTTGTGGCTTCTAGCTCTTGGTAGCAGCGGGCATGTCGGGACGTCTCATTATGTATTTACGATGAGTTGGCGGGATGAGCCGTGTACTGCGTAGGGTTGTTGCCATTAATAACTTCGGAAGGTAAATCTTTATGAATTTCTTCTTTATAAAAATAAAGGGCAAGTTACCATAATCTATGGTCCAGATTTTGCACCATAACCTGCAACTAACCAAGAATAACAGACACATAATCGACCCAAATGACATCAAGAACGATGTGCTAGAAAGATCCCGAATTTTTGAAAAGTGCATAAGACAAGGGTCTACTTTAAATTGTCGGTGGCGAATTACATTAGATCTTCTTAGATCGCAGTGACAACAGACTCTTAATGAGACTGAATGCCAGGAAACAATCTTTGTCAAACCATTAGTATCTACTACTAGTGAGTTAGTAGTTCTAGCTAAGAGAATCGCTTCATAATTGTTTTATTCGTTATAAGTTAAAACCCGCTACTTATCTTTTGTCAATAAATCGTGAATCTATCCAACACTTATAATAACATTGGCTTAATTTGCGAGTTAATCAAAATGTCAGGTAGAGTTGACAGCCCTACACTAGATCCGTAGTGAGCCGCGTTGAGATCTGGTTTTCAAGTGCCCTCCCAGCCAGGGCTTATGTTGTTTTATTAAACAACTGATGCAGGGATGAACACTCATACATTTTTATTTCAATTTACATCAGGGGAACTTGCAAGGGCTTAGACGGCGCTGTCGCAGGGATAAACAGATGTCATTTGTTCGTTTTTGCTGATGCAGCAGGTTTTTCTACTTTTTTCAAAGCGGGCTTCAATATTAAAGCGTATAAAATTCAGTTACTAAAGGTTACAAGCCAGTTTTATGGTAAATTTCGTAAGCGGTAAAAATTTTCTAAAGACGTTTTGCTTGTAATACCAGGGGTATATGGGCACTTTGATAAGGCTAGGACCAGCTTTCGCTCTAAGTCGTCTTGAGCTAAAAGCTAAGCTATTTTTTTTTTGTTACAAGATTTTTTTCACGTCATACTTTGAAAAAAACTTTGGAAAAACCGTTGTGTTACTTTTATAAATTTTCCTTAAAACTTTTTGTTTGAGAATTTAATTAAAAATTCATTAGAATCATATTTCAGAAACATAACAAAATGTGACCGTTGAAGAAACCTATTTAATTTTTTGACCATAAATTATGACCACGATGATAATCACACGCCAGTGTTGGCAACCGAAAAAAATAACAATAAACTAATTCTAAACTACCGGGCTTCATTATAAACGTCAACGTTCAAAAGGAAAATTGATTTACAACACTGCATTACGCCATTATTTTATGACGCGAGAACGCCCCGAAATAAAATACTAACAAACATACAACCGGCATCCACGACTATTACGACTTGACACACGTCATATGCAGCTAACGAAAATTAGGCTGTGCTTTAAGACGAGTGGTATAAAGCCGAAAATTTATGATTGTCACATTTCAAAACTGACAGAGAAGCAGTTGTGAAATACCGTCATAAAGCGAATAAAATACGGGACGCGAAGAATAAACGCTCGTATAAACGTTGTTATGTCTGTCAACATAAAATATGGTATCCTGGCTCGGGAGCCGCGACTCAAATTGTGACTCTATTGCGCCATTAATCATAGTAAATGCACCGTGCGAAACGGCAGATGAAGAAATTGCACTATTGTTTCATTATGCGTGATTGTAGATTAAAGTGCTTCGATACCATCACGGAATAGTTCGAGGGCCGAGGGCTGGGATTATCAGTACTTATTTGATACAGATGATCCAGTATCTTTATTTGTTTGTTACTGTAATCGATACTTGTTTGATAACTCGAATGGAAATGTTGAGTATTATAGCAAGATTAGCAAGTGGACGCGCTTCAGTCAACAACAGACCAGAAGTATATGAGCAGAAATGATATCAAGAGCAGAAATCAAAGTGTAAGAATGAAATTAAAATAAACAAAGCAGTCTTCACAGCTTGAGTCCATGGCCGTTTGAAACCATTTGAATGTTTCATCGCAATTCTGATTCCATATGTCCAGACGAACTCCCAAACTCTTTCTGTAGGTCCTTTCCCATACACTTCTTTGATTATTAGTGTGACTATACGGGTTTATTGCCGGGGTCTTCAATGCAAATTCAGACAACCCAGTCAGATAGATATTATGATTTTTTTTTGTATTGTTAACGATTCAAAGGAGCTTCTTGGGGTCCTTTCTGAAGAAATATATTTTTGATTTCGATATTTTAATACAGTAAGATTTTATTCAGGATTTCAGCTTATCTCAAGACCCTAACAAAAAGATGTTTAATATTACAATTATATTATAATATGAGTAAGTCCTAGTAACAAAATTAGTTTGGAAGTCGTTTTTTATATATTTATTTTTCTCTTTGACACCAGACAACAAAGCATTAGAAGCGATGTCTCCACTGTTTTCAGAAACAGACGTCTAGGTGACGAATGAAGTTTGATCGTCCGAACGCAAATTGGCCCGGCCTTTGTTGACACATAGAATTTCAGATCGGTCAACGAAATTGTTAGTCGCTAGCCAAAATTTATTTTTGTGTACTGTCTTTGTAGTCATAATGTCTGACGCGAATGTTGTTTCAACGACGCTGGTGATGGCTGTGAGTGTTTATTTTTAAGAGCGGATAAAAGTTTGTGTTAGTGGAAAAACGATGTCTAACTCATTTAATTATTGCGTATCAGAGGACGTTGATACAAAATCAAATGATGTAGGTTTACTTAAAGCTGAATTTTTGGATAATGAAATGACATAACATACAAAAGACATGCCAACAGCTTATATGGAAGGGTGGTTTTTAGATGAACCAAATTGTGAACTAGCATCACTACAAAGTTATGTTTTTGACTGCGATCTTCTTTAGGGCTCACTCCACGTTACAAAATATTAAATCTCTCCTTGTATATCATTAGGAAGGTCGAAGTAAAAGCGTAGGTAAACATTTCACATTAAAAGGCAACTGTTAAATGTATGAACGAGGGGAACGAACACATAAAACATTATAATATACTATTGAAACACGATACCTAGTTATTAAAATGATAGCAATGTGCAATGACAAATCGCATGAGGCAATAGAATTATCATTGAGAATTAAATCATTATCTGATTCTACAATTCCTTATTTTTGAAATATATCATTATCAATCATCGATCGGATCCGATGACATTATAAAGGAATCATTAAGAGTAATTTTTTGTTGATTGATAAACATATGCGATTATTTGTTAATATACGAGTAATCATATCCGTGTTGCGGTATTAAGGAAGATGTATAGGTATTGATAGTAATTTTCTAATGGGGAAATCAATTGCTTCTGTAATCTTAAGCCTAGCATAGATATTTACTGTAATCAATGATTAAATCAACGCTTTGGATTAGGGTTGGTAATTTTTAATAGAATTTACACTAGCTAAAGTTTTGTGTGCAAATATTGTATAAAAATAACACGTGAGTGATGCTCAATCATTTTTGTTGAAGTAATCGGTTATTATAATTGATATTTCTAATTCTAAATGTAATTAACATATTTTTATAGTTTTAAATATAAAGAAGCTAGTGTTTAGTAAAATATCTGATCTTCTCTGATGCTCAAGTTCATCGTCAAATTTTTAACAAACCAAGAATTATTTTTTCAGATTTCATTAAGCTATTTTGGATAACGTTTGACTAAGTAAAATAATTGACTTTAAGTTTAATGGATGAGAGTGCTGCAGTATTACCTTTACAGGCACTTGAAAAAGATGGAATTAATTGATAGGTAAAATAAATCTCTACCGTATGAATTATTATCATAAATAAACATACAAGCTCAATAATCAATTAACCGTTAACAGATTATAAAGGTACTTCATCATCAATAATCGCCTAAATCGAATTATCAAACCAATCGCTTATTTAATTAAAAATATTAAGATATTATCATTTTTATATCTTTTACGTACACTTCGTCGTTGTACCTACCTGTGTGTGAGAGAGCTGATGAAAGCCAATGTTTAATTTTACAGCTTTTTTTAACAACTAAGGTGGAAAACAAACATACGGCCTACCTTTTAACCGCCTCTGTGGTTCAGTGGCTGAGATCACCTACCTCAGATCTAGAGAACCGGAGTTCACTTCTCGCAGGGATAAGAATTTCTGCTCAGTATGGTTGGTGATAGGGCCTTTTCTAACCTTGGTTTGTAGTATTAATGAAACTGGACGATTTATAATCAACATCCGATCACCTCTCGGGGAGGGATACCGCTGTCGTTTAGAATCTCTAGGGTGCTCGAGGCATGCGAAAACGACACCTGAGGATGCCTCTAAAGGATCTGTCCTCGCCTCAAGAGAGTCGTGTCGTAGAGTGACTGGACAGAAGCGCCCAGGTATATCAAAATAAGTCAGTAACTGGCAATTCAGTACTTCGCACCCTTTGTTGTTTGTGTGGCTAGTGCGTGACATGATTGTGTGTGCAAGGCTATTTACACTCGTGATCAGATTGCTAAAACAGTGTTTCACCAAGTCCATAATTGATAACAGATTCTAATAGATACCTATGTTTATTCGATAAATAACTTTCCGAGAATTTCTAAGCCCCAGGCAAGTCTACGTCGTTATTATCATATGGAGCTTTCAATCATTCCGCTTTGTTCTTATAATAACCGTTCTATTCTTTAGCACTGTATGATTAAAACAATGTGGTGTTTAGTACAATAGCTTTTGATGGGACCTTCAAACATATGTCAAGATGTTACAATTAATCTATTATATCGATGTTGGTTGGGTTAAGAAGTAAGCGAAGAGAAATGTTATAAAATTGGTGTCCATTTTTCATATGTCATCGACATTCAAGTGTAGCTACGGCTCGCTAGATAGTAAACGGTTGCTGTGATTGTTTTTTATACAACTAGATGACAAGCAAGTAGACGGTCCATCTGGTGGTAAGTGGCAATCGTCACCTATAGACACCTGCAATAACAAGGAAGAAATCACTAGCTATTGCAAGTGCGTTGTCATCCAGAGGCCTAAGATGAAATGCCGTCCATGCCCAGCAACTGGCTACCTTTCCCTTTAATCTAACACCGAAATATTTTCTTCCAAAATAGTGAATGCGGTGGTACTACCTAACTTCAACCTTAAATAAAACTAGCTTGCCGGATTTAACTCACGTTTAATAAGATGTTACATGATTTTGTTACTTATAAAGTAATCTTATCCACAGTGGGAAAACGAAACACCCAACGAAGCATCGGATTTTAACAGTTATTTAACTTTATGTCAAAAGCTGTCAAAATCCGATATATGGTTGTCGTATTTCGTTTTCCAGTTTAACCCCGGAGTATAAAATAATAATGCACCATCTCATTAAACTTGAGTTTGTTAAATCCGAGTTTATTTTAAAAGTGTAGTTCTCGCGAAAACACTTCACTGCTATAAAATCGCTTATATCTCATAACTTATAATCCAAGGCAAAATCAACCTTGTACCTTTATCGATACTGTCACATGTCGCAGTTATTAAGTTTCACCTTTTGTAGTCCGGATAATAACCTACGGATACCTATTACTTTTGACATATCAAAGGAAGTTAACAACTGTCACCAGAGACCCATTGTTTCTCGAAACGACACGGCTTTTAATAATTTGCGTACAAAAAAGCTATTTATTTTTATTGTTCTTCAGTTTAGTACCTCACTTAACGTGTGGTTAACCAGCACTGAAATAGTCTAACGGCTGGTTTCAATATTCTATCAGTAAAATGTACCAGGGTACTGTTGCAATGCATTTTTGTAATTTTCTGAAAATTACAAAAGAAAAAGCAAGACCCATAACGGGAACTTACTCAGTTCTCGTTTCCGCCCCAGCATATTTTTTTAGTTTAGATATTTTACTAAGTACTAAACATTAATTTATATTGATGATAAAATAAAGATAAAGACAAGTAACAAAGCTTGCTTGGTAACTGTGGAACATAGGAGAATAAACTGAAATTCACACACGCGCGTCCCGTTCTTCGGAGTCATCAATTCACTGTCTCCACCTCAACATAACGCACAAAGAAATTCAGTACCTCGTTTCTTACTCGTGCTTTCAGAACTTGGAATTCTTTGCCAGCACATGTGTTTCCTCCTTCCTATTACATGGTTTCCAAAGAGGCGTGAAAAAGAACCTTTTGGGTCGGCAAGGTGGAGGCGGCTAGAGCAGTGTCTGATTGCACCAGCTATCTTCGCATATAGACTCTCCCTACCGCTTCACATCAGGTGGTGTTGAGTCATTTGTCGTGCTTTGTATTAAAAGAAATACAACTACTACCTACTGACCCAAATAAAGGCACGATACTTAACATAAGTACCTAAGCATCATAAACAGGTTGTGTTATGGATACTGCTTAACTTAAAATATATTTATGAGCGTACGCCGCTCGGGTTCTCATACAAACCTTCAAGTGAAAAATATTTGAAAGAATCAAATATCTAACGTAGGCAAGTCAGGCTAGTCTAAAAAGTTATCTAAGGATTTTTTTGAAAAATCTGGTAGTATATAAATGATTGATGATTTTTGGTTTGTTTGCATAAGCATGTAATGTCTTATGAGAATCGGTTTGTTCGTCTCCAATAATTTTCGACTTGTAAGTTTGTATGAAAAACCGTGCGATATAAACGCTCTTAAAATTAATTGTTTTATATATATATAAGAAAATAATAAATAAATAACATAATACATACATAAATATATAAACAACCATAAAATAAGAATAAAATTCGTATTTATCACACAAACATCTCCGTATTTATCACACAGACATCTAATCCGGGACCCCTGGTAGAGTAGCCTGTAGCTTGCACTGACTACTGGACCAGCCAGTCCTCTAAACTCTGGCGACTTTGGTCACCGTGGTACAACACTGCAGCACAGCGCATATTAACAAAAATAATATTAAAATAAATAATATTTTTTTATTATTAAGATGGCCTTGCTTTTGATCCCACTCCAAAGAAGTTAAGAGGAGGTTGAGAATGTAGCGAGTTTGCCCAGAAATTGCCTATTTAATCCAACTTTAAAGGAACTCCGGCCGCGCTCGTCAGGCGGCTTCCACGCGCGCCGTACAAAGGCCTTCACGTCTGAGATTGCTCATGGTAACTCTGAACAATCTCCATCAGCGCGAAACCGGGCCGAAAGGTCTGGTCGCCTGGGGTGGTCTAGTGAATTTTGCTTCGCAGACCCGAGACCGCTTCCGCAAGACGGGTAGGTCCGTCAAATGGATTTCTCCTGGTAAAAAAAAAGGTTATAAGCAGTAGGGATACCGAGGCTGGCAGTGCAATCCACTCTCTGGCCGTGCCCGATACAAAAGCTGAAGAAAAGCGCTTAGTGCAGATATTTGGTATATCAACTAGGTGTGGGTACTGAACGCCTGGTCATGATGCTCCTGAACACACTCTCCGAAGAACAATCTGTAGAAGATCGACAAGCAAGCAACCTTACTGTGGTTTTCTAGGCTATCAAACTTAGTCCCCTTTAATTATGTTTCACCAACAAACCTCTTGTCTCTACGTTTCGCCGAATCCAGAGTGGCGAGTTGGTACTTGGCTGAGCCCTCCCACAGGTGAGAATACTCCATCATCAAGCGGACTTGGCTTAATGATGGTAAGAAGCTGTCCAGCAGCAAAGTACCTCTTCACCTTGTTGAGAAGGCCTAGTTAGACACCGAAGTTGAGGTTAGATGTCAACTCCATTCCAAGAAGCTCCAGATGGTCGGTGATTGGAACAGATGCACTCCGGAAGATTTGGAGTCCTATTCAACGGATTCTGCTTTGCTGTGATGAGACACGCTTGTGTTTTAGAGGCATTGAACGTTGGTGAAGTTTGTCGTCTCCCCAGCGAGAGACTAAATTGAAAATCTCGTACGTTCGTTTCAACATAATTCTCACTTAGGAAAAGAATATTCGTCGACCTGTCCTTTGCGCTACTGGATACCGCTGCGACAGTAATGTCATCTGCATGCCCAACAATGCCAGGCATAAACAAGTTATGGATGTGCAGCAGGAAACCGCAGAGAGAACCGACCCTTGTTTTTTCTATTTTTTTTCTTGATGATGGTAGCTAGCTAGGCGGACTTCGGAAAGCCCTACCACCAATCAAACCAAGAATTTCTGCCACAGAGGCGGTTAAAAGATATTACTATTCTTGGAAGAAATACGTATATTGAACCAAAATAATATTGTTTCATAATCATCTTCATATTTTGTGATCAATATTTTTATTACTTACATTAAACAAGCATACTAATTATTTTAGCTGGTTCTCGTATGAGAGTTGCCATTTTATTAGTTGTTTAAATTCTGTTGACTCTACAGCCTCGTTTGTGTCATGAATAGTTATGATTGTGATAAACTTATAGCAGTTAGGGATAACAGACATAATTTTTTGATTTTGCATTACCATTATATGAATCTTATTAAGATAAAAGTACTTTGTAGCGTTGTTTTTCAGCGGTGAGTAAGGTCGCCAGAGCTTAGAAGCACTGTGTCAGGAACAGAGGGGCTTGTCTCCCATGCTGTAAGCTTAACACTGCCTCTTAGGGAAATGCACCTTGTTCTAATTCTAATGGTCAGGTCTAATAGCTACAGGTCTAGGAATTGTTTGTGGAATAAAATTCTGTGACACGTTGTTTGACACTGTGATGTAGCATATTTCTGAATACAATTTTAATATGAATTTTATTCATTCATCATCGTCATCATTCTTTATTAATCCCACCGCTGGGTACAGGCTTTCCTCCATGGGAGAAACACAAGAGGAGTTAGGGCTATAAAAAAAATTAAACAAAAATTAAAACCGACGTCAAAAAGCTGAAAAGGATAAAATAATTAAATTTAGGTAAGTACGCATCCCCTAGAAACATATTTTGAGGAGTCGGTGCTTCACTTTCTATTGTTTCTGGCAACAAATTAGCGTCATTTCAATTATTTTGATTTAAAAACCAAAAAAAAAGGCAATTCGGTACATTCGTTAGTAGCTACGATGCCACAGACACACAGACACTTGTACACAGACAGACACGTCAAAGTTATAATACCCCTCTTTTTCGTCGGGGTCTTATTAATCGCTACGCTCGTGAGTTAAGATCTAATGTACCGTATCGCTAATAATATTTAAATCATAATTTGGCATTTATGTAGTGACAACCCTATCACCTATATATTTAGGTAGGTACTCTGTCATCTTTGTTCAGCTGTCCGTACCTATCTTTGTTTGTCGCAATAATACTGCTATTACTTTACAATACTTAACGAAAGTAAACATGGCACGTTTCTTATGCAAATAAATTGTGAATTTTATATCTACAAATTATTACTCTAGTAGATTTATTGTAATTAAAAACATCTGACAAAATATTAATTACGTTGAGTGGTAAATTCTTGTCTATAACGTGACAATACAATACCCTTTTATTACTGTTGTGCTTATTATAAGCAGGTTAGTAAATAATTACTTTAATAATTTATATGACAGCCTGTAAATATTAGTTTAGTTATTAATTACCTTAATAAATGTCTGCGTGTGTGTTTGTGTAACATTAATAAATTTACTTCCTTAAAATTGTATGTACAGTCGGCAGCACGTCAAGCGTAACAGTTTGTCCTTGAACCTAGAGCGCAACGCACAGAAAATTTGTGAGCAAAGGATAAACATATGTCTCTCAGCGCCTCTTTCTAACGTCTCTCTCTCAAGTACTCTGTACCTACAATACTCACAGTTGGCCTTGAACGCGAGCGCGACGACTATTAAAATTTGTATTTCTTCGATATAGCCTCCGACTAAATATGTGTAGGTTTATAGGTAGCTATAGCTACAGCTAGCTACGTACGCGGTCTACTCTCTTCGCTTCGTTGTTTCAACTTGATTTAAAATTAAAGTACGGCTAAGACCATTGCTTTAATTTAAAACAAAAAGTTTTCTCCATATAATGGCTAGTTATGATATTTTATTTAGGCTACCTATTTACATCATTGGCTCAGCGTACCTAGTTATTTCAATCAACTAATATTATACCTATTAAAATAGAGGCTTCATTATTTATTCATTGTTATTAACTTAAAAAATATTTCTATTGTCGGGTCATTATTAAGGTCCATTGTTATGGAGAGAAATGAAAATAAATATTTACTTTGGTTTGTTTTTCTACATTTATTTAATGTTATAAAACAAAAACAAGATTTATAAGCGTTCGACTCCTAATAACATACCTGTAACTACTACTCATTCACAATATTTTAAAGATCTAACATTCTACTTTTCAAATGTGAATATGAAATAACAATTTTGATGAAAAGTAATATTAGACCTAACACAAATACAACACACAAAATCTTATTGAATTTTAGTATTAAAAATGAATTAACAAGAAAATATAATATATGAGATTTGAACTGCGTTCCCCAGGAATGAAGACGAGTATGTAACGCAATCAACCAGGGGTGTTTGTAAATTAATTTCGAATTTATTTATTGTATTTTACAAGACACCGTAATGTGTGAAGCAAGCAATTTTGAAGCTTTACTACATGACGATAAAGTTGAAATTATAATGATAATATTCGCTTAGTATTGTAGCTACATTTTATATTTCGGATGTGAGTTGTGATGGCTGTGTATACTAGTAAATGTATGAAATTGTAATGATTTGTTGGTGTAAATCACTAACTATCAACTACTAATACTTGAATAATTTTCAATTATGTGAAGTAGGTATCATAGGTATGATAGATAGGTCTTTGTGATTTGTTTTTTTCTAATATACTTAAGTAGGTTCTAAATCCTTAGTAAAAAAGACCAATTTTAATTTGAGCTACCCTTTTCTATTTAGGTTAATTACCATACGACATAATAATATATGGTGCAATGCGGTTACGTCTTCAATGGAATCTCGACCTTATATCAGATACCTTAGGTCGATTATTAATTATCAAGGTATGGCTCATGATATTTAGATCAATAGGTAGGGTATCAAATTCGCCTGTGACATTACATTACTTTTTGATTTGTGTTAGTTAGAGTCATAAGATCATAGATTAGAGATAATATATCTTATGATGGTCTGTCTAAGGATAAGGATAGAAGGAAGGTCAGTTTGTAAAATAATTGTGTAAAGTCGGGGGTTATAGTTTAAATACATTTCAAAATTTATAGTTACCTAGTCTTTAAGTTTTGGCCATATATGTAAACGCTTTTAAAAAACTTAAAGATTATCACTTAGATTAATTGTATAAATCTAAGGAATATCTATAATAACTTTATAGGATTCAGTTAAATCCTCTATAGCTCAGTGGTTAGGGCAGTCATTCGAATTGTGAAAGGTCACGGGTTCGGACCGCCGAGCACCCGTAGAAGGTAGAACGGACCGTGGACAAAATCTTGTTCCACCACCTATGTCCACATACTAAGTGACAAATTTATGTGTTTTATTGTTTTATTTCTTTATTTCTCTCTGACGAAGAGAGAGAGACCATCTTATTGTTTCCCCGGGAGTTTGCCATGCTATGAGCGCGGGAGGCAGACATTTTTTCTAGTTGAAATATTTTTCACACAATTTTATGTTGTCTTTTTCAGGATAATCATACTTACCTACTTAGGATCGATTTGTAATTTAAAGATTGAAAATTATTCTCATGTCTAGGCAGTGCAGGACCGATCGGTTTGGAGGTCCTTGCCCAATTGCTTATGCTCAGCAGTAGGTATCTCTTAACTGACGTGATGATTATAATGTGTAGGGTTTTTTAAATTAATAATTAAAATAAAATAATAGTAGGGAATTAATAGTGTAGTGGATTCAAATTTTAATACAAGTTTTTTAAGCTAAGGAGGAGGAGCTCGGTGGCGTATTGGTTTGAGCGCTTGGTTTCGATATGAAAAACAAAGCCACTTTCACCATGGTTGATCCTAGGATGGGTAAATCAAAGTTTGTTATCTCGAGCTCCTCCGTGCTTCGAAGGCATGTTAAGCCGTTGGTCCCGGTTGCTCCTGCAACCGCTTTAACCCACCAAACCGCATTGGGCCCGCGTGGTAGTGTTATGGCCCAAACTCCTCATGTGTTTCTACCATGTAAGAAGGCCTGTGCCCAGCAGTGGGACGTATATAGGCTGGTGATGATGATGATGATGATGGTGCAAAGAAGCTATTAAGTAGACACAAACAGACAGACAGGTAGACTGATCGGACTGATGCTACACCCCATGAACACTGGATCATTACTATTAGTATCTCCAAGAGCTCTGGCGACCTCACTTACACCAGAAACACTTAGTTTTAAAATATTCTGCAATGCTATGATATTCAAGGTGATAATAACAAATTCCAAAATTTTTTATAGTTTTATAGGTTGTTAATATGACTAGTTTAAGAAGCTAACAGGTTTGTTCAATGAGTATCTAATCAAAGAGACTCAACAATAATTCCTAGACACTGGTCGCTACTAGTTCTTCTATGACACTGATCTCAAATTATAGTGATAAATAACTAAAAGTAGCATTATAAAACTGAAATTACAGGTGAAATGGTGAAGTGCTGTCTCTTGAATGTAAAAACATTTGGATTAGTAATTTTATAAGTCATAAGTTGCAATTCAAATTGCAGCATGATTTAGCCAAATACTTCATTGACATTCTGAAACTGCTACTTGGATCTACTTCTCTGAGATAAACTGATATTGATGATGACAGTAAAATTACTTAAGAAGACATTTTTTTTTGGACAAAACTAAAAACCAATTGTTTCTGCAATCCATGGCTTGACAGAAATAAGAAATTCTTTATTTAAGAGCAATCAGGTCTAATTGGGAATGTGTAAGAAATAAGAAACAGAGTCAAAATTGATTTAACATGTTTATTGAAAAGTTAACAATATTAAAATAAATGTGTAATTAACTCTCAGCCTCGTCTTATTGAAATATCACTAAAGTAAGAATGCACCAAATTTGAAAATAATCAGATCTGTAAAAGATTATCATCAAACGCCTGAACAGATCTTCATAATTCAAAGCTAAGAACCATCTTGACCACATTAACTTTCTAACAAAAAAAAAATGCATCAAAATCTGTCAGTGCTCGCTACGATGGCACATACAAACTTACAGACACAAAGACAGACACATCAAACATAAAATGCCCCTCTTTTAGGGTTGGGGGTTATAAAAACTAAAAAGGGTAATTTTATGAATAACTTAGGTGCTAACAATATGCAGTTAAGTAGGTAGGTAGGTAGATATTAGTATTTTTAGCACCATTTTACCTCCCTTATTCTTTTCTATAATTATTCAATGAAATCCAAAATTATATGTAGAACATCACAACTTTCAGAAATCTCTTTTAATTGAAGAGTTATGCAAATTCTTGTTTCATGCTAGTAATTTATTAATCTGTCAAGCGGCATTATCCCTCTGGAGTGTTAAGACAATTGAAAAATCAGTTGTGTCTGGAAACTCTGGAATCTGATACTTGACAGGTATTTAAAAACCATTCCTATGATGTGAGAAATATTACTAAGTACTTAACCTATAAAATTGCTTAAATTAAATTTTGAACATGATTCTAAATCAAAAAACCATTGCAATGAGAAGTAAGTGAATTTAAATAATATTAAACAACAAAAGTAATAGGAGAAAATATGTTAGAAGACTGTTAGGTTTAGAAAAGTAACTATATTTTATTATAATTTGGGCTAAGAAAATAATGTTCTGGGTGAATTAACACCATTGCTCTTTGAAATTATATCAATCTCATAACATAAAAATCACATAGATAATTGGATAGCCTTACTATTACTTGTACGCATTTGAATTTAAAGGTCATGAAAGTTACACTAATATCATGTAGGAACTTGGAACACTGCTGTTGCTGAACAATTATGCACATGTGAATATTACAGTTGTCCAGGCAGAGCTAGGTATAGGTACCTATAGGGACAACTCTTCCTAACCCACTTTGTAATGTGGTGGTGTTATAAGTATTTTTACCAGGCCCTGTTGATCTTATCACCCCAGGAAACAAAAACTAATGTAATTATGTCTCTGGTTGCTTATGTATTGATTTAAAGTGCTCACTATTGCTAAGCCAAAATGTTGAACTAAGTATCTTAAAAAAATATCTTCAATAACCTTTCATTTTTTTCGAAATCAGTCATTAAATTATAAACTGAAACTTACCCTAACCTCTATGTGGTGGTCATATATATACTTTTTGTAAAAATATTATTTATGTCTGAAGCTTTTAGTTAAATAAATTTTGACACTGGCATCCACTCAACAATAGAATATCTTTTGTCTGGTTTGTGGTTACTTATTTATTTCACTGACATAGGTATGGAATTCACTAATAACAAGAATTATGTGAACAAATACACCACACATCAACACACTATCTTGTAGCCTCTACAGCCTGGATCTTCATCTCATATATATAAAGACCAAAAATATATGGTCCGCCACCTGCAAAGTAGTATTTGTTTTATTATGTGAACCTGTTCATAAATAAACTGGATTGAGTCTTTCAGAATATCAGCTAGCAGCAGATGTTTTTACAAAACATTATAGTATAAAAACATTATAATTTAATATGATTAGTTGGTATATTTATACCAAATAATGAAACTAATTAACTTATCAAGGTTATGCAACCTTGATAAGTTAATTAGTTTAGCAAGGAAGTCTCCAAATACTTTTAATTTTGTTAGAAGTTGAAGAAAATTAAATGACATTGACCAAAACCTGTTTCTTATAGGTAAAAAATAGATGAAGCAAAATACTTTTATACACATGGCGGTCATTTCAAAAACACGAAGAAAAGTGCAGTTTATTTAAAATATAGGTTGGTGTGTCCTGTTCTCATAAAAACAGTAGAACAAAATTTTAACTTACCGATATTCGGTCGGATTTTCATATAATTATCTACCCATTTGTGTAGTGCTTATATTTTATTTTCATTCCATCCAAGTGGGTGGCCATTTCGTATATTACTTAAATAATTTTTTCAAAGAAACTAATATTTATCTACAAATAAATTAAACAAGAAAAGTCAATGTTGATTTTGTTATTTCGTATTCAATAGTTTGAACCCTTATTATTAGGTAGCCCCATACAATTCAGGTCTCAATACAAAATGGACGAGCTTTTTCTATACTCAACTTTTAAACACCACAGATACAAAAAATATTTCTTCTAAACTTGAGCCCCAACTTCATACTTAAAAAATGCGATGTCATAGAAATTAGACTAAACTGCGCGTACAAATAGCGTTAGCTCAAACAATTCGACCAATTTTAACCAATAAACGCTCGAAACATTCTGACAAGCTCTGCTATTGGTCAAATTCTAAAAGATGGTTGAAGTTGAACCAATAGCGAAGAGGGTGTGCTTTCTTTCTAATAGCTATACATAGCGTTTACTAGGGTTATATATACTGTTACGCTTGATGTGCTGCCGACTGTACATTATTTCCATTTAATTTATAGTATTATGTACTATTATACGAATATGCCTTTTTGAACTTACAGCAAGGTTTGCAAGCAAGCATACGGGCCGTATAATTATTTATTTTGATTCTTGGGAAGCACTTTCGTAGAAGAAAACAATATATCATTTTACTTGGCTTTGATATTGAGGTAACTGAAGTATCCCTGCTTGAATATATATTGTTAATTTTGATTCTTATAATAAGCCAATAAGTATGGGTTCTTTGGGGTGGACCCACTCTTAAATATCAACGCAGAAGTAGATTATCAAGTATTATTATTTATCATGATGGCCTAGTCCTGAGTATTGAAGTATTGAGTAGCCCCAGTCCAAAATTACTCCACTCTCCCCTACCCACCAAGAATCAAAATCAAAAATATCTGTTTTTAGTTTCAAAGCCAAGTAAAATGAATTTTGTTTTCATACATTACCCCACTCTCCCCTGCCATGAAGCTCGTTCGGAGAAGAAAATAATATAGCATTTTAATTGGCCCAGTGGCAATCCACTGGAGTCCTGTGAAATATCCTAGAAATATATACTTTTCTAGGACCCGACCATACAAAGCTATTTCAGTATCATTCACAACTGTACTAATTAGTCTTCTACAAAGAAACTTAATTATATTCCCACACCGAGCCGTTTTAATTATCTATAGTTTTATTCATGAAATTAATACCATTATTCCAATCCAAAAAAATAGTAATAAGAATGAAGAATATTATTCCAAACCTCACCAAGAATTCCTGCTGTAAACACACCAGTCATTAACCGATATAACTATTGTGATAGTGCTCGTAAAACGTTAATTAGTATTTAAGAGATCCTAATCGTCGCCACACTTGGCTGTGTCAACTACACACTTGTTTCTTTTGTACTGAGAATCGCAAATTATAATTATGATCCGCATCTGTCTTTGAGGAATTCGTAAGAAATGGACAATGCCTTATAGAGATGGTAGACCAGCGATAAATTGAGTATGGCTTGTCAGTCATTTTAATATTACACCAGTGGCAAGCGAGTGTGTAATACCAAGGGCATATCTGACCTCTGTGGTCTAGACCACTTACTTCGAATCTAGAGATCCAGCGTTCAGTTCACTACCTGATGTGAAGCGGTAAGGAGAGTCCATATGCGAAGACAGCTAGTGCAGAAAAAACATTGCACTAGCCGCCTCCACCTTGCCGGCCCAAAAGGTGTTTTTTCACGCCTCTCTTGAAGGACCCTATGTTATAGGAAGGAGGGAACACTTGTGCTGGCAAATAATTACAAGTTCTGGAAGTACGACAAAGAAACGAGACACTAAATTTCTTTTTGCGTGATGTTAAGGTGGAGACAGTGAATGGATGACTCCGAAGACCGGCACGCGTGCTCCTGAGCAGAAAGGGGGAAGGTGGGATAAGGTCGAAAAGCTCTTCAGGGCACTCTCCGTGATAAAGGCGATAAAAGGCGCTAAGCGACGCAATGTCTCGACGCAATTGTAGAGGCTCAAAGTTGTTCGTAACCTCTACATCGCCAATGATACGGACAGCACGACGCTGCAATCTGTCCAGTGTATGAGGAGGTACTTGGCGGAGCCATCCCACAATTGCGAGCAATATTCCACGCAAGACCGGACCTGATATAGGTACATACTTGGTTCTGGTTGATGGATGACTTTTTCTAAATCCACTTGACTAGTTACCACCATCTTATCCGAGTCCACCGCCAATGTTAACAGCATTGTTGTGTTCCAGCAGTTGGGATTAGCCAGTTCCTCTGTGGTTGGGGAATTCGGGTGCAACTCGCTGCTATATTCAGCTTTATCGTCAGGTGAGATGAAGTTTATGGCTAACGGGGTGGTTAAGAATTTTGAAAAATAATGCTTCATTGCCTGCCTCCCAAGATCAGGAAGACATGGCAACAAATGGTGATTAAATACTGTAATAGGCGTGTGAAGAATCTAGCTACACGTTTCTACTTCAGATAACATACCACTTGAATTTGAAGCGTGTCATTGGTATATCACCTTTACCTCACGGCACCTCATAGATCTCAGTGAGATGATCTATGAAGTGCCCTGAGGTGAAGGTGAATCTCACACCTCACACGGCTCACAGTACACAGCAGACTACGAGTGAGTAGTTAGACTCAATGTACGTAGAACTTAACACCGCTTCTATTATTGTTGTAATAATTATTGCTATAATTATATTCTTAATTGAGATTTATATAGATAATTATAACTAATTGTATAAAATTTGCACGCCATTGGCAGAATATGGAAATAGCGACTTGAATATTTATATTTTTTTATACCACCAAATGATGTAATACCCATATTTGCAAATAAAAGAAATTGAAATTGAATTAAAAAAAAAACCGCGATTCACAATAGTGTAGCGCTATTTCTTGAGAATATTATTTAATTTGATGATCGATGATATAGTGAGGTTCGCGGCAGCCAACAGATGAGGACAGCGCAGTACGGATTAGTTTGAAGATCCTTGAGGGAGGCCTATGCCCAGCCGTGGGCATCTCTCGGCTGATAATATGATGATGATGAAATTTTACATATTTTATATACCTATTAATTATCTCAATTGGGTTGAGCTCTCATCTCCTTTGCAGCACAGTATGAGGAGATTCCTCTGATGGTTGCAGTGTTGTGCTCCAGCAGCGGTGAGTAAGGTAGCCAGATCTCATTGAGAAAACGTTATGCCAGGAGCAGAGGGACTCGTCTGTTAGGCTGAAACGAAAACATTATAAAGACAGTAAAACATCATTACCACGCTCAAAAAATGTTGAGAGCTAGCTAGGGCAAAGCTGACACCAGATTTACATTTTTTTTTGACGGACTTGTTGTTGGCCACAGATGGCCTTTACAACTTAACCGGGGATTTAAGGAGGCGAGAACCTTGGTGAGTCCTCAAGCCTTGCGGGGCGAATTCGTCTCTGGAGGATTTCTCATCGTCAGGCATCAGCTCCGGGGGAGATGTCCCGCTGACTCTTAGAGTCTTTAGGGCGCACGTGCCATAAGGAAACCAGTTTCAGAAAAGGTTATTTAGATACATATCACTAATAATTGTATACCTTCCAACTATCGATAGTTACGCGACACCATTCACTGCTGTATAGCAGCTCAAATTATTTGTTAATTAACTTTTAACTTGTCATGTAAATGTCATTTAAAATGAATGAATTGGAATTTTAAATGAATAACCTTTTGCTTTTAAAAGAACCACATAAATATTGGTAGACTTTTGCTTTTAAAAGAACCTCATAAATATTGGTAGAAGGGGCTCTTAAGCTCTTAACCAATTATTATATTATCATGACATAACGAGCAAAAAAGCGTAGGTATAAACACTTATGCAGTATTGTTTTAGTGCAACGAAATAAAAAAAACAAAAGTGGTCGACTATTCAACTATTTATTTAATGGCTAGTTTTCGAATCGTCTGGTATTATTTATTAACCAACAAATAATTTTACTTTTTGACAGATTTTTCATAAAGTAACTGTAACCTGATAAAGTTGCCACTGGATAAAAGCGATCTGAGTATTCTTAATTTATTTATTTACATTTGACAATATAATCAATGTTTAAAAAATAAGATCTTAGAAAAATATCTAAGCTATAAAGTTAAACCATGTATGTACAGTCGACGGCACATCAAGCGTAACTATTTGGTCTTGAGACCACCTTTACATCGTTTGTAATAAAGGCGGCTTTCGTAGTGCAACTCTTTCAATTGATATGCTGTTTTCAGTACTAGGGGGAAAGGGACTGAACGCGAGATGTTTTTGTAAACTCTGCGAGCACTGAAAAATCTGCCCTTAATGATTCATTTATCTTAATTTCTTTAGTTTACTGAAAGAGATTGCTGCAGAAAGCATTACGTCCGTCATTTTTATCATTTTGTTGTAAAGAATGAAATATAAATGATTACCTGGTTCAAAACTATAAAGTTTTCTTAAAACTACTTAGGTACTTTATAAAAATAGCAAATTACAGGATAAAATATTGACAGATGAAGTAGTAATATTCCATTATTCTGTTAACAAAATCTAATTTCGTATAACATTTAAAAAACTCATTCTCACAGGAATAGTAATTTATTCCCGACACATGATTGAGCATAAAAGGCCGCGCCCATATTGTCAAAACTGACATAACAATGTGTTATTACAGTTTCCTCTAATACCATGCTCAGTGATTTTATCGCGAGATCTTTATCACTCATTCATTCGGTCACGCATTGTCAAAATCTCGCTCCGGGCACAATAGACCCTTACACTTCATTTGAGGGTTACATTCAACTTGCATTGGAGCGTACAAAACCAAACATCGGATTGTATTACCTACGAATATAAATAAACTTTATCCAGGTTAGCATTTTACATAATAACGATAACACGTCAGCGAAGCGATTTTAACAACAATGCCCTATGTCGAGGGGTAATATAACCTTCTAATTTGATGTGCGGGTCTATAATACCCTGCATGCATAATTCATCCGTTGATAATATGTTAATTTACTTCACCTTATGTTTATGCTAATCATAATTGGTTATTTCGCTGCACGGATTACATCTCGGCGGAGCATCCATCTTAGGTACGCATCTGTCAAAGTTAATCCCACCGTGAGAGATCATTTGTATAGAAACCTGCGGTGATATTTCAAGGCGGGCGCGCCGCACATTAATAAAATCTACATTATTATCTCAATTAATATCTTACGATTTATACGTCCCCTTTAAACTTTTTAATGCGTCGATTAATCACCGCGGACGTGTAAAACATCATTTTAAGAGAAATGAAATTTGTTTTTTATGGGAAAGTTGACATTTAACCCTCCTACTGCCGCAGGGTATAATTATACCGCGAGACAGCAGGTGTTAATTTTGCAACAATAATGTGTAAGACCATTACGAGATGTCGACGGCGAAGTGAAAGTTAATAATTACTTAATTCGTTTAAATTACAAGTCGAAATTGTCACTTGTATGTAAAATATCGTGGTAATACCTACACGAGGTACTGAGTTAAGTATGTTTTGTAATTGACAGAATTATTGCCGGAGGGGAAATTACACGTTACGAAGTTTGATTGTCGTTTGAATATGAAGTTTATTAGCATTATGATAGGTTTATTGGCTGATAATTATAGAGTATATGTTGCCGTTTGCTTTTTTAATAGGTAAGTATAAGAAAAAATACAATGGCTGTTATTTTGTTGAGCACTGACTAAAACTAATTATCAGTGTTACTCTTTCTTTATAATCTAACAAGAAAGAAGTGTCATTTGAAGTGTAATTTAGAATTATTTTAACGCACATCTGAAACATCAATCGCTCATATTTTTATTCCACTAGCCCGGTGCCCCGCCCTAGGACTGGCTGCCCGGAGGCGGCTCGGTGAAATGCTTCAGCAAACCCCGGGTAGTCTCCATTAAGGGCATAGGGGAAATCGGAGTGGTTTAGCAGGTATTCCCAGTGCCGCTATGATCAGGCGCTGGGCGACCCCTGCACAGGCCCACGTCTAGCCGACGGTCCGCTGGTCCACCTAACCAGCGGTTTAGGGTATCGTCCGTAAGCGAATTCAAGGGAATAAAGGGAAGAGCTTATAAATCTGCCAATGTCGACTAACTTGATAAGTATAAAAGACTTTTTGTATTATAATTGGCAGCAGATTCATTAATGTTTGTTATCGATAGACGGACAACAGTTAAATATTAAGTTTTATATAATTTCATTTAAAGCCGATATCCTAACAGAATAACACCGTAAAGCGGTATATAGAGGGGCGTAAAAACCAATTTTACTACGACAGAATCTATAAATAAGCATTCAAAATTATTGTTAAAAATACTTAAAGATAGTAAATAATATCTACTACGATCTGAGCAAATTGCGTATCGAACACGATTTGATAAATTCGGTAGAAAAAAATGGCGGTTCTGTTAAATTGTCATTTTTAAGTATGTTTTGTTTGACGACTGAAATCCAGTTTATTTTCTGTTTTTTATGAAACGAGTATTTTTTTTATTACTAAACACAATCTTCTTTAAAAACTAGATATGTCTTTTTTCATATAACAAACTTTAAAACTTGATTTTAAACAAGATTCATGCGCAGGCATGTCTACTTCTTGGTTTGCTGAGGAACAGCACACATCTAAATCGACCTTAATCTGTCTAGCAGCGTTATCTCTCTGGAGGGATATAGCAACTGAAAAATCAATTGTGTCAGGAATCTGATGGTTGACTCATAGAAATGTTTTGCAAGTTTAAAATGCATCTTATTCATTTGATAATTTCATCTCATTTCTATGAAATACAACGTTGGTTGGATTTTTTCATAGAAATGTTATAAAATTATCAATTGAATAAGTTGTATTCAAAAGTTGCAAAACATTTCTAAGACATAATATAGCTTATGTTTTAATTTATTGTCGTCTTGTCATTCCCAACCTGTGTAACATAGACAGACTCACAAATGGATTAATAGATACCGTAGTAAAAAAAAACAGTCGAGTGATAAATATCACACAAACTTACTCACGACAGCACATCAAGTGTAACAGTTCCACTACGATAGCCGCCTCTATTACGAACGCAGTAAGGGCGGTATTAAGGTAAAACTGTTACGCTTGATGATACGCCACTTTAATTTCGTTGTTGTTAGAGTCATTTTTCAAAGAAAGTTTTAGGGTTAACGTGCGGCAAACAACAAATTTAGATGGTCACTTTTAATATTTCATATTATCTTTTATGGCTTTTGTAATAAGAGCTTCATTTAAAAAGCTATGAGACCAGTAAGCTTACTTTTGGTGTTGACTGTACCCACCGAGGATAGAGCTGGGAACATCGTAGAGTATACACACTAATGTTGCGAAAAATAATATTGAACCATTCCTTAATTCAAGCCATTTAATTCTTTAAAAAAAGGAGGTGGTGGTGGACTTGATGTCTTGACTTAAGTTTGATAACTAATAGAAACATCAAGTTTTAATTTACTGTTTATACCGATTTATCAATTTTAATTAACAGCTTTATGTTCCTAAAAAATTAAGCAAGCAAATGCTAATTTTTCAATTAAAAAAAAACTATTTAACAACATACATTTAATATCGACAAAAAGTTAACCCGTTTCTCTCCACCTGTAGCATAAAAAGTTCGTTGATATTCCAAGAGATGGCGCTAGTATACACGTTCCAGACAAACTTGTGGTTTGTTTCAATTCAATGGAAACTATGTCAAAGTCGTGTCGCTGTATCTGAATAGTCGATTTTACGACCAAAATGAAGTAAATCAGACTGTGTATAAATGTCATCATTAATCGCAGAATCATTGACACATTATTCTTATGTAATAAAATGAGTAATTAAGTATTCCGTAGTTGTGAAATCTGTGAGCAACGTCGAAAGCTGCTGCTTGTTTAAGTGGCGGTTTTAAATAATGTATTTTTGTAATAAGATACTTAACTAGTTTCTAATTGTATGATTAACGTGTTATTATCATAAATGTATGTTGAAATACGCTTATCTTCCAATCAGCATAGCTTTATTTTCATCGAAGTTGATGTCAATTTTTTTCTAGAATTTAGCCATGATTTTGTGTATTCTCTATAAAGGCCTGTACTCAGCTCAATTACTAATACGCTTTTTATGATAATGAAAATTTACTTTTATTTTAACTACTGTCTGTACAATAAACTCTCTTGAATAAATTAATGATTAAAATCTTTCCGCAAAAATATTGACTAGGGATATACGATTTGCTTTTCATTTTACTAATATCAAATAACTTTAGTTGTTTGGTTTTAAATATTATTACAACCATGCGACTGTATCACATATTTTCATAAAAAAGATATAAATTATTCCTTAACCAGTATTGAAGTCAGTAAATAGCAAATGTTGACGATTGTAAAACAAGTACAAAACTATTCATGTATTTTAAAAATTAAAACAAATTAAAATGAACTTATTTATTATACAAACAATATCCATAATAGCATCAAAGTGTCATATTTAGTATGATAGATTAGGATTGTAAATGCAACGACAATTATCATGTTTTAAATGACATTATGGGGTAATGAAACAGACATCATGATTTATTCAACAAAAAGATATAACTCATCTCTATTCCAACGTGGATGCTAATATTTAAGTCTAAAGCAATAAAAAGTAATTTAACTCTTAAGAAAGTGGATTTGAAATGTTACGGTATAAATTTAACCACAATTATTATGATAAAAGGAGGATTTTAAAACAAAATAACATTTTAAAAGCGTGCCAGTATCAGAAATAGCTACCAACGTCTGTTTCACGTTACTATGCCGCCACACCGCTTTCGTGTGACCAATTATTCTTTTGACAGTTAAATTTTCGACATGACATGCGCCTAATCAAAATAGCATTTATTAAAAAAAGACTTGACGTGAACAAGGCCGACAGCTTACGGCTTTGTTATTAACGACGTTCGTCGTAGTCTTTTTTCGAGCTTTTCATTGAAATATTCGTTAGTGTGGGTGGTTGGTTTCGTGTTGTTTTATCACGCTTAGATTCTGCTGATTGACAGCTCTAATGTGTGCTAGAGTAACATTAATCAATCACCGCGCCCGCTTTATTACGGCAACGCGGGAAAACGGCGCTCAGTTGACGTTGATAGATTTATTTGCTGTATTTGATTTCTAATTTCATGTCGGTCGATTTGGCTGATTGCTGAGTTATAGTTTCAATGTTTGTGTATTTTGTTTTTAGTGTAAGATCTTCTAACTAGAATCTAACGTTTATCTGTCTGTTAGGTAGGTAATAGGTGTAACAGATTTTGTTACAGTAGTAAGATTATATGTGTGAAAGGTTTTATTCAGAGTGTTAAATTAAAACATTCGTGTCATTGTGATGTAGATATTATATTTGAAATAATTCATTTAATATTAAACATAGAGATTATTATTTACACAATTCATTTGGCTGTACAGAGTCCTCACATTACTCAGACAACAACTCGCTTAGAAGCAACTCCGTCGGCAAGTTCACTTACATAAATAATTATGTTTAGATTGCACTAATCACTAAATTTGTCATGGGCAAGTAGCCGCATTTGTTTTAGAGTCTATCAATATCACAGAAGAAAATTGGACAACACGACATTAATTTATAAATCAGTCCAAGAGTCCAGGTTTCACTACACTCGGTTTATTGGTGGACGGCTGCGGCTCCGAGCCTTTGTCCGTACATCGCGTAGGGCGAGTAGAAGGGTCCTAATGCGGGGTTAAAGGCACCGTAGGGAGAACCGCCAAGGCTAGCTGGTAGACCCGCTTTTGAATATGGATGATATCGGCTGGCAGACAAAGGGCTCAATGGCGCCGTCGGATATGCACTTCTCAAGCCAGCCGTCGTGAACAAAGGATTCAATGGGTTCAACAACGATGCTTGGGAGGAAGATACGGATGCGGGTGTAGATCCGTCCGCAGTATGACTTCTCAAATGCTGCAATAGCTCCTCCGAGTTTCCGAATCTCTTTCCACAATAAGATTCCCCAACAATCCAATTGCATACGTAGGGGCGACTTAACTGAGGGTAGGAAAGACCGCCGGCGGCGGCACCCTGCTGTGACAATGCCATTGCCATAGCTAAGTTGTACTTTTGATGTTCACACTGAGTGCAACCGGCGGGACATGATCCATTGCTCATTAGTAAGTGGTGGTTGTTGACAGAAAACTGGCAACCAGTGCAGTAGGGGTCTTTGCATACTGGGACGAGTGTTTCGCCCCCTGCTGGTGTCTTAACTCTGGCGTAGCCGAGGTAAGGGTTTGGTGATGATCCCGGAAAAGCGGCAGCGGCAGCTAGCATGGCCGCGTGATGAGCACTGAATGGAGCACCAGCATATGGTGGTCTGAATGCAGGGTTTCCGTGTTGCTCCATTCCAGGAGGACAGCAAAGTCCAGTCAAAGGATTAAACCCAGACAATCCGGGTATATTTTTAAATGCACCAAGATGATCTTTTCCGTGACCTAAAACTTCTAATCCTGAGCGGATAATAGGGCTCGTTCCAGAAGACCCCGTTGGAGAAGGTTTTGAGTCAACCGACGGACTATTTTTTCCATTTTCCGTTGTTGGTGGCGTAGATTTGCGACCTGGTGTGCTTTTTCCGGATTTTTTATCTTCAGAACTATCCGAGCTAGCTTTTGAAGAAGGGCGGGTCTCTTCAGGTTTTTTAGAAACTACGTTTGTTTCATATGGCTTAAACGCAAGATGTTTATTGTCCGGGGTACGCGGTTTGTCCGATTTGTTCGCGTTTGGGGATGAACGACTCATCATTTCACTGTTAACACTAGACACTTTCTTCTTGTCGAGCGGCGGCAGCAGCGGCTTGGTCGGAGTTGTATCCGCACCAATTTGACTGCAAGTTTGCGCTAAAAGCGCAAGTGGGCTTTTCTTCGAGTCCAACTGTGAACAAAGAAAAATATTTATAAGCATTTAAAAATAACTATCGACGCGAAAAAACTGAAATTAAATTTTATTTTGAAAATAAATTAATATATAAAAATAATAATTTATTTAATAACTTACAGATGATGGAAGAGGTGCCAAATAATCGGGCTGTAGATATTGATTGGGGTTAGTGTTCATCATTCCTCCGTCTTCAAGCACCACCATTTGGAGATAAACTTTTACGATCACTTAATTTTCACAGCGTTGTCACGATTCGGCTCTAGCAACACAACTGGGTACTCTATGTCACGGCGCGGTTCACTGAGACTGAGCACGTGCGCTCGTGGCAGCGATCGGGACGACTATGAGAGACCGGGCCCCTCCAGTGGCGAAGTCAGAGTTGCCCCTCGCCCCGCAATCGTGAAATAGGGACGACGATATCTCGAGACTTTGTTAGAGCGAGCGCGTTATATCTCTCCGCTGCAGCGTACGGCCATAAAAAACAAAGCGGAAACGACACATAGCTGCATTGCGGTAGGGGAAAAAGGAAAGGCGGTATGGCCGGCAACCGGGCGCGGATTGAGACGTGCGATGGTGTTGGTGGCTCGCCACCCATGACGGGCAGCGCTTTGAGCCGCCGCCGCGAGCGTGACTCGTCTACCTGCTCGCCCGCCATCCACGCTTTTTGTTTCACGCTACTCTTCTTACGCTCAGCCTTTCTTCGGCAACGTCATCGCACTTTACTGCTGACATTCGAAACTACTTACTTTTACGAGCTTTGTTCTAAACTCTCGGTTCAAAGGAGAAAATTGATCTGTTCCTTAGCCTTCTATGAAACCGTTTGATGTCCCAGGAATAGTTCCCGTAGATCGTAAAGAGATATTTCACGTTTATTGACAAAGGTTAAGTCCATAACGTTAATGTTAATCCGACACTAAAACCTGTCAAACACGGAGCCCGTTCAGACCCTCCGTAGTGATCAAATTAAATATGTCAATTTGGGAACCCATATCAACAGCTGCGAGCGACGGCGGGCCCTTTAGAAATATTGCTTATTGTGTCCAAACAAAGATACTAAGTATAACGTATGGGCGGACGACAGAGGTCGTAAATAACGCCGCGGGCTGTAATATATTTGACAGTACGCGGACATGCGAAACAAAAAACATGTTTATTGCGAGATCGGGTCTCGCATGGTTGCCAGTTTGAGTTTTACGTCTGATTTTAGGGAGAAAATTAACTTGAATGAAGCATTTTAAGGTTTAGTTTTTGTTGAGTTAGACTGTGTTGTTCTATTGTTGCTATTACTCGAAATATTTCAATGCTACTGTATTTTTTATTGCTCTTGAAATTAAACAAAAACCACGAATGATTTAAAATTTCACACATTTGCTGATTTTTTTATCCAAAATTAAAAAGAGCTTATGATAAAAGGCACAATAGTAGATTTTTTCTAAATTATAGGTTATTAGGTTGTTTTTAAGTTAATGTTTTTGGAAGTGTTGTAAAACTAATGTTTTAGAAGCAATACTAAGAATAATTATATTTTTAAATATCAAACTTACTCACATTGCTTATAATATATGGAAGTGTATCTAACATAAATACGCCTTTTTAAAATCGTAACACAACAATGTAAACTGCCCGGTCGATTCCTATAAATTAAAGTCGTGACCATTTTAGTGTTAGTTCAAGCGTGTAGAAGGAACATTCGTACTGTCTGTCTGCTGCTACTCTGTCTTTCTTATAGCCTAAGTGTGAAAGTGATGAAAGGACATCGTTTTCTGGAAGGACTTTTCGAGTCTTACGCGTACGCATACAATTGAAATGTATCTCGTTGCTGGTATGTTGAGAAATAGTAAAGTGTTTATTATAGTCAGTGAATATATAGCTGTATACTAGGTTTGTCTTTCATACGTTAGCGGATCTTTCTTTTTAATTCTCACTGTCGATAAATACTTAATGCAGCCTATCTTCTTTACACTTCAATCAACAAGTCTCTTATATTAACTTTAACACAATATAAAAAAAGGAATTAATTAGCTGTCTTCCAAAGAACAACTTCTAAAACTCTCTTAATAGCCCACTTCCATAAAAAACAATAAGTAGCAAAAACTGGACATCAGTTTTTAATTAGATTCACAAATAGGCTTAACAGTCATAAAAGACGTTACTGAAACCTAAATATAAATTTGTGTCGAATGATAGCAAACTAAAGAAGTACATGTAGTACATGAAATAAAAATGTTTTCACTCTAAAATAGGTTTCAATTATCGAAAATTCCAATCCGACATAATCGACATCTTACAGACTTAGACAAACTTTTTTCAAGTTCCTGGTGCTAAGCCTGCTATAAAGATTAAAAGTGGCTTTCCATCAGATATGTGTGAGTAGATGAGGGATTCTACCAATAGGTAAAGCTCCTTGATGAACCGCTAAGCTGGTGGAAACCATTACAAAAGAACCCTTTAAAAACTCCGCATCTTTAAGGAAACTCGTTTGTTTTTTGTTAAGTTTAGAGTTTACATTTGTACAAATATATTCATCGTCTTCGTCATTACTTTGTGGCATATCTACTCAATCTTTCTTTCTTCCAAAATTTTGTAAAGCAAAATTTATTAAACCATTTTAATCCCGTAACAAATACATTACACGGTCGGCCTACCATCTTACAATTTAGTAAACCTCAAATGAGATCCGCAGCACACCTCACTGGGCATACTTATCTACGCTGTGGCATTACGAAAACCAATTTCCGAAGCCAATTAGATGTCGATAAAGGAATTTGTTCACGTGTAAACAACCACAATTATGGTTCAACAAAAAGTGGCCGAAAATGAACTGGCTGTAGTTGTGGCTGGTGGGGAGCCATTGTGGGTGCGGATGCGGCGAGATCAAACGGCTGTACGGCGCCACAGACTATTGATAGACAGTGCTTTGATGGTCTGGCATTTTGTGATAAAGGAAAATTTTGTTGTAGGTGTTAATGACAACCTCATAAATATCTAGATGCCTTGATAGTACCGTTAGTGCATTTTGGCATCAGTGGAAGAAGTGTAATATTATAATTGAAAGCTAAATATGAGTCTTAATGTCACGATGTATCGTTATAATTTCAAATAGTGACATATTTCGTAGGCACTTTATTTAGCTTAGTAAAGACTTGTAGATTTTTTTTACACTCCCAATTTAATATTTTTGAACTCAATTCTCTAGTTGACTGCTAGAAATTACCGGAACATTAATCATCACAAAATATTTTACTACACATGTCACGATTGACACATGTCTCATTTTACCATTTTTAAATTTATCAAAACTATACTTCATTTCATTAATCGTGACCTGTGCAGCAAAATATTTTGTGATGATTTAATGTTCCGGTAATCTCTAGCAGTCAACTAGAGAGTTGAGTCCAGAAAGATTAGATTGGTAGTGCAAAGTCAATAAGCTAAATAAAGTGCCACAATATCTTACACTGTGACGATCTTCATTGGTTGCATATAGTGTTTACAAAAAACTGACAGGTCCCACGCCGCGCGCGTCTCGTGTGCACTTTGAAGTGTTGTGTGTTAACGTCAGACTGACGATGCACTTACCAAATGCTTTTGAGATATTTTGGCTGCAATACTTAGAACTTTTGATGTTTGGAATCCAAGGAACGAAAAACGGATGTTTAAGTAATTGTGTTGGAAAAATCATACACCAGTGTCTTTGTCACTCTTGCTTCGTCTCAAAGTCACGGAGAAGTGAGTTATGAATGGTGAAAAATGGGCAAATATTTATGAGGAAGATAACTGACACTCAGAGCCTCTGCTGCAGTCCAACTGACTCCACGGGGATCTTTGCTAATAGCACAGCCCATTAGTACCGCAAAAAAAACTGCACTAGCTGTCTTCGCATCTGGACTCTTCTTACCGCTTCACATCAGGTGGTGTTGAGTCATTTGTCGTGATTGTAAAAAAAAATAGTACTAATTGGGTGTAAGGTAGAAGCGCTTCAGTAAAAGTCAATGGCTCAAAATGATCCACAATGCCATAATTAATATCTTGCAACCAATAGTTTAATTTGTTTTGCTTAGTATGAGGGGTACCAATGGAATTATGTACTTACCTATATGCGATTTCTAGGACGTCTTTCAGCTGAAAAGATAATGAAAATGTGTTCTTGGGTTCCTTCAAGTACTGTCTTTAGTTTTTCATTTAGTGTCACCTTCACCGGAATTCTTCTCGTCATTTTATATTTACTAAATGTTTATGGTTTCAGTCACTCAAGTTTTGTATCTTGGCAATACCCGTCAACTTAATTTGTTTATGATGTCTCATTTTTGTTAAAAGTAATATTTTTACAATTAGACCCCCAGAGTCGAAAGGCGGCACCTTTAAACAGACTTACCCCAGACTATCCTAATTGTCGTATTTATTGTGCCAATAAAATTTATCTATGCTTTGGGGCTGTAAAGATAAGATCCACAATACAACGTTCATTTTTATTATCGACACGTTATAGTCCAAAGTTTATCTTTCGTAACCCACTTAGCAGAGGCATATAAATGGAAATCTATTTGTGATAAAAAATGCGAATATTTAGTATTTCTTTTAAACCACCAAATTCTACCTTATCGAAATAGTCAACATAATGCAACCAGCAAGACTGAAGTATTAAGTATTTAAAACGACCTCGGTTTTAAAACAAAACCTTTTTTTCATACTTCAATTACAGCTGAAATTTTAATCATCGTCACCAGCCTATATACGTCCCACTGCTGGACACAGGCTTTCCTACATGCGAGAAACACATAAGGAGTTAGGGCCATAACACCACCACGCTGGCCCAATGTGGGTTGGTGGGTTAAAGCGGTTGCAGGAACAACCAGGACCAACGGCTTAACGTGCCTTCCGAAGCACGGAGGAGTTTGAGATAACCAAACATTGATTGACCCATCCCAGGATCGACCATAGCGTAAGTTGCTTTGTTTTTCGTTTCGAAACCAGAGCGCTCAAACCAATACGCCATCGAGCACCTCGGAATTTTAATATTTATTCCAAAATATTTATTGGAAACTTTAGGTTTGAATAATATACGAGTTGGTGTGTTCAGTACGATTCTGGCTTATGTGGTTGTTTTAAATGTCTGCAGCCTATAGGCAGTAAAAACGGCATTATAAAAGATAAGTAATCCTTATACACATGAGGTCGAATATGTTTCAGTATTTGATCAAGAGCTTATTAGTGAACCTTAATAAAGTGTTTAAAGTGTTTCTAAATTACCCATAGTCTAGCTAATCTTTACGATTTGGATGAAACTTCTTCAATCTAGTAATCTATTTTTTTATAAATTTATGATTGTCGCTTAAAATAAAAAATGATAATGTCACGCTAAACATCAGATACATTATACATTCTACAGTAGTCATTGCTGAAGCCTTCTAAACAAGTGTTGTACAAAAAACTGGTACTGGTAAAAACCGGGGCGGAATACTAGCAATAAATTAAAGGTGGAGCAAAATAAATTTCCCTGGAGCCGTATTAGTATTTATGGTCGTAATAAACGCGGGCAAGCTTTTGTGAACGCCGCTTGCTGTAAATAATTTCAATGTGAACCTTGTAATACTTCTTGTTTTTGGGGCCATTAAGAGAGCGCGAGCGGCGAGTGTCTTAAAGTCAGTGTTACCATGTATAAAATCAGCGGTGTCTGCCTTGCTTTTAAGAAGGAACACATCAATTCAATCAAACCCGAATCACTTTTACTTGATAATCATGCAACTAGATGTTACTTGAGATTATCATGAAGAGATGTTTATAATATTTACCTATTTCGTAGTGTCTTAGCAGTTTACTATCTCGAATTCTCAAACATTGAAAGTATTCTAATCTTCGATGTTTCAGACACTCATGAGTATTAAATATTTGCCCGTGTCATATTTTTGATAAATCGAACTCTCTGTCCATATGTTGACACTTTGTTACTGCTAGAAGTCATGACGGGAGAGCTAAATTCTTCTTTATTCTTACACCATTTGTGTTTTTATTTTCTGCCACGAGTATGGCTGCGACATTAATGTTGATCTAGGATATTATTGCGAAGGATAAGAAATAGCTTAAGCGTCTGTCCCCTACAAGCTCGGCGGTGTCTTTGCAATAATGTGAAACGTGTGTTCGTCAATGCTTGTATTCAATATTTAGATACTTTTAATGCCTTTGCCATTAAGACTTTAGAAGTCTACATTATCAGCGAAAATTAAACATTTATCAATTTATTCAAACATACAATAATAAGAAACTAAACTAATAAACTAACTGATGGCTATTGGTCCTGATTCTGGAGTATACGCTAAATCTTAATAAAATCAGTGCATCTTTTTCTCTCAATATGAATACAAAAAGGATGGCTTATCTTCAATTTCACGTTTGGAAACATGCATTCAATTTGACCTTATTAAAAATGCAGTGTTTAAAAAGCACCTTCGTTCATGCCGTCTAAAATTGTCTATGGTTTCTTCGAAATCTATCTAAATTACCAGCTCTAAACAAATTCTTGCTATCTTCTCCCTATAACATAAGAAAGAAAGAAAAAAAAAGTTTATTTAAATAGGCCACAAAGAAGCACTTCTAAATCGTCAAAAAACACATTCTTACAACTATCACAAAAAATATATTAACTAACAACGTGATAGTCTCTGTCTGTCTGTCATATCTGAATTTACACCGGTTCGAAAAGTTGAACTACTGACAAGATCCCGGCAACAAACTCGTGTAGTCACTCTTTTCAAATATTAAATTACAATGTTTCTAGTAAAAAAATTATAACTTTTAGCAGTGCAGTGCCGCCCAGCGAAAAAAAAATAGAAGAGAAGGTAACTCAACGGACCAAGAAAGTAAGTACCCAATGTCAAAAATATTATCGTTATTTTTAAGCTATCCGACAATGCACAATAACAATAAAGGTATACAGAGGTTAATAGTCATAATACTCGTAAATGAATATATAAAACATCTTGAAATTTTAATTTGTCCATGCATTCATACTGCGTTAAAGAGGTAAGTATATTATACTTAAATTTAGATTAAAAGGGGTGTCTCCAGAATTAGGCCAATTGAAATTGAACTGGTAGGTCTTAGAATAATAACGATTCTAAGTGGTAGGTACCTATTATGTATCAATGTTAATTACTTATCATTATCTAAGTTAAACTTTATCTAGTATTCATTAGTAATACCAACTCTAATTATTTTTGGCACGATAACTGTTGCGAGTTAAGTGATATTACTTTTATTATTAATAACAAACTGGCATGGCACTAAGTAGAGCTATCATTTATTTGTTATCAGACAATTCTCTATAAAATTCATTTATCACTATTAAGAAAACAGGTCGTATAAAAGTAAATGTCAGAATTGTTTTCGATAATGTGAACAAAGATAAAAAAATTATCGGATTACAAGGTTTATTTCAACGTAAATCATTATAAATTGAGTATTAAGTGCAAGTCTGGAGGGTTTGATATCAAAAAGATAAATTGCTTTATTTTGATCTAAAATTTGTTTATGGCATTATCGTATTTACGTATGTCACCGCGATCTGGTTAAATTCGCCGATTAATTGGATGCCTAGCCCGTTGATTAAACGCCGGCATCCAATTAAATGCCTAGGACTCACTGAACTTTTAACGACAAGGCGTATTGAAAGCACGTTCAATTAAATGCCTAGGTGGATCGTCTTCTACTGAAGAGTTTTGGTGTACTTGATAGGTTCAAGGTTATTTTTTTATGACAACTAGTAATCAAAACGATTACGGTTCTAATTGGTCATAAAAATAACCTTGAACCTTAAACAACCAGTGTCGAATCGAATGGTTAATCTAACCAGACGGTTGATATGATGGATATGACGGTCAGACATCTGGATAAACGTTGCGCTCAATGACTTGGCTAGTTGCAGCCGTTTCATTGGACGGCGGTCAATCAACGGTCTAGGCGTCCAGCTAAGTGGCTGAATTAACCAGACGGCTGTGACATCCATAAACGATAATATTATTGTCACAGACTGTTAGTGAATATATGGTTTGTATCATAGTTTGTACATCTAGTGTTGCAAGCAGTGTTATTATAATTTATATAAATGCAGATACTTCTGTAGATAGTTCTATATACATAGATATTATTACTGTTGTGAATTTCGTCGCTCTTCTATGGAATATGTTCTTTTCGTCTTCGCTGAAATCTCAAATGACTATTTAATTAATCATTGTATTCCCACATTACTGATTTAAATTATTTTATTATGCTTGTTGCTGATAGCTAATCAGCCTTGTTGTAATGTTTTTTTTATATTTTTGTACTCAGTTAAATTTGTCACTTTCTTGTTTTTTATGTCTTTTATAAAGTTGTTGTCAATATAGGTGTAGATTGAAGACGTGGTTTCCTTGGTTAGCATTTCTTTCTACCTTAAAATACAGTCTACAGGCTCTAGTCTACCGTTAACAATGCTGTTTCTCTTCCTTATCATAATATGTTAAATTTTATGCTAACAGCTTTTAGGTTCGTCATTAAATAAGTCTATCTCTATTTTCATGGCCACAACTTCAAAGTCGGTGGAACTTAAAAGGCGACAAGGCAGTACTTAATGACGTCTATAATGAGTCAGTATTGTATATTTCGGCTGTCAGTCAGTGTTTAGACGGCGCTACGCCGGATGAAGCGATGTTATTTATAGCTCCTTAAAAAAATTTTGCAACTCAACTGCACCCTTTGATGGGCCGCGTTGATTGCTGGCAATATGACCAATTACTGGGAAGGTCACTAAAACTGGGTCGTTGGGGGAAATTTTTACTGAACTCAAAGAAGATAGCAATTATTTGGAAGGTCTGTGGATGTGTTCCAGGTAATGTTGCTAAAATCTTTCTCAGTTTCTAAAGGTCATTGTTTTATTTTAAAACAAAGGAGTTGCTTGGCTGGAATTCCAAATACAAATACAAAATGTTTATTTTATTTAACAAGCACAACTTAATCTTAATAATATTGTTGGAGCTACCTAGTAAGCACAAATTTAATCAATCAATACACTTATTGCACGTTACAGATAAAACTCTTATATTAGGCAACTCAGCTCTTATTTGCTGACATATCAGAGACTTTAGGTATACTTTATAAATAATAAAAAAAAGAAAACTACCCACTTTAATTATTTTTGATGGAAAGCTGCAATTTTTTGTTTTAATCTTGTAGTGGATTAGATTATTAGAACCTTTTCGAGAAAACACTTTGTTGAAAGCAGTCATTCTGGTCCCTGATGTTGTTAGCGTAAAGCATCGTTAGCTTTTCTAAATGACAAAAACATTTGTTTTCTGATACGTCAATCGAAATAATTTTCATAAGTAGTGTTCCTGATCGAGGAGTGGACTGTATAAATGAAACTAGGATGTGATGTGAAATGATGTATAATGGAATATTTACAATGCAATAAAATTATAAAACTGAAACTACCCGATTGACACCCGTACATGTATTCGGTATTGTGACACTGACTTAACATGTAACAAAAAGCGGTCTACCATGGCGTCTAACCATGGTATGATCCAGCCAGTTGCCAACATCCCCGCCCCTAGTGCGAAGCACTGCTAGTTGTCCGTGGCGACTGACTGGTCTGCCGCAACTAGTGGTAAAAGTTTCCTAACTGGCCTTTTGAGAACTCCGCCCCTGGTGGCCACGTCTGCTACTCTGACTATGTTGTCGTGGCCAGGATATGTTTGAAGTATTCGGCCTAGAGGCCAGAGTCCCCTTGGTAGTGCCGAGTCAGCCACGACAACAACGTCTCCTACTTTAATGCTTGGGGCGGGACAACTGGTGGATGGCCTCCTGATAAGAGTTGGCAGGTACTCGCGAATCCATCTCTCCCAAAAGTGGTCCGCTAGTCGAAGCGCCTGCTTCCAGTGTGTCCGCCGCATTAAGTCGTTGTCATCAAGTTCTCCAGCCAGCCACTGGTTGTTGGATGATGAGCCTAGGATGAAGTGAAAAGGCGTGATAGCCTGAGGTGCATTATCAGAGGCTGCCACGTACGTCAACGGTCGAGAGTTACATATGGCCTCAACTTCTAGCAAAAAGGTCTGGAGTGTCTCATCTTTGGGGGCCCGCTCTCGTAGTGTGACTTTAAGGGCCGCCTTTACAGACCGCACCATACGCTCGGTGGCTCCGGCCATAAATGGAGCCGCAGGTGGTAGAAACTTCCAATGGATCCCATTGTTGGCTGCGAAGTCCTGAAGTGGGGGTGCGACTAGAGAAGCTAATTCTCGGCTGGCTCCCACAAAGGCTGTTCCGTTGTCAGAAATGATTTTCGATGGGCACCCACGTCTTGCAATCATACGTCTAAGGCTCATGATTGCGGAATCTGTAGACAGGGTAAACACGACCTCCAAGTGCAAAGCGCGCGTTACTAAACAGGAGTAGAGGGCAACCCAGCGCTTCTCGCGCCTTCGTCCACTTGTAACTTCAATTGGCCCAAAGTAGTCGAGCCCGACGTTTGTGAAAGGACGGGTGTGATGTTCTAGTCGCTCTCTGGGGAGATTACCGACGGGTGGTTGCTGAGGTAGTCGCTTTCGTCGTTTACATTCTCTACAACTCACTGCTATGGCTTTAATTGCCCTCCTTCCCCGCAGGATCCAGAAGCGCTGCCTGAGCTCATTGAAAACTAGTTCGTGGAAGCCGTGATTAGCTTTATTATGATGATGAGCGATGATAAGACGTACGATGTGGTGGCGGTCGTCAAGCAGAATGCGAGTTTTCAATTCAGTATTGTCATCTGCCGGGAGTAACTTGATTCTTGAATCCATTACCAGGAGGCCATCTGACAGTCTTGGAGAGAGCGAGAAAAGACGACAGGATTTTGGTAATTGCTTACATTGTCTAAGAGCTATAAGTTCATCATTAAAACTATCTAATTGTGATTTTTGAAGTAACAACTTTTCGGCCAAAACCATATCTGAAGCTTGTATAGTTCCAGACGATGGATTATTGGTCATCAATTTTGAATTTGGATTTAAAGGTCCGAGTAAAAGCCGAAATTTGCGAGCGCCAATTATTGTTTGAGATGTCGCTCGTAGAAGTCGCAACCAGGAGCTGAATTTTTTCGGTTCAGGTACTGGTGGCGACAGGTTAGGAATACTTTCATTAAGAACTCCCACTGTCTCCCTAACATCTGGGAGATGAGTGAACCCGGGAGTGACAGGTTCACAAGGCCATTCCTTCATGTCACTCAAAAGGAAGGGAGGACCTTCGAACCATCTGCTTGTGCAAGTTGACTGCCTTGTAGCAATGTCAGCAATGTTTGAGTCACTAGGAAGCCACCTCCAATTTGCGTTAGAGGAGCTTTCTAATATTTCCCCAACTCGGTGGGCGACGAAGGGCTTATATGTTCGAGCATCCCCTTCTAACCACCTGAGTACTGTAGTGGAATCGGTCCAGTAGGTTATTGAGGTTGGCTTTATTCTATGAGATTCTAAGACAGTCTGTGCAAAGCGCACCGAAATTAGTGCAGCCTGAAGTTCCAGACGCGGGATAGTGCTAGGTTTTAGTGGTGTTACGCGGGCTTTGCTACCAATAAGGCTAAGTTTTATCTGACCATTTGGAAGTTGAAAGCGCCAAAACGCTACGCAAGCGTATGCTTGCTCGCTAGCATCTGAGAACATGTGTAACTGCGTGTCTTTAGGTTGTAAGATGTGCACCAAGTAAGGTCTAGTAATTTTAACAGTTTCAAGCGAATGTACCTCTTTTACCCACTCTGCCCAAAGGTTGGTATATTTGGGGGGCAACTCGTGGTCCCAGCTAAAATTGTCACGCCAAAGATCCTGCACAAGAATACGACCCCTAATAACTACCGGCGTTATCAATCCCAATGGATCATAAACCTTCATAATTTGGGAAAGTATTATACGTTTAGTTAGTTTGCCTTCAGTTTTGGCTATCTTACCTGTGCGGAAACCTAAAGTATCCTCTACAGGGTGCCACCTGATGCCTAGAGCACTCACTTCGGCTGGTAGCATTACTTCAGAATCAGGATTTGCCCATAAATCTTTAGGAATGGCCTTTATGGCTCGTGTGTCATTAGATAACCAAGATCTCATCTCGTAGCAACATGCTCTGTGAACGCTATAAACGTCAGACGCTATTTTACATGCGTCTTCTAAATTGTCAAAACTACTCAAATAATCATCCATGTAATGGTTGTGGATAATTTCACGGACTGCTTCGGGATGAGAATTTTGATGATCTAAAGCGTTCCTGTTCTTTAAGTGAAGAGCCATAAAGGGGCTACACAAAGCACCAAAAATCATTGAGCTCATCCTGTATTCCTTAATGGGAGCCGTATGTCTTTCTGGATGCTGAATATTGACACTATTTGTAGCGACAGGAGGTGTAAGGTCGCGCCAGAGAAACCGCTGAGCGTCTCGATCGTTTTCCCTGATTTTAATTTGTGGAAACATTTCGCGAATGTCTCCGGTGACTGCAATTTTACCTTCACGAAAACGAAATAATATACCCAGTAAGGGTTGAAGTAAGTCTGGCCCTACTAACAACAAACTGTTCAGACTTACACCTCTCGTGGCTGCTGCCGCGTCGTGTACAACGCGAAGTTTCTTTTTTTGTGGATGGTATACGCCGAAGTGCGGTAAGTACCAGCAAATGTTTGTTTCCGTGGCTTGTTTGTTATTTGTGCTGTAATAAGATTGAGGCGGACATTCCTCGGCATAACCCTTTTCCAGGATATTATTTATAAAACTATGATATGCTAACGAAAACTCTATGTTTTTAGACATTTGTTTTTCAAGAGATTTAAAACGAGATAGAGCCTGCGGATAACTATCAGGAACATGAATAGGTGAAACGTGACGCCATGGTAAGCCAACTTCAAAGCGTCCCGAAGGGAGGCGACGCGCCGTGGAGTTTATTATGTCAATGGCGCGTTGATCCTCGGGATTGTTTTTAGGAGGGAATTTACTGATTCCTATGGCGTCAAGTCTATATTGCTCCCGCATAAGATTCTCTATGGAGTCAAAACCTTTGCCAGCACAATAATTAATGAATTCAACTGGCTTGGAACGACTAGACATGAAGCCTTGTAACGTCCAACCCAACAGAGTTCGTGTTGCAATAGGTTCTGATCTTTTACCTTTTACCGTTTCCTTGCTGATGGTCAAAAACCAGTCGCCTACTCCGATTAAAATGGTAGGAGAAGCGTTTTCTAGTGACAGTACATGAGAAAGATTTTTTAGGTGTGTATATTTGGATATATCTGACTCATTTATTGTTTGTGGCCGAAGAGATAGTTTTTGAATTGAACGAGCATTTTCAATAACATACTCTTCGCTTATGTTACGACCACGTATAAAGAATCTCGTGATTCCTACAACAGTTTCTCTACACATACCACCGACTCCGTCTATACGTATGGGTTCCCGGTAAAATTCTGCAGCCCCGATCTTCTTGGCGACATCGTCGTCGATTAAAGTTGTAGAACTGCCATCGTCAAGAAGTGCATACGTATCGAATTCACCGCGTGCGCCTCTCACAGTTACAGGTAACACACGTAGGAGTGCGCGCGACCGTCCGTGGGATTGTGACGCTTCTGAAAGGTTACAACGTAAACTGTTAGTTTCTGCACCTGATGATGTCGAAGGTAGTACCGTTGGCTCTTTAATAGTGGTGACGTTCGCGGTGCTAAGTTGCTTGCCTCCGTGTAACAATGCGTGATGACGACGAAGGCAATTATCTACACCGCATGGTTTAGATTTGCATGTAGTCCATCGGTGTAGATTCCCCTTTAGGCACCGATAACATAACTTGTTGTCACGCACACATCGCCACCTATCTTCGACAGATAAAGTTTTAAAAATATTACAAAATTGTAATTTGTGGGCTTGCTTGCATAACGGACACGGGGTAACTATATTGTGGGAACTCGTAGAGTGAATAGATTCGTATGCTTTAGTAGGAATATGTGTTAATTTTGGTGCGAATGTGGAGGACGAGAAAAAATCAGGAACAAATGTGAATTTTATTTGTCTGTCGGCCTCTCGAAGGAGGAAACGGGAAAGTGTTTCAAGCATTGTAGAATTTTCCGAATGAGTGTCAGCTGCAAAATCAGAGAACCTAGCCTTTGTAAGGTCGTTTAATTTTGACAATATGCATTTAAAAAATTCTGGTGAATGCAAAAATTGTCTTTGCTCTAGCGCGTTAATAATAGCAACGCTGTTTCGTACCTTTTGTGCGAACGTGTTAAGTTGTTCAGCAGTGCAAACTTTAGCGTGTGCCCGAAGTGCAGCGATGTCTCGTGCTACGACTAACTCTGGTCGAGCGAAAGTCTGCTCCAAAGCGTGGAATACGTCGTCGGGGTCCGCCGTAGTGTGCAGCAGCGCCTCGACTGCTTCGCGAGCGGGACCTCGCAACGCATCGCTAAGTCGTGTCATATTTTGTGCCGAAGAAAACTGGAATTTTGATTTTGTGTAAGTGTTTCGAAACGCTAGCCATTCTTTGTAGTTGCCGTTGTAAACAGGTAAAGGGATTTTGGTTGAGTTGTTGTTTGCCAGGGCGGCTATAGCTGTAGCTAATTGTGAAACGACCTCGGAAGTCGAGGGTGTTTGCTGAGTCACTGTGCACTCAGTCTGTGGGTTATTGACCACGTTGTTGGTGTCGGATGTTGCTGCCTGTTGTGGCAACACAAGGGTGTCCGGACCAACGGTTGGTAATGAGTCAGTAGGGCGATGACTAGCCCTGACACTTTGTACCCAAGATGCTGTGCGTGACATACTAGCCTGACTCTGTCCTGCTTCGATGGCGGCGAAGGTGGCTTGTAGCTCGATTTCGTCTATTTCTTTCTCTTGCTCCAGTCTCTTACGCTGTAGTGCAATTTCTTCCATCTCCTTCTCTCGCTCCAGTCTCTTGCGTTGTAGTTCGATTTCTTCCATTTGTTTCTCACGCTCCAGTCTCTTCTGTTCGAGTTCCAGCTCGTGTTCACGACGGAGTTGACGCCGACGAAGTTCTGCCTCAGCGGCAAGTTTACGTGCGACGATAGTCGATGATGATGAACGTGAGCTACGTTTGCTGTGAGATGGGGTGTGACTTGCTACAGATGGTGGTGGAGGAGAAGATGAAACTACTTGTTCCGAAAGTAACATTGTCGGAGCCGCGTCCTCGGGAATACGGAGAACTGTGCGGGCTTCGTCCGACGCCGACGGGTGATCAACCGGGTTTGGGGTTGATTTCGACATTGATCGGGTATTTACCATAATAATAAATACAGAAATAAAATGAATGAAAACCAAATAGTGAAAAAATTTACTTACGTGAAAAAATGTTTGACAGGTGACAGATATGAAAAAATTTAAATTATAAGTGCTGATATTTTGTGGCGAGAATGACCAAAATGTTCCTGATCGAGGAGTGGACTGTATAAATGAAACTAGGATGTGATGTGAAATGATGTATAATGGAATATTTACAATGCAATAAAATTATAAAACTGAAACTACCCGATTGACACCCGTACATGTATTCGGTATTGTGACACTGACTTAACATGTAACAAAAAGCGGTCTACCATGGCGTCTAACCATGGTATGATCCAGCCAGTTGCCAACAAGTAGTAAAAGGAAATACTTAGTGAAAACCGAAACTCAAAGCTACGTGTTTCATTTTTCACTATTTCCTTCGTCTCCTTTGGTAACATTTTTTTTTATCAAAATGCGTTCACTCTTGTTCCCACTCTTGTTCCGAGAGAAGTTAAGAGAGGGTTGACGATGTAGCAAGCTGATCCAGAGGGTGACTATTTAATTCAGCTTTAAAGGAACACCGAAGTCGGCAGAGCATTCCACACCCTGGCCGTGCGCATTATAAATAACTCTGGTGAAATAGGCTTGGCGGAATGAGCTCACGACGTTCCTGAGAACACTCTCCGAAGTACAACTTGTAGAAGACCGACAAGCAAGCGACTTTACGGCGGTGGTCCCAGCTATGAAGCTCAGTCTCCATCAACCTCTCGTCACCATCTAGTCTCTTGGCTCTGCGTTCCACAGAATCCAAAGTGGAAAATTAGTATATGGCTGAGCCGACTAATGAGACATGGAGTAATGTACCTGTTGGAGAGAACAGTACTCCATCCAATAGACGTGTGCTTCAAAACGGGTAAGAAGTTGCCCAGCGGTGAAGTGGCTTCACCTTATTGAGGATGACCAGTTTCTTGGCCGCAATTTGAGCTGTGGGCGCAATGGTGATACCGAAGTTGAGGTTCGTCAACTTCACTCCAAGAAGCTCCAGATGATCCGTAATTGTAATGGATTTTTTACACAACTAGATGACAAATAAGCTGATGATAAGCGGTTACCGCCCGCCGCTTATAGGCACCTGCAATAACAAGTAAAAATCACTTGATATTGCAGGTGCGTTGTCTCATCCTGAGGCCTAAGATGAAATGTACTCCGGAAAACATGACATGAATTGATCACCGAAATAGTTTCATTAAAATTATTTAATTATCTACATAATTATCATCATCATCTGCTACAAGTTATCCGAATAAAAGGATTCTACCCTAGACTGCCCTAGAGTATTTGTGATCTCATTCCATCTGCATCTTCATCTTCCAGCAAACTGCATGTTCCACTGCGTCGACATCTCCATTTTCAGCAAAACAACCTATTTGGTACAGATAATGATAAGAATAAATTTTAAAAAGTATCGGAAACAAAACGCGTTCTACATAAATCCAATTATTCACTTAGAACAAATAATATCACACTAATAACGGCTTCAATGATAAAGAAAGTGTGTTACGTCTGACAGCTATTGTTTAGGCGGGCATTTTGGACCAGCACTGTATTATTTATGGCGCCTAATAATAATTTGTAGCCCAACTGATTTCGACTCTTTTAAGTGAGCCGCGAATATTGTTCGCAAATATATGGCTTTGGAAATGGGACGTTTTGCAAGAAATGGGCGTCACCCTATTATGATAGTTGGGGTATTATCTTGGACTATTAAATTCGTCGTACTTCAAAATTTCTATTGTTGGAAAACCGATCTAATCGCCATTTTTATAAAGATGGTTTTTGATGACTTAAATTATTAAGATACACAGTTTTAAAAATGCTATGAGAGCACATGTTTGTCATGGAATAGCAATTATACTCAGCACATAATATTAGGTATGCATTCTGAATGAAAAAAGCACTGCGTCAGCAGAGAACAACAGCAACTACCTTATACGACTACATACAATATAAAAAAAACAAAATCGTATTTCTTTGACTAAATTAATTTTCCACTGCTCTCAGTCTCAATATCTTTTTGAGTAAGGTTGAAATATTGTTCTATAGGTATCTTACAGTTAAATCAATAAATGATGTGATGTTATTAATTATAGTGTGTACCTAAACGAGAATATTAATTGACAACGAGACAAATTATCTACATCATAACATCATCTATAAATAATTTGAACCCCAAAATTATACAAATCTCATTGAAGACTTATAAACTTTTTCCGTAAAACATTTTCATCACCGTGCTGTTACATTATATACTTACCGATCATTTGGTTAATAATCACATTAAAGGGCTCCCAATTAGTACTAACCGTAACCAGTATCAATACAATATTCAACAATAAGAAGCGACTCAATACAATTTTAATTTCAATATATTCACTATACATTGTTAACCCAAAATGGTTTCAAACAGAAACTCTCGAAATAATTGCTGGTTCCCAAACATAAACAAACATGGCGAGTGGAATTGAAAACGTCCCTATTTTAAAGCTAAACGGGACCTCACAGGCCGACAAAAATGAAACAAAATCGCCTCCTGAATAAATGCATGAAACTCAACAAAAACACCAGTAGCTGGCAACGCATAACAAAGCGTTTAAACGCGTAAACAGTCACATACGAACCGCGTACGCATAATAAATAACCACTTTTAACACATTTCCTATGAAAAGTTAAAGCAAACTTATTTATAGATAACAAAACAAAACCGTTACAACTTTATTGTTAAACAACACGGACTATTTTTAAACACATAACCAAATACGGAGATGAAAGCGTAAATTTGTAGAAAGGTGATGCAGTTCAAAGGGTACAATAAATATTTGTGTGTGACCTTCGGCATACATATGTTCGAAGCTCTTGACAAAAAATGGTAATTTTATCTTAATTCTTTGTGAGTTAAAGGGTTGGTTTATTGATGCTCGTGTTAAAGAGAAGATTTTATCGGTTAAACTTATGTAGATAAATTTGATTCGATAACCATCTTGCGGTGAAAATATTGGGCGTGTTTGATAAGTAGAAGTCATTTATCTTTCCGTTTTATTGATTAAAGTTATATAAAGAAGCTAATGCCATTTAAAATTAGTAATAAGAGTAATAATTTCGCTTAGATTAATGAATATTTTGAATTTATCTTCTGCATTATAGTTCACTCTTCAGTATTTGTATTTCAGTGTAATAAAATTTAATCAAGAATCGTCTCACGAGAATCGCCTCATTCAAATACTCTCTCACACTTTTTTGACATCCTATTTAATAAAGCATACAGGTTTTATGCTAATTCTCCATGCTTCCTTCACATATAAAGAAGCTTGCCCTTAATTCAAAAGTTTATTATTCTGAACGTATTATATTACCGCTCGTACACGCTTGAATACAGTATAAATAAATGCTGGCCCACCATAAAGATAGCGATAAACAAAATTCAACCCTGTGTCTTCCCCTTTTTTATTGGCAGGGGGCAATTTGAGAAGATGTATTCTGCCATTTGTACAACGTTTACTTTTCTTTTCTTCATTACAAAACTTAGCATGTGTTAATTTCTATTCCAAGGGCATAAGTTTCAAAGTCAAATGTTGCCGTATTTTTCGTGACGATAATTTTCGTTTTGTACTCACGTAATTTATATTCCGGTGACGGTTTAGTGCGAGTTTACGAAATTGTTAAAGACAGATAAAAGGGCGATATTTACATTAGGGGGTGGTTTATGGGAGGTCTGAGTGTTTGGCGCTAGTACTAAAATGATAAGCCTTGTGTCTCTCTAATCATAATGGATCATGGTGACATAATGAAAATGCACAAACGTCACGCAACAGCTCGTCCGTGATCCATGTAAGGTCCGTGATACATGTAAGAATTTTATTAAAGAAACTAATCTAAACGTTTTAATATACCAACACAAAGGAAAATATTTTATCTTGGTACTAGTAATTGTGTTAATCATCCAGCACTTTGATTTTTTGCAGAGTACAGAAATTCTTGAATAAGAAAATATGCAGATCATATTTTCTTAATGTTATAAGGATGCCACTTACCACGAGGTATACAGTTTAAAAATTCAGTGTCCCTTTGATATAAAAAAGGATGAAAAATTAATCTTTATTCAAATATTTGTCAATTTTGTTGAAAATGAATACTTTCCTTTCACTTTTGTCTCTAAAAAAATATCTACTTAATAGGTCTTTAAATAAAAATTGTCGTTTATTTACCAATGCAGTTTTTTACGAATCATTTCAAATTAATGTCTGCCTAAAATAAAACAGTATTTATTCACTGACTAATTTTGTTGGTTTCATAATATATTTCACAGATTACATCATCACCAGCGACTATATACCTACGTCCCACTGGAAACAGGCCTACAAACACGTAAGAAAGAGGAGTTTGGGCCATAGCATTCTATCACGCTGAGACTGGACACTACGCCCTGTACGGGTTGGTGGTACAGATTACATAATTAAATATTTTGTTTTTTGTAATGGTGCTATTTATATATGACTTTTGAAATACATGCCAAGTCGTGTGCAGGAAACAATAAAAAGTGTGATGTGGATAACGCCATAAATTTCAAGTTATTTGCGCCCCACTAACAACGTCGGTAATCACGAACAAACAGACAAAAACTCACACATTTTATTACTAATCAAACACTTTTACCGCAACTTGGCCTCTGTACAAATATCACAATCAACAAAGCAATTAAACATTGTTATCTAAATAAAATACATCGAATTTGTACAGTGACAGTTCTGCTTGTCGTGAATTAATATCGACAAATATTATGTGTCGAGTGTCAACAGCACAAAATTTATTATTATGTGGATCCATTTATAGCGGGCATGGCCAGAGAAATTTACAGCCATGAATAATTATGCTATTCGCCTTACGTTGAAGCTTTAGATGATGGCAAAGTAAATGATCATATCGATGAAAAGGAATTGAACAATCAAATTATAGACATAGTCGTTGCTAATGAGCATAGTGAATGTAGTATTCCAGCGACACGGACCATTGGTAGACATTCGCGTGACGGAAACAGAAAAGTTGTTTTGGCTAAATGATTAATGACGGATCAAAATATCATCAAGGCCCGACAAACATTCGTAAAGCCTGGTATTAAAAGTTACACGAGGCTTCACCGGGATTAAGTTTTAACTGCGGTGATTTGTCTTGTCTGATAAATGATAATACAAATGACAGTGTCATTAGAGAACTCTTTGTTATATTTACTTTAGTTCGTTATCAGGTAATTCCAGCTTTTAAAGGTACGGCCGCGCTCATAAATAACATAAACATCATCGCGATTAGATTATCTTTACGGCTAATATTAACAATGAATCACTTGTGAAAACTATGGCTCCAATTTAGATTATACTTAAGTGTGGGGGTATATTGTGCATTTTCACAGAGCATGGTCACGTATCTTCACTTGAATCTTCAAGGACGTTTAATAATAGTACCTAGGTATGTGACGAAAGGAAAAAACTATAAAAATATATCTGGCTAAACAACAAATTGGGAAAATAGGATGTGCTTCGTCGCAAAATTTTACACCACACATTTCACGAACAAATTATCGTGTTTAAATATTTAACCAGTCAATATCAACTTGAAGGTGCCTCACACGACGCCATTAAGCCGTAGACGAGCCAGAAAAAACCAACATAAATAAACTCATTTTCGTTGGCGTCAAGCAAACTCAAAGTGAAATTACCGAGGCTCAGGGCGACGTGTGCATGAAAAATTCATTCGGAATATAACGAGAGGGCGACAAGGAGTAATAATTTGAATAAATATCAAGGAAAGTTCCGTACGAGTGACGTGACAAAAACGGGCTCAGCCACGTGTGTTTATATGTTGTGATGGTGTAATTTGGCAGTTACATTTGGCAAGAATCTCGTAACTCGATACATCGCGTACGCAAAAACGTCGTTAAATTTGGAGGGCACGTCGAGAAATATGATTTGTAGGAAATCTTGGCTTAAGAGCTTCCCTAGAGATTAAAGTCCTTAAAAAATAACAAGCAGATAATCGTAAGGGTATTAACCATTGTTTTCGTATCGTAACGACCGCCGTACTGATTACCATTCTATTCACATGTTCCTTTTCAAGGAAACTCTGGAGTTACGACGCTCGCTTTATGAGCCACACATTCCCCCTTCCCAGAAGGTTCGCGAACAAAAGGGTGCTAAGTGTGCTCGCAAACACAAAAATAATAACAAAATCCCCGTGTATTTTGACAACATAATACTCGACCGTCACAAAAGCCGTCACGTCACGACCAATCGGTTTCGCTTCCCGTCGCCCTTTGAGAAGGGTTCTAAACAAGTTTCGCAAATAATTTATTAAAAACTTTTTGTGTCAATGCAGCCGTCGGCTCACCGTGCGCTACCGTTTGACGGCTGAGCGCTGAAAGATTTCGCGGAGATTATAATTGACAAGATCTTTGTTGGTGGTAACAATAGGACTTTGTATAAATCACGCTATTGTGCAGGTCAGGAGATTAGCTGAAGTGGATCGCCGAGCCCCTTTCGTGGATTTCTAATTTGAGAAATGAGTAATTGAATGCGGCAAGCTAAGGTTACTGAGGGGACAATTGCATGTTTCTTGTTAAGCCTAATACGGTTGACGCTTTCGGAAGATTAAGGTTTGAATATGCTCAAAGCTGCGTATTCAGTGATGCGTGGTATTGTGGGTCTGATGATTATTCTCAGAATAGTCTAAGCAGCAATTCAGGAAGAGCTGCATGAATATAATGAGTATAACAGCGGCGTTATCTATCGGTCCATCAAACGATGTCTTGATAAGAGCTTCCTGTTTGAACAACGATTCCATTAATCTCTCACTAAAGTACCACATATAAGCAGTTACAGTAAATAGTGGAAATTTTATCACATGAATTTTATTATTTTATCAAAGTACGATTGGTTTACGCTTAATAGACGTGTTGAACCCATGACGCTGTTTTATAGAAAGTATAATGCATTGAAATTGGAAAACAGCGAACGATGACAAATAATATATTTTAACAAATATTACATTAGAGATCTCTACAGAGATTTGGAAACTTTTCCTGGTAGTTACCATTCCATTAATTCATAAATTAGGCTTCAAACTCAATAACTACTAATAATAATAATTTACATAAAAGGTCATCGATATTCATAGATTTTCAAAAATTAACCTTCAACCCAACAAGTATGTAGGTAACATAAATATCACAATAAAAATAAGTAAATGTGAAAAAATATAATTAAGCTTAAACCATTAAAACAATGACAATTCCATACAATCATAGTGCTAAGTGATTATTACGAGTATTAGTGTAATGTTTTAGATAAGTTACATCTAGTATAGTGATAGTGTGATGAGAAATTATTATCATGGTTGACAAAAGCTTTCATTAGCACCAGTGTCGACTATGCAAAGGAATCTATGTGATATTACTCTTAATACAGTTTCTATCGCGAATTCTGTTAGACTAAAGACTATTTCAATGTAATAAATTAATAATATTGTCACAAACCCAAAAAAATTGATTTCACATAAAATATGAGTATATTTAATGATTTATTGACAATGGAAATACTCGATCTCCTATACATTTTTAAAGTAAGATGTGATGATATGTATATTTAGTTAAAGTAAAACCTTTTTAAACTCTTCTGCATTTCATAATCCACGACATTTATTCTGAGTAGGTTGAAGAATTCAACAAAGGCTTCGATGCCCAAACAATTATGGTTTCATCGAAAACAACTAAAGCCATCATTACAATCTTAAAATATAAGATCGCCCACCCAGACCGCGTCGCGGCGGTTCGCAGAAAACAAAGGACCGGATAAGTTGCGCACACGCAGGGTGACGGACCGAATAACAATTTGACTTTCTTACTGGCACGTAGTTGGTGTGAGGAATTACTGGGTAGCAGTAGCTTGTATAGTCAAGTAGCTTGCTCATTTGATAACTTTATAGTGATGGCTTAAGGAGATAAATCCTCGTGATATATTATTGCCATTTTTAAGTTGTTAAGCCGCGTAGGATTCCTGGGAATCTTATGACAATTAAAAACCAATTGTGTCTGAAACCTGTGGCATGACAGGTTGATAAGGATTTAATCCTATTTTGACCTACTAATGTTGTTCTCGGTTTCACATTCGATTATATTTGTGTGAGTACTTACGTAAATGAATGATCCTTCTCATTCCTCTTTTCCATTTTTTAAGCAAATTGACTAGTGTTTTAAACCCTAAAACTGGGTTAGGCGGTTTTTGCCCCTTAGTTTAGAACTCCAATGATAGTGATAAGCTTATAGTTTAAAGCGGCAGGCTTCAAATAATGTTCATTGCTCGAGCTTGCGCTACATCATCAGGATTATATTAGCTTATGACCACCTTTGCTCAGCAAAGAACTTCCACCCTGAATTCTACATGGAAAGGTCCACATGCGTCCAAAGACTTCTCGCGACCCTGACCAAGTCATCGGTTTATCCTATTTTGCGCTTTCTGGTAGGCGGTCGCCATGCGAGAACTTCCACGCCCCATCAGCCGTTCATTCAGCATGCTATGCTTGCTAATCCTATGAGCTATGTCAGTGGCTCTGGCTCTAATACAGATATCCTTAATTCTGATTAGGTATATCTATAGGGTTACGTAATTCAACGTATTGTAAAACGACTGGTGTAATTATAGCGCACAGGCCTCGCCCAGTACTGTTTGTAAGGTAAATTCAATGCAAGCTTTGCATAGGTTTCTGGCCTTATCTCAACTCTCCCCTTCGTACTTAGAAGCACGCACGAACTTTGTTTTGCTCTTTCCAACTTAAGATCACCCACAAAGAAATTTGAAAACAAGTATCTTTGACATACTTCCGCAACTTCTTTACCAGCATGCATATAACTCGGGTTCCTTTAAAAGAGGTATAAAAAGTCACACTAAAGGCCGGCAAGATGGAGGCAGCTAGAAGAATGTGTTCGTTCTAAACTAAGTAGCTGATTTGTAATTAACTTTTCTTACCGGTTTCCATCAGGTGGTGTCGAGTCGTTTGCTATCATTTGCATTTTTTAAAAACCATGTAATTTATATTTAAGTACAGTACAGGTTCTATCTCTAGCCCCAATTTTATAGAAAAAGCATAGCAAAAATCAGAAGCCAAAGAATTCAAATTTAGACACCTTAATTAGACATGTAGAGACTATAATATTGTACAATTTTAGTAGGCATTAAGGAAGGAAGAGGTGCTACCTGAAGCATCACGACCATTATAAATGTTCAAAAATTAAACACACCTTGCTATACTATTAAAAAAAAAATATGATAACATTATAATAAATGTTTAAAGGATATTTCTTTAAATATCTAAAGTTCTGAACTAGAAAAAAGACATGTCCAGGGGCTGGAATGCGCCCGCGATAGTTCACGATCTGGGTAACTGTTCCATACATTTACTAACTTATTGAAATAAAATAAATAAAATATCAAAAATGTTGTTCAGCGCCTTGATCAGATCGAAGACTCCAGGGAATCAAAACTGCATTCGCAACGTTCTTATGGTAATTAATACCATTTATAAGGGCGTGGAGAAAGAAAAAATATTTCGCCATTGACAAAAGCTATTCATTCCGTGTGCCGTTTATGGGGAGACAAAGGTCTGATGGGATAAACATCGGGCCGCTCGTCAAATGTCGCGGAATGTCAGCCGGTGGGCCACCAGGAGAGTTTGTTAATGGCCTAAAACGAAGTTCACTATCTTAGGTAAAACTCTTTCTGCCTAAAGATATAGTAAGGCTAATGGCATATATATTCTGGACACAGGAAGAGTAAAACGAGGGAAACGTAGGGGAGGCACAAAAGATCTCAATGGGTCGAAGTGCACTGTGACTTAGTCATGGCCCCACAGTAAGATAAGATAAGATAAGTGAACTTACTTCACGCGGGAACTCAACAACTAATATGTATCTTACGAGTACTTTCTCCAGCCTCTCCCCTGAGTGCGACTCAACCCTAACATCGCCGCGTCGTCGACTGACATTGATCGACAGCCGACAAACCGTCCGACGAGCGACCGACAGAGCGGCGGCGACGGTAGACATGCTAATGACGCTGCTTACCATATAATATGTTGCGTATTAACAAAGTGCACTCGCTTTATTTACATCGAATGCTGCACCGAAATAGAATCGTCTGTTTTGACGATTCTAATTGACTTTGATTTAGGGTTGAATGGAAATTAGAATTTTAGATTTTACCTGGATTTTTTTAGCATATATCCAACGGTCTATGATTCAGACGTCCTCTAGTCCTGTCTAGACACAAGCATATAAGCTTACATTACAAAAATGGTGGAGATTTCACAAGGAAAGCCAACCAGGGTACACCTGCAGCTAGTCTGGAGGTAATAAAGCCGCTACCTTAGTATATAGGCGTGTATTTTTGAGCATTCTCAACCCTGCTAAAATCAACCGAAAGCATTGCATTAATAGCAGAAATATAGTATTATCAAAATGTGTTTCAATAATACTTTTTTGATAGTCTGCACATAAATAATGGGAAATATAATAATACATCCTCACTTGTGGTATGTTCATAAATTACAATATTTATTATCACAGACTAAAGATTCTAATTTACGACTTCTGAATGCGAATTCTTACACAATCGTGAGAACCGTTGCCAAAATTCGCATCCTACTAACATATCCGATATGGTCTAGTGGCTAGGATACCTGGCTCTCACCCAGGAGGCTCGGGTTCGATTCCCGGTATCGGAATTTTTTATTTATGTTTTTTTTTCTTGTTTTTTTTCTAGATATACGGATCGCTTCCTTAATGAGCTCTGGCGACCTTAGTCAACTCTTCAAGCTGTACCAAAATTATTATGTTTTATCATTATACCATTCAAGGCAGTATGTGATAAATTATAGTTAAGTATATTTATATGAAAAACGTAGGTATTAAAAGAAAAGTGTCGAATTATTTGATCACTACGATGTTCTTTAAAGTATGAATTCTTCTCAGTTTGGACTTCAAAGAAGACCAAAAATATAGCTGCGGTACCTCTTCATGAAGTTGAAAGAAAATCACATCAAGATAATATATCAAATTCATCGCTTGAAATTTACCAGACGAATTCCAGATTTACTTCTCAGACATTACCTACACACAGAGCTTTCAAATTCAACAGCTCAAGCAACTTAGAACCTTCTACGCATAAGAATAAAGGAGCATTTCGTCTCTGCTTTGAGGATTTCAAAATTTGCATCGCATATGGATTGACAGGCATCAATATGAGTAGACGTCTGATACTGCCATTAGGTATGTGCAATTCACTTGTTTTGGCGTTTGTTTTTTGTCTGCATTTTAGATTTTCTGCAGTAATGGAACATATTTTTAGCCGACTTCTTTTAAAGCAGGGAGGTTTTTAATTCAAACAAACAAAAAAAACATCCAGCTCAGACCTACGTCATTATTAAATAATTTTAATTTAAAAAAATATTCTAATACTTTACTGAAAGAGTAGATCAGAATGATCTCGCAGAATTTTTATCATAATCAATTTAGTATTTTGGTTTCAAAATCAAAATAATGGTATAGTTAAGTCGATAAACGTCGATAAAAGTCGATAAAAGTCGATAAAAGTCGATAAACGATATTGCAGATTTTTGCTTTCCTGTGATTGTTTAGTGCTGCGCTATGACAGAAAGTAACAATATATGTTGACGGTCATCCATCTAGCTGTGACTTTAAAAATTATATCACTCAAAATTTAAAAAAAACAAACACCCTTCATAACACTAAAAAAGGAAAAAAAGGTTCTTATCCCATTAAATGGTATTTTTTGTAGGTGGCGCTAAGCGATTTCCAAAATAATAGATAATGAAGCACCGACACAGAAAAGACCTCGTTATGGGAAAAAAGCCTACCTAAAAAATATTTTTTCTTTTTTAGTGTTTTGAACTCGATTTTTATTTGTCGGAAAATTTTTGAATTTCTTTCATTACAATACGAACTAATACAGAATCTTATAATTTACTGAATACCAATTATAATGAAAAATTACTTTCGAATAGCAATTAAAAGACATTTGACCATGATTATCTAGGGTTAAGCTACATTTTAAAATAAATAAATATTTTTTAGTGGAGCTCGGTGGTGTAGTGGTTTGTGCGCTCTGGTTTCGATAACGAAAACAAAGCAACTTTCGCCATGGTCGGTCCCGGGATGGGTCAATCAAATTTATAATCTCGAGCTCCTCCGTGCTTTGGAAGGCACGTTAAGCCGTTGGTCCCGATTGTTACTGCAACTGCTTTAGCCCACCAACCCGCATTGGGCCAGCGTGGTGGTGCTATGGCCCAAGCTCCTCATGTGTTTCTCCCATGTAAGAAGGCCTGTGCCCAGCAGTGGGACGTAAAAAGGCTGATGATGATGATGATGAAGCAACATTTTACATAAGAAAATAATTTCGAATCCACATTTTAATTTTATTCAGAACTAAGTCCAAAACAACGAATTGTGGCTAATACCCCGTGCTAATAACGGTAAAATAAAAGCTGCAATTAAAGCAGATATAACTTCGATAAGCAACAACAAACACGGAGATGGTGGATGGATTTAAAATACCAATGAATAAACTTAAATCGTGATTAACAACTATTGAAAACGAATCTTGATTGAAAACAAGAGAAGCCTGCTCTGAGCACAATATTAACCAAACTACTTTGGTTAGACTGGTTAAACTAATTTTAACCAAACTTTATTACAGTTTATTTGATTTAATAAATTTGTTGTGTCTCTATGCATGTTTAATAAACTTGGTTAACAATGCTAGATTTATGGTCACTTTTTTAAAGTTATAGGAAGTCAAAAGTTCATTCATGTTAGTGGGATGCATCACCTATTACTTAATAGGTTTGTTTCAGCACGATGCGTCCCACTGCCTGTAACAAGCATTTTAGAGTTTCATCATCACCAGCCTATATACGTCCCACTGCTGGGACAGGCCTTCCTACATGGGAGAAACACATGAGGAGTTTGGGCCATAACACCACCACGCTGGCCCAATGCGGGTTGGTGGGCTAAAGCGGTTGCAGGAACAACCGGGACCAACGGCTTAACGTGCCTTCCGAAGCACGGAGGAGCTCGAGATAACAAACTTTGATTGACCCATCACAGGATCGACCATGGCGAAAGTTGTTTGGTTTTTCGTATCGAAACCAGAGCGCTCAAACAATACCACCGAGCTCCTCAAGGGGTTAGAGTTTAGAGTTTAGTGCCAACTGATTTAGTGAGTTAAAAAGTATTTAGGTGAATTGTTTTCACTTTTTCTTACAATGATTCGGAAACGCTAGTGCCTATTTCGTAAGCATTTTTTTGTATTTAAGTCTGTGAAAAAAGTGATATTTAAAAAATCACTCTCTTGTCTAAAATTAGTAACGTAGTAAAAACATACCACCTCAAGCAAAGGAAAAAGTCTTAAGCGGCTTTTAAAACAGCCATTTATGAAGACACCTCCCGAACCCCATTTCAATGTTTACCGACCGGTCAAATTTCATCTCGGGCGGCGCCTTTGTACTCTTGTCCTCATTATGTTCAGAAAGGCCGGAATCTGTGTTATTGTTAGTCTGTCTGTGAGGTGTGGCACCCGTTTTTGTTTGTTCACCATCGTAATTTATTTGGGAGCCTTTTTGTTGACGTTACGTATAATCTCTTGCTGTCAAGCTGTGATGGAGACTAAAACCGGGTTAGAGGCGTCTTTAGAGACTGAGAATTGTGATAGAAGAACTGACAAAAATTCGAAACGAGAACTAGACATTTTGAAATTTAATTTCGATTATTTAGTTATGAGTAATCATCATCATATACTATTGATGATAGGTCTTTACACATACGTACAACTGCTGTGCGCAGAATTTCCTGAATGGGAGAAATAAATTGAAATCATCCTATAACACCACCACGCTGGTCATTTCGGGTCGGTGGTTGAAAGTGGTTACAACCACAACGGATAACCAATTACCACCACAGAAAACTATTAAATGAAAAGGACACTTATGACAAAAACTGAATCTATGCTACGTTACAATCATCAGTTTTAAGATTTTTGAAACTCACGATAAGAACTTTTTAAGATAATAGTGACAAATTTATAGTAACACATATTCATAAATCCTTTGATATTATACTTTTCTAAACGTCTTTAAAAAAGGAGGAGGTTATGAATTTAAGAAATTTAGTTAGTAACAATAGCATTATCAAATGCAGGAACTATTAGATTAAATAAATACTTACAATTTGGAAATTCTAATAAAATTTTACGAAATATTTTAAATAATACGAGTAGTTTTAACATTTTAGCTACCATCTCTTATTTAACCTTATTGACGTTAATACCTTTACCATTTTCAGAGTCACATTATAGGAAGAAACCTATAGCCTTGAATCTGATCAACTATTATAGTTGATCAGTGTAATTACGAAAATAATAAACCATTTGATCCGAGCTTGCTGTAAAGCTATTTTAATTAATCTTTGTGTTGTAATAATTAATGGATTGAATGAAAGATTTATAACAACATTTCTAAAATGAATCCACTATAAGATATATTTTTGATTGATATTTCGCATGCAGTAATTGGAAGGAATTAAGCATCGTAATAGCTTTCACAGTGCTAAAATATTTAAGAAAAATCTCGAACAGCAGTAGAAAAAGCTTGAATGATTACGCTCCATTGTGCACTCGTAAAATAGCGATGGATATTATTGAAACACAAAAAAGATCTCATACAAAACGCCGGATGAAATGCAAAACGAACTGCAAGGTACGCGTAAAAACACTTTACAATACTAATACCGTTGTTGCGCAGAAATCCAGCAAAAAGCTGTAGACACGTCTTCTCAAACCGGGACTATCATCATGAACACCAATCAGAAAAGTTAATGAGCTTCTATACTTATTTAAAAGCTAGAACGAATCACAATTCTATCTCACGTCAAATTACTGAATATACTTCAATAAATCTGCTCCATAACTTTTGTATTCTTTAATGTCTGACGGCGGCTACCGGTTTTTAGCTCGAGATTGACGGCTGTCGGCTTTGCTTACAAGCCGCCAGACTTAAATTTGCTTTCATCATTGTCTTTATTGCCTTCTGATAAAGTCTTATTTAGAACAACTTCTGCTGTAACGTGACGTGGTAAATTCACATATACCGCGGCGCCGGTCGACACGGCTTGATCTCGAATATCATCCACTTATTCATTACAGGTTTCTATTCACTTTTAATCATAATCAGGACGTTTATTACGATGATGTTAGATGGTTTCTGAAGCCACAGCATAGATTATAACTCGTTAAGATATGTGATGTGTCATTGCGTCAAATTAATCCCGAGTTTTACTGTATGTAAATGTCGTTTATAGTTTTAACTCTTAACTAGTATTAGGACCGGAAAGGTTTGCAGTAATTTATGTACATTAATTTGGTTTAATTAATATTGGTTAGGAATGGTTATTTTATTTTTATATTTAATGTCAATGTGTAGAATATTCAAAATTGAATTCAATTACAAAGATATCTAAACTGAAAAAATCTTCTACCATCTGATCTATCAAGGGCTTGGGATAATCCTACGAGTTTCCTAGTCTATCTTTATGTGCGTTACAAGCAAACCTCCAGCTAACGGTATCTAAAATTTCTACTTCTATTATCCGAACAAGTTTTTCGCGGGTTTTTTCTAGTTTAGACAAATTCCTATACAACTTTCAAACAATTATTATAATTTTAAACATACACCCGATTGCTTAAAAAATTAACTTAAACGTTTATGACAAATCTTAATGTGAATAAAATATTTTCACTGAAGCCAATTATTTAGGAGTATTAAACAAGCTACACATTAATCACTGCTGAGAACATTTGATAAACAAAAGAAAATTGCCCAAGAAGCCTCAAGGTTTTGACTGGTGGAATTTATTAACGGAATAACTCAAAGACAATGAGAAATATTTAGAGGTGGCGAAGACAAATTGTTCGAGGTATTGTGTAGATAAACAAGCAGCTAGATTGAGGGAGTGGAAAAATTAATGGAGACGTAAGTCAGGAGACTTGGGCGATTATAATTAGTATAACAAATAAAGGGTCGATAGAGCTGATCATGTCAGTTTGCATTAGTTACATATGGGGGTACATTAAGATTGTGGGGTAATTTTGAACGAGGAAGCTTAAATCATAATCGAAATGAATAAAGATGCATTCCTTAATGCCTAAATTTTAAGATGGATTTTAGATCCATTTAGCAGAAGGAGATGATTGACTATGCTTTTCCTTTTATATCATAATGCACGGCATTCAAAATTACCCCCAGCTCGGTCTTCTATATACAACAAAGTAGATAGCGATTAGTGTATTATAAGCTCATTAAGCTTATTATTAATAGGGTAGTTAACAGCTTTTTTTGATTAAGTTTTTAACTCATGAAGAAATATTGCAAAAGAAATGCTATGTTTAAGATCAATAGTTTCACAGATGCATTATGTTTGATGAGTAGCGGCGCACAGTTAAAACCTTGCATAGAAAATCTAGGGTGACGCCACATGTTTCTATATTACTGCAAAATGTATTGGCATATTGACAAAATTAATAATAGCGATGTAATATGGGTGTATTAAATTTATAATCACGAGCTCCACCGTGCTTCGGAATCCCAGTTGTTACTACAACCGGGCCAGCGTGATAGTATTGTGGCCCAAACTCCTCATGTGTTTCTCCTATGTAGGACGGATATAGGCTGATAATGATGATTCAATTATTAATCTAATGTTTATAAAAATATCACGTTTTGTATTGAATCGCTAGATTAGTCCCTGCCACAGGACATAATTTTTTTCTAGTATAAATAGGTATACTTTTCTATTCTTTAATAGATTTATCATAATGTTAAATATTAAATTAAGAATATGATATTGTGAGTTGATTGCCGTTAGAGAGATTCGCAGATGGAATGTGATGGACCTCCTGATTCAGCTTGGCTATTTTTTTTACAAACTTAACGGAGGGTAAGATGAGAGAGGAAACGTTGGTTATCTATTTCCAAGGACAAGATAGAGTCTCTTAGTATCTGGAGGTGAAATTGTTGGCGAAAAGTAGAGAACATTGGCGCATAATCTACCGACAAGAATCTTTAATAGAAGAATAAAAATGTAAGTTAACATAGTGAGTATTCACAAGGCATTTCCGAAATACCTAATAAATTAAACTAAAATTGATATCTTTGGTTTGCATTACACTGAAACTTTTTTAGCACATAAATAACGGAATATCAATGCAAATCCAATTTTGCAGGAAACAAGTTACATCTGCATCTTAATCTTCATTTACCAGCTTAATTCATCAAAAAAGATATATTTAGATAAGCAGTCGTGAATACAAATAACAGTACGAAATTCAGAGATATTCATGTTAATAGCGCGTCGTTCAAATGGTTAAAAACTGCAAATTTTATTATCAACCGGAAGTAATAAAATACCCCCACACATAAACGTAATGAATTAAGAATTTCATATTTGGCAATAAAACGTTATGTGAAATCCTTATATATGGATGTTTTTGTGAGAAGTTGTTGATTTTAGAAACATTCAATTAATTTATATTCTGTGAAAACTTATTTTTATCTTTTTAGCGCAGTTTTGTATTGTGAAGTAGTAATTTACATTTTAATTTCACAATCTAAGCACTTCGCTTTTCGTCCTCTGGGTAGGTACCACCAACTTTCTTATTTCAGTCGTGAAACAGTTTGCTGTGTTTCGGATTGAAGGGAAATGTAGCCAGTGTATTTACTAGGCATGGACGGCATTTCATCTTAGACCCCAGGATGACAATGCACCTGCAATATCAAGTGATTTTCCCTTGTTATTGCAGGTGTCTATAGGCGACGGTAACCGCTAACCATCAGGTGGGCCGTCAGCTTGTTTGTCATCAAGTTGTATAAAAAATAATAATAATAGATAATTGATGCTTTAGCTTCTACTACTTACATCAATACCATAATCATTCTATGAATGATCGTCAGTTGAATTTGTACACCTCAAATATAACCTAATATATCAAAACGCTTTGGCTCTTCTTCGGAAAACATCTTTAGAGAAACATAAAATTGATGGATTATTTAAGACGCTTATTGTAAAGAATCATTAAGCTGTAGTTTATACTAAAGCGAAAATCAAGGAATTATGTCAAATCTCATACACATATTTACCATTTAGCGGTAGCGATGATAAAGACCAAAATGCATCTTGCTTATGAAGGCTGAACTTCAGTATTAAAAAATATAATAGAGCTACATTAGTAAGCCATCACAATCTTACTATGATATGAGTGTAATTACTGGGCATGGACGGCATTACATCTTAGGCCTCAGGATGACAACGCACCTGCAATATCAAGTGATTTCTCCGTGTTATTGCAGGTGGCTATAACCGCTTACCACCAGGTGGGCTGTCAGCTTGATGGTCTTCTAGTTGTATAAAAATATGAATGATTTTATAATATCTACTTCTTTGAGCTTATTACAAAAAAAACCAAGTTCTACAATGCTTCAAGTGTTATTCCAATGAAGAACAGCAAATGAAAATATGTTAATCATGATGGAACTAAAGAAACAGGAAAATTCTCAATATCAATCATTGATTTTTAGTTGAAGTTTCATACTGTTCTGTGTAATATGTTAGTTAGTTTATCTATTACAAAATAACAGTAAGTACTTACCTTGTTAAAATTTACCTACATTTAGAAACGAACACGTAACACTCATTTAGTATGTCACGAATAGAATATTTATTTAATATTTAAAGTGGTTGTTTGTTAAACACTTTTTAGACATCTCTATGCCCAATAAACGTGCATCATCTGCATATAAATGTCACGTGAAATTTAATGTTAATTTGATTCAAAATACATTAACCTATACTTATGTTCTTGCCACTCACTTTTGTTTCTTAAGAAATCACTTAAACATTGTTATTCTGATTACATTCTCTTTTTTTTCGTAACTTGAAGATATCCAGCAGCATTCAGACATCGATCCCTCATAGTTGATGGATTGTAATGAATAGCAGTTGTATGCACTCCTGAGGCGAGGCGAGTCTTTACTAAGCGGGATTGATTGTGTAACCATTAGGGTAGGGGATACTGGGACTCTTTGCCATTAATGAAAAGATAATTAATCATATAGCTATCAACAAATGATTGTGTTTTGTAAATATTTTACATGATTGTTGTGAAGGAGTTGGGCAAAATAGTTTTGTTATAACATCATAAAGATTAAATGATATCACTAATACAAATAGCACCAGTCATTAAATTTAACGATGATGATTATCCTTCAATCACAAAAACTCAGATGTATAATTAAAATTCGTGCGAGGAAGCAATTTATTTATTATTATTAAAGGTTCCATTAAAACAAGTGCTTCAGAACAAGAATGGTTAACGACTTAAAAAACAATTCATAATTATTAACTATTCTAATAACACACCAGTGGCCGACTTAAATACACGTTGCCCGCTCATAAATAATATACACAGCGCGAAGTCTAATGAAAACCATTAAAAGTTACTTCAACATGATAAATGCGAAGAAAAAACCACAATTACTTATACAATGAAAAAACCTAGTTTGTGTTTACGTTCGACAGATACAGTAAGTTTAAGTCTCAAAGAGAACGGAGCTATTGTGGATGAACAAAAGAAGATAGCTGAAACAAACGATGCTAATTATTCATCATTAGGAGCAATCGTGGCTCTGCTCGGATGATGAATGGCTTGAGCTGTCATCCATCACGTAAGGCCTTTGTTGCGCTAACTCACTAGAATGTTAGGGACTTGTAAATATGATGATAGGAGATTAATGTAATAACGAACGTAATTAATGTTGCGGATGATTTGGACATGTTGCCAGCACGTCATGCGATCCTCTTTGATTTCTTTTTTAATTAATATGATTTATTGGAACTAATGTGACACAAAACACATTAGTGTATATTTTGTTGATTTTAAATGGTTTTTATTTTGATTTTTACATACGTTAAAACGTTATGTCACTAAGTATTACACGGTGAAAAATTCCTCAATTGACACCTAGTGAAAAGTTTATTTTTTGGTAAAACTTTGAAATAATTAAAATACTTAATATTTTTATACCGATAGAATTTATTCAGAGAATAACAACTTTAACCAAGTAACTAGTTCATCTGACTACAGTCTGTACTTAATAAGGAAAAAAATGGTAAGGAATTATTAAATTGGCTTATTTTTGAATAGCTAATTACAAAATGACAAAAATCTTACATAATAATATTGTAAACCAACTTATCTTGAATCTGAGTTTACTTTAAATTAGTACTTAATAATAAAAAGTATAGGCTTCTAGGCATAATCACATTAAAGCATGTTAAATTGTTTTGAATTATGACGCAAATTACGAAATTTAGTTTTGGAAATTTAAATATCTTAACAAATAAATAAAAAAAAAAACAAATATTATAAAACAAACATTCATATAACAGCTGTCAACTTATCCGCGCGACGTGAAACATGAGTATTTTTAACGATTTATAACAAAAAAACTTACAAAACAGCTCGTTAAGTGTTACCCTCATCAAGAACTGTCCAATTAATTGACAGCTCATACAACTGACACAAACGTCAGGTGCTTAGAATTAAAAATAAAATTAATTATACAATCAATCAGACGACATGTCATGGCCGCTAAAGGTGTTTCTTTTCGCGCGGCAAAATGCCAATCAACGTACAAAATGTTCACCCAAGCGTCACAACACTGGTTCAGTTTGAAAAGTCGTCTACACAAAGCACTGTATCAGGAAAAAGGACTGTAAGTTGTGAAAGATAAATACGATTATCGTCACATCGAGATTGTTCAGATAAGGCTTTGCTATCGTTCCCGCTGTCGGTAGTTTAACAACCCGATTCGCCACACTTTAATCGAGCGGGTCGCTCAATAAACTGAACCCACTCAAGGTGAGAACGGGCCAAGTCAAAAGCCAAGCTTTACAAGGAGAAACTTTATTGTTCCTCAGTTATTTCACGCACATTTAACGTTAATTCGCACATTTCTTGTCTTTTACTGTGAGCGTTTTAATTTTCTTCATCGGAAATCGGACTCCAATTTATATCCACGCATGTTTAATGTCAGCACTCGTAAAATTTACGACAGCGAAACAGAAAAAGTGAATTGAGAAATAAAGAATGTTCGCGTATTTTAAAATCATGATTTTAAATTATTTTTACAGACATTTTTATAGTTTTGGAGGTTTATGTATAATATATTTTCACTTCTTTTGAATTTGCAATTGGTTTATTAGCTATAAATTTCAAAACAAAGTTACCGAGTGAACGTTATAACACCATTGTAAGCTGTTTTTTCTAATGTATTAGCTATTTTGACTTTTATATTGAATAATAATATGATTCGCAAATAGAATCCCAATTGCATACGGTAATTACCGTTTTCTTAAAAACATATTTTACAATGCCTTATCGCCATGCATTATAATGACAATCAATAGCGAAAGTTAAATAAAACTTCGGATTCTTCTCCGCAACCAATGAGTATGAATTTTTAAATTCACCTTGTGTTTCAGAACGTCTAAAGCTTCTAAAAACCCCAATCCGGATTCCGCTCCATTATTCATCGATACCGCTTTCTTGTCGCTCGATTCTCTCCGGTATCGGTAGATCTGAATCGATTTACACTAGTTAAAGATCAATGAAGTCGCCGCCCGTTCCGAGTAATCGACCAATTTGTTATCGATAGCGTTGGTAACGAGTGCCCTAATCTTACTAGTATAAAGTAAAACACTGTTTCCGACGGTTTGTTTTGCTTTCGTCTCGCCCGTTTTTGTCTTTGTACTGATAGATATTTTTTAACACAATCTCATTTTGTCGCGAACGTTTTTATAGAGACAACTGTCTGGGGCTTCATGTTTTGTAAAAAGTGATTAGCTTTTAATAGAATGTCCAACTTCTGCTATATATTTAAAATAGGTATCATTTGAGTTCACAGTTTCTTCACTAGGTGGTTAGTCCGTTTACAGTATAGGTACCTACATTGTCATGTGTTTCATATTTCGGCGAAGCATTTTTCGGTGTTTCGTATTGGTTTAGTAAAAATACGGGGCATGGGAATCATTAACATCTGTTGTTTCCAGAATTTCAATGCGATAGTAATATCAAGTGATTTCCTTGGTTCAAATGTCGATTAAGTGATTGTTTCCAAGTGCCGTTATGAAGATAGTCGAGTTGCTTGATATTTTTTGACCCAAATAATTAATAATTAGATATATTCTGTTAACTAAATAATTAGGCAGATGTACTACTCAAGAAGACAGTTGTTGTACAGGGCGGTGCCGTCAATACGACAATAAATTGAAACATGGGCTATATTAGTTCATAGCAATGGTTTGCAACTTTCAAAGACATCTTATTCATTTGAAAATTTCATGACATTTGTATGAAATAACATAACATGGGTTGCATTAGCTCATAGAAATGTCCTGAAATTATCAAATGAATAAGATGTTTTTGAAAGTGGCAAACCATTTCTATGAACTAATATAGCCTATGTTTTAATTTTAACAAAACAGTTTTATCAACTCGTTAAGTAACTTTGCAAATGCCTAATGCTCATAAATAAACTCTGTAACTATTTCTATATAGAAAGAATAAGAATGGTATGTTTTGGTACTAAATAGTAGGGTGTAAAAGTAACTCTCATTTCAGGGCCACTCTCTCGTTCTGGCTTAGTATATTGTATTTATCAACTATAAGTATAAAGACAATGTTGTTTACGGACTTAAATTTAATTTGATTTTAAACTACCTACTCTTTACTATAAGTCGAGCAGACAACGATAGGTGGCCTATCGTTTTCTGGTAACTCCATTAGACGTTTCTTAAGGCGATACCTCGTCGACACTAGCGACACCACTTGATTTTTATTAATTGTGGTGAATATAGAACATAATAAACATAAAGGCTTTAGTGAATGACTAAAGAATGGTATTTGTAATTTTTTGAGATGTGCTCGGTATAAGATATTCCTCTACATGTAACCTATTTTTTCATTATTGCCGAAAGTGGCCACTTTTAACAATAATAAAAAATTTGGTTACTTATAGGTAGACACTTTATACAAGATACATCTTTAAAAATTACAAATACCGTTATTTAGAAATTCTCTAAAGCGTTTTTGTTTATTATGTTCTAAATTCACTATAGTTAATAACAATCAATTGGTGTCGCTAGTGTTCACGAGGTAGCCCCTTAAGTGGAATCCGTAAAGCATTTTAGATATATTTTAACGCATAACTAAAACATATCGATCAAAATAAGTCAAACGGTATGGAAATACTAAATTTCCACTAACTTGACGTTTCTATAAGTGTAATTTTATTTCTACACCGAAATAGAATGAAAGAGACAGATAACTTAAATTTAGTTTTAGTAAATACCAACACAACGATAACAGAAAATTATTATTGTATAATTTATAATATCATTAAGCTCACTGTTTAACACACCTCTCTTACAATCTAATATTCTAAAATCAATTGTGCTGCTATCGTGACTGCAATCTATTGAATTATGTTAAATGCAGTGCCTATTTGTTGTACGTTTCGCGTGGGACCAGACGACTGTTTACTTTGAAAACTAATGTTATATTGTCGGGAATATATTAACATAAATTTGAAATAAATATTACCAAGTTAGCGTAGAGAGAGATTATTACGATTGAAACGTCAAATCAATTCGGGTTTTATTGCTGCATTTAAATGTAACAGGTCTTTCGCAAGATCGTCCATTTTATTTTATGGTCGAATAAAAAATAATTTTAGAACTTTGTTTATGGATTATTCAAATTTAATTTGGAGAAATTAATGGTTAACAGGTCTTAAATTACGGTGGCTGGTTTCGAGTCCTTATGTAAGTATTTTTTATTGACTACGTGTTTTTTACGTTATTAATTGGTATCTTTCTATAAGATTGATAATTTTTATTATAACTTGTTTTGTCTTTCTCTCATCAGCCTTGAATTTATGATGCATCAAACTTATATACATAATAGTGAACTAATAAAAAATATATAATTAACTTCTTCCATCAAAGAGGAGGAAATTTAAACTAGCGATATCCTTAATTGATGACAATGAGTAACAAAATTTAAAACCATAGTTATAGAAACCCCGTGTTTCTGTAGAATTTCTTTAATTTTGCCAAACAAATATGATACTTAAATTTGACATAGTGCCTAAAGCTAAATATTTTTAAATAGAGTAGAAACAGCGTTAATGAGCAATTCTCTGAGTTGGTGCACCTGTCAATTCATTGAAATATATTTAGTATGTCTTCTCTTAATGGAATAACATACCTGAAGCTACAGAGGCATGTAAATATGGGCTACTAATTTGAAAACAGTACAAAAGTAAAATATTAAAATAGGTTAAAATGTCATTACCGCCAGTGTCCTCAAAATGATTTTTGTAGAATAACTGCTTGAATGTTGCAGAAGCGCTTCTTTATGGAATTTATAATATATTATCACACTGAATATTAGGACACGTTACCCATATTTTCACTAATACGAACGTTGTAGTTGATTAGAAAAAATTGTGGACTTTTGACACCTGGAATTTGTCATTACCTTCAACAGAAATAGAAAAACAAAAATTACCTGTGTCTGTGCACCATACGAAGCATTCCCCATTATTGCTTATGATATTTCCGCTTCATTTATTGTAATATAACTAAAAGAATCTGGAGTCAGAGCTTCTAAGATTTAATTTATCATTAATCCTATATGTTAGTATCAGAACTGACGCCTTATTGTTCTCTCCAATTATATCCTGTCGAAGTTATGAAAGCGTTTTTAAAACAAACGAATACAATTGCCAATAGTTATTGACCTGTCAAAATATTAACTGTCGATTGCGCAACTCAACTCTTGCGTGGATTGGCCTTTAACTGGCAAATTGTTAATAGCTTCATTTGTATCGGTTAATTAGTGTTTGTGTGTGGTTTTAATCTGTATTAATCATGCTAATACTGCATCGTTTATTATTTTTTAATAGCCGTCTATTGAGGTTGCACTGTACTACTTATATCAGTGTCATAATTTGTTTTGACTTTTGGATTTAATGTATGTGTTTCTTTTGTTACTCGTTAATGTTATTTATTGATTACTTATATAATAATTAAGTTTTCTGAAATATTACGAATCTTGCATCAAAGAGTGGGGTCTGCAACACAATGCTGAATCGTCACTTTTTTAAGTTTAGTTTATTTATATTTTACAAATAAATAAAACTTTTGTAACAAAACTAACTTAGTTAATGCTAGTTGATTGAGTGCGAGGCGTTATTAATTGATTTATATTCTAAGTAAATAATAGAGATATTTTATAAAAAAACATCTACTTTGCTGCAATCAGAATCATACATACTGGAGACATATTTTCTAAAGCTAAAGTGTTTTAAATTGTTTATGTTGTGGGACCTTTTTCAGCTGTCTGTCTTTATCTACTTTGTACAGTACAACTATTTAGGTAATTTAAGCTGCACTTGTTCTTCTAATAATAGAATAGAATAATAGAATCTATTATTATTAAAAGTTATGTTATTAACAGTTATATTAATACCTTTGTTGGAAATGACACTAACTGTTTCCTTAGAAGGCTCTCACATCAAATATTCACCAAATTTTCGCTTTGTATCAATGACAACTCAACTGACAGCTAGGTAATACCGTAGTAAGCAAACAATGAATTCAGAAATAATATTCAAAATATGCACGTGCAAAATTCACAAAGAAGGTTAGAGTTTATAACAACCTTTTTTAACCTCAACCTTTTCTCATTTACAAATTCCTGTCGTCTTCACAACAATTAGCTAACAATCAACTTCACTACATACCTAATAAGTATCCTATTGGATACCTAGCGTCTGGACTCTGGATTGCGCCTGGATACTTCACCAATTATTCTAGTAGATAGAGTCTATTTGTAATTCACTAAGACTCACATGTACAATTGACAACATACAATCATCACATCAGAGTACAATCCCGCGATTGTAAAAATGTTTATCATTTTTACAATTAGATTCTGTGTGAGCAAAAGCTAAATTGCTACCTCTAGATACATCACTTTTTAATATTTTTGAAGTCTCTAAGTATAAAATGTCATTTTTATGATCAATGTCATTTCTTATTTTAAAAATAGACACAATTAAAAATGTTCAGAAAATAATAATAAAATTGAATAAAATACTAAACAAAATAGGTTGATTATTAATATTGTCCGTAGATATTAGTCTCGCTTCTATTAGATATTATAATTATATCATCAACCCTGTGCCACAGATTTGTGCATGCAATTATGAAGCCTAAGGTGGTAAATATTTTTTACCTACTATAGCTCTGGTTATTTTAGGATATATAATTTGTTAAGGAAGTGCTTTCGTATAATCATCATCAATGTGGAAGGATAATTATACGAAAGCACTATGACCACTATGGAAAGTCTTTATTTGCAGTTTTCCAAAATGATCAGACGTAAATAAATCCATCGGAACCCATTCTTTAATCTATTTAATAGTCGTCATACATCCGCCTAGCGTTGTTTTATCTGGCAGCCGCGGCTTAGGTAAAGACAGTTTCTTGCTTGAGTGGATTTGAACCCCCTATCGATTCTCTTTAATTATAAGCTTAATAATTAATGTGACACTTCCACAACAAGGCCACCGATCTAAATCTACCGCCAGTACCCGATACCCCACAAAATAAACCATCAACCGTGTAATCCGAATGAGCGTGAGCGGCAGACGCTAAGCGAACTGTCGTCCGACCTGTCATCCGACCTGTCATCTTCCCTGTCAGACTACCTGTCAATATTATAGAACGCCCGCACCGGGCGGTTTCTCAACTTTTTTCCCTAAAGTCGCGATGTAATCCGTGAAACTGGAAACTTGATTGTTATCGCTTTCGGTTTTTTAGTGACCTTTCGTGTTGTTTCTGGTCTATTGAGTTTTTATTGCTTTTTTCTAAGGTATGGATGAATGGGATTATTGAGCTTTGTATATCAATGACGGATTAAGGTACAGTCGGCATCAGAATTATCTGAGCTGTACCTACATAGTTAGAGTCGTCTTTCACTTGTTGAAGATTAAAGTAATGTTACAAGCAACATACATATAATTCTATCATTGTAGTGATAAAATGCCTTTGCTGCAGCAGTGCAGATATTTTGGATCAATTGGAGTTCATCATCATCATCACTAGCATATACCCATATGTCCTTCATCTGGGCACAGGCCTTCCTACATGGGAGAAGTACATGAGTAGTTTAGGCTATCACCACCACGTTTATAAGCCCAGCCTATGCGGGTTGATGGGTTGACGCGGTTGCAGTAGCAACCGGGACCAGCGGCTTTAATTGCCTTCCGAAATACGGAGGAGTTTGAGATCACAAATTATTGACCCATCGCTTTGTTTTTTTAATACAAACCAGATCGGCTAACTCAAAACGCCATGCTCTTCAATTTCAATTCCCGCTTCCCAATTTCGATGCTCTTAATTAAAGTGGGTAGTAATAATATTCCCTTATATCTTACCCAAAATTACAACACAACAGCAAAATCCGTCGTGGCATAAAAAAGAAAGCCTATGAATAAATAAACACGCAAGTCACCGCGCCCACGAGGCACGGCCGGTTATCAGCTGTCACGGTGACAGTGACACTGACAGCCTCCGTGACATTTTCTTTGACAGATTGCGGTCGCGTTCGGCTTATGTCACATTAGATAGCACGCGTGGCTACTCGCTATCGAGTTAACAACTACACTGACCGCTCTACAGAGACAATAGTCATAATAATTATTTATATAAATAATTATTTATTAATATAAATAATAATAATAATTATTTATTAATTTATTTATATAAATAATTATCAGCGGAATCTATATGAGTGAAAATGTAACATATTTTTAGTTATTGATCAATACATATTAGACTTTTTATATCGCTTTGTAACTTATTGTAAAACCACACTAATATTATAAATTAGAACATAACTATGTCCGTCTGTTGACAACGTTTTCTCTTTTATGCCCCTGAACCGGATTAGATAAAATTTATTATGGAGATATACTACATAGATATAGATATGCTACCCTTTTAGCGCGATAACCTACATCTACGTGGGTGGACGATCTTTTATAAAAAGTTAGCACTATTGGAAACATAAACTTTAAGACACAATTTTCAAAGAAAATCATTTATGTTCCAAAGTGATGTCATAGTCATTTACTTATTATTAGCTTAATATAAAAGCTCGAAGTAGAAAACCAAAATATATTATTAAGTATATTTACTTGATAGATATAGTTAATATTACTATGAAATATACATATTATATTTTTAGAATTCTTATCGGGGTATCTCTTGGCATTCGTTTCATCTGATGGTAAGTGACGATAAGGCCGTAGATGGAAGTGAGATACTGCTGGATTCCTCGGCCACAGAGGAACTGTCCATTTTACCTCCAACTGCTGCTGTTAACCGAAAATGTTGTTACCATTATAGCTGCAGATTTCAGTAAGTAAGTGGTAGCTCCAGGCGAACATAGAAAAATCACTAACCAAAGTGAGCAGAGAATTTCTGACCCTTCGGGAAATCGAACCTCGGATCTCTAGATCTGAGGTAGGTAATCTCAACCATTACGCCACAGAGGCGGATATTATAATCATCATCATTTCACGCGAGCAAAGTGGCTAAGTCAGCTGGAGTGAGAAATGTCTAGAGAAAATATACCAAATTCTCATCACGATACTCATACAAATGTTAGTACTCAAGCAGCCATTCATTTTGTTGATATTTTCACATATGTGTCTGAACTCAAACATGAATAGAAGGTAATTTTAACAAAGTACAAGTACTATAACGTGTTTACGATAATTGAAACCGTTTGAAGTGTCAAACTGATTGACTGACATTAGAGTATATGGTTTTTGTCAAAAGTCGCTTGTGAATCGCCTAATTGCAACCTTCGGGGTTATTGTGTTGAATAATACGCATTATCTCGGACTGGCGTTTTAAAAGCATGTCAGAGAATAATTTGACAAGAAGCCGGTTGAAAAATGAAACTTTAAATAGCAACGTTTTATGTAAGACTAGCAATTAAACATACGGCTTGGTGAATAGTAGAACGGTGACCATAGATTTACCGCTTATTTACTCAGTTATATTATGTCGAAGTGGCAGTGGGGCGGCTATGTTCGAGCCACCGCACACATACAATTTCAAATCGTACAACTAAATCGCAGAATGTCTAATAGGCATAGAATCTTATGATAGCCCGCACATTATATCAACTAAGTCGTTAAACTAAATAGTTGGTCAACTATCGGCCGATAGCCCGCACACTACACACAACTTAGTTGGTCAGTCGCACGGTAAGATGCAGTGTGACGAGACCCGTGCGCATGTTTTCCCCACGCTTGGATTTTTGCCGACGGGCACGCAGCCGCCGCAGCCAGTCGATCTCTGCATTCTCTTCTTGTAACAAATGAAAAAATAGAACTGCTGATCGACGAAGTCCAAAAAAGGCAAGCCCTTAAAAAACTTATCTGGGTAACATCTCAGTTAAGAATGTAAGGTATGATGTTTCCCACGCTCTAATCTGTCACTTAATATCGGATGCACCCTAAATGTTTTGTTCTGTTTTCGTCTTAATTTTTTTAAGTTAAGAAGTGCGTTGTTTTTCCGCATTTTATCGCAGACTTCACCGCGCTAGCAACACTGTCCACCAACTAAGTCGACGAAGTGTGCGGCCTATGAAAGCACGCAATTTAGTTGTAAGATTTGAAATTGTATATGTGCAGTGGCTCTTATCCGCAGATGTGATGACCGCTGGAGTAAGCAGCTAATTGAGTGGAGACCAGGGCTCGCGCGCGCGGTGTGGTAAGTCCTCGGGATCAGTGGAGTGGCGATCTTCGCAAGACGCAAAGTTACTGAATGAGGCTAGCCAGGGATCTAGCTAAGTGCCGTTCATGTGGAGAGGCCTTTGTCCAGCAGTGGACTGTTGTGGGCTGATAATGATGATGATTAAGACTATTAGGTTATTTTATCTACAGAGAAGCAGCGATGCCAAAAACCTATTAACTTGGAAGGATAAACAATAATTAACCACGTCCCGCCTGGTGGTAAGCTATACCGTAGCCTATAGACGCTCGTAGCACCTTGGGCACCACTCACACGTTGTCGCCGTAGCCTGTAGACGCTCGTAGCACCTTGGGCACTACTCACGCGTTGTCACCGTAGCATGTAGACGCCCGTAGCACCTGAGACACTACTCACGCGTTGTCACCTTAGCCTGTAGACGTTCGTAGCACCTTGGGCACTACTCACGCGTTGTCACCGTAGCCTATAGATGCACGTTGCATCTTGGGCACTACTCACGCGTTGTCACCGTAGCCTGTAGACGCTCGTAGCACCTTGAGCACTACTCACGCGTTGTCAACGTAGCCTGTAGACGGTCGTAGTACCTTGGATACTACTCATGTATTGTCACCGTAGCATGTAGACGCTCGTAGCACCTTAGGCACTACTCACGTATTGTCACCGTAGCATGTAGATGCACGTAGCACCTTAGCCACAATTCACGCGTTGTTATCGTAGCCTATAGACGCTCGTAGCACTTTGGGCACTTTACAAAGTAGTGTAGGGGCAAGTCTCCCGGCTCCCGATATAACGCTTTCTCGATGAGTTTTGGCGACCTTACTCACCGCAGGAACACAACATTTTAGGTAAAGTAGTGTTCATCATCACCAGCTTATATACGTCCCACTGCTGGGCACAGGCCGTCCTACATGGAAGATACACATGAGAAGTTTGGGCTATAACACCACTACGCTGGCCCAATGCGGGTTGGTGGGTTAAAGCTGTTGCAGAAACAACCGGGACCAACGGCTTAACATGCCTTCCGAAGCACGGAGGAGCTCGAGATAGCAAACTTTAATTGACCCATCCAGGATCGACCATGGCGAAAGTTGCTTTGTTTCTCGTAGAGAACCACACTCCTACTCATGAGCTCCTTAAGATATTTTATTTGGCTGCAATACTGCTAGAATGCAAAAATAAAAAGAATTTCATGAAAAATTTACACTTTAACCATCCATGTCCTTAATTTTAAAACTATACAAAACATCTACACTGCTTCCAATTTCAATTGCATTCCGATTTTGAAAAATTGAAACTAAACTCTAACTTAACGAACAATATTTCGCAACGTTGAAGTTTCTGAATGCCAACTCAAATTAACCAACCTTCTTTTACCGCGGGTACTTTAAAAGTAAATACAAATTACGCGGCAAACCGAAGTGACATCTAGCGGCAAACGTCAAAACCAATCCGCGCTGTGAACTAACAAGGCAATTTTTAATCCCCGGCGACCGTGGGGGTGTGACAGCCGTCACACGTTACGTATGAGTGACGAAAGTGGGATGGACTTATCGATAGGAGATATCGATAAAAATCGTTTTAATATTTTTAGTTTTGTTTCGACATTGTAGGGTAGACGTTAGCTTATAACGCAAATACAGATAGACTAAAAGATTTTCACAGGGTTATCCCAAGTCCTGGGTAGCTCAGATGGTTAGAGCAGTCGTCCGGAATGTGAAAGGTCGCTGGTGCGATCCCCGCCTCAGGACGTGAAATTTTTCTGGTTTTGATATATTTATGCCCCGCAAATCTAAAATAGCATTAGTACTAAATCTCATAGTATTTCAATAAAAAATAGCAACCTGCAAGTACTAATTTTATAGAGCTGCAATGATTGCTTACCATCAGGCGACGTTTACCTCCCTATCACTATAACTACATAGTATAAAACAAAGTCGCTATCCGCCGTCTGTCTGTCCCTATGTATGCTTAGATCTTTAAAACTACGCAACGGATTTTGTTGCGGTTTTTTTTAATAGATAGAGTGATTCTTAAGGAAGGTTTATATGTATAATACATGCATAATATTTATATAAGCATTGCACCCGTGCAAAGCCGGGGCGGGTCGCTAGTTAAAAATATAAAAACATATAATGTGTCTATCGAAAAAATGTCCCAACCCTAGGTGATGGATGCGACGTGAAGTGACAGCAGCTGTCACAGTGACACGCCGCGCCGTCACGTGATCCGCGGGAACTCGTGTAAATTATTTACGTGGCGTGCGAAGGGTGATCGCGCGCGTTAATAACCCGATATGGAGCGGTTGATTAACATGCGACTGTAAAAAAGGTTGTTGATAATAAAGTTTATGTTTGCCCTATATACTAGGAGCGATAAGCGACGTTGTTAGTACGAAATTCACTTGTTTATTTTAGGGTTATGTTGCCTAGTAAATATTAACTTTAAGCAAAATAATCTTATCATTTAATTTGAAACTCTTTGCTATTTTGTTTATTCGATTACTGTATGTTGTACAGAATAATAAAGATATGATTTTATATACATCAGAGACAATAATTAAATTGCCCTTTATCTTTTGTATCGCCCAGCATTGCCTATCCTATAAAGATTAGGGACCAAGGGTATGGTGGTAAAATTGGGGAAATAAATATTTCACTCTAGTGAGTCGATCTGCGATCAGTTATAGGTGCATATATTTTAAATCTTGGTCTGGGTCTGCGTCTAGCCCCGCAACCCACCACTCCTGATGATAAACGCATAGTGAAATCCAAATTCAAAGTTAACAAGAGCAGCGTAAATCATACTATGCTGGCCTTTATGGAGCTTTTTCACTCCTCGATCAATAAAAATCTATTTCTTTCTTCCAAGTAAAAAGTAGTTGTTGATTTCACTTAAAACATAATGTTTTAGACTTGAATTGTCATGGTGTTCGACTTTCCGTTTGTGCTTGACCCAAGTATCAAAAACTTCTTAATTTCTCATCTGATGTCTTAAATTCCTCACATACCACTGTCAAGATAAGCCGTAACGTTGCTTTGTATGATGCTCAGTGCTCACACACAAGTGGTAATGTTTTCGAAAGCGCAGACGCGTTACAATAGACGCCTCTTTCATTCCGAATTCCAACATTAACACAAAATGAACAATGAAAAACGCTGACACCCATCATTGTCAAATTATTCAGCTGCCATTGTTCTACAGTCAATTCCAAGATATTTTAGTTGGAATATTTTGACAGACATGACGTTTGGCCGTGAGAATTAATGAGCAACAAACTAATTGTTAGGCTTGTTTCTTAATTATAGTAGTGTCAAATATTGCACATAATAATCTGATGGTTACAAGATACTTTTAATTAGCTTTGACTGTTGCGTGATTAACATCATGATATCTTCGTTTGTTATCGTTTCATTTGCAGTTAGGAGTCGGCTTCTGTAGCTATCTCTGCATCTCCTTTAATAATATTGCTTTTTGTGTCAGCATTCATTAAATATTCCACTTCTTTGAAATTATGGTATGTTTTACTACTACGTGGAATTTTGAAATTATGCAATTAAAATAAATTTTCTTTTCTCATAACTACATTGAAAGTGGAGTTGACGATCTGGTGAAGGTCACAAAGGTAGTCGCTAGATGCTTGCAGCAGGTCCGATCGCCGATGCGTCGTGACAATTCTTTAGAGAAGACCTTTGTCCAGCAGCAGTAGAGGTCTTTCGGCTTAAATGATGATGATGATGATAACTACAGTAAGTACACAATGGCTTGATGGATCTTTTGCATGTCTTTTGATCAATCAATCAATCATTAATGTCTTAACTATACTTTGGAAAGATATTCTTATCTCCCCATCTTCTTTATATCTCAAAATCCAAAATTCAAAAATTCTTTAGTTGTTAACATAGGTAGGTACATATATAATTAGGTCTTAATGTATAAAAAGAAACCGATGTCCTGTCAGCTATCATCATCTCTGATAAGTGATAATCCCTGCTAATTATAATTTGACAACCGGCTGGCGTGGTCTGTACCCCTTGCTATACAGGCTACTCGGTCAAGAGGTCCCAGATTCGAATCCGGGTAGGAGCATATGTTTGTATGATGAGTACGAGCATTTGTTTACGATTTATGGATGTTTATATGTTTGTTTAGTATATTTCTAATATTTATAGGCATTATAATTATCATTATTTTCTCCGTTATCTAGTATCAATAGCACAAGCTCTTAATGATGCTTACTTTGGGCTAGATAATAGGTGTGAGTGTAATACCCCGAACTTACGCATTACAATACGGGGTACAATTTTGCATATAAAGACATACAAAGTATGTTTAATTGGGACCGGAGACTAAATAAAACAATAATTTAAGAAATAAATGTGTAAGTAATTGTAGATAATATGACAAATTATATTATTATAAACTGTATAAACACAATCCGAAGTTATTTTAATGTTGAAGGTTTCATAAAATCTAACAAAGTCGTCTGATAAGTCAATGATTTTTTCTTTTCTGTAATATCTTCTCGTAGCATGCTAGTAATTTTCGTCAAAAACAAACGCCGCTTGACCTTGACATCGCGGCGTTCACACAAAAGACGAAATGGCCGAGAAAATTAAAAATCGTGTAACTCCGAATTCGCATATGTCGAGGTAGCGTAAGTCGAGGTATTACTGTTTGAATATTATTATTATAAAGAATTCTAATACCAATACACGCCGTTCAATGACAGCCCTAGCAAGTATCACGTGACTGTGCGCAGGTTGTCAGCCAGTATGAGTGATGGCGTGCCGCGCCGACGTTACCACCTGATTTATTACTTCCGAACCCTCCCCGCGACCCCGCTGCTATGTACGGATAGCAGGAAGCGACTTTGGATGTTTCTTTTTATATTTCATTTTCATCCAGTAGTCAGTTAATACAGCAATTGCTTGTTAAGCTGAAATTGTTATGCGACTTTCATAATCAGAGCTTTACAAACGTAAGAAACATGTCAACTTTAAAGAAGAGGTACTTTAGTTAGACGAGGTTCGTCTCGTCATTTTTTTTTTTTTTATACAACTAGATGACAAACAAGCTGACGGCCCACCTGGTGGTAAGCGGTTACCGCCGCCTATAGACACCTGCAATAACAAGGAAAAGCACTTGATAATGCAGGTGCGTTGTCATCCTGAGGCCTAAGATGAAATGCCGTCCATGCCCAGTAATTACACTGGCTACCTTTCCCTTCAATCCGAAACACAGCGAACTGTTTCACGGCTGAAATAAGAAAGGCGGTGGTACCTACCCAGGCGACCCTACATATGGGTCTACCACCTAGTGTCGTCAGTGTAGTCGTCATTAGATAATTTGTTCTAAAAGTTAATGATAATAATGGTAACAGAGTCTATTTGAAGTTAATTTCCAGTCCAGCGTTGCAAAATATCACAAAGACAATATAAGCAGCAGTGAACTCGCAACCAACCTATGGATGAAGCTTATTACCACAAGACTGAAGTAATTAGGAGGCCTAATAAGAGTCGTAGTTCACAGTCACCCAACGAGCTATGTTAGGAGTTTCTCTTCGAGATATATTCAGAAATAAGGACATCCGTAAGACAACCAAAGTCACTGACATAGCTCATCGGGTCAGCAAGTTGGAGTGGCAGTTGACAGGCTACTTACCCTTACCACACAAAACGTATGTAGAAGTTTTTATATAGGACGACTTCTGATGATCTGGAATTAAGTTCAAACGCATATAAGGTGTAAGGCGAGAGGATAATATGTCTGTTTACCTAGTTCCCATACTTCTCCGTATGCTATACAACAGTGTAAACTGTACTGGTTTGATTTTTATAATAAGTGCTTAGGAAAATATAAATGTTTACAGTCACGAGCACTAACATGTTTGACTGCCTCTGGTCTAGTGGTTGAGACCACCAACTTCAGATCTAGAGGTCCGGGATTCGATTCCCGTAGGGGCAGCAATTTTCTACTCGGTTTGGTTGGTGGTAGGACTTTTCTAAGTCCGCCTGGCTAGCTACCGCCATCTTACCTAAGTCTGCCGCCATAGCAATAATGTTAACAACATTATTGTGTTGGTGTAACTCGCTTCCATCATCGGCCTTATCTTCACTTAACATCAGGTGAGATGAAGGCCAAGAGTTACCCCGTTATGATATAAAAAAAATACAATTTTGTCATCTCGTATGCCTTATTCTCTTTACAATAAGAGTGACTTACTGTCAAAAATCTTAGAACTCGAAACAACAATAGGTACTTACACATTTTTAAATTGTAATAACAATTTTAATATTCTCTTTAGGATTTTCAACTTTGATATAAAATCATAATTTGTTTGCTATCCGTAGCTCCCCTCAGGTGTGAACTGTGCTACAGCACGTATGAATCCTGTCACAGACTTAATAGTTACTGTTTGTGTCTTAACATAAGCTTGCAACTTGAAAACTGCTGTTTAAAACGTTTCCTTTTGTTCTGAAGAATATTTCAACTTGACTTTAATATGCAACAATAGCCGTACAAAGACACGCCGTTTTTATGGTTTTGAAAGAAGACAATATAATGTAGTAGTTTTGTGTAAAGACTCATTGTTTAAACGTGTGTAAATAGAGATAGCACGTTGAATATTATCTAAGACGAAATGACTAAAAATTCAAATAAGAAGAAAATATTCCCATGTCACGAATAGATAAAACACCCAAGCCACTGTCAAATTGTTTTTTGATATAAAACAAATGATGATGGCATTTACTTTTTCGAATGGTTATCGAATTTTTGTCTTAATGTCATGTTTCCCATACAAATGCTATCGTCACGCTCGATGCAATCACAAGGCGAAGTTTCTACAAATAGTTCCAGAACCAGCCGCTAGGTGAACTATTAAAATTTTCATACAAAAAAAAATAAAGTATATTAAATATTTAAAAAAAATTGACGAGATGATAACGATACAATATATTTCGAATGTTCGTTCTAGAGTTACAGTTACCAAATTTTCTTGCGAAATACTAGTAAGAAAGAATCAAAATAATTTATCTGATAGAAACAACAACATTCCTTCTGGTAACATCAAATGTTATGCAATAGCTGCATAACATTTGATGTTACCAGAAGGAATGTTCTTCTGTACTGTTGAAAAATATAAAAATGGAGATTCCGTATCCATTCTCGCATTACAATAAAATGTCAAATATAAACACTACTATTTCTATAGAACCATTGAAACCGGTGAAACAATATTAACTTTCAATGTTTCACCAAAGAGCTTTAAACTGCAAACTTTAATAACATTTTCAAGTGCATCATCTTTGAAAAATATTGCGGAGCAGACGACTGAAACAAAGCGAAAGCGGTTGCGATTCGCCACCGACTATATGATTCAGTTTTATGAATTGTAAATTTAACGTTATATAGTCTTTAGTGCGCCGTATTTCATGTTGTATTAATGGTCGGCGCTGTTTCAGGGTTGACTCGGGACGTTACATTTGCTAGGAGAAAAATTTAAGCTTAATCAGGAAAATGTTTTGATAGTGAAAATTCAAGCTCTTAAAAGCGGTGAAGATTCAAAATGTAAAGGTCTGGACTGAATTTTTACTCCGACAGCAATTTTATTTCAGTCCGTGAAGTTTGGCATTTAGCGTCTACCTATCTAACGCTGTCGTAATGAATACCATTAGACATACTTACTTATAGGAGCAGCAATAAATGCCAATACAATTTTTTTTTTTTAGAAAATTGAAGGACAACGGACTAAGAATCAATCATTCAGTGACAGCTAAGGAGCACTCAACCAGAGATTAGATAGTTGACTGACTTAACGCACACAATTCACGGCGATCTAGTCCGTGATTGTTCTTCAGGCCCTAAACAGGCTTAATAACCATGACAGGGTAAGAATAAAGTGGGTATCAGGCCATGTGTGGCTGATGGGCAATGAGAAGGCTGACGAGTTAGCAAGGGAGGGCTCTGAGGTAGGTTTGTGGGAGTGGGAGGCTATAAAAAGAGCTAAGCCTAGCTTTTTCTAGCACTCCCACGTTTCATGAAGACAGCTATCAGAGAATATGGCATCACAAAAACTGGTACAAGGTGGAATGGCAAAAATACCGCTCTTAAACCACTTTTTTAGGAACAACCCTTCCTAGAACAAGAGTTAAGATGATAGAGTCAATATTTATCCATAGACAAAATATATATTTTCAAAGGTAGAACAAAGCTAGCTTCTTCAGGGGTTACAATGTGTTACAACCTTGTACTGTAATTAATACAAAGGCTTTCTTATGATCGCTACTAGATGGCGCTGCACGGTTCTGAATCGCACTAGCGTTTTCCCAACAATATCATACGTTTATACGTCCAAACCAAAAATTAATTATAAAACCTTCTGTCTCGTTCGTCGAAGATACATATGTACAATTTATGAATGATGTGCAAACAAAGTGTAGTCATATTCATATTTAGGTAGAATGAGACTTTTCCTTTCCTTTTTTAATAATTTTCTGTTTTCCTGTGCCGTCTTTGATGAATGTCCAATTGTCAATTTTTGTTATAAAAGTTATAATAATAATAAAATAATAAAATTTTGCTGAAACTTAGATCTCGTTGAATAAATAGTTCAGTCAGACTAAAATCTGTTTATGCAAAAAAAATCTAGATTGTAGTTTTTTTTATAAACAGTTGCAAGTTTTTGGAAACTATACTCGATCAAGCAGATGATTCTGTTACGAGATCTTTATACTATCATATTTCATATTATAGTATTGGTGTTTCTGCAGCTTCTATTCACTCACTGCGTGCATAAGCCTCCTTGTGTTTTACAGCCATATTTACTCCACGATGAGTTTATCAGAGCTCATCTACGTCACTCTTGCGAGAAAAAACTATTTTAAGAAGAAACTCACACGATCTCCTGGAATCCCTAACTTTGTTTTTGATCCAGGTTAGTTTCTACCTGATAAGACCTGCAATGGATGCCATGAGCTCAGCCCCACTTTTGGAAATCATCATGCTGGTTTTATACTTTTCCATTTTCCTATTTTGATTAAGAGTTGTTATACTTATAATTGAAAGCAAGGTTGCCTCACAAGTGGGACGTTAACCCGCTTTGAAATAAACGTATAAACGTTCATATTCTAGCAAAGACTAATCGCCACTGCGTTCATCATTCACTTTTATGAATTGTAAATTTTGCGTTATATAGTCTTTAGAGCACCATATTTCATATTGTGTTATTGCCCACAGCGGCAGCAGCAGGGTTGACACATATAAATTTAGTTGTAATTTCTGATTTGATTTAAAATGAATTTTAGTACAGTTTCTATAAAGTACACTAACTTATTTATCAAAAAATCTACTAGAGCACCAATAACATGTTTGGTGGTAGTCTAAAATTCAAGATTCAATAATTTTATATTACAGGCTTATGAAGTGTTGTCGATTCTTTCACTACTACGCAACAATGCCTACTAAGCTATCCGTACAAAGCATATTCAGTCAAACCTTTTCTAAGAATAAAACTCTTTACCTTTTCAAATGTTATCCAAATGCTACAATTTGGACATCTTCAAAGCTAGAGTGAATAGGCACCTAATAGGTTAAAATGTACACACCTTCGTAGGCCATATCACCACATAGCATCGGGTGAGGTTTTGGTCAAGTTTTTGCACCATATCCTCTTTGTGTTTTTCGTCGTTTTTAACCGACTTCAAAAACGAGGAGGCTCTCAATTCGGCCGGTATGTTTTTTTTTTTTTTTTTTTTTTTCTATGTATGTATTATGTATTCTATATTCCTATGTATTCTTTTTTTGTTCGATGCGGAATAGCTGCCATTTGGTCCCATAAAAATTTTTTCAAAAACAGTTGGGTACTTTGGTTTTAAATTTAAAAAAACTGAAATTATGAAATCGTCTACATAAGCGAAATTGCGAATTTTTGCTTTTCCAATGACTTTTTAGTGAAACGATACGATAGTAGGAAACAATATAAGTTGACGGTCACCCATCTAGCTTCGACCGTAGAAAGTTATCACTAAAAATTGTTAAAAAAAAATTTAAACAAAAATTAAAACCGACTTCAAAAAACTGAAAAGGATAAAATAATTAAATTTAAGTAGCTATTCATCCCCTAAAAACATATTTTTGGAGTTGGTGCTAAGTGGTTTCCAAAAACAATAGAAAGTAAAGCACCGACTCCAAAAATATGTTTCTAGGGGATGAATACCTACTTAAATTTAATTATTTTATCCTTTTCAGTTTTTTGAAGTCGGTTTTAATTTTTGTTTAAAATTTTTTTTAGAGGATTAAATTATAATATTATGTTACTTTGAAAGATTTCAAGACCTAAGCAAACGTACGCTTCCCCCTAAGCAAATAATGTAAATGGTATTGATATTGGATACCATACCAGAAAATAAATCAATAGTGGTTTAACTCGGTTAATTAAAAGTTATGGGTTGTGACTCCATTCTTCAGCACTCATTCCGCGGTAATAATCCATAACTTATACTCGGCATGTAATTAACAAACTACATCCTTGAAGCGACTTAGGGAATGATCGATTTGTAGCTTAACGTCAGGCAGATATCATTAATATTGTTTGTGTATGATTGATTCACAATTTATTAGACAAAGTAATACATGGAACGTTCGCCATCCAATATCCGAGTCACGAATGAATGGATAATTTTTTACCTGTTCACGACGATGATAAGTAAGTAATTAATTATTTTGAAGCAGTCACGTTTATCATTTTTTTTATTATGTAATACTAGCTGCTAGCTACGAATGTCTATGCTTGATTGTGAGGAAATTTACATTTCCTGTTGTAACTTTCATTGGAAGTCTATAATTAACAAGCTCAACTATTTTCGAACACACTGTGTCGATTTGATAACCATGTTATTATTATTTTTAATTTAATGTGACAAGAATAACAAAATCACTTTTGTATTTTTCTAATAGATTATTTAACAAACGTTCATAATATCTCGCAAGATAGGTAAACAAACAATGATTGTTTCAACTCAAAGAAAAACAATTATTTACGATATCCCAGATAAATTCAAAACTAAGATAATAATAAAGATGCTAGTCGCTGTCAAGCAAAGCCTTGATCCCATAATAAACCGTAAAACATTAATAGCAGCTAAATTATCAACACACGCAACGGGTGAATTTTTTAGTATGATATATTGCACTATTAACGGTCTCGCTCTAAATAATAAGAAGAATAAAAATTATGATGTTCGTAGTAGGGCTATAAAACTAAAATATATTAACAGCCCTACGCAGGGAGCGATAAACAACTTTTGTGTGGAAGGCAGCTCTTGGGCCGATTCATAAATTTTGCGGCGCGCCGTTTAGCTTTATGTACGATATTATCTATTCGCACGCATCCAATCAAAATAAAAAAAGCTCACAGACACCTATAATTCCTTTAAAATTAAAATTATTGAATATAAAAATAAAAAAAAAAGAATAACAAAGAAAATCTTTAACTAATGAAAGACATCAACGGTACCCGCTTATTACATACCTGATCATTACTATTTATACATAAACATGACTGATCAACTTAAAATATAACGCAAGAAAAAGATTAAAACACGATTGCAAACAATCCATTAACGACCGTAGAAGAAGAAGATATGGTAAACGAGCGCCTTGTACGGGAAGTATTAACATAATCAGACACATTCGTCGAAGTAATGTATGTAAAGAAGTTTAATGAAACGTCCCCGATAGCAAGCTCGGCGAGTCATGAAATTACTATCATTAAACCCGACACGATACGGACGATAATCATCGACTACGCGCAAAAAGCTAAGGCAGCGGTTCTGATGCAAATTGCATACGCCATAAATCAAGTAGTTAATCACCGTGCCGCAGCCTGGGACGTAATAATGAGATTACTTGAAAAAATTATACACGAACATATTCTTAAGACACCTTGACTGTACAATGGAAACAATGACACAAATATCGTTGACAACTCTCTCGAAGACAACACGATTAATCAATTGATAATTGCACTTATTAATCGAGACGAGAACGCAGCAGCAGGCGATCTGAAACTAAAAATAATAGAGAAAAGGGAAATTATACTCGTAATCGCCAAGGCGTCAGGGAAGATGTAAAAGGTGATAATAAGAAATCGAAGGGAGTAGACGCAGAATTTATAGTTGAAGCTGAAAGAACAAGCGATGACGATAATTCACCGCATACAATAAAGAGCGCTATTGATCTTGCAGAAAGCGAATCGGCTCGTAACAGAGAACAAAACACGCTACCGCCGAACGTCGTATAAATCTTTATTATTGCCACAACAAGCTTATAGCGAGTCGTTTCAGGTACTCAAACCGGATCTTGCTCAGTATAAACTCACGACTTCGAAAGCATTTTTTCGCTCAATGAAATATGCTACATCGCCCCCGGCCCGGAGGAAGGAAACCCATAAATAAATAATAATACAACCATTTATATTACCAAAGGGTTTCGCCCGACGTGTCTATTATCATCTGAATTGTTTAAATATGATAATGCATCAAAATAACAGGCCGTTCGTTCGCGGCCGCGACTTCTGTTCCACCATTATCATAAAGATTCACTTAATAGACTGTTCCAAAATTATTATAGTGGTCTGACACTGCTTTATAGCCAAGAAAGATTATAGCAGGGAATTTATTTTCCCCAATTTATTTTAAAGCAAAAAATGTGAATTTAAAAACATAAAACAGTCTGGCGATGCAATCGCCACTCGTTGGTAGCATGTTTTTTTATATAATTCTAATCATGCAATATCTGTGATGATAAAATTTAATTACTGATCAAGTGCCGAGATTTGGTTATCAACTTCAACGAAATAAAAAGCTTTCAAGATTGCAACGTAGGTTAAGGAACAACGGAACGTGTAATCATATTTGCTGATTGAAATCAAATTTAATTACTACCATCCGGCCACACTGATGCTTTAAAGCTCGCAGTCAATGTTACTGCAGCAAAGGCGGCGTATAGATGGGCAATAAAGTACCCCCAATAAACCCCGAAACGCACTGACTCGCCTCGCAATAACCGTACGTAGACTAAACAAATGATTTTCTCGATAATAAAAACTTCACAATAAAAGCGTTCACGAAATGTCGGTCATTAAGCGTATTTACGCAGCGAAACGGATATAGGGGCCGTAAAAATGTGGAACGGCTTATTGAGACGTTGGCAACAGTCTCAGAGCAAGATCCGACTTAATCTATGGCTTACACGCCTCGCTGCGCTAATTCGGGACCACGGCCATGCCACTAAGGAGATTAAAGTTGGCTCAAAATTTCTGACAAATTAAAATTTCAACACAATACCCTGTGAAACAATATCAAGATTACATTTATAACTGTCCCTTTGTGTTCCGTATTTACGAGGTGCACGCGAAAAAAGTCGTTTAGGCAAGCATAGCGGCGATAAAGCAGGCGAGCGATTCACATTTGTGTGCAACGAGCGTGAACCTTTATTTAAAACCTAAATGTATTCGCTTGCTTATCGCTAACACACGAGTTTACACCAGCCAGTAGCAGCCAATTAAGTCGGTTGAAAGCCACAGCAATAATAACTTTATACGGATTAACTGTGTCAGATGCATTTAGAGATATGGACGCAGAGTGGTCTACGCTGACGTGCGCCGAGATCGGGTTCGTTTCAAACGCATAAATTATTACTCTCAGTCACTCAGGGCTGCGCTTGCAATAGACGCAGCAATTAATATATTTCTCGGCAACAATGAAAATAAAAGTGTACTCGGTGACGTTGAAACGAATCAAGCGGAAGGCGAACGAAGCCCGACGTACAAAAGAGATAAAAAGAATATTACAGAAACCCATATTTATAAGTCTATTGTTGTTGACACGCCACGTTTGTTGCTCGCACTAAACACGAGTCGACGCTATTGAATCCGAACTGTTATTTCATTCATAATTTATCACTCTATCGACCTTTGTATTTAAATGTCTAGAAATGAATTTCGTGTAGATTAATGCGTCTGTAGGGCTCACAAATTCATATTTTTCATTATGGAATGATTTGACATAAAACGTGCACGTCACGCAGCTTTTATGTAGGACTTAGAAAGGATAGAGGCGACGTTTCTAAGTGTCGCTATAAATCATTTGTAGCTTTCAGTTTCTGTTTAGATTTTGTTGCTATCTTGAGAATAGATCTAGAGTCTATCTAAATAACGATGATTATCTAAACGATCGTTGCGATCTAGTGAGCGTGTACCAAACAAGGTAATAAATTTTGTGTCGATGATCTTATGATTTCCTGCGGGCAACAATGAGATAGTTTGTCAGTTCTAGGCAGTTGTTAGAGCTAGTGGGCGGAGAGAGCTCGTCATCAATCACACGCCGTGACTCTTTCAACCTGCCGGCGGGCGGGGGGCGCGGCAGGGCTGTCACACATAAATTATGGGTCGTTTTTGTACAGCTGTCGAGTAGAGACAAAATTTGTTAGCGACACTGTTAATTAATAGCGCTCAGAGTGTTTATCATCTGGTGATATACAGTGTAGTACAGAGCCTACTAAAGATGGTGACATTTTTATTACTGAAAATTTATCTTGGTATGCGGTAAATTATGTCACGTAATTTTGTTGGAAAATTCTTACGGCATTCTTTAATTAACATAAAATTAATGGCTTCGTAGGTGTACTTTATGCAAAGCGTAGATTTGGTACTGAAGACCAATGGAAATACGTTTCGTAGAATTGAAAACGCGCACTAGGAGCATAAACGCTTATTAGTTGAGCATTTGAAGAATTGGTACGCCTTGGATAAAATTGCCACGTTATGGTGGCAATTTCATCCAGGGCGTCCCAAATTTTTAGGTTATAGTAAATGATTACTATCTAGTTGCTCGTTTACTTTTTACCAGCCTTTGATCATAAAATTAGATGCCCGAATCCAAAATACTTGGTAACCCTTAAACTGCATTAGGGGTATACTTGATCATAGTCAATGCCGGCGTTCGTCTGACGTTTTTATATCGGCGGCGTACGATGGATCGTCCCCGTCAGGTGCTCACGAAAAATTACCTCTGACGTTGTTTGCTAAAGGAGCCACGATTGATTTTAGGTTGATTAACGTGGGCTTATTCGGTCTAAGGGGCCAACTTTCGTTTTCGAAGGGTTGACATTGATAATAACGCCTGTTAAGTTTTGATAGGAGCCATATTTAAAGCCTTCAAATTTTTTGTATCATTCAAGTTGCAATCGAGCATTGTTTGATCTTTTTCACTATACACTTCTTATATGTATATGCTACCTTTCCAAAAATCTATGCTTCGATTCTTAAGCTAGGTCATTGCTATAGAGCTTTCAATTTTCCGATTTTTCTATATTGCTGAAACTAAGCAATATAATGTACAGGACTTGTAATTTCTAATGTCAAACGTCACATGTAGCCTACTGATTTGATCCCCAGTGAATCCAAAAAAGATTATTCTCCACCTCCACCTGTCACAGTTACAACAAACAATTGAAAAGATCCAAAGCTGTTTAAGGCTATAAAGAATTCAATAGAGTACACGCAAAGACCCTACACACAATGAAAGATTAACCCGGGTGTCAGAGAAAGAGTAATGAAGTTAAGAATGCGTTTGACGGAGGCAAAGAACCTATTGAATATTTTAGAAGCAGACCCAGTGGAGCTGAATCGGTACAGTTTGATGCAAATAAAATTGAATTTTCAAACGAAATCGAAGTTGAATATTACTTAAAAATTTATCAAATGGAAAGATAAACAAATTAAATAGCCAGGAATATATGAAATGAATTTGTTTTATATCGTGCAAATCATTTTATTACACTAAACCTATAAAAAAGTATTTTTAAAATGTTTATTGATCATGAAAATAGCTATCTTTCGATAGAAATATAATGAAATGTTAAAATTTACGGTAATGTAAAAAGTAATTATTTTATTTTTTACTTAAAATGTAGTGCTATCTGTCACTTGTTTTACTCGTGCAAAAGCTATTTATTTGTTAAAGCAATATAAAGAGCATATTTTGGTTTCACAGTTAAAATTAACTGTAAATTATGTGCTAGCGTATTACGCTGAGAGAGTTAATGAAAGATTTATTATTTCAAATCAGAAAGTGATGAGTAATTAAAATAAAACTTTATTAATATACTACCTGCAGATGGCGTATACTTTCTTATATATTAATACACTTAATTCGTGCATGCGAATCGTGTTGTAAAACCTGATTTCTACATGAACATAGTATAGTTAGATTAAAATTGGTCCATGTATTTGGTCTAAAGGAGGATTATTCTGAAAGCAAAGCACATATTGGTAGAAAGAAAAAGAAAAAAAAAGTTTAAGCTGACTTTAAAAAGAGAAGTAGGTTCTTAGTTTGAAGAGATTTTGTTTGTATGACTGATGTTAGATTAATGGTGAACATAAACTATTAACTACGCGTTTGACAGAAGCAACTCAGTTTCATTAATAATTGCATATGCGAAATTTCAAACGGACGTCCATTACCTATGCGATTACGATTGGAAATTTAAAATGTTTCTGCTAGAGAAACTGCCCACTAAAACATTGAGTAAATGTAGTTGAAATTAGAATGGCAGTAAAAAAAAAATATCTACAGACTTGATTAGATTTTTAATACAATTACACCTGTCAGTACTCCTGTCTAGAAAACCAGAGGTCCCAGTTTCAAATCCTAGTTGGGGCATGAGTGAGTATGATGAGTATACAAGGTGGTGACGAAAATATATTAATAAATAACATGGGCTATATTAGTTCATATAATAATAATAATATTCATACACTCACACCTTTTATCTAGTCCATAGTAAGGATCATTAAGAGCTTGTGTTGGATACTAGATAACGGCGAAATGATAATAATATGCATATAAATATTAGACATATACAAAATAAACATATAAACATCCATTACTCGTGAACAAATGCTCGTACTTCTCATACAAATATTTGCTCCTACCGGGATTCGAACCCGTGACCTCTGACCAAGTAGCCTGTAAAGCAAGGGGCACACACCACTCGGCCAGCCGGTCGTCAAATATAACAATGTCATATAATATAACAGTGGCTACATTATTTCATAGATTTTATTCATTGTCATATAGTCGCCACCGCCCTGCATGAATCATGGGATTTTTTCTAACTAATACGTTTATCTGAATATACGTTCATTAGGAAGTTTATTGGTAGGAGTAGGTTTATTATAATAATAAATTTTATTTCCGTATTTCAGGAAACGTTTGACCAACTTGGGGGTGAAAGTGATAAATTAAAACCGAGACACCCATAAAAAATGCTTTCAGTTCTGGTCAGCCTTTTTACCGAATCTAGGCTGAATCCAGTCCTTTTTGTTGCAGTGCAAAAGTAAATGTATCGCAAAAGAGCAAAGTCACTTTTCCCCCACATTCTTTTTAAATGGTGAACAGCACAATAGCCGTTGTTTCGCCTCGGGAAATTAAACATTTGATTTAGTACACACATCCGTAGACGGCGACATGACGTCCTGTGGGAACTCTCCTAAAAATATTCACGTCCATTTCCCTTTCAAAATTACCAACACGCATTTCGCATTACATCCAGTACACGAACGAGTTATTAAGCAGTGAATTTGGCTTAAGTACCAGCCTGTCACAGTTTTTACGACGCCTTTAAAAACTTTAACACTTTATTTTGAAAGTTAATTGGTCTTTACGACCGGCTCATGTGTGGACCAAAATGTAAGCTATAAAATACGAGACGCTCTCAAAGACAAATTAAAAACCCAAAACAGCTCAGAAGCTAATGACATTGCGACAAATCCCAAATATGTCCCACAACAACCAAACGACTTTGATCCTATCGAACGATGTCGTGGAGTTATAAAATATTTTTATTTATTTTAATGGCGCTTTGTAAGATGTCAGATATAATGAATATATTACCGGTAGCTGGCACGAAATATTCTTTTTAAAAGGTAATTATTTACAGAAACGATCGTCGTATTCTGATAAACAACCCCGATAACAATACATCTCCGGCGGCGTTCACGCATTCCCTATCCCCATCCATTACTGTTTCATCTTCAATAACACGTTTTGCTGAGACAGCTTCTATAACTGAAGTACGTGTTCCAACTTCAACTTTGTTTCCTATAGTAAGAGAGTCGATTTTTGCTTAACATCTACGTGGCTTTGTGGGAGCGCTAACTCTTTCATCTATCATAATCGTTCATGCTGAAAACAATCAAGATTGATCAGATTCTCGGATAAATCTACACTTTAACGGTTTCGGATTAAGGTTGGGTTTCGTTTGAGCATTGCGAGCTTCGCCAGTTGGTAGCTAACCGCCGTCAGAGGCGAATGTAGGCGGCGGCGTAACGAAGGGACCTACGGATCCAGGAAAATGACAAATGACATCTGCCTACTGCTTGTCAAATAACGGACAGATAATAAATGACCTCGATTGTTTATCATCAAATATCGCATATATCATTATCGTGTAGTCTGGAGCGGGCCGCTTTGACTTCGGGGAGTATGATTAATATTGTTTGGTTAATTTTGAGTCTATCCGTAATGTAAATACTTTGGGGCAAGTTTTGGTGCTGTCATTGCGGGTTGATTACAACAGTGCGGGCGGAGCGGGAGATTGGGATCTAGCTTGTTCTAATGGGATTTACTTTTGGAGTTTCGGATATTAAAAACTAATTATGGAATTTTTGATAACTTTTTTAGATTGTGAAATGGGATTTAGAAGAAAATCGTTGTACCTATTGAATTTTGGGTATCAGTTTGAAATCGATAAATTCAAAAGCTAATCAAATGCTTATTTCAAACATATGTAAACATGATATTTGTATAATGTTGTTTGTAAAGTAAGGGTATAGATGTAAAACAGCGATGTACAGACGACAACACATCAAGGTCAACAGTTATACCTACTACGAATGCTGCTTCTATTAATAATGGAATAAGAGCGATCTCAAAGTAGAGTTGTTACCCTTGATGTGCAGTCGATTATGACCAGGCAACAGATTTAACGTTTATTTTTGCAAGAAAAGTGAACACGTAGTGGTAAGTCATAAAAGATGTTGAAAAGGTTTAGTATTAGAGCAGTAGGGTTTATCCCCGTTTTTCCAGCAGAATGCCCCCTCCTAACTTTAACAGGGATAGCAACCCACGGAGGATTCTTAAGATAAAACAAACGTCTCTATTACTTCATTTTACACAAGAAACAGTGGCAAGCAAGCGTACACACCAAATAATGGTAAGCATGACCGGAGCCTGTAGATACTTGTTACACCAAGGGTACTCTCATGATTTACTCACCCTATAAATATCAAGAGGAGGTTTAATATCCCCTAATCCCAGCCGAATGCCTTCTCAAAGAGTTCTAGCGACCTCACTTACCGCAGGAACTCAATACTACAAATCAGTGTAATTTACTATCATTTTCTATAAAATGGGCACTCCTGCCACATCCATAGCTATAAATTATTTTAGCTATCGTCTTAGAAAGCAAAAAGAATGTAGGTACAGTCAACAACAGAAGTCGATTAACACTTTAGTAGCGTGTCACGCTACGCCTTTCACAGTTATCATACAAGTTGTCAAGAGTAACTAACTACTCCATTATGAAAAGGTACTAAAAGTGTAAATTGACTTCTATAAGTTTGTACAGACAAACTTATATGTCTGTTGTATTTTATGTCAGATACTACCATTTACAAAGTTAGTGTTTGTTTATTTATTTATTTATCGATTCACCAATATAAGAAACAGCTTTGCACATATGTACTTAGACTAAACAATATTTTCAAAAACTAACTGCTCTTACAATTATTGGTAACCACATCATCTGTTGATAGATTATAGTTATAGATATTGAAATATAATTACCCTGCGAATTTGAACACAAATTGTATATTAGTATATTATTCCTTATTTTTTATATAAATAAATACTTTACCTAAGTATTTATTTATATAAAAATATGCGTGTGTATATAAAAGTAATAAACTAAATGACTAGGTAAGCATTTATAGGCATTAGGTAGCTCCTTTGATAATATTTAAAAAAAATCAAGGCTTTGACAACAAATAGTAGCTCAGGCAGTTTTTTGGTTAAATCGGTATACAGGCAAGACAGGCGAGTTATGGGTGAATCACGTCCCAATCTGGTTCTACAAGACCTACTTAATATAGAATATCCCACAAGGATACCGTGGTATTCTTAATTATTAATAACATTAATCGTTTTTGAAATAAATATGTAGTTATCATTAAAATTAAATGTCGTACTGAAATCAGAAAGCACTTGTCCACGTCATTCACAGGAGTTTGTTTACTAACTTCGTCTTCAACATGACAGCGAACATTGACTAAGAACATAACTTCTACTACACTGATATCATCATAAACAACCCTTATTGTCTTAGCAGTAAGGTCTCTGGTATCTGTAATATCAAGTTTGACGTGAACAAACGACAAGCATTCGTGTAAACTGTCAGGTGACATAGCAGAGACCCTCGTGGCTATAAGATGATTAATTCAGTACTGGACTCAACTTTGAAACCTGAATATTTCAAACTGTTTTAGTGACAAAAGATGCCGTTGTTGTTATTAAAATGTCGACTATTACATCTGTAATTCTACATTAAAGTATTACATCGGTAACAAAAAAAACTATTATATTTTTAAAACTAAATTAGCGGTTTACATTTCTTTAATGATAACAAAGAGAAAAATAAAGGCCACCACAAACATTAAATAGACGCTAAAATGTCTAGTAAAACCTTGGAGAATGGTTTTTCAATAAGTACCAGATTTATGAACGATGAAAAACAAAGACAGATATCCAAAAATGATGGAAGATCTCCGGTAGAAAATGACAACAAGAGAAATAGAATACACTTATTACAATACGCTCAGTTAACTTTTGTAAAGTAGGTAAAAAAGGTCCCAGAAAAAATATAAACAAAAATGAAATTGTAATTCAAATGAAAAAAAACATTAAACAATAGCAAAACAATGTAAACGTAAATAATGGTTCACGTTAGTTACCTTAATTCGATTAAATATCTACATCCATCTTTTAAAGCATTTCAATGCTTTTAAAAATCATGAACAAAGCTTTTCTGCCTCTTTGAGTGCAAATCATTTTTCACGGGGCAGCCCCGAAAACGATACGTCAAAATCAGTGTTCGCGTAAATTCGTCCGCCACCGCACACTATTTTGTAGCAAGTGTCAGGCTTATAGCGTTTTCAAAAGTGATGTCAGGTCCATTATTTTGTCTGATAGGTGTTTAAAGTCAGTCCTATTTTTTTTAATATTACAAAGCCGTGATTAAAACGCGTCTCAGAAGCTCAGTGTCTTGACCAAGGTGCGTTATTTCTTGACGCCTGACCAATTATACCTGCTTTACAGGTCAGGACTGGACCTGAGCCGATCTTAAGGAATATTGTTGGCACTTATGGATTGGCTTCGCTAAGTACCTTCTCGATGAACTGGCATTATTACAGGGTCATATCACCCTACCCGTATCATTAGCGATGTAGAGATCACTAATTAATCAATCAATCAAATTCTTTATTTGCGATGAATAGGGTATAACAGCTTCAAGCCTTAATAACTGCGTCTCGACGGCCTTTTTTTTCTGTCAGCTATATCATGGAGAGTACTCCTAAAGAGCTTTTCAACCAATCCCACCGTCACCTCTATACTCAAGAGCAACTGTGCCTGTTTCCGGGGTTCTTTTTCCATTCAATCCTATGCCTGGTGTTGACACTTTCTTAAGTGGTTGTACTTATAAAACTCCCACATTCGTTTATAGATCCCTTCCTTGCTTATTCGTGAGCCTTTTTAATACCCATTACTCTCACTCCCACATGGCCCTGATACCCTGATCAGATGAACATGACTAAGATAATAAAGTAAGATAGTAATTATCATCACCAGCCTACATACGTCCCACTGCTGGGCAAAGGCCTTCCTAATGAGAGAAATGCATAAAGAGTTCGGGCCATAGCACCACCATGCTGGCCTTCCGAAGTACGGAGAGCTTCAGATTACAAGTTTTGATTGATGAAAATTCGCAATTTTTTGCAAATAAAATCGCAAAATGTCCAATCAATCAAAATTTGTAATCTCAAGCTCCTGAGATTTACCGGAGGCAAAGTTGCTTTATTTTTGTAGTCGAAACCAGAGCGCTCAAGTCACTAACTAAGATAGTATTTAACATCATTTTTCTTTAAACAATGCACGGCAAATGACTGAACATTACCTGATATAAAGCGGCAAGAAGAGTCCACATGCGGAGACAGCAAGCGCAGCTTGAAACACACTGTTCTAGCCGCCTCCACCTTGCCTCTTTTGAAGAAATACATGATATAGGAAGAAGGGGACCCATGTGCTGACAAACAATTCCATATTTTGGAAGTACAAAACTTCTTTGTGCGTGATGATGATGGTGGTGACAGTGAATTGATGACTCTGAAGACCGACACGCATGGTCCTGATTAGGAAGAGGGAAGGTGGGATAAGGCCGAAAATCTCTTCGAAGCACTCTTCTTGATAAATCCGATAGAAGGCACTATGCGACGCAATGTTGCAATGTCATCATAATACAGTTTCGATGTAATTTTATAGTTGGGAGTTCCCGATATCCGAAGTCCGATTGTTTCGATGTAGTTCCTGGAATTCAAATCTCAACAAATCTCCATGCCGAGCAAGTTTAAAGAGCCCTGTGCAGAAAGAGTAGTGTCCTAAAGAGAGGGAAGGGGGAAGGAAGGGAAATTTTATGCTGTCTTTGCAAAATTCCTCTCACTTTTTTCTTTCATTCATTTTTATTTTCTATTTTTGTTCTTTTTAAACCATTTCCTCCTCAAGCCAGAGTTTTGTTTTAAGTGCCTGATAAGAATTTAATATTCAAAAAACAATAAAGCGCATAGCTTACACACGATACTTACGAATAGTTTGGAAGTAAAGGTTTATTAAATCTAAAACTGAACACCTTTTGCTTTTTAATGGTTTGAAATATAATCCGACGTGTCAGTACAGTACCCGCACAAAGGCCAGCTAGGGTATTAAATTTCAAAAGCTCCGAAATTTATCACATTTTCTTCCGTCCATAATTTGGTTATTAAGTGAGTAAAGTTATCGCCAGTAGCTGTTTTTGAACGTCGTAATAGACTACTAAGTGCTAATAATGAAATATTTATGAATTAAGCGTTTGAAGTTGTCGCTTTTGAGTAAGATATTACCATAATATTAAAAATTCCCCTCCTATAAAAAAACATTAGCGTTGTGTATTCACTGGTCATTTAGCTAATAAAAATCAATATTCCCAATGGTTGTCTTCTTTGGTATGTGTCTGATTCTGATTACGTTACAAAAATTGATAAACAATCGTGTATGATATTAGCTTTTCACATAAAAATTATGGTATCCCAACCATTCTGAACTGCCTTGATATGGTAAGTATTAGCAGCTATGCATGAAATATAAATACACAGTAGTTAGTATACTATAGTTCCGATGCCGATATGGAGTATAGGAAGTAAAGAAGTTATTGCTGTGACTTTGATAATATTTCAAAACTTGATGGAACAAATGGCATTGTTGTTCAAAATTTAGAAAATCACCACGCAGTTAACGATGTTCAAGCGAAAGTCGAATTTGTAATCTTTTGAACCGACTTCACTCATTGCTTGCACCGCAGCGTTAATTTTCAGAACGGAACAGTAAGCTTGATAAATGGGTGTCGGAATTTCAAAGGGGCACAATAGAGACCTGACCTAACAGACGGGTCGTTTATCAAAAAACGTCTATGCCGTCAAAGAAACAGTCACGTGGTAATTCGGCCTTTGACATTGAGGGCGAAATTAAAAATGAGCACTTCATGTCATGATATTATTAAACGTCAACTATAGCTGTCTTATTTTGACAAGTTTAGTGCAGATATTGGCAACTATTACTAGGTGGTAAGCCCGTATGTATTGCTTTAGGTGGTGAAAAATCTATTACCTACTTTCAGCCAAGCATTATTTTGCATTGAAAGTTTCTTGTAAAAAAATGTTTTTCGGATCCCACAATCATGGGCAACATGGCTCTGTTTGCAGGATCTCGAGAAATGTAAGGACTTTGTCGTTAGTCAACATATTTTTTTCCATAAAACGTCATGTCTGATCCTACCGGGCTCACAGTCCACAATGACAAACGTTAGCAAGTAACAGCATGGTACTGGGGCACTGCACTGCTAAAAGTTATATTTTTTTTTTAACTACAATCATTGTAATTTAATATTTGAAAAGAGTGACTACACGAGTTTGTTGCCGGAATCTTCTCGGTAGTTCAACTTTTGGAACCGGTGTAAATTCAGACATGACAGACAGACAGAGACTATGACGTTGTTAGTAAATATATTTTTTGTGATAGTTGTAAGAATGTGTTTTTTTTGACGATTTAAAAGTGCTTCTTAGTGGCCTATTTAAATAAAATATTTTTTTCTTTCTTAACGGGAAATACCGTTAATTAACGCGTTAAGCATACATCTTAACAATCAGTGATACACTGGACAGTGAGGTTACCTAATGTTGAAACCGATCCATTATATTCCACTAAAGTAATTTTCTACTAATATGACGCAATGAATTCAGAGCTCGAAGCTTCCTAAGATTCTTTAGTAAATAAAAAAATAACATTAGAACCACTTTATTAAAACATCTTATCACAATAATCTTTCCAGCCACCCTCTCGCTAATAACCATTATGACGGATGGACGATCAACGTCAAAGCTAATAGGATTAAAGTATTCTTCCATATTGTCAGGGGTTCGATCCCTGACAATGATCGAAGCAGGATTCTGTCAAGAACCATTAGATTTATTAGTTGTTTTATGAACAATTTCCTTCGTTGGTTTTTTATAATCTTCTTAGTTGTATCATACATCAGAATTAACTTTTTTTGATAGTCGTCTGTTATGTTTCTGGTTTACTTATAAATTATCTTCTAAATCAAAAACTGGTCATAATATTTAAAAATTACTTCACAATGAAAGATATATGTAAAGTTTTATTCACAGCTTATTTCAATCGGTCTCGATTTTATTGATTTTTGTAATTCAGAATTTTTCGGTAATAATTTTAGATATAAGCCGATGGAAGGAAGTAAAAAATATTAAATTTATTTTTCATAATAATACACACTTCTGGAGTAATAACAGAAATAGAGTTTATAAAAAATATTTTTTAAACAAAAATAAAACAGACTTCAAAACATTTTCCTGAGACATCGGTGAACATTACCCCCTCCTATTTTGAAACGGTTAATAATGATATATTATCGCCTAGAGAAGTGGTAGTGTATAATCATAATAATATACTGATTATAAAAGCAAGAATATATAACTAAAATTTAAACATCATGTAGCAAACTATGATTCGTGAAAACCGTCCTTTTTAGGAAAAAGTAATGTCTCTAAAAAGGGATGACTTAGATGGGGGAAACAAACACGTGACCTTTTATGGTGAATGAATTTTTTTTTAATAATATATAGTAAAGTTAAGCGTGTTTCATAATACTGATGTATATGTTTTAGTAGCTATCTTCCTTTTTAATAAATTCGAAGCTTTGTATATTACCAGACGTGTGCCTGTCGGGGTTTCGTAGAAAAGTGTAGTAAAAGCAAACAGGATGCGAGACGAATAAAATCTGACCGGATACTAGAATCGCTCCATCGACAAATTTATGCAGTTGTAAAGGCAGATTTATTCTTAAGGAGGCGACGTGTGAAGCCGGTGGAATATAGTGCTGGATTAGTTGTAGAGCTGTGCCATAGAGATAATTTTATTTTTGAATCGGTCTAAAATTGATATCTATGAAAGGTATTCTCTATCAATTCACTCTTTATTTATAGTTATGTCAAGATAATGCTTCCGCATGCATGCTGCTTCTTTAGCGGCGGGGAGGTCCGAAAGTGGATTTCTCCTAGTTAGAAAAAATCTGACTGTTGATAAGCGGTTATTGTATTCTATAGCGCTTGCAACATCAAAGGTACTACTCATGCGTTGTCTACCCTGTCATGACTAAGTATTATGTTGACAGTATAGGAAAAACATCGTCCTCTTTCTAACACATAGCTTCTATGATAACCTCTAGAGGCCTTACTTCCCGCAGAAACCCAATACTTCAAGATAAAGTTATTTCACTGCAAATATCTGCAAGATGGAGGTTCTTCCCCGCGGTCCTACTTAATTTGAGAGGTAAATACCAAATCCAGTGTAGATCTAACTCAACCTTTCTTAAGGAATCTAAAACAATCGCTATTTTCCTGTTTGTTCGAAAGCCATAGCGGCCGTGAGTACTATACCGATTTCCATGTCTAATAACGCGTATCGCTCTCTTTATGTTACGTTGAAAAATTTATGTTTCAAAAAATGACATCAAAGAAAAAGCGCAATTTATCAGGCGTGCCTGTAAATCTTATATATTTGTGTTTCATGTCGAAGAGATTAGGATTTCTAGTTCGCCTGTCTATAACTTGATGGATTTATAGAAATTAGTGTTCCTGTCTTTATATAAAAAGTCTTTTCGCATTATAGTATGTATAACCTTGTAATAAAATCTCTTTGGCTGTACTATTTGTATCATTAAAAGTTTAGATTTTAAAAAAGATAATTCCAAATTCAAATTGGGAAAATGTGTGTTTTTCATTTGTTTTTCGTACTGTCAAGATGAGTGAATCTAATAAATAAATTCGAAACACTTTAAAATTTACTACATATAAGGTAAAAATGAAACGCAAGCCGCGAAAAAAATTTGCGATGTTTATGGACCTAGTGCAGTGTCTGTAAGAGTAGCACAAATTTGGATTAAGCGTTTTTAATCCGGAAATTTTGATGTCAAAGATTCACGTCGCTCTGGTCGCCCTATTACGGATAAAATTGATGCCATTTTTGAAAAACTGGAGCAAGATCGGCATATCAGTAGTTACGACGTAGCTAAAGAACTGGGAATTGACCACAAAACAGTTTTGGCGCATTTAAAAAAAAATGGGTACACAAAAAAGCTCAATATTTGGGTACCCCACGAGCTCACTAAAAGAAACCTAATAAACCGTGTACTCATTTGTGATTCTTTATTACGACGTAATGAAACCGAACCATTTTTGAAGAAGCCGATAATTGGTGATGAAAAGTGGATCACGTACGACAAGAACGTGCGAAAAAGGTCGTGGTCAAAGGCCGGTCAGGCTTCACAGACTGTAGCGAAACCCAGGTTAACTCGCAACAAGGTGATGCTGTGTGTGTGGTGGGATTAGAAGGGCATTATTCATTATGAGCTGTTACCACCAGGCAGGACCATCGATTCTGAACTCTACTGCGAACAACTGATGAGATTAAAGCAAGAAGTTGAGAGATAGCGGCCGGAATTAATCAACAGAAGGGGTGTGGTTTTTCATCATGATAACGCTAGACCTCACACATCTTTAGCCACTCAGCAAAAATTAAGAGAGTTTGGCTGGGAGGTGTTAATGCATCCGCCGTATAGTCCTGACTTTGCACCTTCAGATTTCCACCTGTTTCGCTCTCTTCAGAATTCTCTAGGCAGTGTCAGGTTGACATCACGAGAGGACTGCCAAAACCACTTGTCGCGGTATTTTGATCAGAAGCCCCAAAATTTCTATAGCAATGGGATATGTCCCTACCTACAAGTTGGCAAAAAGTTATCGCACAAAATGGTACCTACATACTTTAGTTAAATGTAAATAAACTATATTAAAAAATGTTTTGAATTTTCTTAAAAAATGCGAAGAAACTTTTTCCCCAACCTATTATAATAGTACGTTAAAGTAAATATTGTTGGGCATTATAAAAATGTATTTGACCTCAAGGTACCATGGTCCCTAAAACGAGAGCAATACAGACAGTACATACAGAGTAGTGACGACAACACGACAATAAATTAAAACATGGGCTTTATTAGTTCATAGAAATATTATCTATCAACTAAATTTTAATGTATAGAAATCGAAATGGTCGAGTCAAATTATTGTCAAAATTGTCTCATTCAGTTCTTTCTTCAGGCGCGACACAATCATACAAAGTTCTATAAACGTAAAACGTAAAACTCAAAGATACCGATAAGAGATATTGGGCCTGATTCTGAAGACTCACTCTAATTCTAAATTTAAGTACAGTATATCTCTTTCTCACATTATGTAATAGGAAAAAGATGGCAAGAATTTGTTTAGAGCTGTCAATTAAATTTAGATAGATTTCAAAGAAACCATAGACAATTTTAGACGGCATGTACGGAGGTGCCTCATAAACACTGCATTTTAACACGTTCAATATGGGCGAAAATTGAACGTACCTTTCTAAATATCAAATTTTATGACAGCCATCCTTTTCGTATTCATTTTGAGAGAAAGAAATAGACTGAACTTAAATTTAGACTTAGCACGTGTTCTCCAGAATTAGGGCCATTATTACCTAATATGTTGAGACTTAGCAATGGGTTAAAAAAGCACAAGCCATAAACTATAAAATTATGATCGAATAGTACCCACATAGAAACATTAAGCAGCCATAAATAAAACGTTTCATTCCTAGCCATTTACCTAATTCAAGACGCATTTGCTGAATATCTATTAAAGTTTAAGCTAATGCTTAATAAAACCCCGACGATAGCCGTCAGAGGTGCCAATCAGCGGTCGCGTTTGCCCGCGGGTCGCAATTAGGAACACCTGTCAGTCGTTCGCGGCACACCGCCATTTTGTGGTGACGCGACAGACCGACACTTAATACTGTTTAACGTGCTCGAATTAATAGATTGTGCTTAATCGGTTTCAGTATTTTATGACTATTTGCTTTATTAATATTTCACTTCTGAGTTTAGGCTGTGGTTTTGTCTTTTGCTAGGTTTTAATTTTTAAAGAAAGTAGTGTTTTTCGTAGAAACTACAAAAAATACTAGTTTCTTTAATCGTTCTTTAATTCTCTGCTATTTTACAGAAAAGAAGAATTATTCAAACCTTTGACCTCGTTCTATCATCGAAATCAAAAAGCTCTATAATAATCCATTAAGCGGCGTTATTCCACCGGAGGGCTATGACAATTAAAAAATCAATTATGTCTGGAATCTGATGCTTGCAGGATAAATGGACTAAAAGTAAACTATTTTCAGTCGTCATAATTTAATCCTATCACCGCTTCGACGACTACCTTAGCTGTGAAAAAGAAGCGACGCAAGAAACTTCTTCTGATTTTAAAATGCCATTACATTATCGTCTTTGAGCCATTTACGTCCATGCTTTAGTGTCATTATCATTAAGATAAGCAGTTATCTTTCCTACACAGTTTTCCCTTTAGTTGTTTTCAACTATTGTTACATAAGCGGTTATACTCTAGCGACTAGAGCATAGGTATGCATTGTCCTCTAAAATAATTATATTTTATATTATATGGAGTCGAGAACTATGTGTATATTAGTGTTCATCATCATTGAAGCCTATGATGGCAATTTCATCTATTGCCTAACTGGTTTTGTTACCTTGATCAGTACCCCTAGCACGAACATTTTTAAATTTCGAATCGTAATCGTATCGTTCACGCACGCTTAAAATTTCAAACAAAAGCCAGACGAAAGCTAACGTAACTACACGATACGATGGCTTTCCAAAATTTGAAAGTGTTCGTGCTAGGGGTACAGGTCATTCGACGGGCACACTTGGGTCGATATACTAAATTTCCACACTAAGTGCTTTTCGTCATCTTTTGTAATGCACACGGCCAGAAAGTGGGATGAATTGCTGGCTTAGGTGTTCCCTACTGTATATCTCATCTTAACATAGGGCCGTGACGGGATTTTTCGTGCCTCTCCTGCCTTCACTCCTCCCACGTCCTAAATATAGCTGCCATAAGCTACACTATATCTTTGGGGTGAAAGAGCCTACTGTCTTCTGGCCTTGGTAAGCCATTTCCAGAAGACTCATTCTGATCCTAGCCAGGGCATCGCATTAACACAAAAGATGTTCCATCGATTCCTGGCCTTCACCACATGTCTGACAAGGTTGTGCAGGGGAATTTGCATTTTGTGGAGCATGTAGTTGGTGGCAAAATGTCCTGTGAGTGGGAGCACTCATAGGACATTGGAGAATCAGAAAGCTCCTACTGCATTTAATCTGAGTTCTTTCAAAGCAAGAAATATTATACCTATGTAATCCTGCTTTAATTAAGCTTGCTTTGTCGTCGACCTTTCATAACTTCTCTCGGAGCGAGAGTGGATACAAGAGCAAGCCCTTTTTTATCTAATAAAGAAGCATATTTCTATATTCGCAAGTTGAAAAAGATATAGAAACGTTGTATTTTTAGTAGGATTAAAGGCACCCCGTTGATCTCGTCTAGGTTATGTAATACTGATTTTCCTGTGTGGTGTGAAGACTGGTGCTACAAGTCAGAACGATAAGTGCTGCTAGTCTATAAAAATAATTATAGTATCGTTAAAATTAATTGAAGACTATCAGTAAATTGCCAGGTGGAAAATAGTTATCCACTTATCGAACATTATACGCATTCAACATGAAATATGTATAAGGAACCCTGTTAATATAAAACCACCCATTTTTAATGATGAAGCTTAAAGCCTCTTCACGGTAATGTCTTAATGATCATGCTTAAATTATACATAGTCAAGTAATTTTTATTTCTTATAGTTAACCTGATAACTATGTGGAAGCGTTAACTTAGCAGCTATTGTACCACGAAATTTTATTTAGAAAGAAAGAAAAATGTTTATGACAAAGTACAAAAACAAAACAGCAATGAAATAAGACATAACACATCTGCAACTAAAATGGTAACCACTCAGCTTAATGTCACGGCACCAATGAGGAGCCATTTAGTGTCCCGTACGAATCGTAATTTTATCTTTGATACCAGGCTATGTTCAAAGTTACGTATTCACTCCTGAGCTCAGATGTAGATGAGATTCGACATAGAGAAAGGTTACATCCTAAGAAAGTGCTAGCTTTTGACGTGATAACAGATATTCACATTGTTGGATCCGCGGGCGGCCACTCGTATACTAATAATGGTTTGCCATGGAGATAGGTTACATCCTGTCGAAAGAAATTGGCTCACTTGAGGTGCGATGACTAGTATTATAAATGCGATTGGAACTCTGTCTGTTACGTTTTCGATCCTAAGCATGCAGAAGATTACATCCTAAGAATCCTTTCTCCCTCATAGCCTACTTATTGACGTGATGACGATATCATTGCGGGTATATCCGTGGGCGACCTCTAAATACCAATAAATCTTCAATACAGATAGATATAAGATTAATATTCTGCACACTATGGGGTCCATATTATTAGACACTGGTTTAACATTGCACAGTTATAGAGAGAACATGAATCTATTAACTAACCCAGTAGTTGGTGGTTGCTGAGGTGTAATAAAACGAATTCACTAGGACGATTCTCACTAGGTGGTAGACCCATATGTAGGGTCACCTGGGTAGGTACCACCGCCTTTCTTATTTCAGCCGTGAAACAGTTCGCTGTGTTTCGGATTGAAGGGAAAGGTAGCCAGTGTAATTACTGGGCATGGACGGCATTTCATCTTAGGCCTCAGGATGACAACGCACCTGCAATATCAAGTGCTTTTCCTTGTTATTGCAGGTGTCTATAGGCGGCGGTAACCGCTTACCATCAGGTGGGCCGTCAGCTTGTTTGTCATCTAGTTGTATAAAAAAAAAAAAAAAAAAGAATTACTTCAATTTCACGTAGTCAGTTAGTAACATTGGGCATCAAGTACATAAAGGTATGTCTACATCAACTTCCAGGTCTGTGGCCAAATTATCGTTTCAATGAAACAATGAAAAAAGCATACCGCCCAACTACCCACCTAGTAAGTGGTTGCCGTAGCCTTCAGATGCTTGTAATACCAATGATACTGTCCGCGTAGCATACTGTAAAAATTGAAAGATTAAGGTTAATGCTACTTTTCAAGTACTACGATGGGAGCAGGGCACCTATTCCCTTCATAACACTTCCTCGATTACCTCTGGTGACTATTCACCGCAAGAACAAACCACTACAAAACAATGTTATTTGTTTCGATCTTTTGTAAGAGTTCGAGTGTAAAATACCTACCAATGCTTCAGAAATAGGCATATTACAAGGAAGACAGTTGTTTGTATGCATAGTCGCAGAAAACAACTGACAGTGTCTGGCTCTAAGTTTTAAGTTTGACAGGGATATAGCAGTATCCCGGTCAATCTCTTCCTATTAAATAATACTACTTAGTAGGAAAATTCTAAAATACGACTTACCTTTGCCGAGGCCAGAACATTAAGTGGCGCCTTCAGGCCTGTCGCTTTTGCCTCGATGACAAGTGACGACAGTGAGACATCTCCGTGGAGGAAAACTGGAGGCCTTACCAAGGTCTTCGCTTTCCTAAGACCACGGTTACGCTGTATAGGGCATCTGCGGCCAACAGCAATCCAAGAGAAACTTGGCGGAAAAAGCCTGAACTGCCAGCGCCTGATGCAATAAGTTTATGTTCGTACAATAATCATAGGTGTAGAGCAACCTTCAGACTTAATACTATCTTAATGAGCCGCTTCCGCTACATCTCACCTGTCACGCTATAAATTCAAATGTTATGGTGTTGTTGATTTGGTGTTGAAATGAAATCTAATATGGTGTGGGCTAAATAAGGGGTTACTTAAAAGTAATCTGACATTTACATTGTGTTTCAATTATGTAGTTCTGGTGATCTCTTTTGTATATGGAGAAAATCACTGGCAAAGTAGTTTGACCGCTTTGCGTTTTGGTTTCGATTACGACACCAAAGCCACTTTCGGCCATGGTTGGTTCTGGATAGGGCAATAAAAAATTTGTGATCTTGAGCCCCTCTGTCCTTCAGATGGCACGTTTTTTCGTTGGTACTGGTTGTAACTGCAACCGCCTTAACCCACCAACCCACATTAGGCCAGCGTGGTAGTATTCTTGCCCAAACTCTTTATGGGTTTCTCCCAAGTAGGAAGGTGCCTAGAAGTGGGATATGCTGTTGATGGGTGGCAATAAAACCTGTAGACGTAACACCACGAGCATCACATCCTCGCTAGCATTGTATTGGATACATAACAAAATATACCCTACTCGCTGCAGGAGTATAATAAAGCGAAATGACTCTTATGGGTAAACTATGTAACGATTATTGAAAAAATTAAAATTGTTAGATTTTCTATGCACAAATCACTGCAAATACCACCTGGTGTGAAGCGGTAAGAATATTCTGAAGACAGCTAGTGCAGCCTTAAACTTGTCGTCGCATAAGGTGCCCTTTCCCGCCTATTTTAAATGAATTCATGATAAAGGAAGAAGGAAACAAAGAACACTAGTGCTGGCAAAAGAACGACGAAGAAACTATATCTAATTCAGAATAGATAGGTGCGCGAGAGCAATCAAAAGAATTTTGGCCAGGAAAAATAATTGACCCACCAACTCACCGTTTTAATAATGATATTGATAACCATATATTATTAGTATCTTCGTATGCATATGCCACTCTAATGGCTTTACATAATTGCGTAGGAAAATTAATAAATCATTACGTTCGCAAGCACAATTTAATTAATTACAATTTTAGTATGCAAAACCATAAAAATACCAAATAAAATAAATCAAAAACGAAACTCATTTCCGTGAGAACCAACAACTAATGGTAATGAGTCGTGATTAATTCAAACATTTTTTGTTGTCCAATCACCATGCAATAACTCACCTATGACTTTCGTAAGTTCGTAACTGCTAAATTAAATTTTATCGTCTATTGCAACTTAACAAGACGTCTGAGCGAGGAACGCCGGGGGCGTGGGCAGTGTTATAAATACCGCCATTACAACAGATAACTTGTCTTGTCAGAGTAAACGCGAGGTGTGTCGTAACTGGGATATATGACTGCGGCCGATGTTTGGACGTAAATCACTTCAGCTTTGGAGTTCCAGTGATAGTTACGCGGAACGAAGAGAGCGGAAACGGAGACCATATTTTTAAGTATTTTTTTTTGACACGCACACCTATTATCTAGCCCAAAGTAAGCATCATTAAGAGCTTGTGTTATGGATACTAGATAACGGATAAAAATAAAGATAATAATATGTATATAAATATTAGAAATATACTAAATAAATATAGTATAAACATCCATGACTCGTGAACAAATGCTCGTACTCATCATACAAATATTTGCTCCTACCGGGATTTGAACCCGGGACCTCCCGACCAAGTAGCCAAGTAGAATGGTCCTAGTCGATACTTCAATGTTAACTGCAATTGGCCGTATATGATATGGTTATTTTAGTATGAAGTTATAACACCGTGGTCAAAACCACCTGCTCCTCAGCTCGCGGGCCGCCTCGCCCCTCCGCGCCTTCGCGGGCTTGAATTACAAAACAAACACTCTAGGGGTAGGGCAGACAAGACTATGTGGAGTGGGTTTTGCAGCGATTCGTTTTTGTCACTGATACTGTATACCAACAGATTATTATGTCAATTGATTGTTATACCAAGTGAAGATTATATCAATCAATCATTATTTGAAATGTTATTATCTTAAATAATAGTTAAGTATATAAAATGACGCGTATATAGAAAGGGGCACAGACCACTCGGCCAGCCGGCCATCGATTAAATGATTTATTCTTCATTGGACCATATAATTGTAAGCTTATTGAATGTCAATTCTAAGCAATCATCGTTAATCGGTTGTTCATTCTCTTGTTTACGAGCAAGACACTTAAGTTTAACATCTACCGTCACAATCAGGTAAAATTTAATCTCAGTCAACATAATATATCGTAAAAGTGCTTTATTTTAAGCCTTAGTTGCCAAAGTGGTCCAGGTGAACCCCGGGGGTCCACGGGAGACTCGACGGTGGTCTACGATGGCGTGACTAAAAACTCATTTTTTGTCGAGTTTAGGGAATATGGTTGATGTAGCTGCGGGGACCACCGGAACAAGCTAATTTTTGAAGGTGGTGTATGAGAACAAAAGTCTGGGAACCTCTGATTTAAAGCATCCGCTAACATTGACACTCCAACCTTATAGGAAATGTTGTCTGTGTATTTAATGACATCGATTAATGTTTTAATTCGTGTCCGCCATAATTTAATAAAGGCGGCCCACTCACACAGATTATGTCAATAATCATTCTTATAAATGTCATTAACATTTGTACTTTGGCAATATTATATTTTTGTTGCGTCATTATAGGTAAGTGCAGCGGGCTTATTGCCTAACTTTTTTAAGAGCCTAGTGCAGAGGTCCTTAGACTTTTTTCCCGTAGACCAAAATTTATCTGGTTCCGGTGGACCCCCCTACATTTCTACCATATTAGATACACTAACGTAGACCCCCGTCGAGTCTCCCGTGGACCACTGGGGGTCCTGGACAACTTTGGCTACTAAGGGTCTAGAGTGAGAATCACTGTGTCAATGGTTGATCCACTTCTTTACTATTTCATTGCGATCTTAACTTGTAATTGCAACGCTGCAACGCCGTCTGATCGAGTGGTCAGTATTCCTGTCTACAAAGCCAGTAGTTGCGGTGGTGGTATTTTTTATACCATAGGGTGGCAAGCAACCAAACTCTCTTCGTGCTGTTCGTGACCCTTATTCCGTTTATAATAAGAGTGACGAACATTGAGATGCGAGCCCACCTGATGGTCAGGGGTAAGCTGCCTTCATAATATAGATTTTTTTTTATACCACTTGAAGACTTACACTGGCTACCTTTCCCTTTAGACCATAAAGAAGCACTTAGTCAATTTACAGACATCCCTGAATCATACATAAAAATTGAAATATTAATAAATTTTAATATTATTACATTTTTTCTCTCTTTTATAGGTTCCTTCATTATAAATGTAAAACTTTTCACATAAAACTAGAAAATTTGACTCTCCAAGTGTAAATCATGCATTTTTTAAAAATTCTTAACGGGGTAACTCTTAGCCTTTATCTCACCTGATCGTATGTGATGATAAGACCGAAGATGGAAGCCAGCTGTACCCGGATTGCTCAAGCACAGAGGAACTAGCTATCTTACTCCCAACTACCGGACGGAACAAAACAATGCTGATAATATTATCGTTATGGCGGTAGACTTAGGTAAGATGGTGGTAGCTACCCAGGCGGACTTAGAAAAGCCCTGCCACCATCCAAAGATAATTATATTCATACTTTTCGTAAAAAAACTTGTAATATTATCGACGTTTAATGCGTTTTCCATTTCAATACAATTATCAATTCAAAAAAGGCAATAAAACCTCAATAACTCACTGTCCATGATCAATTATATAGTGATATATTCACTATCGTGTCTATCGATACAGTCATAAACTATATTGCACTTGGAAAGACCCGACGTCTATCTTATTTATGGCAACAATTACTGATTCTTTATCGATATAACGTTACCTACAAACGAGTTAATAAGACTGTTTGTAACAACAGATCTAATAAAGAAAAGAAAAAAAAAAGGAAAAAATCAAAACTAGTCAAACTCATGGGCTTTTTACGTTCGAGCATTGACACACGTCTAATTTAGTTTTTTATAGTTATATAAATATGGGTCAGTAAGCGTAAAAATATTCAAAAGATCATGAAAACATTCGTAAGCGCACAGGGGACGAACATACAAACATTGTTTTTTTTTTTATTTAGATAAATTATGAATAGGTACGCAGAACGAATCAGTAATAATAAACTAGCATAATTACAACTGTGGTCGTGCGAGACATTGTAATTATTCGCTACGTGATCTTGTTCGTGTGCACAGTTACGTCTTAAAATGTGACTCCGGCATAGCCTACTTGTATGTATTTTGACGATTTAGCGTTTATCAAATGAATACGATGTATTTTGAAAATTTTAAAGATTTCTTATTATTTGTTTTTCGTAAACGAAACTAAAATGCTTCTCAACAAAGGTTGCCTAAAGAGAGCACTGCCTCAGCCAACATTTTATTGCACAAAAACGCAACAAATAAAAAACTAATTAGGTCAGCTTACATAATCAGCAAAAACTCGCAGCGATATCAAAATAGACAATTCGTAAACCAACTTTTTTCGCTAAGCACGCTTATGTTTTTTTATGGTTAAATTAATTATTTTTCTTCACAAAAACCATCATGTTAGCCTCAAAATTATTAAAAACCACGCCCAAATGTTCCCCAGACCAATTTGGCGGAGGAAACGACAAATAACAAGCGAAGTGTTTTTTTAATGTGATGTTACTGATTGTTTCAACCTACTGTGGACAACAACTCACGTGTAACAGTTGCCTTGCAAAATTGTCTGTTATTAAGACTGAATAGGGTTGGTGCTTCTTAAATCGTTATTGCTGTCGAAAAAATTGGAATATTATATTTTGATACAAAATTACGGCGACACACAAATTACAGTTGTAATGTTGTTTTAATGAGTGGTTGTTTCTGGACGAATTTTTTCACTGGTAATATCTAAAAATACGTTTTGTTTATTTTTCATTAATTAAAAAGATAATGACAATAAATAATTATAATAAATATTCATACACTCACACCTATTATCTAGGCTTGTGTTATGGGTACCTACCTACTAGATAACGGATAAATATTGATAATTATATGAAATAAATAATAGAAATATACTAAATAAATAAGTGAACAAATGCTCGTATTTATCATACAAACATTTGCCCCTACCGGGATTCGAACCCGGGACCCCAGATAATTTTTATATTGTGAGACGTAATTCCTATTATGCTTATATATCATCACTACCTTTATAAAGATAGATAGATATTTATTGGCTTAACTGTGTACAATTGACGATACATTTTTATATTTTTTTGTTTTGAGGATGCCCGCGTCAGCGCGGGTACCTACACGTTTTTTTTAAATGTATGAAAGCAGTTTTTGTTATTAGTATTACTAAAATCGATGACATAGTTCATAACAAGAGATTTTCGTTTGTCTTATTGTTTCAGACTTTCCCATACTCACCGACCTAAATGTGCCACCCTGTATATATATTAGTTATTATGTTATTATGTACATACATATAATGTCAATGTGTATCTATAGTAGACATAGCAATTCATATTTATTCATGTTATTTAAAATTAAAAGGTTGTGTAGTCATCTGTTTTCTGTATCTGTAGGTACCTATAAAATAAAAAATACTATCATTAAGATCGTTACTTTCAAACAATAAAATATCAATTAGTATATTTTATACATTATGCTACATTATTTAATACAAAAGTCTACACCACATTGTATTTTATGATTCTTATTTATGTATCCAATATACTACTCAAATCATCCATGTGTAACATGTCGTCAGCCCACGACGCATTATACTAGAATATATTTAAAGACTGATTTAAACAACTCATTGTTGTCATATAATGGGTTTAAAAAACAAATCACTTGTCTGTTTTCGATGCAAATCATCCAAGGGCACGATTGTAGAAGGATTTAATGAACAATTCGAATGCTGCGCGTGCGACTATATAGGCTCAAGCGTTTTGCGCTTGACTGAATAATTTAGATTTTTTTAAATATTTATGTATTCATGGCACGTTTCAATTACTGTATAATTGAATGGAATACTTTTATGGTATGCTCTTCTAGTTAATAGGGCAAGTTTATAATCAATATCGATTTTAAAAAACATTATTATGTATATTGTGAATAATAAGTTAAAAATTTAAACTATCTACCTACAGTTGAATTTTATGTAGGTACCTACTATTTTAATCAGTTGGCAAAATATTTAACCGACATCAAAACAGAGGTATTCCATGTACGTCGATTTTGATAAACTTTTAACCCCAGATAGGGCGTAAGTTGAAACAACGCTGTGACATAGTAAAAGGAAATCAGTAAGCCGACTCACTCATCGGTAATATTTTTCCAATGTGTAACAGTGTAACACAAAATGGTGTGACTCAACGGGAACAAAGGGATCTCCCGAGTAGCGTGCAGACGGTAGACCCATATGTAGGGTCGCCTGGGTAGTACCACCGCCTTTCTTATTTCAGCCGTGAAACAGTTCGCTGAGTTTCGGATTGAAGGGAAAGGTAGCCAGTGTAATTACAGGGCATGGACGGCTTTTCATCTTAGTTCTCAGGATGACAACGCACCTGCAGTATCAAGTGATTTTCCTTGCTATTGCAGGTGTCTATAGGCGGCAACCACTTACCACCAGGTGGGCCGTCAGCTTGTTTGTCATCTAGTTGTATAAAAAAGGCTAGTAGGTACTCGTATAGGGTGGTTGCTTTTAGTTTGCACCTGCTGCACCCACCGCGGCGCCGTTCGCCGCATTTCGGCGGGGTGGCGATGAAATGCGGGTTAAGGGGCTACCTCGTGCACACTAGCGACACCAATTGATTGTTATTAATTATGGTGAATTTAGAACATAATAAACAAAAACGCTTAAGAGAATTGCTAAAGAACGGTATTTGTAATTTTTAAAGACGTATCTTGTTTACAGTGTCTACCTATAAGTTACAATTTTTTTTATTAATGTTAAAAATGGCCACTTTCGGCAATAATGAAAAAATAGGTTACATGTAGAGGAATATCTTATACCGAGCACATCTCAAAAAATTACAAATACCATTCTTTAGTCATTCACTAAAGCGGTTTTGTTTATTATGTTCTATATTCACCACACTTAATATAAATCAAGTGGTGTCGCTAGTGTCGACGAGGTATCGCCTTAACGGGCGCGGGTTCGCGGGTAGTCTCGAATGGCGCGCCTTTATCAATGTGCGTGCATTACGTCTGTGTGCATGTGTATGTAGCGATCCGGAGGTACCGACGCGCTCACATATAAGCCGCGTGCGGTGCATTTGAAACTAAAAACAAACTTCAAAATAATGTAGTTAAAGAATAACCACTTAGTATTGAAGGTGCGGCACCTGCAAGTGTCTAAAGGCGACGATAGCCACTAAACACCAGGTGAACCATCAGCTAGCTAGTCATCTAGTTATTTAAAAAACTACGAGCTTAGCAGGATAACCCAAAAATGAATATGAAATGACTATGTTTTAATAGATGACCAAGAAATGGAAGGAATAATGTATGTCATCAAAAATCAAAACCAATATCAAACCATTTATTGAGACATCATTATGAAATAAATCACTACATTTTTCTATTAAACCCAACACAAACACTTATCGAGTGTTTATGTCACAGTAAAAAAAACATCAGTATTTCATTTTTTTCCCTTTTATAACAAGCTATTATCAGGGTTCCGTACCCAAAGGGTAAAACGGGACCTTAAGACTCCGCTATCCGTCCGTTTGTCTGTCCGTCTGTCACCAGGCTGTATCTCATTAACCGTGATAGGTAGACAGTTCAAATTTCCACAGATGATGTGTTTCTGTTGCCACTATAACAACAAATACTTACTAATAAACAGAATAGAATATTTAAGTTTTTCCCATACAATAAACGTGATTTTTTTGCTTGTTTTCGCTCGATATTGATAACGGCAACAGGTAGACGCTTGTTTATAAATAATGGTACGAAACCCTTCGTGCGCGAGTCCGACTCACACTTGGCCGGTTTTTTTTATTAATCTCAAGGTTGAGGTTTGGCGGTCAGTCACCAGCGCAGTGTCCCTCCAGGCTGCAGCGGATTTTTAGTGGCAATAAAGTGGTCACATTATTATCTAGGTAGAGTATATTTAGAGAACCATTTAATTGTTTTCTTTATATCCAATAAATAATCCAGCCCTTAAAATCTGGCATGGCTCCTCCATAAAGACATTATTTTTTCATAACGAAGCTACATTGAAAAAAAAATGCATTTAACAAGAAATCGCCACAGACGTAAAACAGTGCGCTGTGTTTTGATTTAAGGAAAAATTAGCTAGTGTATACTGGGCATTTCATCTTAACCTTCAGGATGACTACACACACACACCTGCAATAACACGCATTTTCCTTATTATTGCAGGTGTCCACAGGGGACGGTATAATGAATCACCTACCGTAAGGTGAGCTGCTCATTTATGTTGTATAAACATAAACAAAGCAAGAAATACTTGCGAAGTAAATATTTAATGCGAAAAATGGGGTGCTTACTGCATTTTTGTGTACTGTGACACACCATTTCAATTGCCACTTGTCGCCCTCCGACAAATAATCGACAACGTGTGACAAGTCGAAAATGACATTGTTGCGACAGTAACTGTCACGCGACATGACAGCTCAATATGTCAAGTGACAGGTGACAGTCGTGTCCAGCATTCATTGTTGTTGTTTTGATGATGACTTTATATGACATTGTAAGTCAATTGTTTGATTACTAATGATGACAAATGCCTGTTGCTCGAATGTTGTTTAGATAATTCCAGTAATCTGTCAAACGGCGTTATCCCTCCAGAGGGCGATGACTTTTGAAAAATCAATTGTGTTTGGAATCTGATGCTTGTCAGGTTAAAGTAAGGTCTCTGGCAAAATCATGGACAGTTTGACCGCGGTAATGTTAATACACAACATTACCGTGGATTGACGTTTATTATGTGTATATACCTAGTCTTGCCATAAATACTGAAACAAAAAATAAATAAAAAAATACTGCCAATCGTACGGATTGTTTTAGGGACTCCAAATTATCATGGCGTTAAGAGCAAGCCGTACTCTCTAAAACTTACCATAAATCAATCCAGCGGATTAGGATCGGGACTAGACGACGGCCAGTCTTCAGCTCTGATGAAGTCTGAAGAACTCGACCTTTTAAAGACAAGGGGTGTCGACGTTCGTAGCACCTTGGCCATTATATTAAAAATCAATTAAAATCTTAACCGGCACTGGCGGGCAATCTTAATACTAACTGTATTAGAGTGGCGATAGAACGAAATAAAGGTTCTAAGGTGTTCGCGAGGGAAGCGTCTGTTGGGCAAAGCCAATTGACTAGCCTGAAGACTGAGGATGGCAGCTCAGTGTCGTCTAAGCCCGAGGTGACAAGGGAGGTCGAAAAGTTCTATGGAGAGTTATATACCACTACAACGAATCCCGCTATCAGTTCGGGCAAAGCGATGTATGAGTTTTAACTCACGCATCGCAGAAAGGATTGAAATGAAGATTGGCAAGATTAATTACATTCTTAGATACGACACACGTTACCTTTTGACGCGCTTATCGAAATCTCGGACTGTTATAAGTTACAAACGTCAAAATATGACTGAATCTGAGTATTTAGTATAAAGTTTTAGTAATTTTATTAATTTAAAAAAAAGCGCGTGGAGGATACTCAACGCACGGGCGTTGGGATCCTTCCAGGCCACCCCGGCCTATGCCCAGCCGCTGGGCAGTGGTCGTCTCTCGGCTACATGATGATAATAAAAAAAAACTATTACCTTTACACCACGTCAGTCCGCTAATGTCACAGTATTTCGTAAAGCTTACGAAGCGTCACTTCAACTTGCCTGAGTTTAATCAAAAAAAACTATAAATTAAAATTAGACCACGCGTGGATACACACTATTCATTCTTACCCTTAGTAATTATAATATTATTACAATAGATTCACTGAGCAATGTATCATTATAATTGTAATTTATATCATAAGGGTAAAAATGTTTCATTAAATTGCATGTGATACGTAGAAAAGAAAATGATTCATCACGGGTTTAAAATGGGGAGCGAAATAAGCATAATTTATGGTTGTTTGATATGATGATAACCTTAGAAATTAATAAAAGAAGCAGTAATTCAGTAGGCACAATTAAGTGAAAAATATACTGAAATAAAAATAAAACCGACGTCAACACACAAAGACAAAAATAATTCAAGTACTTCTTGCAGCTACTTATCGAATAAGAAAGTGTTTTTTGGAATTCGTGCTATAGACTGCTTACAGGTTACAGAAGTAAAAGAAAGTAAAGCACCGACTACTAAAAATACCTTAATTATTTTTTGCCTTTTTATAAGTATTTTGAAGTCAGTTTTCATTTTTGTTTTAAGTTTTATTTATATTTTTAACCGACTTTAAAAAAAGGAGGAGGTTATCAATTCGTCTGTATGTTTTTTTTTATGTTTGTTACCTCAGAACTTTTGACTGGGTGAACCGATATTGATGATTCTTTTTTTGTTCGCTGCGAAATAGTTCCCATTTGGTCCCATAAATTTTTTTTTAAAAACCATTGGATAGTTTGGTTTTTAAATAAAAAAATCTGGAAAAATTAAGTCGTCTACATATGCGAAAAATTAAATAAACAAAAATTAAAACCGACTTCATAAACTGAAAAGGATAAAATAATTAAATTTTAGTAGGTACTTATCCCCTAGGAACATATTTTTGGAGTCGGTGCTTCACTATCTATGGTTTCTGGAAACAACTTAGCACCAACTCCAAAAATATGTTCCTAGGGGATGAGTACCTACTAAAATTTTATTATTTTATCGTTTTCAGTTTTTTGGAGTCGGTTTTAATTTTTGTTTAAATTTTTTTTTCACAATTTTTAGTAATAACTTTTGAAGGTCAAAGCTAGATGGGTGACCGTGAGCTTATATTGATTTCTACTATCGTATCATATCACTAAAAATTCATAGGAAAGCAAAAAGTTTCATGACACATGCGTTAATAATATCTTATACACACATCTTAGGATTATGATTTCGTAGTGATACCCAGGTTCATCATCATCACCAGCCCATATACGCCCCACTGCTGGGCACAGGCCTTCCTACATAGCAGAAACACATGAGGAGTTCGGGCCGTAACACCACCAAGCTGGCTCAATGCGGTGCCTTCCGAAGCACGGAGGAGCTCGAGATAACAAATTTTTATTGACCGATCCCAGGATCAACCATGGCGAAAATTGCTTTGTTTTTCGTATCGAAACAAGAACGCTTAAACCAATACGCCACCGAGCTTGGCATGCAGTATTTTAAATAAGAAACGAAATTTAAGGATGACAAAAGTCGAATCACGTCAATCTTGAATCAGAAGGAAACAATTTCTGGAGTTTCGATACAAAATTAAGCAAGTTTCATGACACATGCGTTAATATTACTTTATTTAAATAGGTAAATAAACTGCTTACATGGAGGTAAATTCTACGGGCATTTGTCCAATGATTTATGCGTGGTCACGACGCCACCAACGAGCTGATCACGATAAATTTTAATAGCTGCTGTGTTTAAGATGTATGTAATATTAAATTTTATTTTTATAGAACGATACTTAGTTAGAAAAATTCTTTTATTCCTAGTAATAGCTTCAAAATCTTGTTAATTATGTTAGAAATCTCTTTAGAATTTTGAAGACAACATTTCGGGATCTTCTGGAATTTCACCAAGTTCCGATTTTCGCTGTTTTTTAACTTTTCTGTGGCTGAAACTATAGTGTTTATAGGAGCTCGGCGGCGCGGCGTAGTGGTTCGTTCGCTCTGGTTTCGATTACGAAAAAAAGCAACTTTTACCATGGTCGACCCTGGATCGATCTATCAAAAATTTGCTGTCTCGTGTCCGTGTTGGTGCCGGTTGTTACTGTAACCGCATTAACCTACCAACCCGCATTAGGCCCGTGGTGGTGTATTGTCCCAAACTCCTCGTGTGTCCTTCCTGCGTTGGAGAACCCATGCAGGAAGGCCTGTGCCCAGCAGTGGCACGTAATATAGGCTGGTATTTTAGCTTTTTAATTTAAAAAAAAAATTTTTTACAAAAAAAAATATTCTCTGAAATCTGGAATAAACATATAATATGGGCAATGCCTGTATGGACTTGCCCACTCATGGTTATTTAAATATTGTACAACTGTTTTGATAAAACACGTTTACACCCTTATGTGTAAACTTAATTTAGGTCATATCAACTAAGTTATTTAATCAATGGTAGCACTGTACAAAAACGTGCCGGTGGCAAAATATAGACAAGCACACATCAAGCGTAATATATTCGTTTGAGAGTGACTCTTAATACAAAGCATTACGGTACCCGCAAATAGCAACTTGCTTAACTTGATCTGCAGGCGTGTGTAATTTAAAAAAAAACATTATCTCACTTCGAAAGCGGCGGAAGCCCAAATTTCTTATCATGTTTTTACACTTAATTTATAACCCCGATAAAAGACAACCAATATATTTTCAATAACATAAAACCGATCTGTTAATTAGCGACACGTTTGTTATAAGGCCTGACGCAGACTTAGGCTCGGACGTGACGAACGTGACACGTGACAAAACAGATTTTATATTAAATGTAATGTTAAGTTAATTGTATTGCTTATAGTGTTCGCGTATTCACAAAAAATAATAATAAGTATTTTAAAAAGGCTGCCGTAGCAAGACAATTGCCAAATGTTATCGGCTTTACTAAAATTTTCTATGTTAAGATGTTGGATGTGGAATGTTTAATAGAAAATGACACAAAATTCGCTAATAACTGTGTTTCCCCGGTTCTTGTAGTTAAACAGATAATAACTGTTTACTGTAAGATAAGACATAATAATACTATGGCTTACTCGTATTCGCAAAACAAAGCTAGCCCAATCAAAAAGAAATTTTCTCTTTTTAGTCCACTGACACAATAGAGATGGTGTAACCCGCAGCCTCATTCCCATCTATCTAACACCATCTCATTGACACAATTCTTAGAGCCCAAACAACAAACAAGCTAAATTATTATCTGCTGTAAGCTTCTGAAGAATTAAGCATCCCGCAGACTATTTGCTGGTACAGGATCAGCTCAAGATTAGCATGTCTTGGAAATATCACCGAAATAACAGAAATAACCAAACCAACTAATATATCTTTGTAACAGTATCTAAAGCTGTTAGCAGCTTTGCCCAAAAAAAGTGGCAGCAAAAATGTGCGTCGAGCCTAATCTGTAAATAATTTAAAAAACTAGCGCTGCTACCGAATATTTAACTAGAATTCCCAGTAATAAATAACTGTTAATCGCTCACCCCTGCATATAACTCATAGCAGGAGATAGTAAAACATTTTTTATAGTTCCCCGAAAATACACTTCAAATGAATATTTATGATAAGCGGAAAACGTTTTATCATCACCTTTCACTTATAGACACATATTACTTAAAAATAGGTTGAAAATGAATCTTATTGCATTTATATAAAACTCACAATTAGTGACAATTGAGCTTCAGTGGCAAGTGCATTCAAAAATAGCATTTAACAAAGTAGGTTTATTGTTCAAAAAGCAATCTGTCCCCTGTTGTTTCGGCCGGTTGATTCCCCTTTTCCCCTATAAAAAGGCGATCTCACATAATAATTTTACGCTGTAATTTTTTTAATTAACTAGACAATTACAACATTAATAATAGTAAAAGCGTTGATAGCTTTCCAAAAACGTTATCATTCGTCATTTTGAATTTTTTATAGCTTATTGTTGCATTTTACTTTCAATTAAGATTTTTTATTTATACAACTAGATGATAGATGACAAACAAGCTGACGGCCCACCTGATGGTAAGCGGTTACCACTGCCTACGGACACCCGCAATAACAAAGGGAAATCACTTGATATTGCAGGTGCGTTGTCATCTTGAGGCCTAAGATGAAATGCCGTCTATGCCCAGGAATTACACTGGCTACCTTTCTCTTCAATCCGAAACACAGCGAACTGTTTCACGGCTGAAATAAGAAAGGCGCTGGTACCTACCCAGACGACCCTACATATGGCCTACTACCTAGTAGGTACTTAAGTAAGATAGTCGTATACTTTACTTGCTAGTGACTTATTGAACAATAAACTTTTTCACGATATACCGTTATCAGCTAACGTAGCGTTAATGGCAAATCGTTAACTGAGTTATTTGAGCTAATGGCGTATTGTAGGTGATAAAACACAGCTGCGTTTTAATTATTGAAATAAAATTAAAGGGAACGACTTGGCTATTGAAGGTAGATTAATTAATTTATAATTGGGATTGTAAGTAAGTGTTGTGCTCTTGCAGGGAGTTCCCCAAGGAAGTTTTAAATGGACAGATATGACATTTTAGGTAATAATCATGGTTTTTTTACCATTCATATTATACTATGGTATACATTAACCAAAAAGGTAGCCTGTGTGCTTTCTCGGAATTCAACCTATTTGCATGCTGAATTTTATCTCGATGGCTTAGGAATGAAACGTAACAGACAGACAGAGTATTAGTATAGAAGTATGGATGTGTATTCTGCTTACTGCTGGAAAAATGAACGGGACTAGCAAAAAAAGGGAGGTAGCAAATTTCAGGAGAAGCTAGCACCATCATCAACAATCTATACACAATCCACAGCTGGGCACATGCTTTTCTACATAAGGAGCATTTGGTTCATAACATCACCAAACTAGCAAAAAAGCACGCCTTGTGCCTTGCGACCCACCAGGAATCAACCAGTCACAGACGAACGTCAACCTGGTGTAATACCATTCACCACCGCCATAGCAACTTTCGGGCCGGCAAGATGGAGGCGGCTAGAGCAGTTTCTGAACTGCACTAGCTGTCTTCGTATATGGACTCTTCTTGCCGCTTCACATCAGGTGGTGTTGAGTCATTTGTCGTGCTTTGTGTAAAAAATATATGCCCGGTGGCACTGACAAGATTGGCAATATCTTCAAGCGTGCTTCAATTAAATTAAGTTATTTCCGGCCGACCGGGCCGGGTTTGGACGACCGGCTGGCCGAGTGGTCTGCTATACAGGCTACTCGGTCAAGAGGTCCAGGGTTCGAATCCCGGTAGGACCAAATGTTTGTATGATGAGTACGAGCATTGGTTTACGAGTCATGGGTGTTTTTATGTTTATTTAGTATATTTCTAATATTTATATACATATTATTATCATTATTTCTCCGTTATCTAGTATCCTTATCACAAGCTCTTAATGATGCTTACTTTGGCCTAGATAATAGGTGTGAGTGTATGATTATTATTATTATTATTTCAAGCCGCCGAACAAGATTAACCCATTCCTGCCACCTGTCAAGTGTAATCCCGTACCAGATGGCATACACAAGTTAGATTGTGACTGCGGCCTCTCATATAGGTCAAACAAAGAAAAGCGTTAGCACCCAGGTGAAAGAACATATACAGGGTGGTGCTGTCAATACGACACTAAATTAAAACATGGGCTATAAACTAAACACAGCACCACCCTGTATAGCTGACGTAAAACACAGGCGCGAGACGAAGTCAGCAGTGTGTGAACACGCTCCGGACGGACCCAATCACTACATCAGATTCGATAAGCCCCAAAACCTCGCCAAAGAACACCGCTTCATTCCTAGAATGTTACGATAGGCTATTGAAATATAATAACGTCCTAATTTCAATACAGAAAGCTTTCGAGTATACCACCAGCTTAGGATCCCATCATACGAATAATAAAGTCCCAAGCCCGCCCTCACACTGTCCGACAAACTGAAACCGTGAGCTCCTTAAGCGTGAATCGGTCCGCTCGAAATATAACTCTTCTTCAGTCTTTTCGTGACCACAATCGCTGTAAAGTAATGGAAACGTCGAGTGTATAATCCGGTAAATTGGTTTTAAGATTCCGGACACAATTGAATCTTCAATTGTCATAGATCTCCAGAGGTGTAGCGCCGCTTGACAGATTCATATAATCGCGTGCGTGACTCCGAGATATTCATTTAAGCAACAATGGAAGATCAATAAACCAAATGAGACGTTAATATTTTTTACGTGTATAATTAAGTGTAATAAACTACAAAATGAAGGCGTAAATTACGCTTATCCACTCTTGAGGATGATTTATGGTAGACCGTGGCGGACGCACCGATGCATTATAACTTTTTAAGAATGCGCTACTTTATACGTTTGGACTATCTGTGCCCGTTTATTGGCCAGCTTTTATCTACTCTATGTATCCATTGTGAATATTGGTAATAGATTTCTTGAAATCGCATGAGTAGTTTCGGAGATTATCTCCAACATCCAAGCTCAGTTTTATCTCTTTATTTGTGTAGATGACTTTCTAGGTAATATTATGATAAAACTTATTTTTTAATTTGTGCTGCGCTTCTACAAAAATTGGTAGTCAAAGTTAAGAAAAATAGAAAAACGGTGTCAAGTATATTGTGATGTTACTCTGAGTTTTTATTAAGATTCCCACATTCTTTAGAATACTGTTTAAGGTTCTAGAACAGTCTAGTCTAGAAAAAAGCAATATAGCATATATTGCTTTTCTCATGGTTCGAATCAAAAAATTCAGAAAGCGTCACTATCCAATGACACTATGGTGCCAAAAGCTCATGGTGCGAAACATTCTCTGTTGTCTAATTTTAATATGATATTTGATGTCTTTTTTTGGTATAAGTGTGAGTCATCACCATTATCATCATCATCAGCCTATATACCACCACTGCTGGGCAGAAGCATTCCTACATGGGAGAAACACATGAGGACTTCGGGCCATAGCACCACCACGCTGGCCCAATGCGGGTTGGTGAGCTAAAGAGGTTGCAGTAGCAACCGGGACCAACGGCATAACGTGCCTTTGGAAGCACGGAGGAGGTCGAGATAGAAAATTTTGATTGACACATCCTAGAATTGACAATGGGGAACGTTGTTTTGTCTTTGTAATAGAAAACGCTACCCACTAAGCCCCTCAGTGGCATCGCCCCTTTCCTGCTACTGCAGACCGCAGACATTACGCCCGTATGTCGATAGAGCATTATGAACTAATGAAATAAGGTCCGGTCTTGTGAGGGAGGCCTCTGAAAAAGGCCTCCTCAATCCGACTTTGTTCTTTAAAGTCGGCGAGCCGGTACATTGACCCGCTGACTGGGCTGTGCAATCTACCTTTAAGCTACCTTTTATCGTAACAACCGAAATCCACGCAGGTGGAAAATTAGTACAATATTATTCCTTGCTCCGGATACAGTTCGGTGCCGTCACGGTTTGGTATTGCGCGTCCTTTTTGCAGCAATTACCTTCAACTACCTCGTTATTGCTAAAGTGTTATAGCGTTTTCCTTAACTTATTGACGCAGTAATCATTATTAATAGTAGCTGTAAAATATACTATGAAACTGATGACTTCGATTAAGTGACAGATGAAGTACTGAAGGCGGATTAATCAAAATAATAAGCAAGATAATCGTCTGCTTAATGTAACCTATATGATCATGATCATCTGAACATCAGTCTTCAATATACTAGAGGTATGCTATTTTCCGATTGAATTTTGAACGACTGGAACACCAAATCTTCCCAAAAAAAATCTGAATATTTTCAAATACTTTTCTTCTCTACGCCGTAGGTACTTCTTTAATATCGCTTTAATTTATATGAATTCATTCAAGTTTTAGTAAGTTCTACAATTTTAGCAGGATCAATGTCAACATGGCCATGCTGTGATACTCTTATAAAGGAATGCCATAAAACTCTTGAAAATTGAAATAATCTGAGAAATGCCTTGATATATGCTACGACTGTTTAATTCCACTTACCGAAGATGAATTACACTTATAACTTGCTTCTTTTATAGACGTTGTAAACAAACTTTAGTAAGAGTAGAAGTCTAATAAATCACTTATTAAAGACTTTTAAGAGCGAATAGCCTTCTAACATGCTTTATTAAGGGTAATAAATGATCAAGAGCAATTGATCTTGTTAAGAGGCTGATAAACGCCAGCGACCTTGAGAAAATGAATTTCGAGGCCCCGCCCACTAATATTTCCGATAACGTGGCTCCACAATACTACACCGACCAGCCGCGTAACTACTACAACCTCAAAAGCGCCAAGCTAAAAAAATGCCACTAGATGGCGTGCTCCACGTGCTTTATTCCATAGACCATTATAAGAATAGAAATGAACAATAAAAAACTATACACTTTTATAAAAAATATGTGTTTTTTTAAATTATTGGTAAATATTATACACGGTCAATATACTTATTTATACTAACAAATTTTATTAAGGGACCTATTATAAAATCGAAACATGACAATCAGGGATGCAATTATAAAAGACAAATCATAATAGTTTTGACATACGTATTTTCATGTCAGCTGTTCTATAAATTAGAGCTCGACTTGAATAAATTTTGGTTTTGAAACGCCTTGTAAATTTTTAAGTGCATGGATAGCCCAATCCGACACTATGAGAAATAGCGAAAAGTACTCAAAGGACTCTCGAAACGTAAAAGAAAAACTAAACTGCATCATTGGATGTTTACAAAAGATTCTTAGCCAGGAATCAAAACTATTGTTTAAAAAAAACTCACATGGTGTATTACACCATTCGATTAGATTCCAAATTACAAAATTCAAGTTTCAAGTAGGTTTTGCTTTTATAAATTATGCTACAAAGTACGAAGCAGTATGCAAAAAGTTACTAGTAATCAACGAAACGACGAAACAAATGTAAATTATTGGCACGATGTTATTAAAACGTAAAGTGGATTACTCGCACTTGTTTACATTTTATTTCTTTTTCACTGTGGCCTTTAACATTACTTTAAAACATGTAGCAGTTTATTAAAATCCAACATTTCCCTTCCGTTTTTCATATGTAATATCTTCCCGGAATATATTGTTCCTTGTATACCGCGATACTATCGAATCGTGTAATTATAGTGCTTTTTTTTCAAAATCAACGGGTTCTATTTCTACCTTAATTTTTGATTTCTCAAAAATCTAATGCTGCACTTTTAGTTTTTATCGAAATCGGTCCCGATACTTTTTTAAGTACTTTTCGTTATTTCTATTTGGAATTCGGAATCCATAATAGATTATTTTTTTATCTAAATCGTTTAAGCAGCTTAAGTGTTAAAATGTAACACCTAGAAAGACACAGTAAAAATAATGTCCGTTCGAAGTAATAGAAAGATTAATCAAGTAAGTATTTATTTTTTTAAGTTAAGAGCGTTTACGCCGCAAGGCTTTCAATACAAACTTAATTTTTTAACAAAAAGTGAATGCCGTAACATTTCAATTATTACTTCAATGTCGGAAAGGTATTATTGATATAGAACTGACTACAACAGCTTTTTAGTCACCACAGGAATGCGGTGATTGATGATATATTAAAATGTGTGCTGTTTAATATTTATTCATGTTTCGATACAGAGTTTTGTCGATAAAATAATAATAATATTATGAAATCGAATAAAGTTTCATATGTTTCATAGAAAGTATTTCTATGAAACATATGAAACTTTATTCGATTGTATCAAACAGTAATGATTGGTTATTAGGTTAATCAAGAAATTTAGTTATTAAAATTCTGGAACAGTAATCTTTGAAATGATATACGAAATTGAAAAATTATGTGTTTTAATAAATACTCATCTGAAACAGTCCAGAGTATATTGAAATTTGGAACATGTTAGATTTTTTTATAGATTTCTTTCTGTAGGTTAGGTATGTGATTATCTTTATTTATGTGCCAGCGTTCATGTTATATTTACCTCAAGATCCGAAGGTCTGATACGGATTTTTTTCATTTATTGAAGAATATATGTATCGGTGGCGTAGTAGATTGAACTCTCTGGTTTCAACTACGAAAACAAAGCATCTTTCGCCATGGTCGATCCCGGGATGGGTCACCGTTGGTCCCGGTTGTTGTTACAACCTCTTTACCCCACCAACTCGCACTGGGCTAGCGTGGTAGTGTTATTGCCCAAATTCATCATGTGTATCATGTGTTTCTTCCATGTAGGAAGGCTTATATAACGTATACAGGCTGGTGATGATGATGATGACGATAAACAGTGTTACAGTATGTTAAAGCTAAACAATATAAATAATAAATAGTACATTTAAATGTAATCCTAACAACATTGCCCACAGATTAGGTACATTAACATAAATTATAATAAACATGAATTGGGATGTTGCCTAAGTTTAAAATTGGCGCTATTTTTCACAAAATCGGAAAATATGTGCTACCACTACCCATAAAAACAATTCAAACTTAAAAGATATGAAATATAGTTAAAATTGTACCCTTTTAGAAATAAAAAAAAAGACATTTATTTTCAAAATTTATCAAAAATGATAATGGAATTAGATTGCTGACATCAATTAAAGCAACTATTATAATGACAACTATTAATAAAACCATACTTAATACATAGTTATTATTAATTTTGTCAGTATGCCCATACATTTCTTAGTAATATGGGAACATGTGACGTCACCTGTCCCGTAGATTTTTTATGGAGCCTTTTTGGATGTTGCGCCGCAACATATCAACATGCCACTATATCTGTGAAAGTATTGATCTTAGACATACTATTTCTTTTGCAATATTTCTTTATGAGTTATAAACTTCTTATTTATGAAATAAAAAACAAGTTGTTAACTACCCTATTGCTGAGAGCTAATTTGTGCTACAATAATATAGTGGAAAGAGGACATATTTGAATCATGCATAGTTTGCCGGTACAAAAGTTGAAATATAGAATACTCAACACCGTGGACCGGAATGGACAATTGAACACCGTTCTACAATTTTTTACCTATTTTTCAGTAAACTGTGTATAGACCTGGCCGGGTCTACATACATTTTTGAAACATCTCTTTTATAGCATATGATAAAAGTTCTGGTTTTAAAATTTACATATAAAAGAACCTTTAGGCTAGGCTTAAGCTAATTTAGTGTTGTATGCATTTAATAATCTAAAATTAACTGTGCCTGTTGTTCTTCATGAATCACATTTTGTAACCGGAAAAATTAATATTAAAAAGAACAGAAACGAACCATTTGATTATTTTTAAGACTGCCGGGTCTGACAATTACGTAGGTCTATGAAATAAACCAAACTTATTTTATGGTTCTATATAAAAACTTTGTTGAAATTTATCTTTGTATTATGTATTACATATAAATACATAAGTTTTTTTTACTTTCCTTATTCATTATTAGATAAACAAAGAATAATAAAAAAATAAAAAATATTAAAAAGAATTAGTAAAGAATAAAAAAATAAGAAACATAAACAAAAAAGGACTAGAAATAAACATACATAATAATAATAAAAAAAAACAAAAGTAAAAAAAAATTGATACAAAAAATATTTTTTGTATTTATAGTTTAATCGTTTTTTATATTTATATTTTTTTTACTTTCATATTTCATATTCAAAAAACAAATAAGAAATAAAAAATACAAATAATAAAAAAAAAGTTGTGAACAATTGAAGGATTGAACCCCTACCTCTCGGATAGTAAGTCGTGCATCTCAACCCCTACACAATCGCGACAGAGTCATTTATTTCGAAATTAACTATCTAAATTATACAATATACTTATACATTTCCCTTCAAGTAAACATAAACTTACTTTACAACTTCCATCTGTGACTGTGAATCTGAATAAGTACAACTTTCGAGATGATTATGGAGTTTTTGATAGTTCCGAAAATTAGATAAAATAAGCTATGTAAAAAAAAAAATCAGGTTATTATTGTGTTATTTACCCCTATACGAGTGGCTTTTGACTCTTTTTAGACCTTTTTCTTGGTTTTCCATAGTCCAAAATAATATTAATACCATAAAATCTTTATTTCATAAATAATATTATAAATGAAATAAAAATTTCACAATAAAAATTTACGAAATTATTTACTCATTTTTGTCTATCTACTATAATACACTCACATAGTAATCACTAAAACCTAAAATATAATTGTCTATTTGATATTTGCAAATTAAAACAGACGCAGACTGATATTATTAAGAACCGCGAGCAAAGAAGCGACACAGGTCCACATAGCAGCACGCCTCGGCGATCACTGTCGTTTCCTCTACAAATGAAAGAGAAGAATGGATAATGGCGCGAGTCGCTATTGAAATCGGCTGAAGAATTCAGAATAAATTTATTTACTAAAAAACTAGTTACTTATTTGAAATTGTAAAACATCAATATTATAAAATTTAATATAACAACTTTGTTCCCTAAAAATAAGAAAAAAACCTTTGACATATAACGCAGAATTTGTTCTGAAAGCTGATTTTGATGGGTGACTTTGGCATTTTTTTTATACAAACATTTTGATTATAATGTGTTTTGGGGACATGCATATTATCAGAAATATGTCCAAGAGTAACATATATTTTTTTCACTGCGCTTATTTCAACAAATTGTGCTAAAAAAAGTTTTAAGTAAGGCTCAATTAGCAATTATCAGCCTCTTAAATTCACTTGAAAGTCCTTGTTCAGAGTTTGTTATATATTACGTTTGAACGTTCATATATCGAAATGTCCTATAACGTTCCTTTATAAGACGGTCACTCTAAGTCAGATAGCTATACACCTTTTATAATGACTTAGTTCTTAAAATGGTTTATGTTAAAGATACGTTTTCTAGTGGAGGTGTTACTACGGCAAGTTAAATTGCCAGTACATCCAGCACGAACACTTTTAAATTTCGGATCGCCATCGTATCGAGTAGTTGCGTTAGCTTTTGTCTGGCTTTTGTTAAAAATTTTAAGTGTGCGTTTTAAGTGTGTGAACGATACGAATACGATTCGAAATTTTAAAATGTTCATGCTAGGGGTACAGTGCAGAAAGCAGCAGATGCAAAAAAGGGAGGTTCATAATGCTTTCTCTTTCGGCTAGGCAACACAGTAATGACTAGTGGCCAAGTTGCTACGAGCGTCTATACGCTATGGTAATCGCCTTCCATCAGGCGGACTGCTTTCCACCCTTGTTTGCTTGTTTAATGAGCTGTACCTCTAACACGAACACTTTTAAATTTCGAATCACTATCGTATCGAGTAGTTACGTTAGCTTTTGTCTGGCTTTTGTTTAAAATTTTAAGCGTGCGTGAATGATACTATTACGATTCGAAATTTAAAAATGTTCGTACTAGGAGTACTGCTACCTATTTCCGGTAATTAAATCATACACACCAACATTAACATCTAATTTCACAACTAATTTTTATTTACTTAATTAATCTACATAGCTACTTAAGGCTTAAGTAAGACATCATTAAGTCGTCTCGCTTCAAGAGCCGCGTAAAAATATCCGTGCCGTTATTACTCTAGTGATGTTAATCACGAGGTGTCCGCGGTGTCCGGCTCATTAGCGCCGCACTGACACATCAAAGGGACGTCGTGACACGCTGTTGCTCTTAGTATAGGCCAGGGGACAGCTTGGTAAATATATTTTTTCTAGGACAGGTGGTGTAATTGATATTGTTTTTTTTTTTTATACAACTGGATGACAAACAAGCTGACGGCCCACCTGATGGAAAGCGGTAACCGCCGCCTATAGACACCTGCAATAACAAGCAAAAATCACTTGATATTGCAGGTGAGTTGTCATCTCGGGGCCTAAGATGAAATGCCGTCCATGCCCAGTAATTACACTGGCTACCTTTAAAAGTTAAGACGTCGGCGGCCATTGCCCGGTGTACACAGCCCAGTCAGATTTCCTGTGCATAGGCACGCGAACTTAAAATAGCATATTCGGATTGAGGGGTCCACTACAGCCTCCTCGCAAGACGGGATCACAGCGGTCAGACTGTCCTGCCGACAAACGGTCGCAATGCTAACGGGCTACCCCGTGTCATCGGTAAAAAGCAGCAAGAGGTGCATCACTGAGGGGTTGAGTGTATAAAATTATATTCGAAATAATTACCATGTGATCATTTTTGTCTGATACCAAAATATCCTTTAAAACAAAAAACTTGACATCAATTTACTAAAGATCAACTCATAAAAATGCACACTAGCTCCTATACTAGCATGTCAACTGTCAAGACTCGGTGACAGGCGGCCGGGTTATGATAAATATGCGTGCTGATTATTCGGTCTCGTTGTCGTCTTTTTTCTAGTACAAAAGCTGTCAAACAACACGTCAAGATGGGTTGACGACTGATGTGTGGATTCTCAACTCTCAACACTTTATAAGACCTTATTGAGCCGTCATAAGCGTGGTTTTGGCAAAGCATTTGTTGCAATAGTCCGCTGTACATTTGATGGAAGCTGTTCAAGTGTTCGGAATATTGCGTCGTGTTCTTTTGTTGGGATGATCTGTTTTGTCTACTTTGATAATGTTAAAATGAACTTTGTATTTTAGAGCTTAGGGTTTGGTTTTGTGTGTCATGTTGTTTTTGGAAATAAGCATGGCAAACAAGCATACGACGCGCCTGATGCTAAGGTTACCAAAACCAAGGGTTTACAAGCGTCAGGCTATGTTAACGATTTTTGTCAGCAAAGAAGATAATTCCCCTAACACAGTACTTCCAAAATGAGCTCTGGTACAGCAGACACTGCAGCTGCATATTTATTGAGATGGAAAATTGTACAAAAAATGTACAAATATTCGTACTGGTGGGATACCAAGACATTGAATAAGACACCACTGCTACAAAGCATGAGGAGGGTAACATCATCATTTCAGTCGAAAGACGTCTATTGCTGGATAAAGGCCTCCACCAAGAACAGAGCTTTATGTTATACATACAGGGTGGTGCCGTCAATACGACAATTGAACATGGGCTATATTAGTTCATAGAAATGGTTTGCTCCTTTCAAAAACATCTTATTCATTTGATAATTTCATGACATTTCTATGAAATAATACAACCTTTTTTATATTATTTCATACAAATGTCATAAAAAAAATAAGATGTTTTAAAAAGTGCAAACCATTTCTATAAACTAATATAGCCCATGATGTTTCATGAGCCAAGTCCGGAAACTATCAGACCAGAGCCGACCCTGACTTGCCCTCTCATTCGTTAAAAATGAAAAGTTTCGGTGCCTATTATAATGGACCTCTCCCTGCCGAACATCATCCATAAGATGGTCGGCAGCTAGACGCCCTGGCAAGCGGTGGCTAGGTACATTGCTGTTGTACGCTATAATGAAACACAATGTTTCGTTGTAAAAAATCAATGTACTTAGAAGCACCGAATATTTTATCCGACACTTGTCAATTGAGTAAACGAATAAGTAGGAGGCAGCGAATAAGAAGCAGGCAGGTCGTCTGTCAATCTAGTATGCTCTGATTTGTACTTTGTGATCCGTGGCTGCCATGCTTTTTAACGTCCCTTATGTCTGTCCGTTCTGCAAGCTTACTTTTCCATTGATATAATTGGAATATCGATATCATACTAGGAGCAACCCTATTTCCGTTCAGACATAAATTACTTCAAAAGTGATTTACTCGCGCCATACAAATCGCCGTTGACTAGTCGCTGTGGCGCGTCTCCGCCTGTCCGAGCTCAAAAGGGTTGACTGACAGGTGTGAATGATGACCCGCTAGACGCCCGCTGACTGACAATCCCCTCACCAAAGAGGTTTCGCGTGTTCTTTGAAGCTAATCGCTTTGTTTTTGTTATGCTAAAACCCGTTTATTTTCCTATTGTTCGGAAACATTAGCGGTCGTCTCAGAAATAAAGTTTGCGTGAACAAAAACTAGTTTTAACGACGCCGGCCGAAATTTGAAAAGTTTACACAGAATTTCGTGCGCTCTAAAATCGCGGCGTCTTTTTAGCAGGACCTCTTGACGAGCGTGTCACGTACAGAAATCGCAAAATAAAACACGTGCGGGCTGGCAGCCACAAATCACATTTTTTAATCGAGCTCGCGTCTCGAACCGCAGGCAGACTTGCATTAGCGTGCGCAGTCACCTTGCGTCGCTGGTAATAAAGGTGGTTTTGGGAGAATCAACTGGAGTCTAAAGTTTGTCGCATTTCAGTATACAGTCACGTCGAGCTGCACGGAATGTTATCGACATCCGTTAAACTATCGACGCTGGCGCAGCGCTAATTGCTCTTTTTGTGAGTCCGTTTCATTCTCACAGTGATTTACGTAACCTACTTGTAACATAATCGTGTCATTAATGATTTAAGTGACTTTAAATGTTTCGTCATATGATTTAGATTGATTAGTTCCGATTCCGACGCCCCTGTAGCGCCCGCACTAATCTAAATCATCACTAACAAATTTATTGTTTTTTGTACCTATATGGGGTACACACGACAGCACATCAAGTGTAACAGTTGAACTACGAAAGCCGCCTCTATTACGAACGCAGTAAGAGTCGTCTCAAGGTCAAACTTTTACGCTTGATGTGCTGTCGACTGTACTATCTATTCTAATATTACATTATAGGAAAAAATATGTCTGTCTATTTGTTTGTCTTTTACTTTGTTACTCCTTAACCGCTGAACCGATGTTAATGAAATTTGAATAGTACATTTTTTGCGCGATAGCCGATATCACAAAGATGTTATGGTAAGTTTCTGTTCATTTTCAGAATTGGTTAAATGTTGAATCTGTCGAATATTAAATCTGTCGAATGTCGAATCTGTCGAATGTACAATCTGTCAAATGTAGAATCTATAAAATGTAGAATCTATCGAATGTTAAACCCGTCGAATGTAAAATCGGTCGAATATAGAATCCATCGAATGTAAAATTTTTCGAATGTAGAATCTATCAAAGGTAAAATCTATCGAATGTAGAATCTGTCAATAATAGACTATGATGAAAAACACAGAATCTGTCATGTGTAGTCTGAACGATTTTTATGTTATTTCATTTTAATATACCTAGTAGCTTTTCAGTGTGAAGTCAGAAATCTAAAATCGAGTCAGTCATAGAAAGACCGATAGTTAATTCATCAGCACTTTAAATAATTCAAACTTTTATAGTCCAGCTCCCGCGTTAAGATTGTAAGCCCGATATATTCATTCAGACATACATACGGACACTTATCGGCAAAGAGCCGCTAATTACAAATGAAAATCGCTTCCCGCCACCGAGCGCGATAAGTTTGTCTCGTAACTCGGATAATCTATGTGCGGTACGATGACCAGACATTTTGAATTTTTAAGGACAGATAAAAATATTATATGAATAAACGAACTTACCGAGTAAAGTTTGATCATTTAATCTTTTTTGCTTTTTTTGTTAATGAAACGCGAGTTGAACCTGATATTGTGTTTTTATTTCAAATATGATTTATCTCGAGAAAATGTAAGATAAAACTAGATTACCTTTTATTCAATTACAGTGTAAACTAAACAACAGACACAATAGATTTTATATTGTATAAGCGCTGGTATAAAAAAGGTGACAAGTTAAACAAAATTTTTTGGATTATTGGATCTTGGTAGATTTCCGTATGAAGGTCATGTAGTCCAGATTTTTGCTTGATTAATTCTAAGCTTATCATATAAATTTTATGCAATGAGTAAAACTACAGTGAATTCAGGTATTTTTTAAATTTTACTCACTTTAGTTTTACTGATCACATAAAAGTTTTATAATAGATATCCTTAAAATTAATATACAACATGACCTTCGTGCTGAAATATAGCAAGATCCAATATTCCCATAAATTTCGTTTAACTGGCCACCCGTCACCCTTCTGATATCTTAATTGGTTAGCCTCTAAGAAATAAAATTTAATTGAGCCCTGTATTCTCTTATCCGACTGATTACTCTGACAAATGCCTCCCGCCTCCCCATAATTAAGATAATAGAAATAAGTTTGTTTATTATCGCCAACCTTCTACGATATTGGACTTATACAAGACATTAGATATTATTAATGAAATGCGAGGAAATATTTATGTTACGTGTTAATAAATCCGCTATCAAATAGCGGATTTTCTAGAAAATTCTCGTTGTATTAGTCTATTTTTGACATTGAGATTAGGAATAGAAATTCATTATGGAATAATAAGGTTCAGGCTCAAGTTCTTAATCTTAGTACAGTAGAAGACATATTCACATTCAAACAAACAATGCTTTAAATAATTATTAGTGTCAGCCCGCGACTCTGCCCGTGTGGAGTTCGCTTCCTGCGCTAAAAAGTAGCCTTCATCCTTTGTCAGGGGAAATCCATCTTCATCAAAACTCATGTAAATCTGTTCAATTTAGCGGGTTAGGTGTGGAAATGTAACAGACGGATAAAGTTGTTTTGGCATTTAAAATGTTAGCACGTATTAGTATGCATTCATCACAATATTTCAAGAAAACCACATGTCAAATTTGTGCTCTTTAATGTCAAAATCATTGGAAAGTCAAGTTCATGATAAAAATAATTGTCCAAACTGTAAATACAATTTCGAATGAGCTATCGTTTGTTAATACCGCGTATATTTTTTTCTACATTTTACAGGAGGAAGACATTTCTATACATTTCTTTGATTGAACTTGTTTAGGGTAATATGGGTGTTATTGAATGAGAATATATTATAAGCGAATCAGCGCTAAAACCATCTGGTCTATATTGAAATTTTGCAACTTTTGTAAATACGAGGCAGTGCAAAATGGCCTTACGCGGTTTTTGCATGCCCACCGACAGTATGTCTGCTGTTTTTTTTAGAATTTGTACAATATTAGATTTGCAATATCGCTCAGTAGTTTATTTGTATTCTGTGGTAAATCTAAATATTGTGAAAGACCCAGGACATTTTTTTTTCAATAATAGTATACCTACCCTGTCTATTTTGAGCTACATTACGTCATTGGCAACAATATCTAAAACTATAATAACTAGCTGTGTTTGAGACCTACCTTAGATCTAAATGTCCGGGGTGTGATTCCTCGTTAGGCAGATATTTTCTGCTACTTATGCGATTCTATAAAGTCAGCCTTGAATTCGTTGTTGTTGACAGCGTTGTCATAACATTTGGCGTTTGTTTGACAACCGTTGGCGAAAGAACCGTTGACGATGAGCACGGCGTGAGCCGGAACTAATAAAATATCTTTATGAAAAAATCAATCAAATATTGAATAAAGTCTGTGCGATACATTTTAAACGAAGTCAAATAAATCGATTGGACTTCATGTCGTTTATCCAAAACAGCGACAATCATACACATACATGAGGTCGACGTAGAGATTAGTGAATACCAGCGCAGTACACAAACGTCAAAATCAATGGCAGCTCGTCGTCTTGACAGACGTCAAGCTCAATGTCGAATATTTCTGTTTGTGACTCACCTGCTGCTCAGTTTGGTTGGTGGTAGGGCTTTTCTATGTCCACCTGGCTAGCTACCACCGTCTTACCTAAGTCTGCCGCCATAACAATAATGTTCACAGCATTGTTGTGTTCCGGCAGTTGGAGGTAAGACAGCCAGTTCCTCTGTGGTTGAGGAATTCGGGTGTAGCTCGCTTCCATCGTCGGCTTATCTTCACTTACCATCAGGTGAGATAAGGGCCAATAATTACCATGTTAAGATAAAAAAAACAGGATATTATTTCTTCTAAAATATGAATTACCCGTCTATTTTAGCTGCATTACGTCAATGGGCCTAATTCTGGGAGCACACTCTAAGTTTAAATTTAAGTACAGTATATCTCTTTCTCACAATATGTAATAAGAATGAGATAGCAAGAATTCGTTTAGAGCTGTCATCTAAATTTAGACAGATTTCATACGAACCATAGACAATTTTAGACGGCATGTACGGAGGTGCCTTCTTAACACTGCATTTTATAACGTTCAATAAGGTCGAAAATTGAATGCATGTTTCTAAATGTCAAATTTTATGACAGCGATCCTTTTCGTATTCATATTGAGAGAAAGAGATAGACTGAACTTAAATTTAATCTAAGCATGTGTTCTCCAGAATTAGGGCCATTGGCAACAATACCGAAAACTATGTGATCTAGTGGTTGAGACCATCAACCTCAGATCTAAAGTTCCGGGGTTCGATTCCCGTGGGGGCAAATATTTTCTACTTGGTTTGGATGGTGGTTCGACCATTCTAAGTCCACCTGGATACCTCATCTTACCTAAGTCTGCCGCCATAACAAAAAAGTATTTTTGTATTGCGGCAGTTGGAGGTAAGATAGTCAGTTCCTTTGAGGTTGAGGAATCATTGGTACTTACCGTCAGGTAGGTGAAAGCCAAGAGCTACTACGTTAAGAATATAACTAAAAACACTACATCGAGTGTCAATTTCTAATCGATTAAAAATCGAATCATCGATCGTTCTAATCGCTTTTTCATGAACCACCGTTGATTAGTTCGTAACGCTTCGGAACCTTAATTATAGTTGTTGCCCCACTTTCCTGACGATAACAAGTTAAATTGTTTTATATCTATTACCTCCATATTTAGAATGAAGTCTCACAGGTGTTATTACATGCCCCTACTTATGAACCATTTAAATGTCCGCAACTATATAATTAAAGTCTCACAGTCGGTAGCGGCTATAATAATCCGCCATTATAATCAGTCGTACTATAATTGAATGCTGTCAATAATATTTCTATACGGGTTTCCATTGAGGAGATAAGTGATATGATCTGTTTTTTAATAATGTATTTCTTATACGGCTCTGGTTTCAAGTCTTTTTAAGCCGTTGAAATGCGAGTGTATTGTTATGAATTCCAATGCATCTTGGGAGAGCTTCGCTGCAAATATAATTGATGACAATGTCCATGACTGATGAGGTGGATAGCCAAGATATAATTCTCAACGACTTTCACACCAAATTCGCTTTTTTAGAATAACGTCAACACAAACACTCGCTTCACAAACCGACACCTATTTTATTACACATCGTTGGCTCAGACAAAATCTTGTAATTATTACAACAAAAATCTTGAACAACCCCATTAAATGGCGCCAAAAACCTTTTTTTTGCTTTTCACGTCGACTATCTTTAAGTAGGTGTAATAAAATAAAACCCTTTCTTGTCTCAATTCTAAAATTACCTTAGTGCATTACAAGGCAGAGTAGTGGCACCGTTTGCCGTAATTAGGTACCCATGCCAGGGCGGAAGGCGTTAGTAATTATCTTGTCAGCCGCTCTGGCAACCAGACTGTTTGTTTAAGTGCTGACCAATTAAAGCCTCGATCTAAATATGAGTCAACTTTGAAATCTAATAAAAAACTGGACTCAGAGTCATGTTTGCGCAATGAGAGTTCCGTACGCTGGTAACGTTTAAATCTTATAAGTTTCATTTGTCTTTTTATTTATCCAATACTACTACTTTTACGTTATAAATTCTTAATTCTAAGATGAGGTAAACTTATTTATCAATCACCTGTGTTCACCTGCGTAGATGTCGGGTATCGTGCCAAAAGGTAGCCTATGCCCTTTCCCAGAATGTAGTCTTTCTTCATGCCAAATTCTATCTGAATCGGTTTAGTGGCTTAGGAGTAGAAACGTGACAAACAGACAGACACAACCCACAGCGCTAATCTCAGATTACAAAAATTAAATTCGTAAAATAAAAAGAATATAACATAGCATCATACTTATTAGAATGTAGTGAGAATTATTAATCGGCTTTGAACTTAGGTTCAAAGTAAACCATGAGCTTCTGACAGTATACTTTTTTATACGACCTGATGGTAGCCTATTATAGACGCTCATAGCATCTTGGACATTACCCACGTGTGGTTTAACATCATTCATCACAAGGAAATATCTGACAATATAGCGTTTTATCCTTTCGATAGGGAACTCTAAAAAGAAACAATTATGCAAAAATGTAATGCCAGATACGCAATATCGGTCGGAATGTTTTTATTAATAACTACTTTGCATCAAATATCAATAATTCATAGGTTTTAATACACGTCAGTTAAAATTACATGTCATTGTGACGCGGAAATAAATGTTATTTATCACTGAATCATTTAATTTCAATTGTGAAGTTTTTAATTAAATTAGAGACACCCAAAGTGGTTGAAAATTTCGTGATACCTAGTTTTTTGTTAGCACCTTTTTAATTCGCAATCAAGGCGAGTAGAGGAGGTTGATGGCGTAGTGGTTAGAGCGCTCTGGTTTCAATTACGAAAACAAAGCAACTTTCGCCATGGTTGATCCCGGGATGGGTCAATCAATTGTAATCTCTAGCTCCTCCGTGCTTCGAAAGTCACTTAAAGTCGTTGGTCCCGGCTGTTACTGCCACCACTCCTCATGTGTTTTATGTAGGAAGGTTTGTACCTCGCAGTGAGATGTATATAGAATCAAGTATCATCCTTGCTGCAACTATTTAGTTTAGTGGTCGTTATGTCAACCCCCTCATGTGTTTTAGTCAGCCTCTTCGCAGTGTCTCCACAGGTCTGTGCTGGATCTAAAGTAGCGGTGCTTTGCCGTTTTTTTCGCTGACGAGGAAGCTCTACCAGCCTCTCCCCCCACTCCCTCGGGGGAAGGAAGGGGGTATGGAGCTCTCCCCACTAAGCCCCACAGCGATGCACCTTTCTGCTTTCTGCCGGCTCATCTGAATGCGCCCATACTCGCCCAGTGCTCCGACCACAGAACATAGAAACTTTCATCCTACTACGGATGGTGGAAATGGCGGCAGCTTCCCGCGCACATTCCACCTCCTTTCTGTGAAGGTGTCAACCTAGTGTGACTCTCAATGTTTGAATGTAAAACACCACCTTGCTTCCTCTCTTACAGCGGCATGTGGATACCATAGAAGACAACTTCAAGTCTTGGTTATTTACTTAATACGGAAATCCTTAAATATCGATTAATGCTTGACTCGGACTCTTAAATCTAGATTTCAAGCTATTGCATAGAATTATACCTATGTACTGCTTTTTGTACCTGTAATTACTTTATCGTTGTAATGAACGTATTACTGAAACAGCTTTTAGATTACGGTTCACTTAACTAATTACATAAAATTATACAATTATACATACTTTAACTTAATAGCTTTATCAACAAAATTGCTGCGTCTGCGCTTAATTTACAACGGATAATCTTCAGTTATTTGTAGCTGTAAAAACGGAGCTAAAACTTTATAACGTTTAAAAATGTTTCTCTAAAAATATGATAAGAAAACGCTTAACTTTCCATCGGATTAAAAAATTAAGATTTTAAAATGTGCTGTCTCTCTGCGGTGAGTAAGGTCGCCAGCACTTTTTGAGAAAGTATTATCTTGGGATCAGAAAGCTACATAACGCTTTCTCTTGATTTTATAGGATAGGCAACCCATGAGTAGTGCCCAAGCTTAGACCATAAGTTCCCAATATACTACGAGCTATAGACGCTCGTAGTATCTCGTAGCGGTGCCATCACGTGAGTAGTGCCCAAGCTGCTACGATCGTCCATGGGCTACGGTGACAACGCGTGAGTGGGGCCCAGTGTCTTACGATCGTCTATAGGCTGCGGTGACAACGCGCGAGTATTGCTCAAGGTGCTACGAGCACAGATAGGCTACGTTAAAAACGCTGTCTGTGGGTTACTTCGCCTTCTTCGGCGGGTACGGGCCTCCAGCGATGGCTCATTACCCGAGCAGCTTCTTGGAGAGCTTTCGGCTCTCCGGTGCTCGGGGTCCATGGCGCGACGGATCCCACTTCCCCCCTTGGGTGCCTGTCTGGGCCGCAGGTACGGCGACACCCCCGCGCGGTCAGCTTCCCCGGGTGATTTAGTGTTGACCAAGGCCCGGCGAGCGCCAGCGCGAAAGGCCCGGGACAGTAGGTACCTATCGCGGTCCAAGTCGGCATTCAAGGGGAGGGGGTCGATTGGTTCTCCACCAGTAAGAGTCGCTTGGCCGCGGTGAGAAGCTGCTCGGACTCGCTGCACGCTGAGTTAACAACGCGTGAGTAGTGCCCAAGGTACTACCATCGTCCGGACCGATCAATTGTTCCCTCTCCCCCCCCATCACTCTTATAGCTAAAAAAAGGGATTCTGATTGTACCTTACCATGAAGCCATACAGTGCTGACTCTAGGACTCGTCCAGGTCTTTATTCTCAACCTAGCATACCTCCAATGCGTGCGCTAGTGTCAGTTCAAAATCGCATACAAAAGTTATGTTTCTTCTTAAAAAGTTTTTCCTTACTAAACAATAGTAGTTGGTGAAGATTGCAATTGACGCAACACCACCTGATGTGAAGCGGTAAGAAGGTCCATAAGCGAAGATAGCTAGTGCAGTTTAGACTGCTCTAGGCGCCTCCACGGTGTGGGTAACTCTTGACTTATCTTGGAGCAAGAGTGGGGTCAAGAGCAAGCCCATTATTTTTAAAAGGTTGTGATTGTGATAAAAATTTTGCCTATGAAACATAGTATGAATAAAGAAACTTTTGAAATAGAGCTGCCTACGGTTTTGTCGATAAACAGCGACATTATTAATATTGAACCTTATTGTTGTACTTACGAACAATACAGCGAGTGAATAATTGTAAATGAATCAATTTATATGCCGGTGTACGCATTGAATTCATACGGCAGCTATTTCCGTCATTCCACAATACGATACTAACCGTGGAACGGGTTTCATCAATCTGATAACCTGTATTGGGGCAATAATAAATTTTATAACGGACGGAAAGCGGTCGATTGTTTTGAGTATTGTGTTTGGGTTGAAGGTTTCTTTGGGAAGTGAATAATGATTGGTTTCAAATCCCTTGATACCGACTGAGTGGCGTACTCAGTTACGTTATCTATGGTCGAGGTCTTGCGTTCTAATGACGGGAAGGGCTAATTTTTGTTTGATGAATATTAAGACGTAGAGATAAATAAATAAAACGAGCTATTAGAATATTTAAAGAACAACAATATAGTCGGTAAGTACCTACCTAAATGTGATCTGATGAAATTAGGAAATGTTTAAATATACTACCATTTTGAGTCTTCGGGTTTGTAACGCTTTCAAATTTACTCTTATTCCATCAAGCAAGATTCCAGACACAATTGATTTTTCAATAGTCATTGACCTCCGGATGTATAAAGCCGCTTGACAGAATAATAAGTATTTTTAGTCAGAATAATAAGTATTATAAAAATATAAAATTGAAAATTTTAAGTAGCCCCCGGCCTCATTAATCATCTATCTAACACCATCTCATTGAGACTTTTCTTATGAAACACGCTATATCTGCTGTAAGTTTCAATAAAGTAAGTAAGTTTTTCAGTTTCAATAATTAAGCATCCCGCAGACTTTTTTTGGTAAAGGATCAGCTCAAGTTTTGTATGTCATGGGAATGTCACCGAAGTGACAGTACATCTACATTCAATTCAATAGGATCTGTGAAAGTTAGTAAAACCCTTTCATCGTGTAGAATGAGCTGATAGTCATCAAACGCACTGATCTTTATTAATTATTGCAAAGAACCACGCTAGTCACTTCAGCTTTCAAACAAAAAAAAAACGAATCAAAATCGGTCCATTCGCTTAGGAGCTACGATGCTACAGACAGACACACAGACAGACACGTCAAACTTATAACACCTCTTTTTTCGTCGGGGGCTAAAAATAGAGGATTACGCAACACCAAAACAATTACTAAGATTGTATCTCGTTTAAAATTTAATACATTGTATACTTAGATTACAACTGTAAACATCTATTATCTAACAATAAATCAATAAAAACAGAACTAATAAATAAAACACAACATGCAATTATCAGCAAAAGCAGTGGCTATTGATAAATTAGCCCAGATATCAAATTGACTTTTAATGAGCTTTTATGCGTATAAAAAGTGAACACGCAAAGAATTTTCTTATTAAAAAACAGGTTATAATATTATAACTTTATCGATATCAAGCCATCACTACGGCGCGTTTCGGCCGACGTTGCCACATGCCAGGCTACTTGAAAAGTTATTTATTTTTCTCTTCACTTAAGGATTTGGTTTAGTTAATGCGACACTATTTAAAGATATGTCAAGCTATATTCCGTTGGATGGATTAAAAAAATCTTCATTTATATGGACTCATACTAATTTCATACATCATAAATTTTTAACTTTAATTTTAACATCCATGTTGATATTTTAATTAAGAAAGTAACTCTATCTCTGAGAAAGTACCATCCACGTGCGTCATTTCTAAGGGTGTAATTTCTTAATTTAAAAAATGCATTAAAATACTGTCACAATTGACAACTCACAATGCTGCTAATCGTTTTTTTTTAAATGCAAATATTTTCACTTCCCAGTATTTATATATTTTACTTGTGTAAGTAAGTACATTTAGTTTTCAACTCATAATAGATCAATTCAAAAGTTCATGAGACCATAATACAATATGTATACATAAAAACAGACTGTATCAGCCCAATTCCTAGTTAAACATGCTAAGCAAAATCCCATACTATAAATGCAATAAAAGTATTCAATAAATTTCCAACCAAGATAAAAAAAAACTAAAAAATACTGGTGCCTACCCAGACGACCGTACGAGCCTACCACCTAGTAAATTATTTCATTTTGTTATAATAAAGTCTCCAGCAGTCACACTGTGCAGTCACCTTTAAGACAATTCAAAACGGCAGCAAAACCGCACGGTAGCGGTTTATCGTGCGATCGCGCCGCGTCGTGGCGGCATGCGGTCGCGAGTCGCGGTCGCACTCGTGAACTACGTGAGCTATGTGCGAAGATAATGATTTTGATGTATGTAGATATTTATTGCCGATTTGCTTGTAAGTTACACTGTGGTAACTGATTTTATAGTTTGATGTTTCACATAAGTTTAGCTCGTTTCTTTGTCGGACTTCAAAAAATTTGGAATTCTTTGCCAGCACACGTGTTCCCTCCTTCCTATAACATGGGTTCCTCCAAAAGAGGCGTGAAAAGGCACCTTATGGGCCGGCAAGGTGGAGGCGGCTAGAACAGTGTTGCTTCAAGCTGCACTAGCTCTCTCCGCATATGGACTCTTCTTACTGCTTCACATCAGGTGCTGTTGAGTCATTTATTTGCTGAGCTTTGCATAAAAAACCTATTAACGATTGTTTTACGAGTATAAGGCAATACTTACTTGTTGGTAGGCAGAGAGGGTGAACCGTCGATCAGAATCTGGTAAGGGTCGCGGGAAGCCGATGGATGATGGCAGCGCAGGAACGCTCGGTTCGGAGATCCCTGGGGGAATGCCCATGAGATAAAATGATGATGAGGATGATGAGGCTATTGTTGGAAATCTTACTACAAACTTTGTGTATATAAAAAAATTTCCTTCGGATTCTTAAATACTTGGCATAGCAAAGAAGTCAGCTTCCAAAAAGTTTGTGATACGAATATTATCACAGGTAACATAGCGTAACGAAAATTAAAATAGCGTATCGTGCCTCTAGCCGAGATTTAAACCCAGTTTGCTAATTTAGTAAACATGGTCGTCGCCTAAGCATTGTCTTCAATAAAGCGCAGAGCATGAAGTCTGCCAACAAATAACTTCGCAATTCCATTTGAAATCACCATGTCCCTACCCAAGCTTTAGGATGACGACTTACGAACAGCGTCTCCGTAAAAAGGAGTACTGCCTGTCGATTCTGTAACAAAACTCGCACCTCACTTCGCAAGTCACTTCGAATTCAACTGTCAAATAGAGCAAATTTTCATACATTTTTTGCTCTATTTGACAGTTGAATACAAAGTGACTTGCGAAGTGAGGTGCGAGATTCGTTACAGAATCGCACCCCTGGTATACTTAATTGATGTTTAATGACAAGCCACGTTAATAATTCTCACAAAGCATACAATGAATACACAAAGAACAAAAAACGCTATTTTAATGTAAATATGACATAATCATAATCATAATCATAATCATTTATTGCAATTATGTGGTTACAAAAAGGTCTTAAATTAAATTTCACGTTCTCACATAAACCCTGTAAGGGCACAGCAAAATTATTTTACTTATTATAAAAAAATCATTATGTATACAAAATCTAAGATAAAACTATTAACCTACCAATTATTACATTCCAGGAATTCCTGCAAGGTATAAAAAGATTTTTGTATAAGGATTCCTTTTAAGATCTTATAAAATTTACAATAATTTTCTAAATTTTTTATATTTTTAGGCAGTTTGTTGTAAATTCTTATTGACATGCAATATACCCCTGATCGCACCAAAGCCAATTTTGTAGATGGTAGGGCCAACATATCTTTATCTCGCAAATTATTTAATCTGGATGTTGAAAAGCCCCTACTTTGAGTATAAAGATTTTTATGCCTTTGTACAAAATTACAGATTTCCAGAATATACATAGATATTAAGGTAAGGATGTTCAGACTCCTAAAATGAGGCCTGCAGCTCTCTCGATCAGTAATATTAACTAGGATTCTGATACACTTTTTTTGTAATACGAACAGTTGGCGAACATCTGTGCCATTTCCCCACAGCATCAAACCATAGCTCAGCCATGCATGAGCATACGCGTAGTAAGCACTGATCGCGGTCCTCAAATCTGTTGACTTCTTAAGTTCAAACAAAGCATAGGTAAATCTAGACAACTTCACAGACACCTTCTCTATATGTTGTTTCCAAGTGATATTTCTGTCGAATTCCACACCTAACAATGTGCAACATTCCACAGTTTCAATTTTTGTATTATTAAATTGAAATTGAATATCTAACGGCATTTTCTGTCGAGGTTTAAATTGCATTAGTTTAGTTTTTGTTAAATTTAATTGCAAGTTATGGTCTCCCAACCATTGTTCAATGATATGAAGTGTACCGTTTAGTTCAGACTCTAACTGTTTTGTGTTGTTAATTGGAAAAACGACTGTAATATCATCCGCGTATTTGATTATTCACCGCGTAATTGAATTATTTGTTAATTTGGGTAAATCATTGACATAAATTAAAAAGAGGATACATCCTAGAACACTACCTTGTGGTATTGAACCTTTAGAGGGCAGCATTTGTGACTTAACTGTATAACAAGTATTTTTATATCCATCCAAATATTGAACTTCCACACACTGGACGCGATTTTCAAGATAAGATTTAAACCACTCATGAGCTAGGCCTCTTACTCCTATGCCGTATAGTTTATCCAAAAGTATTTTATGTGACACCCTATCGTATGCTTTACTCATATCTAACATTAGTGCGATTGCGTACTTGCGGCTATCTAAAATATTATATATTTCTCGAGTATATTCAAATAATGCTGATGTCGTAGACCGCTTCTTTCTGAAACCGTGTTGGCTGTCATCATAAATATTGAATTTTTCACAAAAACTATTTAATCTTTTGCACATTGCTGACTCTAATATTTTTGAAAAAGTGGATAGTAATGCTATAGGACGATAGTCGTTTACATCACAAGAATTTTTTATTTTCGGTGCTGGTTTAATAATAGAAAGTTTTAGGAGAGAAGGGAAAGTAGCTTCGAAAAAGGATTGGTTTATTAAGTACGTTAGAGGCACCACAAGCTCTTCCTTACAGTGTTTAATAAGGGTTGGTGGGAACTCATCAAAACCATGACTAGTTTTATTTTTGAGCTTATTTATTATTTGCAAAACTTCTAGAGTGGTAAATGGGTGTAAGCACATTGTATTATTTACTTGCGAAATCACAGGTCGTCCCCGCGGTTCGAAATGTAAGCTCGCACTAGTTCCTATAGATAAGAAATGGTTATTAAAGGTATTCGCTATAGTGTTAGGTTCAAATATGCTTTTATTATTTATCTTTAATACTACATTTTTCTTGCCTTTTTTGTTCATTTTGTTGGTTCTTTCTTTAATGATTTCCCACATTGATTTTGTTTTGTTTTTAGACCTATTCATTTTTTTTATATAATAGATTTTTTTAGAAGTGACTACCGATTTCTTTAGAATTTTCTCATAATTTCTATAATATTCATTAATTTTTGGGACATCATAACGCGAAGTAAGCATTTTAAGAAATCGTTTTTGTTTACATGCATTTTTAATTCCAGAGGTTAACCATGGTTTTATTTTATTTTTTATTTTTACTTTTTTAAATGGAATTACAAAGTTTAGAATTTTTGATAATTTTTCATGGAATGCTAAATAATTATCATTTATAGAGTTATTATTTTTTATTATTTCCGACCAATCTATTGAACATAATTCATTTTTGAATAAATTAATGCTTTTCTCATTAAAAATTCTTTTTTTGATATAAAATGGTTCATTTCTAATATTGACATTTGGTTGTAGTAGTGTAATGTAAATACCCTTGTGGTCACTCAGACCGTACTCATTGACATCGATGATCATATCACCATTATGAAAATTAGTGAATATAACATCCAAACAAGTAGAACTATCTTTAAATATCCTCGTAGGCTCCTTAACATTTTGGTGAAAGTTGTAACTTTTAAAAAGTTTTATGAAATCTCTAGCCCGCCTTTTTTTGCTCAAAAAGTCAACATTTAAGTCTCCGCCAATCAACACATTTTTTTTAGAATATTTATACTGCAATAATTTTAATAGTTTTTCAAGCTGAGACATAAAAACATTTACCTCTCTCCCACTATTAGGCCAATAGATAGCAACAAACAAAGTACCCAAAACTGGAACAAAAGTCGCACATATCTCAATTACATACTCTACCGACAAAGTCTCTATATCTTGACACTGTAAATAGTCCATGCTATCTCGTAGAAAAATACATACGCCACCCCCCTCGTGGTCAGATCTACAAAATACGCTGGCCAACGTATATCCCTCCAAAGCAAGTAGATCCAACTTAGCCGAAGTAATCCATGTTTCAGTAAAACATAGGATGCTTATTTGGTGTTCTTCTGTAAGGGCCTCAATCAGATGTGTCTTGTTCTTTATACTACGTACGTTTTGATAAAGTACTGTGGGATTACCCTCGAAAGGAACTAATATTTGGTGAGACTGAGGGCTGAAATCTTGACGTGGTTGGTTCATTTGCTGTTTGGGTACTATGGTAATAATTCTGGGTTTTCTTTGTTGTCACAGCGTAATTTATTGGTGTGCTATTTCTGTTTTGTTTTACTGTATGGTATCTCTCTCTTTGTAATTTTCTTTTTTGGAGACCCGCATCGTCCAAGTACTCTGACACCCATAAACCGGTATTTTTGAAGACCCTGACATTGGACAATATATATTTCGACATTCTCTTACTCAGAAACTCAATTTTTATCGGTCTACGCCATCCTCGTTTTCCTATACGATGGATATCTTCAATATATCCCGTTAGGTCGACATTTGCTATTTCATAAAATACATTTATTATACGTTCATGTGTATCATAATCATTTTCATGCTCATACTCCTTTAGCCCATAAAGTACTATAAATTTGGTATTATCTTTTTCTGTTTTATTTTGTATTCCACGGCTAATATTGGCATCTGAGTGTGTGAGAGTTGAGTTTTGGCTGTAAGATTTAATTTTATTTTCGATAGAACAAATCGTCTTCTTGACTTGATCTAACTCTGTACGTAGTTGAATATTACTGGCCTCCAAGTCATTCATTCGCTCACTATTTTTCGTAGCCAAAAGCCGCAGCGCATTTATTTCTGTTTCTACAGCTGTTTGGATTTTCTTCATAGTTTCTGATATATCATATATACGTGTATCATGATTCTTGTATTGTTCTGTAACCTGGGACCTTAAGGCTCGCAATTCAGTTAGTACCAGTTCACTATTATTCAGCGTGGAGTCGTGTAGTATTGTTTCTCCCTGAGGTGATGAGCCATCTGATATGAGTGATTCATTTATACAATGGGTCTTGTTTTGTGGTCGCAGTGTTACATTTATGTCATATAAATTTTGATTTACCATACTTAAGGGTGAATCAGATGAGTCCGGGACTGCAGATAGTTGCCGAATAGGTGTATTTACATTAGTAAGCTTAGGCTGTTTAGATTTACACTGTGGACACATCCAGTTCAGCTTATGTTCATCTCTCATTGTATTATAGAATCGCTGCTCTGAAACATTTGCACATAATAAATCATATGAGTCTTTACATTTTGAACATGATAAATATCTCCTATCTGGTATCAGTTTATTGCAGCCTGCACAGCAATTTTTTTTCTTATGACATTTATCCATTTTTACTTTTATGGTAGAAATTATGTTAACAAAGTTTCTATAATTTTTTTTTTTTTTTTTTCGACAGTATTTTATTATACTGCTTATTATTATAAAACCAATTTTTTATTCTTGATCTTTGTTTAAAATAATTCATCCACTCCCTACTAGATGTCACCACTGTCTTCGAAATTAGATACTAGGCAATCTCGGATGTTCTTTAATTTTAAATTACATAGGTACTCCTTGAATATATTTCCACTGTCCATTTACGCTATTGTCACTTTAACATCACGATATAAGTTTTATCCGTGTTTTCTATAAAAAATATTTCATCTTCTGTGTGTACTATTGTAAATTAAATTTTCATCACTTTTCACCAAAGCATAATTTCACAAATACTGTCGCGTCTTCTTTAGCACTTGTTTATTACATTTATGGTAATAATGGATTAAACTTTTTATATTTACTATTTTTAATATCGAAATTATACGGAGCTAATGTTTACATCAGGACTACCCGCTTTTTTTTTTTTTTTTTTTTTTCTTTTTTTTTTTTTTTGACAGTGGCCATGAAAATATTTATTCACGTGTTCCCTCATCAAAGCGGGCCGCGATTCCTCATACATCATCGGTGTAAAAACTTACAACGTACAGGGCTGTAAATCAAGATGGAGGCGATAACAAGCTCCGCTCATAAACGCTTGGAATACAGTTTTACGAGTCATAATTGCACTTTATTAAATGACTGCTACTCTCGTTTTAATGGTAGAATCCGGTGCTATTAATGTTAGCTGATGCCATAGATTATGGCGAAGAAACAGAGGAGTCATAATAATTGTATGTATAAAACTTGGGGTGATAAAGATGTAATAATTTTGGTTGGTGGTAGGACTCATCTTTCTCCTTAGCCTTTCTATTTTCAAGCTTGAGAGTCCTCAAAATTTCGTCTTCGTCTACATCTGGGAGATCTTCTGTGCCGTGTCATTGTCATTTATCTCTTGTGTCGTTTGCGTCAGAAGAAGACTTCGAGACCCGCCTCTGTAGTTCAAAACCACCACCTAATTCAGATATAGAGGTCCGGGGATTAATTTTATGCTCAATTTAGTTGGTAGTCCGCCTAAATCTGCCGCCATAACAATTATGTTAACAGAATAGTTGTGTTTCGGAAGTTGGAGATAAGGTAGTTCCTCTGTGGTTGAGGAATCTGGGTGTAGCTTGTTTCCATCCGGCCTTATTATCGCTTACCATCAAGTGAGTTAGAGGCCAAGAGCTAACCCATTAAAAATTAAATTAAAAAAGTTGTATTTCGAACGAAAATTCTTTTTCTTGTGAAAAGTGATTTCCTTGATATTGCTGGTGACTGCCTGTTTAAAGTTTAATATAAAAAAACATTTACCATGTCCATCTAGAAGGTCTATGTTTTAATATTTTATCCAAAGACATTCTTAAAATCTGTCTTTTTGTAGGTATGGAATGGATAAGGACTTCATCACAAAATCACGTCTTCTCCACCACAAAAATAGTAATCACGAAAGTAATTTGTCAGGAAAAATTAGTTAGCGACCACCGTTTACTTAGTTATTATCATAAAACAGCCACGCGAAGTCGAGCGAGCGAAGCGAGCGTAGCGCGACAGTGACCGGTGAATGCCAGAATCTTAATAGCCTCGTTGTTTCGATGTTAGAAATCATTTGTTATAATTGCCTCTAAAAAAGAAAACATACCCCAAGAGCCTTCATTTCATAGTCTAAACATTTGTAATGGCGTGATTTGTGAATACTATAATATTCCTTGTGAAGTTATTCGTTTTCGTGTAGAGAACTATACTCAGATATCAGCTTGGACCTTTAAAGGCAGTACCAGGAATGGAAATCTAGATTATCTGTTACTTAAAAGCGTTACTAAACTCTAGCTGTAGAAGAACTGTTAACCGTGTTCTACCGTTTGTATGAACGGGTGTATTCTGATTGAAGCTTGTTTCTACCATTCGCACCACTTGCCAGCGGCATAGAGACTTTATCCTTACCAACAGGTAAGTTCGGTTTACGCATACGCGTATTGTGAAACCCGCGTATTGTTATTTAGCTGCAGTCTTCTGGTAAGTGGCAGTGCCATTCCTTTCGGACGCTTGAAATTAGAGTGGAATTATCAAAGGAACTTTTAACTACATTAAAATACTGAAGATTTGTCTAAAACTACAACCAGGTATTAATTCAAAAATGTTTAATAGTTGATGCCAGAGACTTCTTGTGGAATGGTCATTTGCGAAATTATTGTCTGAAGGTTAAACGATTTAAGACAGTAAGTATTACGTACTCAAACGTCACTTAAATTTCAAGAGGTGCTCAATTTGACATTCGGTAATACTTTGGATTTGGACAATACTTCAAATGTTTGAGGGGCCTCAAATTTTAAAAATATCCTTATTCAGCCATTACCTGATGTTGACATACTATCACGTTGTTGTAATACTGATACTAAGACGTTTGTCAGTTATTATATTTTTTTGTAATAGGCATAAAATGAGATTTTTTGACGGCTTGAAAGTGTTTCTTTGTGGCCTATTTGAATAAATTTATTTTGATTTTGATACGTATTTAAAACAATATGGTAAGATTGGTAAGGTTGTTATGTTAATTGCACAGTAAATTTTAAACAAACGTAGCATGCACAGACTTATTGACAGTATGGACGATTGGATATGGAGGCCAGTAAATTAATTAACCAGCATCATATCGTGGGGCTATTACTTACCAAGACCACAGCCAAGACCAAGAATGATAGAAGTCACGACACAGACCACAGAGTAGTGCAGCTTTACTCTTCCGTTATGGATAACATCGTTATGGATGGCTTATGGCATCTTTTGGAGAATAAAGATGCTATAAACCATTATACATATATCTCTGGGCAAGAAGAGCCTATATGCTTCTGGCTTTGGATATGCTGCTTCCAGAAGACCATCCTGGTTATATTTAGAGCATCACAAGGACACTGAAGATGCATCATTGAATCATGGTACTCTCCAGATGCTCGACAAAGTTGTCTTTTGCAGGTGGCTTGGGACAAACTGCCATGTGAGCTCCCCAATATAAAAGCGAGCTTGTTTTCTAACGTGTGCATATATTTATAGACTCCATTCTCCTACCTTATCTCCTAGAAAAGGATTTGGAGTTTCATACTATAGAATATCCACGTATTATTAGACTAAAACATTGACAGACAACTTTATGGTACACCCACAAGCCTTATTGGCTAGTACCTGATAATATGCAGGTTATTTAATTCTGAAAATTATTTACTTGACACAAAAGGCCATAATCTAAGTAACATATTTAATTGGTCTGAACTTAGCCTAAATATACAGTTTCGTATGCGGGCAACGCAATAAAAATAAATATGCAAGATTTATGTTAGATTTGAACAAGGTTTATTACCACACGTTTTATTTGTTTTGGTAATATTACTATAGAAAATTTATATTCTTCTCTTTATGTTGACCGACAAAGATAGACAGGATATAATTTAAAGATTTTATTATTGTATCAAGGTCTTATCGCGAGCGAATTTACGAACTATATTTTAATTCATTTTTTATCATATGTTTTAGAGCCACCGCACATATACAATTTCAAATCGTACAACTAAATCGCAGAATGTCTAATAGGCATAGAATCTTATGATAGCCCGCACATTATATCAACTAAGTCGTTCAACTAAATAGTTGATCAACTATCGGCCGATAGCCCGCACACTATAACAACTTAGTTGGTCAGTCGCACGGCAAGATGCAGTATGACCAGACCCGTGCGTGTGATTTCCCCACGCTTGGATTTTTGCTGACGGGCGCGCAGCCGCCCAGTCAATCTCTGCATTCTCTACTTACTTGTAACAAATGAAAAAATAGAACTGCTGATCGACGAAGTCCAAAAAAGGCCAGCCCTTAAAAACCTAATTAATAAAAGAAATAAAAGAAGTAGTGCGTTGTTTTTCCGCATTTTATCGCAGACTTCACCGCGCTAGCAACACTGTCCATCAACTAAGTCGACGAAGTGTGCGGCCTATAAAAGCACGCAATTTAGTTGTGCGATTTGAAATTGTATATGTGCGGTGGCTCTTAGTCTAGAAATTGGAACCAAATTTTTCTGACGTAGGTACATGAAGATAATCTTACCGCCATACAGGTGCACCGTTAATCTGTCAAGCGCCGTGATACCTCTGGAAGACTATCACAATGTAATAATCAATTGTGTCTGGAATCTGATGCTTGACGGTTTAAAAAGTATATCATAATTTATTTATTTATCACGCAAATATTACCTTATTCTAAAGTGAAATGGAATAGAAAATACTAGTAAACCATCAAAGTATCCATACTAATATTATAGATGTTAATGTAACTCCGTTTGTTGTCTGCTACGTTTTCTCATAAATAGACTTAATCCTGAGAAAGTACTTAGAGGATTTTTTTTTGCGATCCTCGGATGGACGGGCATGAAATAAATTTCAAATTCGTAATCTCGTTCTTAGTTGTTTGGTTTTTGGTTCCAGTTGTTACTGCAACCATTTTCACCCCTCATCAACCAGTATTAGGCTAGTATGTGGATGAACAGCAGTAGGACGTGTATTAGGCTAAATTTATTTTCTATTTTACCAAACCAAAACGGCCAACGGTATCAAACCTGTTATTTGGAACGCAAATATTCTAAATGCATTAACAATCTGTTATTAACTCAAGTTAATGGGCGTGAAAGGAAAAGAAATATGTTCACTGTTTGCATTGATTAGATCTTGCAATATCAATTAAATACCAGTTTTTAATGTAATTAATTCTACCCTACGTATATTGTAATTGGTTTTACAGCGCAGACGTATTATGCGCATTAAAATGATAATTGCATAATAATATGTCGTATATAATCGGCTGTCAAAATTCATACTAAGTTTTTTTTATAAAACTGGAACGCGGCCTATGTGCTCTAAATTTAAACTTGTCAATCACGGGCGCGCCTTTTGAATGTTTATATCCGCAAAAAATTCTAAGCGATTGGAACACCATCGTGCCGAGCTATCGGCGTGCAGGTCGAATGGCACGCTCTTTAGACCTTGTTTAAACTTGACCGTCTCTATTGTTTATTACATTTCGTCCCTAAGCAGTCCACCGACAGTAAAAACTCTATTGTGTTTGTCACCTGGCTTTCATAATTGAGTAAATTTTCACGGAACTCGATGCCTTAAATAAGTTGCCAAGGCGTCCGCTGTACTTACCTAATAATGTTGCATTGAACACGTCAGCTAACGACTTCTTTTCTTAAGAGGTGATGGCAATCCTAGTCAATGCCAAATTTAAAGGTCTTTCGACTATTCACAGCGTCGTTACCTCCAGAAGATAGTGGTGTATATCTGCAAGACAAAGGGTTGGATGTGATGGGTCAATCATATTTATAATCTCGAGTTCCGGTTGTTACTACATTCGCTTTAGCCCACCAACCCGCATTGGGGCATAGTGGTGGTATTATGGTCCAAATAGCTCATGTGTTTCTCCCACGTAGAAAGGCCTGTGCCAAGCAGTGGGACTTATTTAGTCTGATGATGATGATCCCTGCAAGGCGATCCATGAAAAAACAGTGGTGGACGATAGCAATCTCATAAAATACATAATTATGTCGATAATACATACGAAAAATTATACGGACTCAGTTTTTTTTTCTTTTACACGACAAGGTTATTCTAGAACTTTGACGCCCCACCGACCGTCTGTTCTGCGTGCTATGCCCTGCCCACTGCCACTTCAATTTAATAATAATACATAATTCTATACGCTATGACAGTGACTTTGATTCTCTTACGAATGTCATTATTTCTGATTCCATCTCGCAGAGAAACACCTTACATAACATCGTACCGGAAACTGACAACACCATCGCACTAGATGGACAGATGACCTGGCCAGGGCCGCGGGAAATCATTGGATGCAGGCGGCGTGGAACCATTCCGTTTGGAAATCGATGGAGGAGGTCTTTGTTCAGGAGTGGACATAATAGGCTGGTATTATGACGATGATACACAAGGGTGTCAGACAAGCGTACGGTCCGCCTGATGGTAAGCGGTAGCCGTAGCCGACACTCGTAGGGGTACTCCTTGGGTACTACTCTCGCGTTGTTACCGTAGTCTATAGACGCTCGTAGTACCTTGGGCTACTCACGCGTCGTTGTTGCAGCCTATAGACGCTTGTAGCACCTTGGGCACTACTCACGCGTTATTACCGTAGCCTATAGACGCTTGTAGCTCCTTGGGCAACTCACGCGCTGACTACTCTAGAGAAAGCGTTACGGCCTGGCCACGAGAACGGGCGGCGGCGGCGGCGGCGACTCGGCAACCACTGCGCGTCACGACGCGCTGCGAGGCCGACATCGAGACAGCGCGCAGTGGCTGCCGATTCGCGAGTCGCAGGACGCGCGTGCGGTGAGTTCGTGGCCAGGCCCTTATGCTGTCAGCGCAGGAGACTTTTTTAAGGAGCTCTGGCGACCTTTTCTTTTTCGACCTTTTCTTTTTAGATGACAAACAATCTGATGGCCCACCTGGTGGTAAAAGATTACCGTCGCTTATAGACACTTGCAAAAACAAGTAGAAAATTACTTGGTGTTGCAGACCTTTGTCATCCTGAGGCCTAAGATAAAATGCCTTCCATGTTATTTTATGTGTAATTTAGAAGTAAATGACACTACTTTATGAATAAAAATAAAAAATGTAATCAAAATGAAAATATCTTTATTCAATTCGGTCTTTTCTCCCTAAGAAGCTCTTTCGATTCGTCAAAAATCCCTTAATTCTATCACAAAAAATTATGCTAAATAACAATGTCATAAAGTTTGTCTGTAATGGCAGAATTTACGTTACCCAGCAATGTCATAATGTCCGTCTGTCTGTGTGTCGGTCTGTTTACTGTCTGTTTAAAGTGTTGTTCAAATAAGTATAGAGTTAAGATATTCTGCAAAGTGGCGGTGCCACCTCAGTCAGGCCCTAAAGATTTTGGCGCTAATTACTTGCTTAAACCCACAAGCATCAGATTCCAAACACAATTATTTTTTTAATTTTCATAGCCCTCCGGAGGGATAGCACCGCTTGATATATTAAAAGTTTTAAACCAACCTTCTAATTAAGCACGCCGTTATGATATAATGGATAATATCTATTAGTGGCTGCGTTAGAAACCTCAAAATTACAATGACGTTTTAAAGAAAAGCGTCAATCAGCAAATTCGAAATAGGCTTCATAATATGAAGTTCGTTTTACTGCTAGAATTATATAACTTAGGGACTAGTATTATCAAACCAAGTAATAATAAGGTATGTGTATAATTTTCTCATGAAAATTATATTCGTTCTTCCGTATGTCATAAATAGAACATACCTTCACAATTTACGGCAGTTAAAATATGAAATAAGTATTTCAACTAGCGATAGATTATAGGCGTAAATCGTGGAGCGTCAGAGCGATGTGAAATAGGTATTCCAATTAGTCATAGACTGGAGGTGTAAATCTGAGAATAGTTTTCAATACATATGTACTAGTGTGCGTAACAACACGTAGAGGAGTTGCAAACAAATTGCAAGTGCCTGCAATTAACTTGTGTATGTAACGAATGTGCCACAGTATAATAGAGGTACAGTATAATCAATACAAGAGAAAAAATAAATAAATAGAAAATCGTAGCTTTCGCTAATTATTTAATTAGCAACGAGCACATGACTGAGAAGCAAGCTCCAGAAGCTTAACGCTGCTGGATAGATTAAAGGAAATTACACTAAATAACACTACCTACTTTTTGAATTTCTTATTCTTATATTCCGAGTTGGGCCAGCGTGCTTTTTTCCCCATGTAGGGAAGCCTATGCCCAACAGTGGGACTGCAGTGGTATGTGAGGCTGGTGATGATGATTCTTGTAGCAAATAAGCCGCTAGAACTCGTTGAGGAAGCGTTGTGTTGAAATCTAGTGTCGTTTTTTTATTTGTTTTTTTTAATGTCATGTTTTTCAGTTAACCGTAAGTAAGGCAGAAGACCGAAAAATGTAATTTACGCTGCGCAAAATCGGCATTGTAGGTACGGTCGACCACAGAATTAGCTGAACACTTTAGTACCGTGTCACAAAGACTCTTGCGTCAATATAGTACGGTAGCAACTATAAAGTACGTGCACAAGATCGGTGTGACATGGTACTAAAATGTTCAGCTACTTCTGTGGTCGACTGTACGTATTTTGCATCGTAATTTAATCAATTTTTTTTTGTATGTGAACACTAATCATTTATTTGAATCATTTGGCAGCTGCTTGTATTTCAGAAAAAAATTAGACCTAATACTTCGAATTCTAGTTTTAATCATCCTTTTCAATGGCATAAAAGTTATTACATACATATAGTATATTTAAAATGCGTTACATTTTTATCGTTTTTAAGAATAAAACTCGTTGAAATAATCTACTGTGTTTGCCTAACATTGCCCAGAAGTTTCCTCGTTTGGCTTTATTGGAGCACTGTGGCTTTATTATACTGTGGCGTTGTCGTGATAATAGCCCGTTCGTCGTAGAATTAGCATATCGGAATTATTCCATTACACCGTTAATAATTTAAAAATAATACACCGCCAGCGCACGCGACTAAAGTTATGGGGCTCTTGAGATGTAGTCAGGATCTGTCTCACGCTGCAAATAAAACAAGACTTTAAGTATAAAGAACTAAAGTCTATAATGTCCAGATAATAGACTAGGAAATTTGTCAGGGGTGCTAAACATTTTATGACGGTCAATGAATAACGATTATTACCGTTCCGCAGCGTACATTTGTATTCGATATCCGATACTTATCGCGTTTGCACTATTTATGTTGAGATCAAAGAAATCAATTGGTGGAAATCATCTCGCTTCGAATGAGGGAACTTGTAAACGTAGTACAGGGTCATAAATATCTTTAAACCGCTCAAAATGAGGTCGTTTATGTGCAAATCAAAGAGCATTTCGCTTTGAAGCTGGTTTCAGAGGCGACACAAATCATTTGAAGGCAGGAACCGTCAGCGTGAAGAGGTAGCGGGTAGGGGGTAGGGGGTGACAGGAGGGCAGACAAACGGTCCAATAAATCAGCCGCGGATGCCGCTTGCAGGTGTTGCACCACTAGCGAACCCGTTGAAATATTGCACCATAGATTAAAGCATTTTTAATGCAGACGTGGCATTTATTGATTTCAAATATTTCTTCACACATTCGGATAAAAGGATATGGTAAAGTTTTGGGCCATTTTAAGAGCACCATTTCAGATTGTAGACAATAACGTGCTGAATTACATGTTTTCCATTAAATTACACAAACTCTTTGATTTTATTTCAAAAAATAGCGAAATAAAATAAGTATTGTATAAAATGGCACCATACAAGTCATAAAGGTGCATAAAACTGCATAGTCTATAGCCACAATTCAATAATATATACAACCTTAGCGGGGTAACTCTTGGCATTCGTTTCACCTAATGGTAAGAGAAGATAAGGCCGACGATGGAAGCGAGCTACATCCGGATTCCTCAACCACAGAGAAACTGGCTATCTTACCTATAACTGCCGGGACATTGCTGTTAACATTGTTGTTATGGCAGCAGACTAAGGAAAGGAAATTTCTGCCTCCACGGGAATCGAACCCCGGACCTCTAGATATGAGGCAGGTGGTCTTAACCACTAGACCACAGAAGCGGGTAAATATTAACATTTATTAAAAATGTGAAGTATTGTTGCGGTTTTTACAAATTGAAATCAAGAAATAAAACCACAATATTGTACATGTTATGTGTGACAATGACATTTTGTTTTTCTAAAAATATTGACCTCTGCGATGTTTTTCAGAAAAATAAAATAGCTTTTTTCCGCTTATCTGTTAAGATTTTTTGAAATGGTGAGGTAAGATAGATTACAATAAAAATAACTGTACGAACAAATGGTGCTCATGTACTGACCCAAATCTCATAGAAACTTTCACTATTTCATTTAATATTTTGTGTTATATTCAGGTCTCCCTCACATAATTTCATTATTAGAAAGGAATGGCACAACCGCAGCAAATAGTATAAGCTTCCTGTAAGCTCTGAAGGCTTTATTCAATACCTACAGGAATACAAAAATAAGTGATTGGCTGCAATTCTCTATGAGATATCTCAGAATGTGGTATGGACAGGCAATATGGATACATAAAAGAGAAAAAAATTCAAAGATGTTTCTCACTTCCAAGCAGTACACCTTTTAGTTTGCTGTCAAATTTGTATACCTACATAGTAATTTCACGTGACTATACAAAACACTTTATGCCATATTGTCTAACTTGTATTGGTTATAATAGTATCTAATAAAGTCTATCTAATTTTACATCATCAAATTTCCTGAAGCGTGCAGAACTGACACAACCGTCTGAGCTAATTTCCAGTAATAATCTTTGCCACAAATAGGTCCGCTTTCTTGTCACGGATTAATAATTAACAAGCGTCTTTATGGTTGTTCGAATTTTAAAACTTAATTATTTATGGGAGTAAAACGGTTGCCGACTTTTTATAATGGATCGTGTTGATTGTGGAATATTTTAATTGGATAGAAAAAAAGTTTAGAATACAGGCTAAATTATAACAAGGGAATTTCCTACTGTAATAATGTGTCTTAAAAATTGTTTTAAAGTGTTCTTGCAGAAAAATCCTTAAGGAACTCATATATTGTATGTTTTGTGTAAAACACCATTTCCGGTGAAGACGTTTTTCAAACGCAAAATGTAGGTACCTACCTAAATTGATCAAAATGGTTGAATTGGCTTCACCATTCAAACCGCATAATTATCGTATTTTATTCATTAAGGGAGGTTTACAGCCATAATATTTAATGAATAACATAATAATATCTATTGGCCTACTTCAAACCCGCATATGTGGATAATAAAATATTCCTGATTATGCCAACAGCTAAAACAAAGTATGTATTTTTTTTAATTGTTTTTTATTAGCTACTAATGTGTCCCTTAACTACCGAACAGCCGTTTGCCAATGCTCGCTTCAGTGAAGCAGTACCTACTGCTGCAAAACAAGTCTATATTGGCGTGATCGCTAATTAATTTGAACAAGCGACATGATCGAGTTAAATAACTGATTTGTCGATAATTAGTACGTGCGGGAGGAATGTGTATTCTGAACTTCTTGAGCTTAACCTCCTTTAGAAGTTCAATGGAGTCTACGTTATTTATTCTAATTACTCTACTTCGTCAACATCTGAATTTGCCTACTTCATAACTTGTCAATATCTGAATTTGCCTACTTTTTAATTCGCCATTTTCTTTTTTGTGTATTACGTCTTAGTTATTCAAGTTCTTGACTAAAAAAACCCTTTTACCCCTAGAATGTAAACGTATGTATAATTAATATACGTTTACAAAGATTAAACACCAATATATTTCAACATTGATATTTATTTAATATCACTATACTTAATGAAATAAGTGACATTTGCACTGTTCCTCATTAATTAAGCCATTGGTCTCTCAAGGTGAGCGCTCAGTGAATGTAGTCTTGAAATGACAGTTATTCAATTATAGTAATTAATGATATCAGTACTTATTTTTTAAACGTCAACGGTGGCAAGCAAGTGTCACGTCATGTCTGGTGGTCAGTATTTACCCTAACCTATAGGGACTAGGGACTCGTAGTTATTTAAACACTGTAGGTGACGATACTTTAATTCATGGGAGCTTTCTCAATAAGCTCGTACCTATAATCAATATTATTGGATAGTAAAGTAGGAAGCATTTTGTAATGTTTTTTTCCTCTTTAATAGAGCTTTCACCTCAGAACTATCCGTCTCTCAGGCGATCGCGGGCACTAGGAGGTAGACCCGTATGTAGAGTGTCTTGTACCACCGCCACTCCTTTTCCAATCGTCAAGCAGTATGCTGTATTCCGGATTAAAGGGAAAGGTAGTCAGTTTATGGGCATGATAGGCATTTCATTTTAGGCCTCAGGATGACAACTCACTTGCAATAACAATAGATTTTTTTTTTTGGTATTTACAGGTACCTTTCTATATGCGTCGGTAGCCACTTATTGTGGTTATAAGTGGTCTCATAAAAAGGTTATATAGATGTCTCGCTATTTTATTTGCTTAACAGCAATGATATACAATCATTACGCAATCATTATAATAATGATCTAGGCTTGATCGTGCGTCATAATAAAACGATTATTACTATAAATCAACGCAGGATCTATCGCGATACGATCGTTAGGTTTACAAGCATATCATCTAATAACAGAGGTTCTCAACCTTCGACGCGGATGTGATAAGCATTTGTTCGTGTTTCATTAGGCCGTAATAAAGACGGTTGTAAAATACTGCCTAATAGCTATTATATTGCCTTGTTATCGGGATCAGGCGGTAGTGAATGGGTATTAATAGGTTTAGTTCGCTTTGAACCGACATTTTTAACTAGTGAAATACGTTTGAAATAAAACCAATTTACCGGTTTTAACTCACGTTTGTTAGATGTTACATTATTATTATACACCCGACGCTGTTATTAATCTGTGACCCGACGTTCCCGTTGTCTTGCCGTAGCCACGACCGCTGTAAATTAATATATTTAGGTGTATAATAATAATTTAACATCCAAATTAACATGAGTTAAATCCGGTAAATCAGTTTTATTGCAAATGTGAAGTGCTGGCGAAAATGTCAGCCAATACTTAGTAAAATACGAACCAACAATAGAACATCAAGTGTAATAGTTGCATTACGAAAACCGACTCTATTACAAACGTAGTAAGGGCGGTCTTGAAAACAAACTGGTACGCTTGATGTGCTGTCAATTGTAACTACATTTATAATGCGACGGATTTAAAGTTGAATGCAAAAGAAGGTTTTTTTCCAACCTTTTATAAGAAAAACCGATTAAAAAAAATTAACAACCACCCTGTGGACCAGTGGTTAGACCACCTACTTCAGATCTAGAGGTCTAGAGTTCGGTTCCCGTGGGAGCAGAAATTTCCTGCTTGGATTGGTTGATGGTGGGACTTTTTCAAATCCGCCTGGCTTACCAGTGTCTTACCTAAGTCTGCCGCCGTAACAATACCTAATGTTAACAGCATTTTTGTGTTCCGGCAGTTGGAGGTAATATAATCAGTTCCTCTGTGGTTGAAAAATCTGGATATGTACCAGTGAAAAAAGAACGAAAAAAAACGAATAAAAAAATATTTAAAGAATACATACATAGGCAATATAATTACAGAAAAAATTTTAAACAAAAATTAAAACCGACTTCAAAAAACTGAAAAGGATAAAATAATTAAATTTAAGTAGGTATTCATCCCCTAAAACATATTTTTGGAGTCGGTGCTTTACTTTCTATTGTTTTTGGAAACCACTTAGCACCAACTCCAAAAATAGGTTTTAGGGGATGAATACCTACTTAAATTTAATTATTTTATCCTTTTCAATTTTTTGAAGTCGGTTTTAATTTTTGTTTAAAATTTTTTTTTCACAATTTTTAGTGATAACTTTCTACGGTCGAAGCTAGATGGGTGACCGTCAACTTAGATTGTTTCCCACTATCGTATTGTTTCACTAAAAAGTCATTGGAAAAGCAAAAATTCGCAATTTCGCTTATGTAGACGATTTCATAATTTCAGTTTTTTTTAATTTAAAACCAAAGTACCCAACTATTTTTGAAAAAAAATTTATGGGACCAAATGGCAGCTATTCCGCATCGAACAAAAAAAGAATCACGTAAATCGGATCCGTAATCTCGGCGTAATCGGTGTACATACATAGAAAAAAAAAAAAAAAAAAAACATACCGGCCGAATTGAGAACCTCCTCGTTTTTGAAGTCGGTTAAATAGTAGCATCAGAAACTGATGGTAATCGGTTACAAAAACGCTGTAAGAAATTCACGCTCATTTTGAAGTACCCTATTCTGTAATCGTTCAAAAAACTACTGTCTCAAAACGATATAATTTTTAAAAACAAGGTACAACTGACGCAAGCCAGCTGTAGACACTTGTAACAGGAATGAAAAATCACTTGGTATTGCCAGTGCGTCGTCATCCTAGGTCCGAGATGAAATGCCGTCCATGCCCAGTAATTACACTGGCTGCCTTTCCCTTCAATCCGAATCTCAGCGAGTGTTACACGTTCGAAATAAGAAAGGCGGTGGTACCCAGACGATCCTACACTCGAGCCCACTACCTACTTATGCCCGTTTTCACTAACCTTAGTTAGGAATTGCCTAGTGTATAAAAATGTTTCACTAAGCCTAAGGCGACACCTAAGTCACTAAGCAATAAGCATCATCTTGAAGTTACGACACCGAAAAAGCAGTGCCTATTGCTTAGGCAAAGCTTAATTTGTTGATAGCTGTCAGTTTTTACTCATTTTGATTATTTTTTTTTTCTTTTATTTGCAATTTAAATAATTTACTAACGACGAGTACCGACAAATGAGGTTAGTATCTCTGCTGTGAAGTATGTAATACATTGATGTCTATGTAGTTTGACATAAAAGCACTAGATACTTCCAGGGCCAACATGCTGAACCTAAATGGAATAAACCTTCGAAATCTGATTTATGTTCTATTCAATAGAGAATGATAGATAGCTGCCATAAGTCGCCTTGTTGCGCGTGCATACTTTAATCAGTGTAGTGATTACGAAAACTAACCTTTATTGCTACTACCATAGGGTAAACATAACCGTAAAGTAGAGAAATGTTTTACGCCATAGACTATAGCTATGCCTCATTCTTAGCAATAGTCTTGGCGTAAAACAATTGGTTTTTTTTATACAACGACATGACAAACAAGCTGGCGGCCCACCTGATGGTAAGCGGTAACCGCCGCCTAATGCCGTAAAAAAGTAGTGGCTTAAGCCACATGGATCATGATTGTGCAAAAATTTTGCATATTATGTCCTTTCTTAGGATGTAATCTATCTAAATGCCAGATTTCATCTAAATCGCTTCAACGGTTTAGGAGTGCAAACGCAACGGACAGGCAAAGTTACTTTCTCATTTATAATATGTGTATGGATGTTTGAAATATATTTAGAAAAATATCTAAACTATAAAAAAATCATGTCCCGGGGCGGGAACTGTATTCGCGACCTTTCATAATCCAAATTAAATAATATTTGATTGGAAAGCATCGCTATGCGCTCATGTTACCAATCCAAGACTCCAATATCACGCGGACCATTATCAGAAATTCTTCAATAGCTCCAAAACCCAATTAAATCATCGACGCTTCAATCCATCGATCATGAACGCAAAACAAATCGGCAAATTAAAACTGCGTTTTTATCGACCATTTCACGCTCACCTTGTATAATTCATCGGAACAATCGATTCATGAATAAAGATCGATTCGGAGGGACGTAAACGCGAACGTACAATCTTGTAACAGAATAATTAAACTATGTTTAAAAGTACCTTACAAATATGGTTTTATTATATCAGGATAAGTATTTGATCCCAAACACTTGGACTCCCAAGGACTTGGCTTGCCAAACTGGTTTAACACATAGGTAGATGCCCGCCTGGAGCATATATTTTTTTCATCATATTCTTTCGCAGCAAAGACATTAAAATGTGAACATCTGAAAAACTACCATATTATCTCATATTACTTACACAGAACAAAATCTTTTCAGAAACCACGAGGTGTTCAAACACTCAGACAGTTATGACGCTAAGTACTCTAAATATAGGGTAATGAATTACACACAGCTTCTGTTTTTTCTACCATGACGTCATTACATAGTTCAAATCCATTGGTCTACTCATAAATAAAGTTTATTACAGCAATTATATTAACAACAATAATACAATTACTTCAACAGATGCATATCTCATTGCGCTATTTAAGTATACCAGACATAATGAATGGTGGCATTGATATATGTACGTTTTGGGCAATAACCATAACTTACCCACCTTATGATCTGCGTCGTGGATTTCATTACAGTCATTTTATATTTACGCTATACGTAGATCTTCTGACCTAGTCTTATTTTTTTATTATTTCATAACGGGGTAGCTCTTGTTCGTCATCTTACCCTATAATTGTAGGAGCTTTCCTACATCAGCTGTTTGTCTTGTGTTTGTGTTATAATTTGCTTTCAATGAGTCAGCAAACATGTGCAATTAAAACCCCACGGAGAGCAGTTCATGCTAATAACAAAACAAATAAAGCACCGATTATGAAACTGACCACCAGAGCGAATTTCTGTCTAACTTTCAAGGATGGAGGGATAAATTTCTCTAGAGATTTTGAAGGATGGAGGGATGTTTTCTGCTCTTCAGAACTTCTCTTAAAGTTTTAGACAAAGAGTATTGACCATCACCATCATCAGAATGAGACAAAGTTACAGTTAAGTTACAAAGAAAATCACCTCAATCATCATAAAACGATTCATCGACCGTCAAATTTTCCAAAAGCAAAAAGAAAGAACCTTGTAAGAATCCTCAATACCAAATGTTTCCGTAAATCCAACTGAAGATGCGTCAGCTACTAATAAAGTCTATGCGGAAATGGGAAATAAAAATGTTTTGATATAGTTTTCAGAAACAATTCACACTGATCATTGAAAATTTTAAACGTCTGTTGCGAATTAATTGAGGTATCACAATACGAACAGCTATGTGGATATGTATAGAAGCGTTTTATGAAGCAACGAATATTTTCCAAGGTTTATAAATTCTTATAATTTATTCTCCATAATTCTAAAATTAAGCTTGGTTATGAGCATTAAATGAAGTGATTAACAAGATGTTTATATGTGGACAGGGAAATACGAATACCAGTAAGACATAAAATATGGAAATATATGTGTTTGTTTATTCTATCTGATGTTTGTCGTATTTTCAATGTCTAATGTCAGGCGCATCTTAGTTTTCTAAATTCCTTTCGAATTTAGTATTCTATTTTGAAATTGCATGGGCTGTGATTGGCTCGTGATGACTGTCAATAATCAAATAGAATGGATTGATTAAAATCTTAAAAGGAAACGAAATCATGTTGATCGGAGCAATCGGAATAAGAAAGTAGATATTCGAGATTATTCCCTTCATTGTGAGCTGCATAAAATACCAGACAGAGAGAAAATAACATTTTTACGACTTTGAGCTCAAACTTCTTACATTGTTGCTACTGCGCAATTTATTGAGCGATCACGATTGAGATATCCACTGGAACCGATGCTTTTTTAAACGTTCACTTACTTTGCTTAAAACCTTCTTGGATGTAAGGATGGTGAAAGCTGAAATGTTTTGAGAGAGCAAAAAAGCTCAACATAGTTTTTGTATTGTGAAGGTTGCTTTAGCATCTACATTAGAAATATGTTTCGTTAAGCTCCAAGGACAAAATCAAAAGACAGCGCTATATTAGGAGAAAGAAGATTGCTCCTATGCTATCATATGCGATTTCTCTTTTTACAGTGTAGGCAACGTGTGAGTGGTGTCCAAGGTTCTACGAGCGTCTAAAGTATCTATAGGCTACGGCCGAGGCTGAAATGATATCATTTCTAAGCTGTGTTACCTAATCATCACCAGTCTATATACGTCCCACTGCTGGGCACAGGCCTTTCTACATGGGAGAAACACGTGAGGAGTTTGGGCCACAACACCACCACGCTGGCCTAATGCGGTTTAATGGGTTAACTAACGGTGTTTCCTATTAGTTTCAAATCTAAGAACTGCGGAACACAAGCAATAAAATCATTTTTATTATCATATTCTTTGAGAAAACACAGATAAGGATGTATACTAATATTATAAATACGAAAGTTACTTTGACTGTCCTTTAAGTTTTCACTCATAGGCAGATGAACCGATTAAGATTTAATTCTCACGGAGATAAATTACCTACAGCTTCAGAAAGGAAAATGGCTACTTTTGGCACGATAACCAGCATCGACGTGGGCAGAGACACGGGCTGCCACTAGTAATCTATAAAGCAGAAAGCTGAATTCAAAAACTAATTGACAATCATTAACAACATTGAGGTTTTCAATACAGACAATTTATTTCACAATAACGGATACAGTATGAGTCTTACGCCTATCATTATTCGGACTTTAAATTTTACGTTCAAGTAATAATCGTAAAAGTCTTGGAGCTTAAAACAGTCTTGTATACTTCAATGCCGACTATGGGTTGTTTCCAAAAGTGCATCTTCATTTGGAACTAGAAAGAAAACAAATCAAATATGAATCTTTATCCTACAGATTTTTTATAGCACATTTTTAATTTGAAAACGTTTGAAGAGCACTTAGTAATAAAAACACCTCCGTAACAGGTGCCGACATTGACTAACGCCGTTATAATATTGCAATTGCGCCGAGACATTGCGTCGCTTAGCACCTACTATCGGCTATATAGAAGCTTCTATCCCACCTTCCCCTTCCTATTCAGGAGCACGCGTACCGGTCTTTGGAGTCATCAAATCACTGTCTCCACCTGAACATCACACATAAAGAAATTTAGTACCTCGTTTCTTTGCCGTATTTCCAGAATTTGGAATTCTTCTTATAACATAGGTTCCTTCAAAATAGGCGCAAAACACCTTTTAGCCCGGCAAGGTGGAGGCGGCTAGAGCAGTGTCTAAAGTAAATTGCACTAGCTGTCTTCGCATTCGCAAAACATTTTCCGTGCTTTCTGTGTAAAAGAAAATATTCTTACCGCTTCACATCAGGTGGTGTTGAGTCATTTGTTGTGCTTTCCATTAAAAAAGACTGTTGACGGTACATTTTGAAATTATGTTGCAGCAGCAGTGAGTGATCATGGCTAGAAATATGTTTAGCATGAAGTAAAAAGGACAAAGTTTGACTTAATCTTTCCAAAACTGATAGTTTCGAGGCTATGCAATACCTCTTTCGTTACAAGCATTCATATCATAACATAAAGTCGTTTTCTAAATTTGTAAATCTATTTTCAATAGTTAAGATATACAAATATCCAACCAGTAAAATTACAGTTCAATTATGTCGTACCTGTGTCACTATAGTTACTTATGTTTATAGTAATTTTATTAATTTATTATTATGGTATCAAGCTAACATGTCAAATGGTAATATAACTCGTCGACGCTTACCAAAAGCCGACATTAAATCGGCACTCACGGCTTCAATTGATTAAATCAACATTTTACGATATCGCAATAGAATTGAACGAAGTATCGAGTTGGCAAAATGTCATGTTTCAAGTCAAGTAATTCTGTTCGAGATCACCAAACAGGTAATAAAATTATCCAGCGAAATAAAAAATTTTATACTTGCTCATAGCACCGCACTTTCTCTGGGCGCTATTGCCTACCCAAATCATTATCATCGTTACCAGCCTATATGCGTTCTACTGCTGGTCACAGGCCTTCTTACATGGGAGAAACACCTGAGGAGTTTGAGCTACAACACCACCACGCTGGCCCAATGCGGGTTGGGTCAAAGCGGTTGCAGTAACAACCGGGACCGGCTTATCGTGCTTTTCGAAGTAGTAGGAGCTCGAGATTAGAAACTTTGGTTGACTCATCCCGGGAATAACCATGGTGAAAGTTGCTTTGTTTTCGTAATCGAAACCAGAGCGATACCACTACGCCACCGTGTTCCTCACGCCACCCAGCTCCTCAGACCTATCATAATAGTGCAACAATATTATTGGAATCTCTGAATTTAGAAATAAAATTTCCTTCTTCACGCTGCTGCTGCTGAAAAGCATTAGAAGAGAGTAGAATTGACCCAAAATTCCATAAAAGTTTTTCTGGTGTAGAGATGCCTAGTGCCCAGCAGTGAGATGTTTATAAGTAGTTAATTGTGATGATGAGGAAAGCTAGGAAAGAATGGTTCTTTATGATGTCCTCGCTAACAAATAATATGATAAGGTCAATATGAATTGGCGCATTTTATAACATTATAGTGCTTCACAAATGAGTCCAAAAAATTATAAACGCAAAAGTGACTTTCAGAGTATTATGTTAAAATAAACACATTAAGTCCAGAAATGTTTTGAAATCAACATAATCGCCTTTATAGCCTTAAGTCTGAATGTAAACCACGCTAATAGGTATGTGAACCAATAAATCCTAGTTTAAAGCAATGTCCTGACTGCGCAGGGACACGCTGCAAATATGCGAGCCATGTTACATGCAGAGATGTGCATAAAGATGCCCTGTTAGGTAATTGGTAGCTACTGTTCTAGAGTACAACAGAGTAATGTACTTTTTAAACTTTTTTTATACAACTAGATGACAAACTAGCTGAACTAGTGGTAAGTGTAACCCGCAACAACAAAGAAAAAATCATTTGGTGCTGCAGATGCGTTGTCATACTGAAGCCTAAGATGAAATGCTTTCCATGCCCAGTATTACACTGGCTACCTTTCCCTTCAATTCGAAACACTGCGAACAGTTGAAATATAAAATACGGTATGTTTATATACCTATTTTTATACTCTGTGTGACACTGCACTGCTAAATACTATTACTATGTAACTAAATATTGTAACTTAATAATTGAAAACAGTGACTACACGAGTTTGTTGCCGGAATCTTCTCGGTAGTTCAACTTTTGGAACTGGTGCAAAATCAGACAGACTGACATACAGACAGACAGACAGACTGATACAGACTGTGAGGCTGACAGACGGACCGACAGACAGATAGATAGACAGACAGACCGATAGACAGACTGACATTATAACATTGTTAGCTTACGTAGATCCAGACAAGACAGAAAGACAAACATTATGACATTGTTAGTTAATATTATTTTTCAACACACTTCCTCATAAAGTGGCTCTAATCCCATGGCAATTAGGCACATAATGACACCTATAATCAAACTGTGACTTTTTCATTACTATTATTCACGAGTGAGTAATAGTTTTTTTTAATATTATTGGTTGAGTTACGCTTACATTTGCGCTAAAAAGCTATCCGCGAAAAGCACAAAAAAAAGAAACCTCATTTTTTAGTCTATGGCCGATGCTGCGCGCGCAGGAAAACTGATTAATTTTTCCCGCCATTACGAAACATTTTTCACAACTCGTCTCGTTTTCTCTTATGAGGTTATTTAGTTAGTTATTAATTAAGATGTCTGCAAATACAATTTATGAAGAAAATGATTTATGTTGTACACCGCCCGATATAAGATGTGAAGCCCAGAACGTTATGGAAAGTTTACTACCAGAAAACTCAAAGGAAAAATATCTATTAGCGTACCAAAATTTCATACAATGGCAGAACAACAAGAATACGCAGTCTTTTTCAGAAAATGTGTTCATGGCGTACTTTAAAGAATTATCTTCTAAGTACAGACCTAGCTCTTTGTGGTGTATTTACTCAATGTTAAAAAGTACAGTCCGAACAAAGAATGGAGTGGACTTAAAAACATACTCGAATTTGTCAGCTTATCTAAAGAGACTATCTAATGGATTTAGAAGCAAAAAATCAAAGGTTTTATCATCTGACGATATTGAAAAATTTATTAAAGATGCTCCAGATAACCAATATTTGGCTACAAAGGTTAGTTAAATTAATTTTAATTAAATATTTAATAGCAGCTTGTTGACTTTAATTATTGTTTCTTTTGTTTCAGGTTGCTTTAATATTTGGTGTAACTGGTGCCTGTAGGATACAAGAATTAACAAATATAACTGTAAAAGATATAGAAAACCATGGCCAGATGCTTTTAGTGAAGATACCTATCACGAAAAATAAAATACCTAGGTCATTCACCATACACGGTCCATTCTATGATATTGTTAAGAAGTATGAAAGTTTGCGTTCACCAAAAACAAAAAATGACCGTTTCTTTCTAAATTACCAGAATGGTAAATGTACCTGTCAGCCTATAGGTATAAACAAATTTGGTTATATGCCTAAAGAAATCGCTAAGTTTTTGGGTTTAGTAGATGCTGAGAGCTACACTGGACATAGTTTCAGAAGAACTTCAGCTACATTGCTGGCAAATTCAGGAGCTGATATAATGACTTTGAAGCGACATGGCGGGTGGCGATCTAGCAATGTAGCAGAATCATACGTAGAAGATTCCATACAAAACAAGAAGGAAATTTGTGCGAAAATCACAAAAAGAATTAAACTTGATTCTGAGACGCATCCTACTAGCGAAATACCAAGTACATCCAATGATTGGATTTCACCTACCTACACGAATAATGAACCATCACAAATAACAATAGAACATGAAAGTATTTCAGTAAATAATCTATCTGATGAGACCGCTATATCATCAAAAATAGTTAATTATAATTTTACTAACTGCACATTTACTAATTGTTTCTCTAAATAAACTTTTTATCTACTATGTAAAATGGTTTTTTATTTAAGTATTATTTTATTCAGAAGTGTGTTGAAAAACGTTGTATGATACACGTGTGTATTGATGATTACCGTCCTCGGCTCCTTAAGACCCTCGCCTGACGGCTCGGGCCTCAATGCGCCTCAGCGGTAATCACCAACATTACACACTTGTTCCATAATGTACTATTATGTGTTAGACATAAGGGTTTTTTGACAATTCGAAAGTGCTTCTTGGGGGGCCTAATTGAATAAAGATATTTTCATTTTCATTTTACAAACGACATAGCATCTATGTTATCACTCAACAAAAATTACTCTGCGTAATATAAGAGTTCCTTTTTAGTATCATAATGTTCTTGATGTAAATTAGTCTTCTGGAGTTAGTTGAAGGCATGTAGCAAAAACGGCCAAGATGGAGAACACTTGACCGCTCGGAAAATTTCCCTTTTATCCGTCTGGGCGTTCAGAGGTTAAAAGTCAATATGTAAAAATTAGCATCTTCATTAGTTCATCCAGTTTTTAAAATCACCAATGAAAAAATAAACTAGAATAACTAATACACATGTCATTGTGTTTGTAATCTCATTTCTGTTGACTTTTGAATATGATTTCACATTGATTGTCATTTCCTGTAAATTTGATGGTAAAATGTGAGTCCATATCACTCCATATTTTTTGTTGTTCTGACCGTTCCGAATGACATGTCTCTATATTGAATTCGAAAGCTTAAACTGGGTACTTGTTTATGATAATGTAGACATAAAATAAAATGTTACCTATGTTTTTGTAAAATATATCTATATTGTCGAATATAATAGCACCCACTTTAGCGTTATTGCGATTGGGAATTGCGAGGACAAGTTTAAAAATGTCACTTGCGGCTTTTTATCGTACGGCTATAAGCAAGTAAAGAGGTTGCATAAACATTTTATTACATTTGTACTTTTGTGGCGGCAACTGGACGTTTTTACGCCAATTATATGCGCTACGATTAGCTGTCGAAACGGTCGTATTATCCAATAAGGATTTTTATTCGAATTTTATGAACAACGCCCGTATTTGGTCGCGGTCGTTTTGACCCGTTCGACCATTTTGTAGCAGTTGAAACTTTCGTTTCACAACTGGATCTTTACGAGTCGATTTTGCTGTCTAAGAATTTAATAAATGTGTTTCTAGTGACGGGTTAATTTAAACTATAAATTCAGACATTATGCTCGTGTTACTTTATAGCTATTAGTTCGGACATTTCTTACATCTCTTGATTTTTATATAATATAATGCTGATTGATGTAGGCGCATTAAATGTTATAAAATGTTTACTAATTAATAATGCGGGCCATAACTGTTTCCTATTCGGTAAATCGATAATTATTTATTTGTAGCGCTGATTTTAAAGTAGCCAAAATCAGACACACTATTAATTGGTTTTAATAATATGTATCTGAGTCAGCCTTTATATATTGACGCTTAAATTCTTAAATTATGATACCATTAAAATAAAGTGTCATATTTTATTGACGAGATGTTGATAGTGATTAGTTTTATTGTATTTTTTGCAATTATTTTGCATATTAAAGCTATTACGTTCTGTTTTTATTCTTTGATTTATTGCACCAGATTTCTTTTTAGGATAATAACCGCTAACGAATATTGAGCCAATAAACTTGTTTATTATTGAGGTATGATAGTTTTCCAATATGTATTCATTAATTTTGAGAATATAATTTTAATTAATAGGACTGGTTGTATAACTCGTGTAGTTTGTAAGTAAAGCTAGTAAATATACCTTTGTACAGGAAAAAACATCATTTATTTTATCAGAACATGTTTTGTGTCTCCTACTTTGTTGGATAATGCCGTATTGATGTGATTCGTAAGAGTGAAATAAAATTGGCATTGCTTGATGTAATTTAAAGTCAGTAAAAAGTTCTTGGAATGTCGGTAATTTTGACTTCTTTATGTAACGAATATGTTGCTGGTGCCATTCCATTTTCGTGGCAAATCATTCTTGTAGGTTCTATTTTTTCAGATAATACTTAAAAATCATTTATTGCCGATATACTTATCGGAAACCTTCTTGATTGGAGACGAAAAGTATCGTGGTATTCACCACTCGAATTTTGAGAGAATAAAATTAAATTGAATAAAGAAAATAAAATAAAATTAGAATTTTGAAATTGCAGAGCTCATAGAGAACGTGTTACATGTAGAAGAGGGACTCGTCTTCGATCTCGTCCAAATCGTAGAATTATGGAAACAGATAAGAAGGCAGAGAACTTCATACCTAAGCAGTATTTAAAAAAAGGGCAAAGTTGGAAGGATAATTAGAAAATTCGATCCCAACTCATAAAATCATGTTAATCTGCCACTACAGTTAGTGGTCAATGCAACTTAATAGCAAATAGCAACATGGCAATGTACGGAACATAAAACATAACCAGATCCATCAATAGTCAAATTCAAATTGCAAAATAAGTAATGTTACAATTCGAATATTAACTAAAGACCTACCGTCGAACCGCTCATAAATCGTTCAGCTCAATAAATAAACACATACATCAGTTGTGCTAATTGACATTTACAATCAAATCGAACGCGGAATCGATAAATACTGGCCACGGGTGTTTCAACAGTGACAGATCGAGGTGAACTGAACAACTGTTTTTTGTTGGCACAAGGGATGAGCTTTGAGCGAGGCTTAACTTAATCCTCAAACTCTAATATTTGATTTTTCTAATCACTCTAGCCTTGCATTCCTCCAAGTTGTATTGCCCAAGGAAGACATCAAGAGGCAGCGAATTTTATTAGAACATTATTTTATTACTTTTAGGTGGCACAGGAAGCCATCTGATTGATGGGAAGTAGTTGGCCGTTGCAAAGATGATATATTATATCGTATGCATCTAGATAAAGACTGTAGTTTTAATTGCAAAACCATTAGACCAGCAGCATAGAAGAGAAGACATACTGCTTAAACTTTAACTTCTAATAGAAAGCTTTCCATCTATATCAAATCTTCAAGACTCTAGTAATGACCTTGAAATATTATGTTCTACCTGCAGCTACTGCTAACCTCTATCAATTGCACCAATCTTGTTTTTGACATCAAAATGACACCGGTAAATATTCATAATTCATTTGCAATTAAACGTCAGGCGGATAGAAAATACGAACCGCCACTAAAACATGTGCAAATGAAGTTGTTTAATTATTGCCGTCCGCTGGTTGAATGTGCCAATTTGTTTCATACAGTGCCACGCAGCAGGGGAACAATTTGAGGTCTTTACAGATAAAGTTTAAAGTGCAATAGATTTTTGAATAGTGGGCTGGCCACGTTGGTAAAAGAATCGAGACTCTGTTATAAAACCACTTTACCGAATCCGTCACTTTATCCCTAAATTGTTACTTATGGTGCCAGTAATGATGCTACTAATACTGGGACCACGTTCTAGATGACCACATGCGAGTAGTAAGGGTTAATTAGAAGTAAAATTTTTATTTTAAAATCGACAATTCGATTATTATACAGCGATAGTAGTCACGGGGATTCTGTCTCGTGTCTGAATGCTTTTCTTTACCCACCTATTTTGTGGGTTGGATCTGTTATTGTAAAGTGGTTCTATTTTAAGGGTCTACAAGAAAATATTAGCGTGGTTAAATACAAGCCTATTTTAAGTAGGTGAATAAATATTTCTGCTAGATGCAGGGAAAATTTTCGTAGATGAGGGGTAGTGGTTAGATGCGCAATCCTTAGGATGCGAGCGATGAGCAGTGGAGACTGAAAGAAGCTAATGTTAGTGATCTAATTAACACCTATCACATGATATGGTGGAACTTCCTACAGCAAAGATGCTATTCAGGTTCTTGATTTTCAATAATAAAAAACTCTTGATGGACTCCTGTAACATTTGCCACTATAGTTATTACGCAAGTTACATTAATATTTTAATATTGTATATGTCTGTTGTAGGTACACTATAAAATACCATGAAATGGGCGACAAACTGTCCAACCTAATTAATGTGTAGCACGTAGAATGACTAATTATCACGAACTAACATACATACACTATGATACACGCTTTCATAATATTACGGTGAACGTCCATTTATATTAACTGCTCATTTTGAAGTGTTTGCAATGTATTTGGATGAAAATGACAGTACAAGAAAGCGGCACGTGCCAGTTTCACGCAGAAAATTTGTCTGAAAACCAGCCAAAAGTTATGAAAGCATACAAGTCAACCTGTGTTAAATATGGTGATGACATCTGAATTAATTTTTATTTAATTAAATCATCATGAAAGCTTTCAGAGAAGTCGTTATTGACGAATAGTCCCGAACATGTTTCCGAAAACCATTTCACCGACTAATAGATCCCATAGATTTGTTTCACATTTATAATTTTCATCGAATGAACTGTAGACTAATGCATGTTTAACCAACGCATCGTTTGAGTTTCCTGCAGTTAACCGAATGAATATTAGACCGTAAAACCATTGACATTTTGTACAATTTCCTACTCCGCTTACTCGGCGGGTTCGATCCTCGCCTCAGGAGTATACGAGATCAGAGCTGTCCGCGGAAGCCCGACACGGCCGTGGTAGGTTAGAAACTGAAGAGCCATTACCTATCTATGTACCTATGGTTTTAAGGTCTAATATTTATTTGGTGAACTGCAGGAAACTCAAACGATGCGTTGGTCAAACGTGCATTGGTCTACAGTTCATTCGATGACAATTATAAAAGTGAAAAAAATTTATGGGATCTATTAGTCGGTAAAATGGTTTTATGAAACATGTTCGGGATCACCCAATATAGGTATACATGTATTATAAGCCTAGGTTCCTTGCATTACAAAAAGCAGATCTGTTTTGCTGCCATATTTGAAGCTTTGCAATTTTTCTTGCTGAAGGCTTCTAAGTCCTAAAACTAAGTTAAATCTTGTTGATATTTCGCGGGATACTTATATAAAATACCTTTTATAAACGTTAACGCAGATCCACATTAGTCATGGGCGTGATTCGTCCCGCCCGTTAATCTCATAAGTCGGCGCGACGACGGCTCAGCGTCGCAGGCGCATGTTTTGACAGCTTAATGCTTGATCCAAGAGACCACAGATTAGATTGAGTTAAGAACTGAAACTATGGTGCAGTATTCTAGAATTGTAAACAGCAAATTTTTTGCGAGGCTGAACATTTTATAAAATACATTACATCAGGATTTTTTTTTATACAACTAGATGACAAACAAGCTGATGGCCCACCTCATGGTAAGCGGTTACCGCCGCTTATAGACACCTGCAATAACAAGGAAAAATCACTTGATATTGCAGGTGCGTTGTCATCCTGAGGCCTAAGATGAAATGCCGTCCATGCCCAGTAATTACACTGGCTTTTCCTTTCCCTTCCTTTCCTTTCCCTTCAATTCGAAACACAGCAAACTGTTTCACGGCTGAAATAAGAAAGGCGGTGGTACCTACCTAGAAGACCCTACCTACGGGCCTACCACCTAGTAAATAAAGAAAATGATGAAAAATTTGTAATGATCCAGTTTTTTACATGTCAATTTTTACGTGTTTAACATAACTATCCAGTCTTTTACAGAGCTCCTAAATCTGCAGAAGCTACACTATAGATTCCTTTAAAAAACAGTGTAAAATAGATGTCAAACACTAAAAAATATCTTGTAAAAAACAAGTATGTTTAAAGTAATTCAAACGAACACCGGATCTGACGTCAGAAAATACAACCGAATACGCTATGCCATAAATATTTTTCACATTACCTACTTACATTTTTTATTTAATTCCCAAGATAGATATCTCACAGATAGTATCTCTGATTTGCATACAATGTAGTCTATGACCGGCCCATAATGCCGCAGGAAGCGAAGGTGATTATATCAAGTAACAAATGAGCTCTGAAGACGTGGAGGAAAACACACCGCTAATCCTCAGATGGGTTTATTTGTGGGAATAGTGTGAGTTTGAAATATATTTTATAGATATCGACATTTATAACGGTAAATCCACATTTTTCCGAATGCTGCAATGCTTTTAGCCTCGTATCGAGAAAATATAGGAACATTTTTTTATGAAAAAATATGTAAACTAGAAAACGACATGCCTTGCAGAAGAATATAAAGCCGCAAGTTTTCACAATACAGGGGGCTGATAGGTAGTCTTTTAGTCTTACGTTTTAACCTCAGGTTTGCCTTCACGATGTTGAAATTATCATATTTTATTGACTTCACCTCAAAATCATAATTCCTCCACACAGCTGTCATACCGAGACGCCCACTTCCTTCTCACAAACAATAATTATCATCTTTACATCAATATGAATGTCAACGTATAATAAACAACTTATAACCTAATACGAACATAATAAAAGACTCGTAACCATACACTGGAGGCCAATAAAACTAGCTATAAATTCAAAATTCATAAATATTTAAAAAAACCAATACTAAGTCGGACATCTATAAATTAATTTCATAAGTTTATTGATGGCATCGTTAAAAATGTGTTTGGCTATAATTAGTTGGCTATCGATTTCGCCAATTTATATATGTAAACAATATGCGTGACTAAAACGCAAATGAATTATTTAATGGACTCGACGATAGATGGCAGAAGTTTTGAAACAAGCCGTCGTACAGAAATAATTTTCGAAGACACCATTTTGTATAGTATTATTCATTAATTTAAAGATGCTAGACACAATTTATGGGTATGTGATTTAAGCAATTTATTTAAATTAAAAACAAATTACTTGCTCAAACTATTAGAGGGGACCAGTGTTTTGCTAATGCAAGTAATATTATTCGACTAAGATTTCTTCCTCTATAATTTATTACATTCATACATCATGCAGTCGGCTGATTAAGTAACATTTGAAATATCAGATTTTTGTAAACCTAATAAATTGCAACGATTATTAAAAAATGATCATCATGCGTAAAAAAAATTAAAAAGTAGAGAGACGAGAGAGCAGGGGGCTCGGTAGGTATACTTAAGTACCTACCTACACTACTTGAGTATTATTCTATGGATTCTATTAATTTTAATTCCGATGTGCTATGGAGCAGTAATGGGTCACTAGTTTTATTGAATTATTACATAACATAATTATTCAGTGTTGTACGGCCAGCGAATGCTGTGTTATAGACAACAGTATTTTGTAAAGGTGGTGTCAAATAAATTCCTATTTCATTTAATAAATTGCTGACTCAATATTGGAATTATTATGATATTTAGGAGTCAAGTCTGGACATGAATATAAAAGCTATCCGCTCAATCATTTTGAAAAATATTTAAATTGTATGTTAAAAATAGCTTCGAAAAGCTTTGTTTTGTGAGGACCAATACGATTAACCCAGAATTACTATCCCCTAACAGAATGATCTTATGTTGATTGAATTTCCATTAAAACTCTACTAAAAGCTAACATTGAACATTGGTTTTATTTTCGCGACTGAATTTGTAAGACATTAGGAAAGAAAAACAGCTATAAAACGCAACATAAAAACGTCTATCGTGCCCCATAAAGTATATGGTACAGTCGCGTGCAACCTGCGCGTGTTAACATGTAGCGATGCCCAGTTAATTGCTCGCCAGTGCACGCACGCTCAATCATCGAATGATTTGTGTGTTAAACGGTGTATCAATATTGTTGGCCAAATGTGTAAATCACGCGTCTGGTACAGGTGAACGCAGAAGATTTATGTATGTTGTTAAAAAAGGCATAAAAGCACTGAAGTGCATAAAAATACAGAAGAATGTGTATTGTTGCATTTCAATGTATGATTCATGTGAATAACACTTTTTATCGCTGTTTTGCGCATTTCATACAAATATCATCATTAATTCTCTATACTTGCTTTCTTTTACTGAAGTAATACGAGGATTTATTACGAGGGTATTTTTTATGCTTCAAAATCCTTATGCTTCAAGATCCTCATTGGTGGATAAAAAAATATCTAATAAGAAAAACGGTTTTTTTTGTAATAAAAAAAAATATTCAATTACCTATTTCATTCCATCGCTAGCTGACTGTAATGTTTAAGATTCCAAATATTATGGAGTCAATATTTTTTTTTAAAAGTAAAAAAGTGGATGAAGAAGATTAAACTATTGGATGTACATTATTAGCTTCTTCAGAGTTCAACTTATTCGATAACAGTTCAATTTTCACCAGAGGAGTCTAACAATCTAAAAGAAGGTCTTTGTTAGTTTAGGGTTAGGTACCGCTGATCCTTTTTTTCGGTTACAACACAATTCGTGATTGCACACCCATTGCGATGCCCGACAGGGCCCATAATCTGATCTGTATAATTATGTCTAATGTAAGTACATACTACATTATGGTTGCAATAAATGATTGAGATTGAGATTTAGATGATACAGATCTCAATGTGAAAGAGGATCTTCAGCCAAAAAGACTCGAAAATTTCGGAATTCATTTATGAGTAGTCTCTTAATATCGACAGCTGTAGAAGCAGTTTATAAAATATAAATATGCATCTATATGCAACACTGGAAGATGGAAGAGTCCAGAAATGATCGTGCCCATTCTGCTCTCAAGGTATTGGAGAAGAAAAGTTCTGCCGCCGCCAGGTCAAAAGCACGCAGAAATAGATTTTGTTTCTTGTAAGGCATTTGCCTTGTGTTTTTTCTTTTCTATATTATGGGTAAAAAGAGGTTTTCTATATTATGGGTTAGAAAGGTAGCTAAAGAAGTTGAAGCAGCTAGCCATGATTGCAGCTTGTTTCATAATGTAGCTATATTTTTAAATGCAATTCCCTTACCAATCAGTAAAGAAAAATAAAGTAAGTCAGGTAGAGAACAGTTGATTAAACATTTTTATTCAACTTTGGTACTTATTATTTCTACACTTACTGAACGATTTTAGGCCATCGACTCGTAAGTCTACCGAGGTCTTGTTCTGAGAAGAACGTGCAAGAAACTCTGCAAGGTTTGTACTTCCCTTTACTTCTCATGTTTGGCGTAGTCTTTGGTGAGGCGACTGATCTCCTCAAATTTTGTAGCTGTAGTAGCTGTAGTAATCGTGTATGTAGGGTTGTCTGTGTGGACACCACCGCCTTTCTTATTTCGACCGTAAAGCAGTTCGCTGTGATTCGAATTCAAAGGAAATGTAGCCAGTGTAATTTGGGGTATGGAAGACTTTTCTTCTTTGACACTAGCGACGACAACACACCTCAAATACCAAGTGGTTTTTGTCCTTCTTAGAAATTAAATAATATAACATCGGTTGCATTATTTCATAGAAATGTCATGAAATTATCAAATGAATAAGATGTTTTTGAAAGTGGCAAACCATTTCTGTGAACTAATATGGCCCATGTTTTAATTTATTGTCGTATTGACGGCACCACCCTGTATAGGTGACGGTAGTCGTCAGCTTGCTTATCATTTAGTTGTAAAAAAAATTGCCGTGTATTCTATAAATCATCATCTTCATCAGCCCAAAGACGTCCACTGCTGGACAAAGGCCTTCCCTGAAGATTGTCACGACGATTGGTTCTGCGCTGCATGCATTCACCAGCTACCTGCGACCTTCACCTGATCGTAATATGTATAATGTAATGAAAATAAAAATGTGATTTCAAGTTCTCTACGACGATAGATGACAGAAATTTCGGAAACAAGACGTCGAACAGAAATAATTTTCGAAGTCACCATTTTGTATAATATTATTCATTAATAATGATGGAGCGTTGTCAATATGAATGATAGCAGGCAATAACAGTTAACGTGTATGTTATTACGTGATGTTTCTTATACAAAGAGTATTAATTGTGTTTGATGAATTTAACAAGATTCGATTTCGTTGAAATGGAAAAATTACGAGAGTTCACGCCCGGATAATTACTAGGAGTCCGTTGGCTATTTTTTATATTATGTTAATTTTACTTTAGACAGGGACTATGTAAGTGTAAAAGTTGCTTAAATTGTAATTTATTTATTGTATTCTTATAATACATTTATTTATAACGCTACATTTTTATTATTATCGTAATAAAATCTTTTTTATATACTTTTAGTGCACTATCCCGTCACAACTTTTAATTATCATGCTTTCCTTTACCATAAGGTTGCTGTAGAGATTGTTACTGTTATTGTGATTAGCAAGATAGCACATATTTGATGCTTGGGAAAATCGGCAGGATGCTCTAGGTATCTTCTGCGACTTGTCCAAGGCGTTTGACTGTGTTGATCATCAAACATTATTGGGTAAATTAAAACATTATGGTGTATCAATAAACTCATTAAAACTTATTGAATCCTATTTGACCAATAGAATTCAAAAAGTTGTTATAAACAAAACTGAGTCTTCTGGTGCGCCTGTGCATATGGGCGTGCCTCAGGGTTCGATATTAGGGCCATTGCTTTTTTTAATTTATATCAACGACCTCCCTTACTTTTCAAAAAAATTGTGTGAGACGGTATTGTTTGCAGATGACACCTCACTAATTTTTAAAATAGACCGAACTAAAACTGACTTTGAGGATGTAAATAATGCCATTTCAAAAGTGCTATCCTGGTTTGAAAATAATAATTTATTGTTAAATTCAAAGAAAACAAAGTGTATTAAATTTACTTTACCAAATGTAAGGCAGGTTAGTACTCATGTTGAAATCAATGAAGAAACTATTGAATGTGTTGACTCTACAGTATTTTTGGGAATTAAGTTAGATTCTCATTTACAATGGTATCCTCATATCTCGTCCCTATCTAAAAGACTTAGTTCAGCTGCTTATGCTGTTAAAAAAATTAGGTCTTTGTGTGATGTTGAAACAGCAAGACTTGTTTACTTTGGTTACTTCCACAGTGTCATGTCATATGGCTTGTTATTGTGGGGCACAGCAGCCGACATTGAAGACATTTTTATTTTACAAAAAAGGGCTGTGCGTGCTATTTACGGACTCAAGCCACGTGATTCACTAAAAGATTTATTTAAAGAAATTAATATTTTGACCATTGCTTCTCAATATATATATGAGAACATAATTTATGTTCACAAATATAAACATACCTTTTCAAAACATAGTGATATTCATAACTTAAACACTAGATATAAAAATAAACTTGCTGTTCCAAGTTTTAGACTTCACAAGACAAGTCGCTCATTCATGGGGAAATGTATACACATTTATAACAAAGTCCCGCCAAATGTAACTGAACTGCCTTTTCACAAACTTAAGTTATATGTCAAACAAACTTTAATGAAAAAAGGCTACTATAAGGTCCAAGAATATTTAGATGATAAGAATGCGTGGAAACATTAAAATTCCAAAATGTTTTTAAGTTTATTTACGTGTAAGTATTATGACTATTAACCTCTGTATACCTATTTTGTGATTGTGCATTGTCAGATAGCTTGAAAATAACGATAATACTTTTGACATTGGGTACCTACTTTGTCGGTACGATGATATAGATTCTCTTCTAATTTTAATTATTTTTATCGCTGGGCGGCACTGCACTGCTAAAAGTTATATTTTTTTTAACTACAAACATTGTATTTGAATATTTATTTTAAAAAGAGTGACTACACGAGTTTGTTGCCGGAATCTTCTCGGTAGTTCAACTTTTGGAACCGGTGTAAATTCAGACATGACAGACAGACAGAGACTATGACGTTGTTAGTTAATATTTTTTTTGTGATAGTTGTAAAAATGTGTTTTTTTGACGATTTAAAAGTGCTTCTTTGTGGCCTATTTAAATAAAATATTTTTTCTTTCTTTCTTTCTTTCTTTCAAGAAGGCCGCTTTTTGCTTGTTTTTCTTCTCTGTAACTTTCCTTCTTGTACAAAAACGTATACATTTATTATCTACTTGACTTTTGTGTTCATTGTATAGACTTCATATTAAAAAGTGGTTTCATAAAAAAAAAAATCATATCCTGTGGCGTTGGCTGCTCTGGCCAGTCACAGACTGACAGCTGCCACGGACTTGGGATAACTCTATGGATTTCTTAAAGATTTTCATTTTATATTATTGCGTTATTATACCGACGATTCGATTTAGCTATCGCACTCATGTTTATAAATATTTAATAGATTTTTATAAAAATATCTAGATTAGAAAAAAATACTGTCTCCACCTCAACATCACGCACAAAGAAGTTAAGTAACTCGTTCCTTTGTCGTACTTCCAAAACATGGAGTACATTGCCGGCACATGACAATGTGTGATAGCTACTACGTATTGGAAAGCACAAAGTACAATGGTCACGGGGAGCTGTTGGATGCAGGCTGCGTAGAACCGTTCCATTTGGAAATCGATGAGGAAGGCCTTTGTTCAGCAGTGGACATCATAGGGTGATATGATAATGATGATGATATGTGTTCCCTACTTCCTATAACAGGGGTTCCTTCAAAAGAGGCGTGAAAGGGCTTATGGGCCGGCCAGGTGGAGGTGGCTAGAGCAGTGTGTTACAATCTGTCCTACCTGTCTTCGCATATGAACTCTTCTTACCGCTTCACATCAGGTGGTGTTGAGTCATTTGACGCGCTATGTAAAATTATGTCTAGGGACGGGAACCAAAACCGCGAGATTTGCAGACTTCTTATAAGGGTTGTATTTTTTTAGGATTGGTGACAGATTTCGTAAGCATTCTCTTGTAGTTTTTTTGTGTCCCTAACCGTATGCTGTGCTTCTGCACCTCAATACTTCTAAACAACGCCAAACGTATCAAACACGCATTGCCCATTCTGCACAACTAAAAGTTTCAATGTTTGTCATTCTTTGCCAGCACAATTATATTGCCTACTTCTTACAACACGGGCTCTTTTAAAAGAGGCGTGAAAAGGCACCACAAGGAGGAGGCAGCTAGACCTAGAACAGCGTCTTCATGCTTCATCAACTGTTTTCGCCTAAGGTCTCTTATCATCAGGTGGTGTTGATTCATTTGACGTGCTTTGTAAAAAAAGTTTTATTTACATCAGTTACAATTAAGAACTTGTACGGAACCTATATTTTTTAGCAACTCTCTCGTGACCATTTTTTCATCAACTGTCATATGTCATTGGAATTACAGCAATAATAGCTTTTATTACGTCGTGTACGTCTCATCACGATAATATATCTATATTGCCTTTAATTATATGACTTTACGGCTTGACTATACTTATACGTCGTAAATCAAAAACCGAGCACGCCAATTTGCATTTTAAAATGTAATAATAGGGTGCAATATTGCAAAGCCAGTTCAGTGCCATATAAAGTCTGTTATAGCTTTTGACCTTTATTGTACAGTGACACGCAAGGCAACAAAGATGATAATTAGTTCAAATTTGACTTCACAATGGTTGTTTTAAAATGTCCCTTTGTTTTTAAAGTAGACAATAATGGAACTGACATTAATGTTCCCGATGGTGTTTGTGATGTCGACGGCAAAATGAAGTGAACATTTAATTTTATGACAGTCTGTAAAGTACGCACCCAAATTATTATCATATCAAACACAATAGATTTTCTATTGTATGCGAACGCCGGCGGGCTAGTAGAGGTGAAAGGTTAACTCCTTTGTGACTTTCTGTCGACGGAACGCGCTCTCTCTCAACCGATACGAGCCGGTGTCCCTCAGGGTTCTGTGATATCTCCCTTATTATTTTCACTTTATTTGAACGACATTCCTAAGACCCTGAACGTCAAACTCGCACTTTTTGCGGATGACACAGCCCTTTATATGTCGCATCGAAATCGCAAATTTGTTGCCATATAACACCAATCTGTCGCAATTACCTTAGGCGATTGGTTCCGTAACTGGAGAATCGAGGTAAACACTGACAAAAGCACTGCTATTTACTTTGTCGTTTGTTGTCCGCCCCTGTTATGATATGACCTACGCTAGCGTAGTATTCGCCCATGACCCAGTCAAATCCCTACATAGACTACAGGTTATACAAAACCGTTTCATGCGCATGGCCGCCGGGTGCCCCTGGGTATATGCGCAATGTCGATCTCCATTGGACCTCCTAACTCACAACTAACCTCCTAACTAACTAAACTCACTCATTGTAAAAGCCTTCAACTATTCTCCTGATGTAAGCGCCCCGACCCGTTTACGTAGACCAAGGAAGGTCCTCTATGACCCTGACGATCGCAAGTGCCCTCACACAAACAGGCAGATCACGCACTAGCCACACTTTTTTATACACCGTGCTCGCCGTACAAGGGAGCGAAGACCCGGTCTACTCTCGTCACGCTTTACCATGTACAGACACGTATCTTGGCGCTTCTCTCCCGTCCCTCCTCGACACGACTCACCTGAGCTGAAGTCCGAGCCTTTAGAGGCACCCTCAGGTTTGTCGCTCACTCATGGCTCGAGCGCCCTGGAGACTCTAAGCGTCAGCTTAAAAATCAATTAAAAATCCTGCTTAAAAGTCGATTCAGAAGGAGCAAGAAACTTGGTGTTTCCAAGTTTCTTGCTCCTTCAAAGCCATCTGCGCCCAACAGCAATAGTCAGTCCAAACAAGTATACATTAGCTACCGTTCCCATCAATCCAAACACCGAGCATACGAGCCTACTACCTAGTATGCACCTTGTTCAGTTAGTTGCGTTACTAGGTGAGTTTCTAGAAAAATACCTCAAAGACCAACCTCTCCTGAATGTATGGTTATTTATGTATATTTATTTCTTTAATGACCATTTTAATAATAATTCCATTTAAGGCAATACATAAACATTAAACAAGTGTTATTAATAATCAATTATTTATAATTATGCAAAGAATTGACCACAGATAAGCTTGATTTATGTAATCAATTCAGCGCTATTATTGATCTGTCATAATGACTGAGTGAAGCTGTGCTATTAAAATTGTTTTTTTTTATTATAACGTTTATAATAAAGGTATAGTACCCACTGTAACATTGAGAGGCTTGTTTCAATTTACGAGTTTCAAAAATTCATCTTTAACTAAACAGGAAGCAAGGGGACCGCTCTAGAAAACAAAGGTAAAGTAATTTGCAATACTGCTTATTTACAATAGTCGCAAAATTGAAATATCGCGCCAGCAGCGGGTTCTTAGCTCTGCTGCACGAGTGCAGTCAAATAAATGTGTAGTAACTTTTTTCCTCCTATAACATGAATCGTATCCTTTGTCTTCTTTTTAATGTCCTCCATAAGCCTTTGTATCCTTCTCACTTACGCCAGTGCTTCTCCTATACCTAGTCTCCCAATAAACCTTGTCTCATTTCCGATCCATTCTTGATTTTCCTTCCCATACGTCTGATTTCTTATCCTGTTCGTTTTCTGTTCACGCCGTGAGATTGTGGAACGCACTAGTGTCCGCTATCCGAAATTGTGAAACTACATCGCTTTTCACATCTCGAGTTAAATCACATTATCTTTTAAGTCTTTATTCCTTCTTTCACTTGTTTTACTATTATTATTATTTTGTGATTTAAGTTTATATTTGTATATCTTTATGAAAGCATAAGTTTAATACATATTATTTATAAATTCGTTTTTTTTCGCACTTTCAATTTTTTTTTCAACAAATCGTTCTTAAGGTTACCATAATTGTTAATCTGTCGTTCCCCTTACCCCCCGTTATATACGAAACCACTAAACTCGTACATAAGCCTTTACTCATTCTTTAAAAATTTAGGATAACCTACAGATATTATAAGTGCCGTAGGTAACTGTTATTTAAAAGACGATCAAACAGTAGCTTAAAAACTTTCATTCAAAATTTCATAATCAATTTTCTAACGAAATTCGCCCCGTGGCCTCTGGTAAAAATGGTCATAATAATTATGATAATAATCTAAATCAGACTCGTGTTTTCTGCAACAAAGTCTGGTCAATTCTTTGAAAAATCACCGACGTTTGACGGCAGCTACATTACCACAAATGCATAATATAACGAACCTCTACTGCTATTAAATATTATTCACAAATAAACATTACAAGTTGCTTTCAGCTCAAACAAGCTGTATAGGTATAGCGTTATGTTCGTTAATAATTCAATCGAATATTCAATAAAATTCGTCCCACGTTATATGATATTTACATGAGACAGAACGACGATTGGTACAGTATCTCAAGTTGTTTTTGTGAATAGCCAAGAATTCTAATTGACACAATTTTGATTCATTTCATTTGTGACTAGGTTTATACTAACCTTGGTTTAAATTCACCTATATAACTGACTGAGGAATTTCAACCTGCGTTTAATACAGAGTGCAAGGGGATTGCTCCCATGGAGGCAGTTGGCAGTACCTACTGGCGATTCAAAACACGACCTAATACTTATTATGAATTTTATTTTGAACATTATCATAAATGTGTGAAAAATCTAGATAGAAAAATATCGTCGCCGTAGAGCGAAAGATCACCAAGTCGACATTCGGCCAAAAATGAGTTAGAAATGTCATCCCACCAACCAAATCAAACCAAATTTTCCCACAATTTCAACCTCACAGCCATGTCTACACGTATCATACTTTTAATTTTAGATATCACCAATTCTATATTTGGACTACAACACATTAGTCAAAAATTAATTAACTAATTTGCTTTAGCACTTTATCATTCCCGTGGAAATACAAATCTGTACCTAAGTCGAGTGAAACTTTAAACCTTCATAACTCAAAACAAGTTTAGACCTATTTAGTGACTTTTCGCTCTGCGGCGACGATATATACACTAGAAAACTTCACGTAATGAGGCGCGGCCCCGTAGGGGGTAAATGTTTCTAGTTTACATATTTTTCTATGCAAAATATTTTAAATTGCGAAAAAAGCATTCCATAGAAGCAAATCGATTTACTATAAAACAGCTGATGTTTTTTTCAACATGTCTCTACGAACTCCTGCAACGTCATCTGACATTTTTCGACACCAGTTCCCTTACACTCTGTATTATTCACGTCAAAAAAGGATTTCCACGACGGCCGGAAAATGCTGCCTGCGATCGTAGTCCACCTTGTTTATCTACAGCCTGTATATTATCAAAGAATATAGTGTTTTATAGTTTCATAATGAACCTTAAAAAGAACTACTAACCTTATTATCATCATTAAATCACGTCAGAAAAGATGTAAGTACAGACGGCGACAAAACAAGTGTAACAGTTGCATTACACCACTTGTATTAGATACCAACGGAGTAGGGTCTCAGGGTCAAACTGTGGTGTCGACTTAGCGCTCAATACAATTTTTCACCTTGAAAATACTTAAGACATTTAAGAGAACCTCAAATTTAAAAGAGTTTATCATCCTCATTATCACCACTAGCCTATTCACATCCCACTGCTGGGCGCAGGCCTTCCTGCACGAGAGATACACATGAGGAGTTCTAATTTACACTTTGAATTTACAGCCGTACAAATACAAATATATTATATTTGAGCCATGAGTTCTTACGGTCGAAAGTGACTTGAGGTTAATTGTTTTGTCAGTGTCCAGTTTCATCATCATTTCACTAAATACTTCGATTGAACATAATATTATATCTCCCCTAGTTGTGGATCAGAAATCAAGATGGCCGCTACATGCTACGTCATCAGGTGATCCCCATACAAGAAACCTTTAACCCAATGGAAAAAAAAGTTTGCCTATAATTGCAAGCTACTGTACAAATTCATTTATCATGGCCGCAGCGATATAAAACGGATTTAAAAGCCCCACTCTGTATCTCGACGATTTATTGATATGTAAATCATTTTAATTGGTGCCCATGGACATTTTTTAGTGTAATTGGCAGTTCGGCCATTTTTCATTTGGCCGACGTGATTTTTCTGCTGATACGCGTACAGATGTGGCGAATTTGCGTGGGTATGTGAAATGATATTTTTTTGAATTATCAATATGAAAATTTGTCAGTTTATTTTTGTGAGAAACAGAAGATCGTTGTTAATGTGAAGAGATCCAGTTGTGAATTATTTGGTCGTAAAGCTGCTACCACATAATTATCATTATCTGTTGAAGTAGGTAAAGTTATAACTCTGTCTGTTTGTGAACTTTTTTATTTATTTACTTAAGATTTTTTGCACGCAACCTAAATAGTCTAATTAGGTATATTACTACCTACTGGCCGAGTAGTCGTACCTCTAACTGCAGGCTAATAGGCCAGGGTTCTTGGGTTCAGAACAAATAAAAGCCGATCAACTCGAAAGGGTACACTTACTCATCAATTGAAATTATGAGACACGTGTATAACAGTTTCCAAAACTTCGAAAATCTTATTGTTATATTCAATTGAGAAGGAGTAAAAGCACTTAAGATATTGGTTTCCCAAAACTAAAAGTAACCAATTATTTATTTATTTAAGTAAAAGCTATAAATTTAACGATCATAGTAATGAGAAACTGACTACTGAAAGAGTACAATTTCAATAAAACCTATAGCCACAGTTCGATAAGTCTGTAGAGGTCCCGCAATATTTCTGACGTAAAAGAAAAATTTATGTCCATACTGGTATTTACAATAACATCGTACGACCGTTCGTTTATTGTCGATTGTCACAACTGCTCCGATCGTTAAAAATATCACGTTGTTTTATCCCGTCACGATATCAGTTGAGTAACTGCGATTTATTACTAGTTTATTAATGGTTGAAGTGTAGGTGCTTTGTGAATGGTCGTGATGAATATAAGACGGACGATGAATGATGACATGACAAAATTTGTTAATTTGCCAAACTAGATGGTCCGGTAACATTGACAAAAACTATCAATCCATTGACAATAATAATATTCATACTCTCATCTCACCCAAAGTATGAATAACGGAGAAATAACAATAATTGTTCCGTTAAGATACCTCCTTGAACTCAGAACGACAAATAACACAAAAGCAGTAAATAGTAAAACCTTGAACTGATTTGAAATAAAGGCACTTTATTTCTAATAGGTGATAGGTTATTTGATTAGTTTTGAAGCTGCGAGTAACTGGCAATAATTATAAGTGACTGTCAATTCAATATATATCCTTCAAGGGACCTGTAATCAAATTAAAAGAGACATTCCGTAATGCTATTATAATATTTATACCAAAAAATCAGTAAAATTATGTATTTTGAAGCTTAATGTAATACACAACAGTTAAATTTCTTATAAAATATCTTAGAAAATATCAAATTCAGCTCCTTGTGGCATTCTAGAGAATTCATTTATCAGAAGTACTAGATCAATTTTACGATATTATTGCATGCTATGTGCCAATAAAATCGCGAGGACTTGCCGGTATGTTTTCGGAATCAGAGCGTAATTAGGTTGACAAAAAAGAAATTAAATTTATCTTTTGCTGAATAATTTTACACATTGGATGCCAACGTGTCACCGTAACACATTTTCAACTCTTTTTTTTATGAAATTTATTTATTTATTAAATATTGTTTTTTAATAAATTAAATTAACAGCAACAAAAATTACAGAGCACACAATACATCAAGCACTTCACGGATGTTAATATTTCATACTTACCGATTGGATCGATCAAAAATAATCTGATATAAAAGGCCAATGCCCAGTTAGAATAACATCTGAAAAAATGCAAATAAAGATGATCAAAAATATTTTTCTAATACAATTACCTAAAAAGGATTTTTACGACGTAACGGAATATTTGATTGATAGAAGAAATCGATAAATTAGAAAAACTGAAATAAAGTTTTATTACATTGCGTGCTGTTCGTCCTTTTGTTTCTTACTAAATACATACCAATGTGGTGGGATGGCTTCGCTAAAAATATATTTTAAAAACACATGATTATGTACACACGACAGCACGTCAAGTGTAACAGTTTCACTACGAAAGCCGCCTCTATTACGAACGCAGTAAGGGCAGTCCAAGGTCAAACTGTTACGCATGATGTGCTATCGACTGTACCATGATTCTTGCGCGGGTCGTTCGTACATTTTCAGTTGATAAACTACTCGAAGTGTATTGCACCATTTCGCTATTTAAGCTGCAGGAAATTTATAGTGCTTATTCAATTGCCATACTGTTATGTGCCGAGAGGCTTATTGGTGTGAGCGCTCTGGTTCCCATTACGAAAATAAAGCAACTTTCGCCATGGTCGGTTCCGGGATGGGTCAATAAAAATATGTCATCTCGAGCTCCTCCGTGCTTTGAAAGGCACGTTAAATAAAAAATAAAATAAAATATCGTTTAATTCAGACAATTTAAAAGTCCATAATGGGTTAAGCCGTTGGTCCTGGGCCTCGATCGCGCTAATTTGCATTGTATTTACCAAAGCAAATGTGAAACGTTCCCTTGCGCACAATTTGTGTTGCGCGAAACATATAAACGGCCACCAATTAGCTGTTTTTTCGAAGCATACATTGATTTCTTTGATTATATTTATATTACATATTTATTAAGTTCAAATTACATAAATTAATAAAATAAAAACTTTCTAAATTTAGTAAATATATCGATCAGTTTTTGACAGCACCTAAATACAAAGACGTTACTATGGCAACCATCTATGGGAACGTATTTTCCGCTGTCCTACAAACATTTTTGACAAGTTGCTTAGGCACTAACTTAATCAAGAACGTGCGACCGGCAGCGGAAATTACGTTCCTTTAGATGGTTGCCATAGTAACGTATTTGTATCTAGGTGCTGTCAAAAACCGATCGATATTTTACTCAATTTAGAAAGTTTTTATTTTATTAATTGATGTTATTTGAACTTAATTAATATGTAATATAATTATAATCAAATATATCAACGTATGTTCCGAAAAAACAACCTAATTGGTTGGTTTCGCGCAACACAAATTGTGCGCAAGGGAACGTTTCACATTTGTTTTGGTAAATACAATGTAAATTAGCGCGATTGTAAACGCTTTAACCCACCAACCCGCATTGGGCCAGCGTGGTGGTGTTATGGCCCAAGCTCCCCATCACTACGAAAGCCGTTTCTATTACTAACGGAATAAGGCCGGTCTCAAGGTCAAACTGTTACGCTTGATGTGCTGTCGACTGTAAAAAAAATAACACACTGTATAATCGTAAGCAGTTGTTAAGCTTCATGCTCAATGTGTTGAATTAGACCAGCTGCTGCAGCACCTCATGCTATATTTCATCCAGCTTTTTGCAACGGCAATTTGCAATTACAAACCTGTCAATATGCTTATACAATACTTCAAAACACCACCAGTTTTACCTTTTTCGCTTAATTATTTAACGCTACACGAGCCTTAACAGTTACATTGTAACTAATGACACTGACGTGATCAATTATTCATTCATTTAAATCGATGACTCCGATAAGGAATTGCTAATTCATTGGTTTCAAGTAACCTTAACGAAGCTTAATCGAATCTTTTGATCGAAACTTTAAATAAGTTAGGCTATTACGAAAGAGCTTGGCATGCAGTTTGTGCAGTTAGTTCTAAAATTAGCACTGTACCAAGGTGTGTATGGAAATAGAGGTTTTACTGAAGAGAAAAAGAATGCAATTTTAAAGAAAGTTAACGTCTGAGGATTTAGAGAAGGCTTAAGGGTAAATAACTAAACAGCAATTGAATACATGATCAAAAATGTTTCATCGATTTTGTGCATGAAACTTGAAAATGTTCAAGTCTAGCACTATTTAACTGAAGAAGACTTAACTAGGGAAAGCCCAAAGTAAAGCCATACTTCTCTTATATAATACTACTACTTATCTACAAAACCATAGCCATATCTTACCGAAGCAAAGAGGATTTGTCCTGTTTGCCACAATTTGTACAAGACACGTGAGGACGAACGTAGCAGTTTTTTTTCTCTTTACCTTTGTTTCGTATCCAAGTGGTCACGTTTAAAGATGATTTTGGGTTTTCCCCAAAACAAAGCTTAGGTAAGTCTCAAATAAAATTAAGAGAATAATATTTCAATGTTATTGTATGATTTATTGGCAACTTTACAATAACAAAGCTATTTAAAGAATTAGTCAGTTAATCTAAACCCACGCATAAAAAACAAAAAATGCCACTGATTGCTTCATCACGTTTTATCCCAGGATTATCTATTATCTCAGAACAACTATTAATATCAAGTATATGTGCACGCTTACAACTCGAAGCGTAAAAATAAAGCGATCGATCAATTAAACCAAAACAACTTATCATTCCACCAAAAAACTCACGAATCCATTATACAAGCGCATTAACAAACAAATGTTCACACTTAACCTTTTCTTTCGGGCTCAAGATATACATCTTTTGGCGAAGGCTCATTATTACGAGCCAACACACTTCCTTCTGCACTTGAATCCACTTTAACAGAAAAGTCACAAAGTTGAAATTGCTTTAGTTTTGGATTTCGCTTTGTTTGTTTGTGGTTTAACACAGGGGGGTATCTCAGGTGTCGTGGAAAACTTAATTTATGTTAAACTCGTCCGTGAGGCGATTATTTAACCGGCGGCCGACGATGGGACGGATAAGAAAGATTAATTGAGTCAGACCCTGGCTAAAAAATGCGAGAACAAGCGACTGGTGTGGTTATGTCCACCGAAATAACGTTTGAATATAAAGACTTGTGTTCACTAAGCTTGACGCGACAGGGTTGCTCGATGTGTAGTCCAACTAGTAGTGTGATGATGTGGAACCGTTTAGCGTGAGTTGAGTGTCTGACAATACTCTGTTCCATACGATATCATAGTTAATTTTACGTCAATTGTTGCTTTTTTATGTTAATGAACGTCAAACTCAATTGATATTGCAGGCGCGTTGAAATTCTGCAGCCCAGAGTTTTTAATGGCTCCTGCTCTGTTCTTACACTGCTTGCGCCTAGCGAGCTTATTCCCAAACCTATATTGACAATGCAAAGTATTGTAACATAAAAGAGATATTGTTTGATTTCCCACTAGATTTCTAAGCGTCTCTACTTCACAAAAGATTGCAGGAAAGACTACATTTTGGTGTAGTCTTTCTGCCGTGACTAAAGTCACCACCAATTCAGGGTGAATTAATCGAAAAAAAAGGCTATACTACTGATGCTGTGAAAGGCATGTAACTGTTGTAGAAATTATTCTTTGTGGTGTAGTCTATCGTTGAATAAGTAGGTAGTAGACACAGACTACTAAGGGGATATGGTAGTAGGTATGTCAGCAAAAGGGTTTCAATATTTTTGTATGAAGAATGCCTAGCCATTTCGATTTATTTTTCAAAATGGCGGTCACGCATGAAACCTTCATATATCGATAGTTCACTTGATCACTGGATTGACTAAAAAGCGTGACGTTTACAAGTTATGAGCTGTCAAAGATGTACTGTGGCGCCACAGAATTTAGAGTTCATTTTTAATACTCAATATCTTAATAGCAAACCATAATACACAATTAATAAAGTTAGATAGATAGGTACAAGTTTTGGTAATACCCACTTTGTAAATAAACAGTTCAAACTATGCTGTTTTAAGAAAGTAGAATCAAATTTAAAATTGCATATTTAAAGTATCGTATATAACCATGATGCTGATGCGATAACTAGAGGGTCACTCGATAATTTAATGATACACAATTGCCAAAGCCTTTGATCGGGTCTGGTACCGGGCTCTTCTCTACAAGCTCCTGATATACGGACTACTCCTTCAGCTCTGCAACTGGATCGCCGGCTTTCATTCACCGGCTGCCCTGGAGTTGGGTGGATTAAAATCGAGAGCGGAAGAATAAATCCTTGAAGTATAAATTGAGTTCAACGTGGTTTTGAACCTTATATCTGAACGGGAATATAGTAACATTGTTGGCTTCACTGCTAAGAAAACACTGGTGGCCGCGATTACAGTGAAAATGTCGCAGTTCTTTACCTTCCCTCTTTTCAGTGCACTGTTCTTTCGGCACAGGGCTCCATCAAGTTGCTCGGAGATGTGGGAGAGAACAAAGTGGATCGATTTTTTACGCCTAACAAATATGCCTGCTCTTAAAAACTCAGGTCCGGTCTTGCGTGTAATATTGCTCGCACTAGTGGGATAGCTCCGCTAAGTACCTCTTCGATGCACTGAACAGATTGCAGCGTCGTGCCGTCGGTATTATCGGCGATGTAGAGACTACGAAAAACCTCGAGCCTCTACGATTCCGTCAAGACATTGCGCCGCTTAGCGCCTTCTACTGTCTATATCATGTAGACTGCTCTAAAAGAGTTTTTGACCTTATCCCATCTTCTTCCTTCCCACTCAGAAGAAGTGTCTTTGCAGTCATTAATTCCCTATCTTTATCTCAACATCAGGCACTAAGAAGCTTACTAATTCTTTTCTTTGTCGTACTTCCAAAACTTGGATTTTTTTGACAAGCACTTGTGTTCCTTTCTTATGAGTTCGTTTCTATAAAAGAGGCGTAAATCCCTTTTGAGCCGGCAAGGCTCTTCACCTTGCCGGCTTCGAATATGGACTTTATCTACTTACTGCTTTTAATTTGGTGTTGACTGAATTACTGTAATTTGTTTAAAAAACCTACAGATCGGGAGGTCTTTCTTCTAATAAATTTCCTAGGAAAGGTTGAAAAAATTACGCCAAAAAGGCGGCTGCTGCTCTCGAAGAAACCCAGAGCTTTAGTGAACTCATGGCTTAAGCTTTTGGATATTTTATTGTTAGAATCCAAGTGAAGTTGTGTGGGCTGTTGTATAGATACGCGCTTGTTATTGTTCACACCGCGCTATTGTCTTTGAAAGATCGTAATTTAACATAAATTATTGTGAATAGGTAAGAGAAAGAATCATGTTGTGTTATAATTTATTTAGTGAAAATGTTAAACACTTGAAAAGTGACTTGCAATCTAACTTAAACTTATTGTTAAAATGAGATTAAGTGATGTATTTTAATACCTGAGTATTTTTACTTTTAATGTTTCTAGAAAAAACTTAGGCATTGCATTATTTAATATTTCATAAATATTTGTGCCGAAAAATATTTAAAATTAGAATTGAAAGTTAATTCGATCGATATGTGTGGTTTTTGAAGTCTATTTTAATTTTATAATTGAAGCTAATAAAAAAAAAACATTTTTTAAAAATAACTCCACACTCTACCAGACATAGTTTCGCCAAAACAAACAAAACAGTATCGCTGTTGTAGTGTGCTGTACTATGACGAGTAGGGTCTTCAGGATTCTCCACAGGAAACGCTTATTGAGACTTAAAGTGGCATACAAGCCACGATGCTAAGTATAGGCAACGCCTACTTTTCTGAAAATCCAACCTTTTTTCAAAACTTCATATTTAACAGTATATTTTTAACCTAAAAGTATATCCCTTATCAATAAACTGTCCATGAACGCATGCAATTGTAAAAACCGGCCAGGTGCGAGTCGGACTCGCGCACGAAGGGTTCCGTACCATTATCTATAAACAAGCGTCTTCGTGTTGCCGTTATAAACATCGAGCAAAAGAATTACGTTTATTCTGTATATTAGTACTAGTATCTGTTGTTATAGCGGCAAAAGAAATATAGTACATCATTTGTGAAAATTTCAACATGTCTAATTATCACGGTTTATGAGATACAGCCTGGGGACAGACGGACGGGCGGACAGCGTCTTAGTAATAGGATCCCGTTTTACTCTTGGATACGGAACCCTAAAAATATGGTTTTCATTAATTTTGCAGAATAATTAATCTCACCAAAAACATTACATGTAAATAGTTTGTTTCAAGTCTCGCAACGCAGTTATTATACTACAAAAAAGTTTTGAGATGTGATGGTAAAAATCAAGTCGGTTATTTTAGTCAGTTTTTTATACAAGTAGATGAAAAACAATCTGACGGCCTACCTGGTGGTCAGCGGTTACCGCCGCCTATAGGCACCTGCAATAACAAGTAACAATTACTTGATATTGCAGGTGCGTTGTCATCTTGAAGCCTGAAGATGAATGATGCCCAGTCATTACACTGGCTACCTTTCCCTTCAATCCGAAACACGGCGAACTGTTTCACGGCTAAAATAAAATAGGCGGTGGTACCTACCTTACCAGCCTTTGTATGAAATATTATAACATTGGCTGGGTTATTTCATAGAAATGTCATGAAATTATCAAATATGTTTTTGAAAATGGGAAAACATTACTATGCACTAATATAAACCTCCGTTCTATCCTTAATTTTCCTTCCCATACATCTGATTTCTTTTCCTATGCCCTCTCTGTTCACGCCGTTATACTGTGGAACTCACTTCCGTCCGCTATCCGTGATTGCGAAACTGTATCAATTTTCAAATCACGAGTTAAAGCACATTATCTTTCCATTCTATAATCCTCTTTTTACTTGTTTTATTTTTATTATTATTTTGTGTTTTAAGTTATATTTGTATGTATTGATGGGAATTTTTGTTTATGTACATATTTATTATTTATTTATTTAATTATCATGTTTATTTTATTTTAGTACACACCATTTCTACCATTATTTATTCATTCTCCTAGTCGTAGGGCTGCTGGAAGAGATTTCTTTTAGGAATAAGCAGTTCCCTTGTACTCTGTTGTCCTTGTTTATGTTTTCATTGTTGTTTTTTATTGTGTGTACTTAAATTGATAAACAATAGCCCATGTTTTAATTTGTTGTCGTATTGACGGCTCCACCCTGTATACAGATTTGGAAGCGTTGATTTACGCACATATTTTCAGATGTGTGCCAAAATTTAGGTGAAACATACCACAATTCACAACAAACTGTTGACTGTACTATCAATGCTGTAATTACGTATCACATGCTGTTTAATATTCTTAATTTTTGATTTTAACATTATTATAAATGTTTGAAAAATTACTTAGTAATTAAAATATAATAAAACTAGAAAAATTTTTCACATCCTGAGGCAGGAAATGCAATGCAGGACGTGAAATTCTTCTAGTTTTATTATATTTTAATTACTATGCTGCTTAATTTTACGTTGCAATAAGTGTTGTCACGACAAACCACTCACATGTTTTATTATTAAGTCTACGCCATATTTTAATTACCAAAACAAGTTACTATACACCGTTGGTTTTCAATTAAATTCTGCGCTGTAAATATTATCGAGGTGAACGAAATCGAAATGGAAAGTTGATGGACAGAGATCTGATATAACATGGCAGTTATAAGGTGGTAATAATTCGAGATAATTATTCGTAATAATGTCTGGTAATTATACCGGGTCAGTTCCTTTTATTTCAGTGGTAAATAAAGCACCAAAATTATTCTCAATTCTCAGAATGCTATTACTTCATAGGTAAATTAAGCACTAAAATGATTCTCAATTCTCAGAATGCTATCAAAATATCATAGCTTTTTCGCCCAACATCAACGGACTAATAAGACGACTAACAGGCTGACGGTCCATCTGGTGGTAACCACCACCTATGGACACCTGCAAAAACAAGGAAAAATAACTTGGTATAGCAGTTGCAATGTCATCCTGAGGCCTAAGCCATACCCAGTACCTTTCCCTTCAATCCGAAACACAGCTAACTGTTTCACGGTAGAAATAAGAAAGGCGGTGGTGTACCTATCCATATGACCCTACATACGGTCCTGCCAATTAGTACAGAGCTTATCAAGTACCGATCTTACGGACTTGACTCAGGGCTTACAAAACTCAAACTGAAATTAATCCAGAGTTTCGAGTTACTTTCACGAGTCATAATGTAAGACGACTCGTCTCCTAAAACCTGAGTTTTATTAGAGAACTCGAGTTCCTATTTATTTTCATTAAATTAGAATCTTTGAAGACTCGTATGGTTGTAGTGAACTTAAAGTATTTTCATATAAAACAAAAAGTAAACGCGAAGAAAGAACTTCACATGTATGTTACAAACAATGAAATAAATGCCAAATACACGCAATTTGTAGGTGCGTGGCTGCAAAAACGTCAGTATTTTAGTTGACTAAAAAGGTGTTAAAAACCAACTGTTTGCTGTCAAGTGATAAACTTCAAATCTTTATGAGCAAAATGGAACCAATAGAAAAAATACTTATGAACTCCAATCAAATTACATTCAAGTTTTAAGCTCGTGTTTGTACTCACGGGGCTTGTGACATATTAAAAGACTTCATCTCATATTTACAAGTCGAGTCTCTATAAAGGACTTGACGTCTAGTCTTTCCTAACACTACCGCCACGCTTTTTTTGAATTTGACGTTTAGGTACTCACACTCAAAGCACTAAAGAAAAAATCTCAAGTGTTAATAAATTTGATTACAGTGTTGCAGCACTTTTAAAATACACTGATGTACAAATCCGCATATTTACATTCCGATTACTATGTCGATAAACAATTTAACACTTAAACACCTTGAGTGAATTTCAAAACGCAGGTTCCTTAAGGCTGGTATTCCACATACGATTAAAGCTTTAGATAGAGCAAGCGAGCATAAAGCTTTAATTAATTTTAAATAAGCTATTTTCGAACACTACATGTATTCCAATTCCTTACAAAAATGGCCCAAAAAGCGCTTTTCCGCGCCTCTTTTGAAGGATACCATGTTATAAGAAGGAGGAAACTCAATCATGTACAGCATAGAAATCCAAGTTATAAAATACGACACAGAAACGAGTTACTAAATTTCTTTGTGCGTGAAGCTGAGGTGGAGACAAGGAATACCTTGTCTTTGGAGTCATCAATAGATGACTCCGAAGACTGGCAAGATGCTCCTGACTGAAGGGGGCTAAAGTTAAAAAGTGCTACTTGGTCTCTAAATGCTGTACCTCTTCATAAATGATTTTGTCAGTAATTAAAATAATATAAAACTAAGTAATTAAAATAATATAAAACTAGAAAAATTTCACGTCCTGAGGCGGGAATCGAACCCACGACCTTTCGCAATCCGGGCGACTGCTCTGACCACTGAGCCACCCAGGACTTGGGATATCCCTGTGAAATTCTTCTAGTCTATCTGTATTTGCGTTTATGAGCTAACGTCCACCCTACAATGTCGAAATATTCTATTTCAACATCCGAAACGAGTATTTTTACAAACACCAAATTGAAATAGAAAATTTCGACATTGTAGGGTGGACGTTAGCTCATAAACGCAAATACAGATAGACTAGAAGAATTTCACAGGGATATCCCAAGTCCTGGGTGGCTCAGTGGTCAGAGCAGTCGCCCGGATTGCGAAAGGTCGTGGGTTCGATTCCCGCCTCAGGACGTGAAATTTTGCTAGATTTATATTATTTTAATTACTACGTAATTTTTCAAACATTTATAATAATGTTAAAATCAAAAATTAAGAATATTTGAAAGCACTGCCCCAACTTAACCGAATCGTGGGTGTTTGTAAAAATACTCGTTTCGGATGTTGAAATAGAATATTTCGACATTGTAGGGTGGACGTTAGCTCATAAACGCAAATACAGATAGACTAGAAGAATTTCACAGGGATATCCCAAGTCCTGGGTGGCTCAGTGGTCAGAGCAGTCGCCCGGATTGCGAAAGGTCGTGGGTTCGATTCCCGCCTCAGGACGTGAAATTTTTCTAGTTTTATATTATTTTAATTACTAAGTAATTTTTCAAACATTTATAATAATGTTAAAATCAAAAATTAAGAATATAAAACTAGAAAAATTTCACGTCTGGAGGCGGGAATCGAACCCGCGATCTTTCGCAATCCAGGCGACTGCTCTAACCACTGAGCCACCCAGGACTTGGGATATCCCTATGAAATTCTTGTCTATTCTAGTCTATCTGATTTGCGTTTATTAGCTAACGTCCACCCTACAATGTCGAAATGTTCTATTTCAACATCCGAAACGAGTTTTTTAATTACTCAGTAATTTTTCAAACATTTATAATAATGTAAAAATAAAAATTAAGAATGATTTTGTCTTTTGCAATTAAATAGTTCTTGTCAAAATTTCCCGGTGCTTTTAAGAATTATTAAAATATCGTTTACTTGACCCTCTCATGACTGTTTTAACTATCACCGCCTTTGCACTGGAGAAGATACCTTACTTAGCAACAAACAGTAAAATAAGCAAATTGAAATAGCCAATGTTGATACCACCTCTAACATTACACGCACGAGCTTCTAAATTGTTAATGGTAGTACTAATTGCTTGTGCAAATTATCGTAACTTCGAGAATTAAATAGCTTCATGTTTGTTTTAGAGAAAACTCGTGAGGAAATCGGTTGTATGTTGACGGATTATGACCAAGGTAAACAGAAGTTATGTCAAGTGTCTAAGCACTTAACGAGGTTAATGAGCTTCTGTATGTTTCGTAATCAATATTGATTTGTACTTCAGTTACACAGTACCTGCAAGATCGCTCAATCATCTCAAAAATGACTAAAAAACTATTGGAAAGCAAAAAAAAATGTGAAGAACCTACTTATCAATTGAGAGATATTTTGGAGTCAGTTTTTCACTTTGTATTGTTTCTGGAAACATCTTGGCACCAAAATACCTTTGATTGATATGTGTTTTGTTTTGCCTTTTCAGTCTTTGGATATCTTACTTTAGCTTTGTAAGAATATTTAGTGATAAATTTCCAAGGTCACAGCTAGATGGGGGACCGTCCATGTTACCGACTGGTCTGTGTAACATAAACTCAGAGATCAGACATAATATTGGCTTTGATTTCTCCTTCATCATTATTATCATCACCAGCCTTCATACGTCCAGCTGCTGGACACAAGCCAGCCTACATGAAAGAAACACTCTGAGGAGTTTGGGCCATAATAGCACCACACTCTATCCCAATGCGGGTTAGTGGGTTAAAGCGGTTGCAGTAACAGCCGGGACCAACGCCATAACGTGCCTTTCAAAGCACGAATATAAAAAATTTTGATTGACCAATCCGGGAGCATTCATGGTGAAAGTTGCTTTAGTTTCGTAATCAAAACCAGAGTGCACAAAGCACGCCACCGAGCTCCTCGAGTGTTTTTTATTATTATTAATAATAATAATGCAAAAAAGTTTAATTTTACTTACATCTTCTGTTAGATTCCTATCGATCTCTCATTTCTTTTTATTTTATTTATCGGGAGATACTATTCTAACTAAAATGATAATTAATGTGCATTTTTGACTGTAGGTATATTATGAATGAATATTGATTAACATCTATCGATTTCTTTAAACATCATTTTATCATATTTAATAGTAGGTATACATATATTTGTCTGTTTGTCAGCACTTATGTGGGTGGCTCGAAGTCGGTCCTAACGGCTCATTGCGTTTTGTTTACAAATTTTCGTAATTCTTATCGAGAGGTTTTTGAATAGCTCAATACAAGTCTCCGTTGTTAGTAATATTATCTAATAATGAAGTCATGATCATTTTCCAATACTCATCAAAATCACTTTAATTCCAAATATGTGAATGTAGGTCTATCTTTGTAAATGTTGTTTTGGGCTAATGTTGACAGTCATCTGTTTGCCATTGAATCATCATCATCATCATTATATCAGCTGAGAGACGGCCATGCTTGGCATCTGCCTCCCCCAAGGATGTCCAAACTGATCGGTCCTGCGCTACTCTCGTCCATCGGCTTCCCGCGTCCTGCGTAGACCGTCGCGAGAGTCCATCTTGTGGGGGCCGAACAACGCTCCGTCTCCCTGCACGCGGCCGCCACTCGAGGACCTTTCCACTCCAACGGACTTCAATCCTTCTTACAATGTGGCCTGCCTACAATAGATAAAAATTGGGGATATTTTGGTCCTCCTAAGGTAACTCCTTTATTTTACTTTTCCTCATAATAATAATATCATATTGCGTGAACAGCTTTATTATAATTAGTGGTTCAGTTGTGTGTGGTAAAAACAAGTTTCATCATCGTGATAACATGCTGAATCAAACTATTACAGAGTTTGACGAAAAATAAATTTGTTCGTCGAAGGACCTTCCTTCAATCAACATTCAGTGATTGTCGGCACGTTTGTCACAGGACTCGAATTAGCGAGACAACTCGAAGTTGACCGATCATGGTCAAGCCGTGACAAACCAATACTCGATGGTTGCTGGACTAATTATTGGGAGGCTTTTAGAAGTTGGGATTGATTTACACTGGTTATTTAAAGAAATGGTACACATTTTTAAAGTCCTTTGGTGTTAACGGATTAATTTGTGTTTAATTTTCGGTGACGAAAAATCATTTACTGATTATTTGATATGGAGAAACAGCCTTAGACAGGACTAAATCAGGGCTACTCCAGAAAAATATGCGAGAATACCCAAGAGATAACGAGAAACTTTCAGACTTATTTGCATTGATTTATATTATGCTCGACCTGTATTCTTAATTCCAGCTACCGACAGTCTCCTCTTGCAGTTCTATTTAACACATCTTCATTCTGCATGCACCTTTAGATCTGTTGACAAGCTGTCCTTCTCAGAACGTAGTGACAAGGATATTTTAACATATCCACGTCAAAATACGCCGCAAAAGAAAGCATATATTTGTTCTCGAACGTTCTAATAACTTTGGTAATTCTGAAGAAAAGATGCGGCTACCATTTTATTTTTGGGGCAAATATAGAAATTCCATGCTCCTTTTATGGAGTTATTTGTTAAGCATATATTTTTGTGTTAAGTTATTAAGTCTATAACAAAACACAGGGTGGGTTTGTGACTAACATCTTTAAGTATCGGAAAAGTATGTCAAAATATAAGTATGGAGCAAGTAATGCTAGATTTTCTCTACGAGATTAAAAGAAGAAAGAATTGAGGATATGCGCAGAAGACGTAAAAAAGTCACTGACATTTGTACCATGGAAAGTGCTCCGAAGAACTTTTTGAAGCGAGGAACTATTCTTGAATGTATAGTCATTTTTTTATTTTTTTTTTATTTTTTAGATAGGTATGTCTTCATTCCTATAATAAGTAGTTTATTTATATTTTTTTGTATATTTGTAGGTATATTTATTTTATTAATTAATATTTAATAGTGTTATATCTTTCTTGCACCCATTCTCTTTTTTTCCTTCTGTAGTTTATTCTGTCACTCCTGGTTGCCTGGAAGAGATTGCTGCTTAGCAATGAGGCCGCTAATTGTATTGTTTTGTTTATTTTTTTATTGTTTATTAAGTCTGTGTTCTTATGTGCAATTAACAGTATTTGATTGATTGATTGATTGGCGTGCAAAATACAAAAAAAAATCAACAAAAAATAAAACCGACTCCAAAAAACTGAAAAGGATAAAATAATTAAATTTTAGTAAGTAGGCACTCATCCCCTAGGAACATATTTTTGGAGTCGGTGCTTCACTATCTATGGTTTTTGGAAACAACTTAGCACCAACTCCAAAAATATGTTCCTAGGAGATGAGTGCCTACTTACTAAAATTTAATTATTTTATCCTTTTCAGTTTTTTGGAGTCGGTTTTATTTTTTGTTTAAATTTTTATTTCACAATTTTTAGTGATAACTTTTGAAGGTCAAAGCTAGATGGGTGACCGCAAAAGTAAATATCCGCAACTTCGCATATGTAGACGACTTAATTTTTCCAGTTTTTTTTAATTTAAAAATCAAAGAACCCAAAGGATTTCCGAATTTTTTTTATGGGACCAAATAGGAACTATTCCGCATCAAACAAAAAAAGAATCATCAACATCGGTTCACCCAGTCAAAAGTTCTGAGGTAACAAACATAAAAAAAACATACAGACGAATTGATAACCTCCTCCTTTTTTTTAAGTCGGTTAAAAAGAAGGTAATTCATATTTTTTATTTAGTTAGCAATCCTTTAAGAGGTTTACTTTTATTAAATCGGCAGTAGTCCAATATATTTGATATATTATTATAACTCTACTTCTGTAAAAGTTTACAAATGTACTTGACGTATAACTTTCACTGGGGATACAGCTATCAAATCGTACGAACTTCCACTATTCTAAATATTATTATTGAAGAATTCTTTTGGAAATCGAAAGTATTGCTTACTTCTGCCATAATACTGGCAGTGGAGTACCAGCATAAATGATAAAATTGCTTCAGAGAACCTGTTAACGTAGTGGGGTTTCAGCACACGTTTAATAACTTCAGAGAGCCTGTTAACTATTAGTTTCCTCCTTATCAAAGTAAAGCCTAAGATAGAATCTTTAACCTATTATTGTAGGTCGCCCATAGCTTATTATCAGTCTTGGGATAGCCACTTTTCATTAAACACGCCCACCCATATAACTGTTTTCAAAAAGTACTGGTTTCTTTCAATTGTAGTTACATTCTTTTCAAATACAAATACAAATACAAATAATATTTATTCGTTATGATCACAGGTATAAAAAATGTTACATTGAAAAAAAGAAAAGTTAGTCTCACTATGATCTACCATATTAGGCATACGAACATTCTTATTAAATAGTGCGTTAATAAGAGCTAGCACTTAATTAATTTACAATTACAATTTTCAAATTTTATCACAACTGTTCTTCTGAATAACTTCTTCTTCTTTTCTTTCTATTCCTTGTTTTTCGTTCTTCTTTCTCTTCTTTGCATTTTCTTTATTACCTATTTTATGTAATTTTTCTTTTTTGTTATATTTTTCATAGATAATTTTACTGTTTAAGTATCTACCTATAACATATGGCGTCGAGTATCGTCTTATTATGTAAGAGTACCATATTAATATTCTTAAGCTTAACTCTTTGACAATATATTTACAACCTTTATTTCCTTTCCACAATTTTAGGTCAAGCGACTCGTTTCAAACACATCCATGCACTGTTTGTAGACATAAAACGTAGTTTCTCATTTGGTTAGCGAGTACACGCTAAGATGTGCTAAAACATGTGAACAAATAAACGGACGCGATAATTTATTTATATGCTTAACGCGTGTTTGAACATGCCTTTGGTTCTTTTAAGGAGAAGTTCAATAATTCTTGTTATTTTATTTTGAATGTTTTCTTCGGTAACGATCGTAGATAAGGTTCTTTGAAACAACGGATATAAGTTTGGGGAATACGAAAGTTTATTGGTAATGCGTGGTTAGGCCAGAGAGGAAATTTTCACCTACACAAAACCAGAACATGTTTGACAAGCAAATTACAGTAATGTAATTCACAAAGTAGTAAAGTTTTTTTTAATACGACTATATGGTGGAAATAAGCGTACCGCTCGCCTCATCGTAAGTCGCTATTAGCTATAAACATGCGCTGCTTAGGAGATTGTCAGCTTAGGAGACGAGACCCCATGCTCACAACATCAGATCTTTTCTTAAATGTTTATTTGTAACATTAGGTGTAATAAATGTTTGAAAGATATTTTAGATAGTATAGAAAAAAAATCACATGGTTATCCTAGGTACTCGGTACTCAGTGGTTAGAGCAGTCACCCAATTCGTGAAAGGTTGCCAATTCGGACATAAAGTTTTTCTAGTTTAGGCAACCGTAGATATTTTTCTGAATAGGTATAGCAAGTGGGAAGGAAAAAGCAGAAACAGAAATAACAGAAAATATTCATATTTATAAAATCTGTGATTACCAATTGATGGTTATGGTCAGTCACATAATCGGAGAAGATCATTGTTCTTTTGAATTCAAATAAGTATTATACAGACGACAGAACCCCAATTGAAACAGTTGCACTACGAAAGCCGCCTCTATTACGAATGGAATAAGGCTGTCAAGGTCAAACTGTTAAGCTTGATGTCCTAAGAACATGTTGCACGACTTTTCATGCAAACTCTCAAGTCGAAAATATTGAAAGTGAACAAACCGATTCTAAGAAAACTGGCCATGCATGAGTAAATCAGGCTAGACTAAAAAGTATTCTGAAGATTTTTCGAAAAATCTTATTATCAAGAAATAAATATTTGTGATTGTTGTTTTGTGTTTGTTGTTTTTTTTTTTGTATGAAAAGCTAAAAATTTTTCTCTGACTCAACTACAATACTGTTTGTCGAAAAACCCTTTAAAAACTATTTAGACTAAGCCTGATAGGGTGAAGGGCCATGAAAAGTATTATTAGAATAGGTTTGTTCGTTTCCAATATTTTCAACTTGAAAGTTTTTATACGAGACGTTTCCAAACACTCCTAAGCATCAAATTACAAGATCCTCAAACTAGCTCAACAGCGAAGGTCTGGCAGTAGTCTTCTTACCAACCAAGTAGTGCGAAAAGATTGTAATATATATAAAAAAAACCCCCCGACGTCATTAATCATCTACCTAACATCATCTCAATGAGATATTGTAATGAGTCCCAACACGCTATACCTGCTGTAAGTTTCTGAAGAATTGAACATACCGCAGAATTTTTTAAAGGTATAGGATCAGCTCAATGTTAGCATGTCTTGGACAAAACCATCGAAGTAACATTAAACTTAATTTCAAATCATTTAATTTTTCATTTTTTCAAATCATTTCAAGCTGATAGTCATCAAACGCCTGAACTGATGTTCTTGAATTATAGCTAAGAACCATCCTGATTACGTCAGCTTTCAAAGAAAAAAAAACCGAATGAACATCGTTCTATTCATTAAGGAGCTACGATACATAGACAGACACACAGATACACACGTCAAACTCATAACGCCCCTTTTTTTGTCGCGGGCTTAAAATGTATGAGATTGTCAATAAAAACTATTTTAAGGGGTCAAAGATAAAGAAAGCTGCGTAACGACTTCCGAATCGATTTAACTTGTCCACTTCCGCAGATTGCCTTCGCCGTAAACTATCTAAGATTCTGTTATGAATGTTCAAACTTAAGGACTCTATACTCACTTTTATTTGGGATCGGAATATTTTTAAAGTCAAAGTCAAAACATTTATTGCAATCATGTGGTTTATAGATTAAGTAGTTTTTAAGCTCTGGTTTCGATTACGAAAACAAAGCAACTTTCGCCATGGTCGATCCCGAGATCATAAATTTTATAATCTCCTTGCTCCGGAAGGCACGTTTAGCCGTTGGTCCCGGTTGTTACTGCAACCGCTTTAACCCACCAATCCGCATTGGGCCAGGATGGTGTTAAGGTCCAAGCTCTTTAGGTGTTTCACCCATGTGGGAAGGCCTGCGCCCAGCAGTGGGACGTTTATAGGCTAGTGATGATGATGATTTAGTTCTTAAGAATATTTTCATTTTATTTAAACACTTGTGTGGATGTCGGTTATACAATTAGCGCCTAAAGGTAGCTATCCTTTTTCAGGATGTAATTTTATCGCCATGAATTTCATGAAGATCGATTAAGCGGCTTACGAAAGAAAACGTATTACTATCGGTGTTTATAATACTAGACTAGAGGCGGGCGGCTTCTAGTATTATAAACACCGATAGTAATACGTTTTCTCGTAATCGTCAGCTCCATGATGCGTGGACATTGGTTATAGCGCCAAAAGATAGCCTACACTCTTTATCATGAGCTATCTTTGTGCCAAAGAACAGACAGACTGACATTGACATTGTTAGCTTACGTAAATCCAGACATGACAGAGAGACAGAGTGAAAAACATTGTGAAATTGTTAGTTAATATTGTTTTCTGGGATTTTGACGATTCGAAAGAGCTTCTTGGCCCCAATTAGGCCCCCAAGAAGAACTTTCGTCTAAAAAAAGATATTTTCATTTTCATTTTTCATTTTCAGATGGTAGCTAGCCAGGCGGATTTATGAAACCCCCAACCACCAACCGAACCGAGCGGACAATTTTACTTTGGCTCCACGAGTATTTTATTGGACCCCTGATCAGTAGATCTGTTTTTTTTTGACAGAAAAAAGGCTTTATATCCAGAGTGATGAGTGGCCACAACAAGATTATGTTGGACTCCGAGTTTTTGGCATACCAACAAAAAAACTGTCCATTTACCCTAAACTCCGCATGTAGGCGCGTCTACGCTAGGTCGTCTGTGTAGATACGCCTAGGGATATCTTTAACCCCTTGCATAAGGCAAGGGGTTAAAGATATCCCAGGCAAATGCAGAATATCTGTCCAACACTGGTGTGTACCTCTGACGATAGAGGCACATTCCATCCCCCGCTGCCCCAACTACGGCGGATTGAGCAGGGCATACAGCCGTGCCCTTCGGCCAGTGCGCTATCTGCGGATTTATGGTACGAGAGCCGGACCTGTAGATCTGTGATAAGGGGTTTCAAGTACTAGACAACAGAGGCAGTTTTTTTTAAAATACAAAGCACGATTTATAACTCAACTCCACCTGATGTGAAGAGGTATACGAAGAGTCCATATACGAAGACAGCTACTGCAGTTGAGACACTGCTTGCAGGAACCCATCTTAAAGGAAAATTTCAAGTTCTGGAAGTACGACAAAGAAACGATCTACTTACTAAATTTCTTTATGCGTGGTGTAGAGGTAGACACATTGAAAATACACAAAAGCAGCTAGGCATAAACGACTTTAAGCACTGTATTCTGGTGCAACATTATAAATAAGGATAGTACCCCAATTTGGACATCGCCACGAGTGTCCCCGAGGGAGCCACAGCGGTGACCAGCGATAAAACACGCGTTTACGACCTCAACAAAACTAACATATATTTTATAACATATCTTTTCGAACTCCACTCAATTCTAAACCAATTGGTATTAAAGGAAATTGCTGTTTTGATTTGTTTTATAGCTAAACAAAGGACTTGCGACCCAGGCCACTTAAGCACCATAAAAATATATCTGCTTAAAAGATAGATTACATTCATCATCATCATCGTCATCGTCACCAGCCTATATTCGTCTCCCTACTGGGCGCATACCTCTTTACGTGGGAGAAACACATGAGGAGTTTGCGCCACGCTGGCCCGATCTGCTCCTCAAATAACAGTAACGACAAAAACTTACAACTTAGATGATCGATGCAACCTATCTTTAATAGGTTGCGACGGAACACATATTTTTTTTTTTTTTTTTTTTATTGGTTTTACAAAAAATCCACAGCACTTAAAGATAATAGGTACATCACAATATTTTTAAACATATTGCCAATTATAGATTTTCATTATTTAGACAATTAAATTACAGTAGTTAAACAATCTCGATCTTCTTGGTATTAAAGAGAAAAACTCAAAAAAAATCAACTTATTTTAAGAATCCATTAGCCATAAAAAGTTTTGTAAATATTTCTATTAAGATAATTATGCCCATTGCGTATCGTATGTGTATGTGAGTGCTTGACTGTGGTGTGTGTGGTGTTTGTCTGTGTTGTGTGCCTATTATATTTCATCCAATATCACAGAGTAAGTTCACGACATTCTGCTTGAAACTTGACTTACCTGAATGAAAGATGTCCAAGGACGAAAACAGTTTGTTAAATTTTAACTGCGTACGACACACAATAGAATTTCTTGCATAGTTGCTAGTAGTAGTAGGTATAGAAAACAAACCCGCCTGCCTGGTATGAATTCCAGGAGCCCGTAGTCTTAAGAAAAGAGAAGAAAGTTCGGGAGAATCTATAACTCCGTTACAGACATCATGCATAAATGTCATGTCAATGAGTGTTCGCCGGTTTTTTAACGTTAGAAATCGATTATGCTTACATTTCTCGGTATAATCCATATCGTTAGTACAAAAGGTGCGATAGTTGAGATGTTTCATAAATTTCGACTGAATCCTTTCGATAGCGTCTTCATAAACAGCATACTGTGGATCCCATACATTACAGCAATACTCAAGAACGCTTCGTACGTATGAAAAATACAATAGCTTTATACATGAAACATCAGTAAAAGGTTTTGTGACTCGAAGAATAAAACCCAAATTTTTATACGCCTTATTCACTATGTAGTCAATGTGATGGGAAAAAAGTAATTTAGAGTCCATAAAAACTCCTAGATCTTTAACAATATTATTTTCCGGTATAGTGATCTCATTGATTGTGTAAGAAAAATTGACTATTTTCTTTCGTCGTGTAAATGAGACCACTGCACACTTTGATATATTGACACCTATACGATTTTCTGCGTAGTAAATGCTTAAATGGTTTAGGTCACTTTGAAATAGTAAACAGTCTTGAATATTTCTAATTTTCATATATATTTTAGTATCATCGGCATACATAAGGAATTTAGAATGTCTAAGACATTTCGCGATGTCGTAAAGATATGCAACATATAAAATAGGAGCAAGAATTGAGCCTTGTGGGACGCCTGATGGTACTGAAACAAAATCAGAGCGGTTTCCACCTATGACTACGGCTTGACTTCTATTCTTTAGATATGACTCAGTCCACCTCAAAAGATTTCCATGAATTCCTAGCTCCTGCAGTTTCCGCAAAAGAATTATGTGGTCAACGCGATCAAAGGCCTTCTCAAAATCTGTGTAGACTACGTCGACCTGGCCTCCACCATCCATACCCAACAGGACGTCATTTGTGAAGATCGCCAAGTTAGTATTTGTCGATCGACCCCTGATGAAACCATGCTGTTGTATGGGAATACCATTGTAGACCACATTATATATATTGGTGTGAACAATCCTCTCCATCAGTTTACTAATAACAGTCAATTTGGATATTGGGCGGTAATTTTCAATTTCCGATTTAGCACCTTTCTTGTGAATGGGAACGATTAATGCAGATTTCCAGACTGATGGAACAAACCCATGTCGAAAACAACGATTAAACATGATACTGATAGGTTCTGCAAGTGAACTTGCACATTTTACAAAAAATACAGGAGGCAGATCATCAGCTCCGGCACCCTTTGCGATATCCAGATTTTGAAGCAGCTTAATAACACTATCAGCAGTAACAGTTATATCACTTATAAAGTTATTTGATATACTAGTATTCGGTGAAAGCTTCTCGGTAGGGTAAGATTTTGCAGGTGGAGTAAAGTTACGATGGAAATACTCATTGAAAGCATTGCATATTTCAACTTCCCCCTCAAGAGACCTTTCACCATATTTCATTATATTTGGATAATTAGAACCGCAATTTCTCTTAGATTTCACGTATTCCCAGAAAAGTTTAGGTGAGTTCCTAATGTTTATTTGAGATTTAAGTATATAATTATTAAAGCAACTAACTTGAAGTGACTTTTGTCTTTTTCTTAGCAAAGAAAATTCTGCATAATCTATTGGATTTTTAATTTTTTTCCATTGTGCATGCTTTTTTAATTTTTCTTTCATAACATGAATTAGAGCTCGACTGTACCAAATGGGAAAGCGATTCGTGTTTTTGACTTCAGTTTGGGGTATATATTTATTTAAGATGTCATGTATAATTAAGTAAAATTTGCTTACCATGTCAGAGATATCGATATTATGTAACAAATTCAACCAATCAAAAGAGTTCAGTACAGAATTAATTTCAGAGTAATTGGCTTTAAAAAACAAAAACTTCTTTGCCCCCGGAATCATTTTCAGTGCAGGTAAAAGAGCATCACGTGCATTAATTTCTAAAGCAGGATGAAAATTATCCTCATCAATAAGCGGTGAACATTTACATATATCCAAAGAAAGGTTTGAGAAAATTAAGTCCAATATATTGCCGTGAGAGTTGACTACTCTATTGTACTGTCTGAGGCCCAAATAATGCGTACAAGTTACTAAGCTTTCCGCGGCGTTTTGGGTGACAATGGTACCTCTTTTTAAAATCGAAGGATAAACTGAACTCCAATTTATACACGGCAAATTAAAATCGCCCGCAAGTAAAAAGAAATCATCAGGATGAGCATCTATTACTGTATTTAAAATGTCAATAAAAATATTAATTTTTTGAGGTAGACATTTGTTAGGAGGTAAATACAAAAGAGATACATGCAAGTCTCTGGCTAGTCCAATTGAACGCGCGGGCACCGTAAACCACAAACATTCCAATTGATCATGTCCCCACTCCGAGCGCTCGCGGGCTCGTAGGCGCGCGGCACACAGAGCCATCACTCCGCCGCCGAGCGAGCCACGGTCATAACGGAACACATCATATGAATCGTTCGAACAAATTTCGGAGTTAAGAATGCCGTCACATAACCAAGTCTCCGTTATTAGGGCTATATCGAAGGTGGAAGTGTACTGTTATAGAATTTGTTTGTCTTCGTCCTAAGACCCCTCACGTTCTGATATACTATATCTAGGTGTTTAATTGACGCGCCCGTGTAAATAAATCATTGACGGAGTTAAGTACATCATAACAAGTGAAGGATACAACTTAAACGAGTGAAATAGTGAACTTGAATTCATTTTAGCGGTTGACAGTACGTAATATTGGATGACTAGTGTATAAGTATAGGGTTTAAGCTTGTTCTTAAAGTGCTTGGGATTAGGGCGAGTGTTTAGGATGTTGTTAGGAAATAATTGTGTGTAGTTGTGCGAACTCAGACAATAACAATTTATGAAATATATTAATATGACTATTGAAAATATCAAGAAAAATACACTAATTGCCAGAACGTGTTTGTTATTGTTATAAAAGCAGTGTATGTGTATAGGCTTACAGTAACAGATGAAAATAACAACATTACACCACAGATAATTAGAGAACGATAAAACCAAATTAATTAAATGGGGGACCATCAAACAATCTTTTTTAGGTCTGTTGTTGAGGTAATAGGTATAGATGGTGACGTTTCGTTCTTCCGAACAAAAATTCGGCAGTTTTTTGTCCAGACAAACTTGAAACTACCTTCCACTGCTTTTAATTTGCATTGTTTAAATAATGCCTTATTATTTTTTGTTAAATGCTCGTTTAGATATATTTTACTACTTAAGCTTGAGGCGTCACCCCCTAGACCTACTTCCCTCGCAGTAAGGCCGCGACATTTACGGGATGCGGCCATTATAGCATCCTTAGAACATCGCTGTCGTAGACGCACGATGATAGTACGACCGTGGGATGCACTTTGCTGCCGCTGGGGTTGAACTCTGTGCGCAAATTCGACATCGTCGGAACTCAGGGGGACTCCAATATGCTCAATAATTTTTAACGCCACTTTATGAGTATTTTCACCATTGTTTTCGGGCACACCCACTATTTCTACATTTTGGAGACGAGCCCATTGTTGCTGACGGGCAGACTCTTCTTCTAGGGCATGTAAACGGGACTCATAGGATGTCACATCTTTTTTTAATTTTAGATTTTCTTCTTTGAGAGTTTTTATTTCACATGCGTTATTCTTAAGTAAGTTTAGAAGTTCTTCATATTTATTACTTACAAACTGTAACGATTGTTCGAAGTTCCCGATCCTTTCACCTATCAAGCGTAGTTCTGGAGAAAGTATATCACGGATCATCCGGGGTAGATCCTTCATGGTTACCTCAGGACATTTTGAGCTTGAACATTCCTCTATATCCTGTTTTTGTTGGGAGGAGGGTTTACGAACTGTAACGTTCGTACATTCAGATGTTTTAATGGGAGTCTCAGTGTTTCCTCCTTTCGGTTGCTTGTTTATACACATAGGACATACCCAACTTGACTGCTTCCTGTAATCTGATGGCAAGCCCACACACAAAAGATGATGGACATTTGTGCAAGCACTATTAGAACACACGATTTTTTCAAATTGCTTAACGGTTTTCCGACAGGCATTGCAGGTATTCATGTTTACCAATACTCACAGTAATTGAAAACTTCCAGAAAAAAATTAAATTATATGGATATGAAAATAAAAATTATATGAATAACTTTGTTGTTAAAAGAATTTCTATGGAAGAATTATTGCGAGATGTTAACTACACGAGTGTGAGCGAGTGAGTGTTAGCGAGAGAAAAATTTTCAATTATCATACCTACCGCGGCACTAGACATCACAAAGTTATGGTAATTGACTTCCACACTTATCAAAGACAGACAACTTACCTATACAGGTGACCACGATTTTTACTATGTGGTAGGCCCGTATGTAGGGTCGTCTGGGTAGGTACCACCGCCTTTCTTATTTCAGGCGTGAAACAGTTCGCTGTGTTTGGGATTTAAAGGGGTAGCCAGTGTAATTACTGGGCATAGACGGCATTTCATCTTAGGCCCCAGGATGACAACGCACCTGCAATATCAAGTGATTTTCCCTTGTTATTGCAGGTGTCTATAGGCGGCGGTAACCGCTTACCATCAGGTGGGCCGTCAGCTTGTTTCGTCTTCTAGTAATATAAAAAAAACGTTCGCTGTAAAGTAATCGAAACGTCATGTAGGTATATAGGTAAATAATAATGTAACATATAATGAAATACGAGTTAGCTCCGGTAAAGTGGTTTTATTTCAAACACATTATTCTTTCGACTATATAAAAATAGTCTAATGGCAAGGAAACTCATTTCGGCAAAATTGACATTATTGTATCCATTACGAAAATATACAAAAGAACCGGCAAATGAGCGAGAATGATTGCTGCGGTATGCACAGTGGATTGGACTTTAAAACTGATCATTTTGACAAAAAAACTTTTAAAAATAAAAAATCTTTTATTTCAGACACAGTTAAGTAAATTAACAAAACTTAGATCCGTATAATTTAATTAAAAATTATGACAAATTATTTTTATGGAATAAACACTCGTCAATCAATTAAACCATAAGAAAACAATACACACTCTGCGTAGTCACAAGCCATAGCTCATGACATAAAACTTACTTTTGAGGAAGACTTCATTATGTACAGTTTTAATTATTGCGTTGTCACTATAATAGTTGTTGTCTGTGCTTAAAGTAAACAAGCATTCTTTTTATTAAAGCCAAGAATGGGTCAACTTTGTATTGAGCAAACATACCCCACGCGCTACACCTCAATGCATTGTTTAAAGTACGACAAATTAGTTCTAGTTGATAACCTTAAAATTATCCTCAAATTTAATTTTTAAAACACAAAAGTATCAAATCCAATAGCCATCAGAACAATTCACGAAATAAAGATCAAAGTATCACATATATAAATTAAAACACTGTACCTTTTCCAGACAGCGATATGAAACAAAGCAGTCCGCCCTCAGGTCTCACCAAAACCTCATCAAAGGCGACAAAGTGCAAACCGCAGACTAAAAATACAAAATTCCTAGGGCTGTCAACTGCAAATTGCACAAATTTTCAATAATTGCATTTGAAACCTGCTGGTGGCTAATTGATCTTTAGTATCTATAAGATTCACACCCATAAAGCACCTGCGTCATTGTAATCTGCTGAATCTCTTCTATCCTTCGACCAATTCATTCGAGCTAAACGCGTCGGTACTACGAGCGAGTTATAAGTTTAACAAAGTGGCAAAACAGGTGTATATAGTTTTATTTCATACTAGTTCTTCGACTGCGAGGCGGTAAGTAAGTGAATTAGATTTTAAATTTAATAACTGAGTTATAACCTTTTAAGCACTATTGAGCTACGATTAGAATTTTTGTGACATATTTTACATATTGCTCATTGTGTTTCAAATTGCTTAAGCTGTTTGTATTAGCGAAGAGCTTATAATGGCTGTCTGCTTTTATCAACTTTACCCTACTATGTATTTTAGGCTATTAGTCTTCCAATAAAATAAATAAATTAATGAAAAAATATTTTACTGTTGCACTGTGCAACCGCCTGCACGTCTGGGGCAAATACGGCTGCCTCTGAAATAAGTCAATTAAAAATAAATTCGCCGATTTAAACCATGGTACGAAAGTGCGAGTTGTGCGATCACAACATGGTATGAACAATGAAACACCTCTACAGATACTGTGTTTGCTGGCTTACTCATTAAAAAAAACATAGAAACATAATGGGCTTGACACTTAATTTAGCAAATAAAGTAACATGGTGTTTTCTGTTGATTTCGGACTGTTTCTGTTTCATGAAATTAAATATTTTTATTCACTGGCTACCGAAGACCTTGTTTAAAAAAACAGGTAAAATTTAACTTAGTCTTTTTTCCCCTTTACACAATAATGATTGGGCCAAAGATGTCATAATAGACCTATAAAAATTATGAATTAAGTTTGATTCATCATCATACCAGCCTATGATGTCCACTGCTGAACAAAGGGCTCCCCCATCGATCTCCAAATAAAACGGGTCTGCGCAGCCTGCATCCAACGGCTCCCCGCGACCCTGACCAGGTCGTCTGTCCATCTTGTGGGAGGCCGTCCTACTTTGCGCTTTCCGGTACGCGGTCGCCACTCCAGAACCTTAACGCCCCACCGAAGTTTGATTAAAATTAACCAATTCATCGTTCGTAGCATAGAATGCCATAACAAAATTATAAAATGTAAGTACCGTCACTAGTTGTCAAGATAAAATTTAGATATGTTCATTTATATTGAAAGTATTCCGTTTATACCAAAGACTAGCTAATATGAATTATCAGACATAGCATTAACAGTAAAAATAACCGTAAAATAATAACACATAAAAGCAAAGTCAACAACCCTAGCCCCGAAACGATTTAATACGCCCCTTTATTGCGGAGAAAAACGTACAGCAAAGTTCATTTGCAGGCTTTCTTGCGCCCCAGGCGACAGAGTTGTTTCCGCGCACCGCTAGATGGCGTTCGCAAACAGGAGCTCCATTTCCTGCGCGGAAGAGCGGCATGGCGGCGCATCCGGCGGCCGACTGATTGGGCCTTTATTAAAAACTGACACCTGAGGCGATTCGGTTTTGTTTCGCCGGCAGCCCTATTTGTTGAACTTTGAAGGATTGAGTTTGTCTAGTTTTGTCCATTTGAATTTGGATTTTGAAAAGGGATATTGTTTTCGATAAATCTATTGTCTACTTAAACTTGGAGAGGCTTATTATTAATGTTGTTGTATGCATACGGAACCATACATAGTTCCGTATGTATTACAATCCGTTAATCATCAATCAATTAGTGTATTTCAATAGGATAACAATCCTTTATGACTGCCCATGCAGTCACTTTCATGAGAACAGCTCTATTGAGACCACTTAATATAAAGTTTCTACAATTTGGGCAGTTTCTAGATATGTAAAAAGCTTCATTTGGTGTATGTTTTAATTCAACGAGGACGTAAACCAAAGTAGCGGTAGGTACCTTAGAGATTTGATAATTATACACTTTTGTAGTAAGGGCTTAAGGAACTTTCTTAAGTACAGACTTATGTCTATTATGATAATCTAATAAGTTTTCAAAGACTCGTTCCTTCAATTCCAAAATAGCATGTAATGTTTTACATAGAAAGGATACGATGAAAGTTTTAAGTGTCAAAGGATATAAAAGTAAACTTTAACAACCCCTCAAAGTCTCATAATTATCACAAAATCATAGACGATTAAATACACATCTCGTGAAAGTTATTACCATTTAGTAGTGCTTAATTTTCTTCGTAAGTGTCAAACCTGTTGTCGTACTCTTATAATGTCAAAAATACACTTAACTTGGACAACCAACGGTTCAGACCGTGCCTTATCCCAACAGACAAAGACTAATGCACAAAATTTCTCGTGCTCACGGCAGACATCTTTTATCAACCGGGAAATTGATTCCTTGGGATTTATCTTAGCGCTACGGTACAGTACAAAAAATACAGTAAAGCTTAAAAGAAAGCTAAATTTGCATAGCAAGCACGTATAAAACAGCTCAGGGGCCTTACCACCATCTTTATAAAAGCGATTCATATTTCGATCGGTTCAGTATTGGTTCCTAAACTGCATCGCTGTCATAGTCGTAGATAGCGTCGTAGTACGAATTAACGATTCTACTCAGTTTAGGTCCTAAACTGGATCGCGATAAAAGATGGTGGTAAGGGTGCAGCTCCTTTTGGTGTTACTAAAACGTGAAAGGATTTATAAAAATTAGCGAATAGTCTTTCTTCAACTTAAAAACAAATTTCAACCCAATAACTCGGTTTCATTAAAACGGTGGCAATAACACTGAACCAAATATAAATTTAGCGGCACCGTTTGTAAATATAACTCGTCTGCCGTAAACGTCCACCCGTCTTGTTTAGTGTCGTCCAACGACAGGTATCGATAAAATATCAATTTGAGAATCGATTCGACCATCGCATGACACGATCGTAAAACTTTATCACCAATAAAATGCAAATAGATGCCGCATCTGCGATAATGACACTACCGATAATCGTGAATCGTAAAACATTAATTAGTATGCGGTTTGAAACAAGTTTCCACACGATGTTGTGTCACGTCATTTTTATGTGTTATTCGTATTATGTTCGGATAAGTTAGGCATGTGATAATTAACAGTTTATAGCTTTAAGCAGACAGGTATAAAATATTATTTAAATTTATTGTTAGCATAAATATCATAATTTGACCTTCTTCTAGAGAAAGTATCCGTTTTAAAAAACTTATTGGCGCCGTGGTTCCGCCCGAGTGGATTTTGGTTGACAAGCCTAAAGGTAGTCTACGAACTTTCTCAGGAATAAAAACATTGATTAATCTACTTAATTTTTAATATTCTGAATTCATCAATATTTTGTACAGTAAACAGTACACCAAGCGTAACAGTTTGACTAAAAGAACACTCTTACGCAGTTCGTAATAGAGGCGGTTTTCGTAGTGCAACTGTAGTGCTGTGACACTACACTTGAAGTGCTGTTAACTGTACGCTGCATTGTGTATAAATAAATAAATAAATGCATCGGAGTTGCTTACATTTGAAATTAGAATTATTTTGTTGTTTTGTGTGTGTAGCTGTACATACTAAATAAATATTTTGTATTAACAGTTATTTGTAGTCTTAAATACAGTCATTACTTTTTCATGCCCAGGTTTTTTAAAATTAGTTTTAAGTATAAAACATCAACATAACCAAAGCTTCTAAATCACAATCTAATAAATTGTCAACATTCTAATTTTTTTTTAACATTATTATATGTTTGAAAAATTACTACGCAATTAAAATATATCTAATCTAGAAAATTTTCACGTCCTGAGGCGGGAATCGAACCCGCGACCTTTCGCAATCCAGTCGCGGGTTCGATTCCCGCCTCAGGACATGAAATTTTTCTAGTTTAGATATATTTTAATTACTTAATTGTCAACAGTTTTATTTTATCGTTCGCTATGTATAAAATAACCTGCTTCATAAAATTTTATATCTATATTATTCATACATGCAGAATCGTCAAAATATATCACAACATTTTAATTCTATAGTTGAATAATAATTTAATATGAGTCCATAACAGATCTTAAATAATTGATAACTTCAATATTAATTTTATTATGTTCATTAGATTGGACATAATTTTATGAGACCTATTATAAATAATATATTAAATGTATTTTGTCAGTCGGGTCAAATAGGTAGTCATATATATTGATGCTAAAATTTATAAGAAGTGACTAAAGGTCGCCATATATATTAGCCCTTCTGGGGCTCCGCCTCAACCTGTAAGCCGTCCCCTTATCCCAAATGTCTGTGTAAGTCCTGGCTCAGACGGATAGGAGACTACCGTTGCCGGGGTCCTCCTATTGACGGGGTATGGCGGATAAATCAGTCCGCGGCACCTCGACATCCAGCAGGGGCGCTAGGGGTGGAGGCAATCCTTAAGCCCCTTCCAAGCTTCTTCTCATGCGATACCTGAGTCCCTAACTTGTGTTAGGAACCTGTCCTAAGTCCTCCCAAGCCTTTTCTCGTACAGTGTCAAAGTTCACAAGGGCCCTTATCAGGGCCAGCGGAGCTGCGACGTGTGGCGGCAGCTCGTGGATTGCCGGTCTGCTAGACCGGCGGTTCATCTATGGTTAAGGGGCCTCCATGAGCTTCCATGAGAGGGGACTGACAGTCGTTGGTCGTCTGCTTGTGTCGGTATAGCGGATGTCATGCTCTTTGCGCCCCCTGCAATACCGTCCTTCTGCAGCAAGCTGGGTCCCACACCTTTTCCATATCCTTCATTGGGAGTTGGGAGTTAGGCTGGAAGAGCTTCGCCTCAGCGTAAAAAAAAGGTCGCCTTATATATAACCGGTCGAATGATGTAAAGACCCTAGATTTTTTCTCTTTTAGGGTTAATGAACTTTATTTCTCATAAAAATTTAACAATTTTCATATATGACACTACAGATACTTAATTACTTACGTTTTGTTTAAGTTATACTCTTAAAATTTTAAATTCTTTTATTTCATATAATTATACTTTTTCCAGGAAAGTGGTAAAGTCTCATCGCCTTAACGATTGCCAGAAAAACTTAATACCCACCATTTTATTCATATGGAAATCACAAAAAGAACTGTAATTTATTTTAATGAAATCTGTAAATAAAACGCCTTCGGTTCAACGACGATAAATTATGAAAGGCATAAATATGAACATGTGTAATAAACTGGAGGCTGTTAGGCGGACGTTTGTCCGCGTTTTAAATTGCACCTTTGAAACCGGGTCCGACCACCGAATTACTCGCCTGTAAGCGAGACTGCTCGCGACAGAGAACTCCATGGACTATGCTTGCTGCTATATATTTTAGTTGAATAACGTAGAAAACGACAAAATCAACAAAATTATTGCGGCAATTTGTTGCTTACAAAAACGTCTTATTATAATGATCACACTTACGTTTTATTATGATGATAAAATGCACATGAAGCGACATATATTGATCTCCTATTGCAATGATTATTACTAGGTTGTATGCTTATCGTAAACGTATAAAATCGTTCTGTAATAATAGTAAACGGCTAAGAAAACATTAGTTTCACAAAGAAAAATCAGGTAAAATGATTATTATACAAAGTACGCAGATTAATAAAAACGATATCATTTATTTATAGTAACATTAGTCTTTAGTTTTATTTTAACATTATTTATTTAAAAATATCTGTAAAATTACTTGTTTCGGATGTTGAAATAGAATATTTCGACATTGTAGGGTAGACGTTAGCTTTAAATGCAAAGAAAGATAGACCTGAAGAATTTCACAGGGTTATCCCAAGTCCAGGTAGCTCAGATGGTTAAAGCAGTCGCCCGGATTGTGAAATCTCGCGGGTTCGATCTCCGCCTCAGGACGAGAAATTTTTGTAGTCTAAATATCGTTATAAGTAGATAATAAACAAAATCTTTGTGTTAAAAGAGCTCTAAGAATAGTTACTGCAAAGAATTACAGAATGCATAATATTAGAACGTTTTCTACGTCGATCCGAAGCTAGCCCATTTTGCATTAATTTTATTAAACTATGTCAATACAGCAAACCTACAAATACCCCTTAATAAATTTTAATAATAACAGGCAAAATATGACACTAATAATCTGTCCACTGAATAATAATACAAATCTACAAATATCATTTTTATTACTGTGCAATTGCAGTCATTATAAATTTATATAAATAATGCATGAAATTCTAATATTCAGTTTGTAGGTACTAAAAATATAAGCATTTACATAATTTTATAAAGTTGAATTGATCGCAGTTTAATAACCAATATCTTTATTCCAGTATCATTAGACCAGCCCAATGCCTTCTGTCGTCAGAATACATTAGTATCAATATTTAAATCCACAACCGGTTCTCCCATTAAAACACTATTAAAGTATTTGCATATTTGATAAACAATCGATAAATGTCCGACGGCACAGCACTATTAATTCTCGGAAATGTTTAGCCGACTTCACACCTACTCTTTGGTTTGATAATAGTTTTGCAATGAAAGATTTAAATAAAATAAGTATTTAAATAAAAAGAACCTTTAAATTGGCCTTTTGTGAACAAACATAATAAAATGGAAAATTAATACTTTCAACCTTACCATGGGTTATTGTAATTTAATACGATTTTATTGTTGATCGTAAACATCTTTGTTTTGAAATTTTAATTTATTTTATGACTTGGCAACAAAATTTATGAGTTTTAAGATTTTATAATTTATTACCGAGCCGCAAGGTTCTAATGTTCTTTCCTATATACCTACTTTTAACTTTACCTTTTTTAAACATCTAATTATATTAATAGCATAACTTCTCTGAACATCAGAATTCTACTCAAGAAAGCGTAAATAGAAGTACCTTTAATCAGGGTTAGAATTTAATTCATTTATTGCATTTCCACAATGAGTTATTAAAGATCTTAAATATAATATTAGTACATTATGGACCCTGTCGGGCTCAGCAAATTGGAAGAGAGGAGATTATACCATAGCATTTCATGAAATTTAACCTATTACTTCTATTTAGTTTATAACAAATAATATCAATTTTTATAGTATTTTTGTTTTATAGTAATTTGTATAGTATTTCATCACTATTAAATTTTATTTTAAAGTAATAATCGTATTTCTTTTATTTTAAAATATATTTTAACTATATCTATTATTTATATTAAACATACTTAAGATTATATTGCTTTTGTAATTTATTATTAGTATATTATTGTACAGTATAATATCATTTAGTTTTCAGAATATATCTTAATTTATTTATGAATTTGTCGTTTATGTTGGTATATTTTGAATTGTATTATATTTAGTAATTTAATTTACCAGTAATAATTTTATTTACCTAATTAATTTTAAATTAAATACTTTAAACATATCCTTTATTTTACATTACATTTTATACTATAATAATTATTTTTTATTTAAAACATTTTTAATTCTATACTTTAAATAATTAATCTTCATTTAATTTCAATTACTATTAATTACATTTTGCATATTCATGATTATTTTGCTTTTACAATTTGTCGTTAGTATATTCTTGTATAGTATAATAGCATTTAGTTATTAGAAAATCTCTCAATTTATTTATAAAGTTGTCATATGTTGGTATATTTTTTATTGTATTTGGTAATTTATTGTAAATTTTTACACACATTACGAAAAACAGTGTGTTTTTAAATGTGAAGTTGGTAATATTAATTTATTTTTATGTCGTATGGAGTATCTTAACGGTAGGTCTTGTTTTCTGGTGAAAAAGTGAGAATATTTCCGTACAAATTTAGAAATTTCAAAAATATACATGCATGGCAGAGTTAGGATTTTAAGGCTCATAAAATAGGGTTTACAGCTTTCAGTTTGCTTTATATTTACTATTATCCTAATTAACCTCTTTTGTAAGGTGAATAGAGCTGGCGTGTCGGTGCTATTGCCCCATAGGATAATTCCATAATTCATCCATGAATAGGCATACGCGTAGTAGGTGGTCAATGCTGTTTTATCATCTGTAGATTTTTTCATTTCACGGAGTGCATAAGAAAATCTAGAGAATAGGTGGAGTTTTCAAGTAGATACGTAGATCAGAACATGGATAAGCCGAAACCATAAAAATATATAAAGAACGAGTGCAAAACATCCAATTCATGCGATATACAACGTGTAACATAATTAACGCACATTCTATAAAGGGGTCAAAGTACTCATCAATGTGAAGAAATTTATTGCGGGACCAACCCTGAAATAGTGGAAAAACAGCTGTTGGATAGAAACTTGAATACATGCACTAAAATGTATGGATCAGCTGATTTTTGACACGATTTAAGGGTAGGTCCCATAGTAAACGGTGTTCATATTTATGGGTCATTTGACCTCTTTTCTGGATGTTCGTTAACTAAAACCTTAATACTGTGACCTTATCAGCTCGATCAGAATTACTTGCGCATACATACTTAATAAAAACTTATTTATTGGAGAAAAGAATCAGGTGTTTTACAAAACTTAATTTTATGTATAAGTGAGAAAAAAATTAAACCATCTTTTAAATAATTCTGCTATTCCTAAGAGTGTAAAGTATTGTCCATAAATTCCACACTCAATTGTTTTTCTATTGTCATGAGCCCTCGAGGGTATTCTGCGGATTGACAGATTAAGATTTCATAGTGAATATGGTGCATATCTGATAGTAGAAATCTTTAAGCCTTTGCCCAGCAGTTGTCCATTTTCCAATTTCTGAAATGATGATGATGACGTCATTGGGTACTTAAAAGATATTCCGATCTCTCCATACAACACCTCATTTAGCGCGTCACAAAAATACAATGCTTAAAAATGAAGGAAGAATATAAAAAAAAGCCTTAAAACGACAATAAAACTCGGAAATTAAGCTCCAATAATCTTTAGAGTTGGCAATAACAGTAAATTATGAAGTTACGACGCTCTGAATCGTTAAGAGGCGAACGATCATATTACCTACCTTCTAAAGGGGAATTATCATAAAACTTCCAAGACGGTCAGAAGATAGCGTGCGCCAGCGGCGTTGCGTGTAATCCAAGTATATATTTGATAACACTTTTTCATACAGCAAGGGTGGCATACAACCATACGACCTGCTTGGTGGTAAGCGGTTACCGTAGCCTGTACCGGGTGTATCGCAGTACATCCTTCGAAGGAGTAGAGGTCGTAAACCGATGCCGGTGCAACACGCGAACGGCTACTTAGTTTCTCGCACGGTGCCATGGCTTTTACTAGGTGGTAGGCCCGTATGTAGAGTCGTCTGGGTACCACCACCTTTCTTTTTCTTTTTTTCCTTTCTATTTCCGCCGTGACACAGTTCGCTGTGTTTCGGATTGAAGGGAAAGGTAACCAGTGTAATTACTGGGCATGGACGGCATTTCATCTTAGGCCCCAGGATGACAACGCACCTGCAATATCAAATGATTCTTTCTTTTTATTGCAGGTGTCTATAGGCGGCGGTAACCGCTTACCATCAGGTAGGCCGTCAGCTTGTTTGTCATCTAGTTGTATAAAAAAATGGTGCGTCAATCGGCATAGCGTTTCCGGAGTAATGTCAGTTTTTTAGTCGGTATACTGTGATTATTTAACAGGACTCCGACATAACCTCAGACATGGCCCCTTACCCCTAAAGGGTTTTCTGAAAAAAAAAGTGTAAGGCAGTACTCCTAGTGTAAGTTGCAATCGATACAACAACTACGTGACATCGACGCCAACGTATCGTCGCTCGATACGATGACGTCATAGAACAATAAAAATCGGCCAAGTACCATCATTATCGAGCAAAAACAAGCAAAAAATACGTTTGCTGTATGGGAACCCCCTTAAATATTTATTTTATTATGTTTATTATTATTTGTTGTTAGCGCGGCAACAGAAATACATCATCTGTGAAAATTTCAACTGTCTAACTATCACGGTTCATGAGATACAAGCCTTGTGACATGTTCGCTTTAAGCTTGCCGAATGGCTGTTGGATCTTTGACAGAAAAGTGTTTGACGTCATGCTATACTTAGGTAGTTGTAATTTCATGTTTTCCATACAAATTGTCAGACGAATTCATGTTATATTAATGTAAAATTAATTTTAATAAGTAACCCCCGGCCTTAATCATCCATCTCATTGAGACTATTCTTGCAAACATGCTATAACTGCTGTGAGTTTCTGCAAAATAAAGCATCCCACAGACTATATGAGGGTATAGGATCAGCTCAATGTCTTGGATATACCACCAAGGTAACAAACAGTATAACAAATTTCAATACAATCGGATATGTGAATACCCTTTTGTCAAGTAGGAAAGTCATCAAACGCCTGAAGAGATGTTTATAAATTGTAACTAAGAACCATTTCGATCACGTCAAATTTCAAACAGAAAAATCCGAATCAAAATCGATCCATTCGTTTAGGAGCTACGATTCCACAGACAGACACACAAATACACAGACAGATACTTCAAAATTAGGACACCCCACTTTTTGCGTCAGGGGTTAAAGATTTGATTAAATCTTCATTCTTAATTTTCATTTTTAATAACAACAACATTATTACAAATTTGAAAAATTATTTACAATTTACATATAAAAATATCTAAACTAGAAAAAATTCACGTCCTGAGGCGGTGATCGAACCCGCGACCTTTCGCAATCCGGGCGACTGCTCTAACCATATAAGCTACCCAGTACTTGGGATAACCCTGTGAAATCCTTCAATCTGTATTAGCATTACAAGCTAAGTCTATCCTAAAATGTCGAAATATTCTATTTCAACATCCGAAACGAGTATTTACACAAGAAATGTAGAATTTCACAGGTTTATCCCAAGTCCTGGGTAGCTCAGATGGTTAGAGCAGTCGCCCGGATTGCGAAAGGTCGCGGTTTCGATCCCCGTCTCAGGACGTGAAATTTTTCTAGTTTAGATATTTTTATATGTAAATCGAGATATTGCCTCAAGGCGGCAAGTGGAGGTCACTTCCGAGACATATATGATTAACTGATTCATAATAGCAAGTTTTTTTTGTATCATTATGATTGAGATATATTGTTATTTGTTTAATTATGACAGACATAATAATATATGACATGACCTTTAAATAGCTACAATTATAAGTTTCGTGACTTAATGTTATTGACCCTGACTGACAATTGAGTGTACGAGTATCGTCAAGACGTCAACAATGGCTTAGATAATGTTGTCACGTTTGTTCGTCTTAACGTGTCAACTTAAGTATGCAAAGTTGGCCATTAGTATGAAATGCTGGAGGTTGTTTAGAAACATTAAAATGTGAAAATAACACTTGACCTACTTTAACTCAACAAACAGATGTCTTATGCTCCTAGGAGTTTTACGCGGCTTGACTAGTTAATAGTTATTCTATGTTACCTAATTCATAATATTGTATTAACTATCCAGTCATAGTTAATACTTTACTTTTTTTAAGATTTTTTTTCAAAATAAATCTTTTTTTAATTAATTAATATAAAATTGACCTTTTCATGTTAGTAGTTTAATGTTCATTGTATTAGTTATATTATTTTGATCTTCATTGTCGGCTCGGCAAGCTCGGCGTTGTACGTCCTCGGGATTAGTGGAGAGATTGTTCTTCGCGAAATGGCTGAAAGTAACTGGCTGAGGCTAGCCAAGGCGAAAGCTAACTGGCGTTCATGTGGCATGTCCAGCAGTTAACTGTTATGAGTTTTTTTCATAAAAGTAGATGTCAAACAAGCTGACGGCCCACCCGGTGGTAAGCGGTTACTGCCGCCTAAAGACACCTGAAGTAACAAGGGAAAATCGGTTGATATTGTAGCTGCGTTATCATTCTGAGACTTAAGATGAAATTCCGTCCATGCCCAGTAATTACATGGCTGCCTTTCCCTTCATAATTTAAAAAATCATATCTAAATTCCAGGTAGCCCTTTTTGTTCTTTATTATTTTAGTTTATTGTAAACTCGCTATACTAAGGTATTTAGTAAGGATTGTAGAAAAATCAAACACCTGAACTAAGAAAATCGGTACCAAAGGTAGATTATAGAACGAAAACTCGTTAAGCGATTGTGTGTCTAAAAAGGACCTCAGAATATATCTCAGTCATTTAATTCAAGCCAGTGACGTTTCCGTAAAGTTCCTTCAAATAATATTCTTCGAAACGCATACAGACATTAACATTACGCCTCAGACATAACAATGAATTTATTTATGCGTCTAACAAGACTCCAAAACCGATACATGAAATTTTAATGTGTCGTTGACAAATAACCCAGACATTGCACTTCTTAGTGTCACTGCCAAGTATAATGTAGACACCGATCGAGACATACTCACTTATAACATCTGCAACTCAATAAAAGCCGATGACTATGTTGATTTTATTACAAGTTCAAAAAATGTAGATGAAAAAGTCGAAACGACGGCAGATTTATGGGCAACGGATCTCATGCAAGATTCAAGAACTGGACACAATGCATTCACTGAAGTGGACACTGAGGGTATTTCGGTCATAGCAACAGACTGTATAAATGTATGACCTAAAATAATCGAGATTACTATTCCATGATATAAGTTTTTCGTTTCCTTTGCTTTCAAAGGAAACGAAAAACTTATATCATGATTGTAATTTTGTCTATACAAAATCACGATATTATAAAACTATTGAGGGACTTTGAAAATGCACTTACTTAATTTTAGACGCAGACTAATTGATGTTACTGTTCTTCATAAGAAAGTCAGTGGCGACCTCGATGGTAGTCTAATTGGTAATATTTTTCTAAATGTGTACAATATTTCGAAACGAATGCCAAAGTTCTTCCATATTTCTCATACAAATAACAACATATCCTATAATGCGCCTTTACTGAGAATGTGTCGATTGTACAACGAAATGAACTGCCCTGAAATTGATATATGCCACAATACATTGAATGTGTTCAAAAAGAAAATTATCGAGCTACTTTGAATGTCGTTAGAAGATTGACATCTTTTTAACGCTATTTTTCTGTACTTATTTTGTTAAAATTTTATCAATTGCTTAAACGAAAAGCTTTTTGGCTGTAATGTCGTGTACTGTTGTAATTGAGTTTTTAATTATTATTGATTTTAATTTTAATTTTGTTTTTGATTTTTAATTCAATTTGGTCTTAAATTAATTTATTTGATTTTGATTGGATTTTAGTTTTGGTTGAATTTTTGATTTTGACATAGATGCAATTTTAATTTAATGTTGATTTTTAATTCATTTAAGGTTGATTCTAATTTAAAGTTATTAAATTATTTGATATATAATGTACTAACCTAGTTAACATAAATAATAATAATAAATGTTATTTATAAGTATGCGTTAATTATACAAGCTTTAGTTGTCAACTTGTAACTGTACCTATTAAAAATAAAATAAAAATATATAATATTTTCATAATGATTTTAAAGCAAAACTCGGTTCAAATGCGTATTTTTTTCATCATGTAATATTTTTAGATCGCGATTGTGTACATACCTGTATCAGGAAATGCAATAAAGCTGCTGATAGGCAAACATACAATCAAACGTAACAAAAGTAGTTATACAATGGGCCCTCCTAATACCAAGCCTTGGTCTTATTGATGGTAATATTATACCATGTACGGCCTCAGAAGCACCTAACTAAAAAGCTGTTACATCATTCATACACGACACCGAAATCGATGTCCAGGCAGTCACTTTGATTAATCGTCTCAGACTTATCATATGCAGTTGTTTGCAGCTTCAGTCACGTATAATTTGGACATTTGAACGTCCAGGTCATAGTTGCATATAAATGTATTGTACATGGAATAAATTTTTATGACCTTGCTTTGCTACCGTCAAATATAGACACGTCTCGTTTTAAAGGAGTATCAGGAGCCGCATTTTTATGAGATATTAAAGCAGCCGCCAGCTTTAAGGAAGTTGAAGAACAGAATGAACATGTTAAATCGTTTTAATTGAAATGATCAATGATTAATATTAATAATGATGGCATTGAGAAATCGTAGTCTACTAAATAATTGATCTCACTATTTTTTGTAGCAGAAGTGGTCATTGTTAATGTTAATGATAAATTGAGGTAAAACAAATTTAATACTATTAATCTTTTGACAGAGCCCACGCACACTACAGACTGTTGACTGACCGATCGGTAATAACCGCACAGAAGATTTCAGATAAATAACACTACTACGTAGTTTTGTGTTCCTACTGTGAGTAAGGTCGCCAAAACTCATTGCAAAGGGAGCAGGGCCAGGGGAGCTCGTATCTTACAATGATCTTACAGTTTCATTTGTGCCCAAGATTCTACGAGCGTCAATACTTTTTTTATAATACTCAACGGGGTGACTCTGGGACTTAATCTCACCTGCTGGTAAGTGATAACGAGGCTGAAAATGGAAGCAAGCTACACCCAGGTTCTTTAGAGGAACTGGATTTCTTACCTACAACTGTTGGAACATAACAATGCTGCTTACGTTATTCGTATGACGGCAGAATAAAATTATAGCTAAAAGCCATCTCGATCACGTCAGCTTGGAAACAAAAAACCGAATGAAAATCGGTCTGTTCGTTTAGAGGCACACATAATAAGGCACTTCAAACTTATAACACTCTCGGGGGCTAAAAAACGAAAATTAATCTGATTTCCTACTTTAGTTCTGACGTCATCAACTGTGTTTAAATTTGACTATAACTATTGTTATCCAGAATTATTCGCAATGTCTATTATTAGCTCCTTATTCTGTTTGAAATTATGATTTCTCCAGAACTGCTCCGCGCCGCAATAGTGATAGATGCTCCAGTCAGCAATCTGCATCATTTAGTATATTTAAATGACATTTCCTAGTCTGGGTCACCACTGCATAATGCACAGTAGTCTTTATACGAATCACTTGAAAGAAGCATTGCGCTTATTTAAATATTGTAATGGAGATTCTAAAACGCAAATCAGATCTTTGAAAGTCAAACCTTTTTGTCGTTTGTAAGTATATGCATGTATATATGGTTTGATTTAAGGAGCGACATTTTTTGAAAATTATCAATAAATATGTAGATATTTGAGAAGCTGGGTGGCGTAGTGGTTTGAGCGCTTTGGTTTCGATTATGAAAAAATAGCAACTTTCGCCATGGTCGATCTCAGGATGGTCAACCAAAAGTTCTAGTCTTCGAGCTCCTGCGTGCTTCAAAAAGCACGTATTTTCGTGGCATAACGCAGACGAAGTTGCGAGCGGAAACTAGAATACACAACAAACAAACATCCATAACTTGTGAACAAATGATCGTACTAATCATACAACATATGCAGCAACTGGTATTCGAACCCGGGACCTCTGGTTAAGAAGACAGGAGTACTGACCACTCGAGGAGACGCCCGTCAATCTTTCTGGCATTGATATGTATGTAGATTATTCCAATTATCATACTCAACCTTGACCGGTTTCCCAATATGTCTTCAATATCCATTTTCTGCTATCTTTGGACGTCTCAGCATTCCTCCTTCAGCATTTAATACATATATGGTACGGCTGACGGTTAAATCCGGCAGATTAGATGTGCCTAGGTAGATTAGGTTAAAGGTTAATTTTAGCTATAAGTTAAAAATGGTTATTCCTAAAACCTATACAAACTGCTTTCCAAATTTCAACCAAACACACAGAAACTCTTGAGTAGGTTATAGACGATCTGCCCAGGCAGAATACAAAAAAAAACCCTTGACATTATCAATCATAAAATAACTCTTCAGTACTAAACGATCTGCGGGTAGATCTGTTGGATTCAACCATATCGGCCTTCGACAAGCTTATGGAATTACATTTTTCTCTCTTATTCGTTAGCCAACTGCCGTAGCGGGATTCGACTGTAATTGACAGATTTTGGTTACAACTGTCGCTTATGCTATACAATGACTTCTTTAATGTCGAATTACAAAACCAGTTTCACCTTTTCTGTCATAACTCGTTAAGTCAATTAGCCACAACCCAAACTTATTACTTCAGGCGATTTTCACGTTGCATAACCCATTTCTTCAGAACTGCGAGTGTCCATTTGTCACTGTTTGGACAGCTTGTCCATTCATCACTTTCCATACCGTCACTTGACTTGTCAAACTTGCCTTGTAATATATCCCTCCAGAAAGATCTACGTTGACGACTTCATTGCTGTAAACAGTAACGTGAAATGGCAACACGTAGTGTTTGTGCGCTGTGGTGGTACAAACGGAGCGATGTACAGCTTAAACAGCGGTGATCTCTTGTTTGTTCGGCAAAACGGTCTTGCCTTAATGGTCGAGGGTAAGTACGCAGTCATTTCTTTTGGCCCCAATTTTTTACACTTCGCCAGCTGTTTGATTGATGGCCTAAAGGTGTTCGTTAATTAGTTGGCCAATTAGCGGCGGCGACGTCATTGTTTCATTTATTTTGGTGCTAAAATTTCGTGTTTTTTTTCCAGTTACAAATGAGTTCTATGTCATTAAGCTGACATAACAGGATTTGTTTACCAAACGACTGTGAATGTCTGTTTTATACTAAGGTAATTTTAACAATTTAGAAAGCGGGATAATTTTTACCGAGGGTACATACATCATGATGGAAAAAGATACTTAGTAATCGTTTCTTGTTGGGTAAGAGGAAGAACCATGTTCAATAACATGCACTGAGCATGGACTTTTTATAATTTTCTACCATAAAATGACCGGCCTCGTTCGTGGTTACTCCGCGATCATGATTACCCCAGTCTCGCTTACCAATATGAGTAGGTTTTATTCCTCTTCAATAAGAAAGGGTTGTATTTACAAATTATACAACAGAATCAAGACAAACTATTTCCTTTGTCATGAATTCGTTGTGTAATTTGTGTTGCAAAGTTGTAAAATTTAGGTTTTGCCGTACATTGCCATAATGCCAATGTAGTGTATGCCGCGTCACCTCACATCTACTCCCGGGTCCCACATTGCACTCCCGGGTCGCCATGCAATGTAGGACTCGGGAGTAGATGTTAAGGGAAACGACTGATCCAGTTAATCGATGGTTTATTACTAAAGAACTATGTTAATTACATACTATTCCTTAATTCTATACATAACCTCATGTGAGGAGACGCGGCATACACTACACCAATAAGAAACGTTAAGTTCATTGACATTTAACCGATTCAGTAGGTAGACTTTTGATTCATTACACATGATTTGTGTTGTATTCATTAAAAGGTTATAATTCTTTAAGATAGCCATTTTAGAAATAATAAAATTAGTTTTAGTTTGTGCGCAATGTTTCGAGCTACGGCTCCGTTTATATGGACGATCGCTTTAGTCGCTTTAGTTTGTAAGTTACTTGAAATAACGTAAGCCCGCTACGCCCAACATCTGAGCCAACAAGTGAAGACATCGTCAATCCGTCCAGCCGACTTGATAACAAACACGAAGACATGACTACAGCACATGAAGTTCAACAGTTGCTCTACGAAAACCGCTTCTATTACGAACGCAGTAAAGGTCTCAAGGTCGAACTGTTACGCGTGATGTGCTGACGACTATAAATTGCTCGCCCCAATTTGCATTTTCCTTTGAACGATAAACGTTAACGGTGTTTATACATGACGATACGACAAAGACAGCTTAATTACAGCCGTCACTAAACATGTATCTTTATTTTCTGAGTTTTAGTGTACTCTTTTTAATTACAACTTGCGAAGTCATGCGCAATAATCGTGAGAACCTTACCATTAATTTGAACTGTTGCTTACTTTCGATCAGTGGTATGCATTGATCTTATTAAGCTTATTTTGACATTAAAATTCGTCAAAACGGTAACTCATCGATTTCGGTAGCACAGTACTCAGTTTACCGGTGTCTCGACAAAGTTGACTCTTACTGAATTTTGTACTCTTACTGAATTTCTTAATAAACCCTGCCACAACTCAATATTTTATTATTTTTGATTCAAACTTAATTAAAAAAATAGTTTGAATAAATAATAATAGGTACATGAGGAGGAGCTCGGTGGCGTATTGGTTTGAGCGCTCTGGTTTCGAATACGAAAACAAAGCAACTTTCGCCATGGTCGACCCTGGGATGGGTCAACCAAAATTTATAATCTCGAGCTCCTCCGTGCTTCGGAAGGCACGTTAAGCCGTTGGTCCCGGTTGTTACTACAACCGCTTTAACCCACCAACCCGCATTGGGCCAGCGTGGTGGTGTTATGGCCCAAACTCCTCATGTGTTTCTCCCATGTAGGAAGGCCTGTGCCCAGCAGTGGGACGTATATAGGCTGGTGATGATGATGATGATGACATGAGGAAAATATCAAATGATAAAATTATCACTCAGTTTAACAGTGCCTTTTCACGCTTTATTTGAAGGAACCCATGTTATAGGAAGGAGGTTTATTTACCCACCACCTCATCTGCCTGAGATAATCATACTCTACATACTAAACTCATAGGTTTTTCAGGTAGAAACCCCAATTTTTTGTTTAGTATAACAACCCCTTTTATTTTGTAAAGTTTGTTTTATGTGTAGGTATATAAATGTTTTTGTGTAAAATAAAGAATACTCGCGGGTTCGATTCCTGCCTCAGGAGGTGAAATTTTTCTAGTTTTATTCTATTTAAATTACTAAGTAATTTTTCAAACATTTAAAATAATGTTAAAATCAAAAATTAAGAATATTTGAAAGCACACTGCCCCAACTTAACCGAATCGTAGGTATTTGTAAAAATACTCGTTTCGGATGTTGAAATGGAATATTTCGACATTGTAGGGTGGACGTTGGCTCGTAAACGCAAATACAGATAGACTAGAAGAATTTCACAGGGATATCCCAAGTCCTGGGTGGCTCAGTGGTCACAGCAGTCGCTCGGATTGCGAAAGGTCGCGGGTTCGATTCCTGCCTCAGGACGTGAAATTTTTCCAGTTTTATTATATTTAAATTACTAAGTAATTTTTCAAACATTTATAATAATGTTAAAATCTAAAATTAAGAATATAAAGAATACTATCAATGCTACTGACTAAAGCCTTATATGTTTTAAATAGGTATCTACAATGGTAAATTAAAATTTGGCTTTCATTCTGCCCTATTCTGAAGCCGAATATCAGTCAATTATAGTTGCATATAGAGGAAGCCAGAAATTTTCTGAAATATGCGGCATAGGTAAAAAAAACTATTTTCTTTATCGGGGGTAGCCGCTGACCTTCATATCACCTTATGGTAAGTGAAGATAAGGCCGAAGATGGAGGCGAGCTACACCCAGATTCCTCAGCCACAGAGGAACTGGCTATCATACCTCCAACTGCCGGAACACAATTATGCTGTCATGGCGGCAGATATAGGTAAAACGGTAGTAGCTGGCCAGTTGGACTTAGGAAAGCCCTACCTTGGTGGTAGGTCTAGGTCAAACCGCGCAGAAAATTTTTGCTCCCACAGGAAATGAACCCTGAACCTCTAGGTCTGAAGTAGGTGGACTCAACTACTAGAGCACAGAGACGGTTAAAACTTATGGAAGTTTTTTTTTAGGATACCGGGTGTAGCTGCGTTATCGTCGCTTACCGTCAGGTGAGATGAAGGCCAAGAACTATGCAAATAGCTACGCACTGGGAGTATAAAATCATCATTATATTAATACACTTACTTAGCTGTCCCGACAGACGTTGTTTTGCTATAATAAAAAAATGACCAAAAAAATAGATAGTAGCCGATTCTCAGACCTACTGAACATACATATTAAATTTCATGAAAATCGGCCAAGCCGTTTATTGGCCGAGAATTTTATACAGGGTGGTGCCGTCAATGCGACAATAAATCCAAACATGGGCTACATTAGTTCATAGAAATGGTTCGCCACTTTCAAAAACATCTTATTCATTTGATAATTTCATGACATTTCTATGAAATAATGCAGCCAATGTTATACTACTTCATACAAATGTCATGAAATTATCAAATGAATAACATGTTTTTGAAAGTGGCAAATTTATTGTCGCATTGACAGCACCACCCTGTATATTACAAGATAAAGCAAAAACTTAGTTTGTACCCCCTTTTACGAAAATTGCGCAGACGGATAAGTATAAAATTTCGCACACATAAAGTTTATTTAGAGAAGGAGTATAGAATGCTATTTTTTTTAATTATGCATAAAAAATACATTAAATCATTAATTAAATCAATGTATTTTACACACACGCATATAATAATAATATGTCAAATTGAGAATAGATTAATATTGTTTGTTATTTGTTAATAGTATTACTGAATGTCAAACATAACCATAATAAAAAAAAACATAAAAAACTGTGATCATAGAAGTATAGTTTTTGATGATAGAACCTTAATAATGTTCAAACTTAAAATTTAAATTAATTATGGTCGAATGTCTAGCACAAGGAGACAACTAGTAATGGTAAAAGCATGACAATACACCCAAAATATTATTTATAAACGGAAATTGAAGTATACAATTAAGCTCGCCTTAAAGCTAGTACATTACTGGCTTTTAAATTAAAAGCGCATTGAAGGTCTCAATCGTATCGTAAAATCAAAGTAATCTCACTCGGTATCCAGACGGACGTCTTAATAGCTCGCGAGTAATATATGCATGTTGTAATGTATGTTGTGTTAATTCAGGCCCGTACACGGGCTGATTTATTTTTTAGCAAGTGAAGGGTTTTGTTTATAATGAATACCTACGATAGATTTTTTAGCGTAACCTGAACTAATGTCACATATTATGAATGTGAAAGTAACTTATCTCTGTCCGTATGTCTATTATGTTTTCACTTTGGAATTCACACACAAAATTTGGAATAGAAATAGATTTCCTCAGTTCCGTCGCACGATTGAAGTTTACATGATAATATAAAATTAAAAATTTTTAGTAGCCCCCGGCCTCATTAATCATCTATCTCACACCATCATAGTGAGTCTTTCTAAGACTCATAAGAGCCCAAACACGCTGTATCTGCTGTAAGTTTCTGAAAAATTAAGCATTCCGAAGACTTTTTGATCACTCAGTGAGGATCAGCTCAAGGTGAGTATTTCATGGGAGTGTCACCGAAGTGACAGTACACCAAATTTCAAATTAATCAGTTCTGTGAAAGTTACTATAACCCTTTTTTAATGTATAAAATGAGCTGATAGTCAACAAGGCGTTTGTTGACTATCAGCTCATTTTGTAAATTTTGAACTGATCTTCATAAGTTATAGGTAGCTAAAAACCATCCTAATTCCTAACCACGTCAGCTTTCAATCAAAAAAATTGAAATTCTGTCCATTCCTTTAGGAGCTACGATAGGCAGATACACAGACAGACACGTCAAATTTATAAGACCCCTCTTTTTTCCTCGGGGGTTGTAGTCACTTCAAGCCAATTTGAACTAAAACCTATTGCAATAAAATTGGTTTCACAACCTCACTATTAGACAGTTCACTTAAGACGTGTCACTACAAATTAATTAACTACAAATCCCACACTAGGTATTTACAATCCGTCGACAGTCGACACGGCCAATCAACTATTACACAATGCGTCTAGCCCAGCAAATGGCGTGCGAATTGTAAAGTTGTTGATATCGCAACAATGCGCAGTAAATCGTGTACGATGCAACGAGCGCGGATGAATAATGCAAGTACACGAACGGCGGGCCGTAAATAACGATTATAATTTTATCGCCGCGCGATAAATTACGCGATCGAGTGTCGCCTCTGGCGCGCCTTAAGCTGTGGCTATTATGATTGGGACACACAGAGAGAACAGCTAGACAACATTTTGTAAACACCTTTTTATAATTACAAAAGGGGGTTCTTCAAAAAAAAGCGTGAATTGGTTCTTATAGGGTCGGCAACGCGCAAGTGATAGCCCTGGTGTTGCAAGCGTCCATAGGCTACGGTAACCGCTTACCGTCAGGTGGTCCGTATGCTTGATCGCCAACTTAGTGGTATAAAAAACAAAGTGGTATAAAAGAGGGACACTTTCAAACGAAGTTAGATGACAGTACTGTTCACCCTAAGCATAAATTGTTCAAAAAACTGAAATAGGCAAAAAGATCAGCTACTTCACACAAATGGAACGTGTAGGTATTTATACAATTTTAGTATAAAACAGGTGTTTTTTTGGCGATTTAAATTTTTTTCTTCACAAGTCATATTTAGGGCGCCAGCACTGCCATCCGCCTTTCATGAAGTAGAAAGTTCACTGTTTCATGTATCCATACTAAAATTATAAATGCTGAAATAACTTTGTCTCGTTTTCACTCTCGTTGTTTGATTAATTAATAAAAAATACAAATTTTTTAAAGATGTCACTATTATATTGACTTTTGACTGCTTCCTTTAAGTTATGAAAATCTATAAAAAAAAACTTATCTGGAAGCAAAAATAAATAGGTTTGACTTTTTGTACCCTTTTACAAGTAGCTATTATGTCTGGACTGACAGTTTGGAAGATATAGACCACAGACATATGACGCAAGCATAGACATTTTTAAAACAGGTATAATAATGTAACGGCCAGCTATTTTGGAGGCAGCATAACTCATGTTGACAGTTGACAGTTCTTCAGCGTAGTGTGTGACGTCTTGACAAGGCGAGTTTTTGCGAGATTATTGCGATATTTACAGTGTAAATTGCGAGATTTATCGCGGACGGAACAACGCGTCGTGAACTAATCGGACAGTGTTACACAACATACTATGACAGCTGTGTCAGAAATACTCCATAGCTAAAGTAATCTTTACTTATGTGAAAGATATTTTAGAAAAAATAATTATACAGAGTGGTGACGTAGTATTTAACTACAATTAATTTAAATATAGGCCATATTAGTTCATAGAAATGTTTAACAAATTTCAAATGAATTTTATTAATTTGATAATTTCATGACATTTCTATAAAATAATATAACATTGCCTGCATTATTTCATAGAAATGATGTTTTTGAAAACACAATCCTGTATAGACACGCTTTATTGCACAAAATAAAACCTACATAATAAGATTCAACAGCAAAATGAAAACAAAACAATAGGCGGCCTTGTAGCTCAGCAGCAATCTCTCACAGAAAGTCAAGAGAGACAGAAAATAAACATAGAAGGAAATAACGAAGAAAGATAAAGGATGCCAAATGTTTACGCATTGTATGTCCTGCTGTGTTATCACGTCTTTGAATGTCGGTTTTGTTCAATACCTTTAGAAATAGAAATGTTGTTTTGTGCTTATGTTGACTGTCATCTGTTGTGTATATCATTGAATAAATAAATAACTCAAAATACCTCAAACAATTAAAATTCTAAGTTATTATTTTCCACTTGATTTTTTATTTTATTTTTTTTGACGCACGACTGCGGTAGTACCTATCTACTTCGCAGTTGATAGCAGCCATAAATGACACTAATTTGAAGTGCTGTATTCCTGTAGTGAATAAGGTCGCTAAGGCTCATAGAAGGAGCGTCGTATTATCAAAAGGTGGACTTGGCGCCTACGCTATCATTATAATGTTACGTATTGATTTTTGACATCAACAGCTTGCTGAGTTGTGCTCATTTTGATAACTGAAAGTGAAAATAATAGCTATACCTATTAGCCACACCTGATGCTAAACAAGTAAATTTAAAAAAGGGACGATTACAATGAAACTGTGTTCTAATAACAACCCAATTACTCGCACCAACCACGCCATTAGCATAAACAAATGTATAAAAAACATAATTATCTCATATCTAGCTGCCTTCTCTCTAAACGGTGAAACTGACATACCGACACACGGACAAAAAACACAATGTGAATAAATTCATTATCGCCAACCATGTAAGCTGCTGAGGAAATACCACCTGTCTAGCTATTTTAATAGCCCATTCACACATGCCGCAATAAATGCTTAGGGAACGGAGTCAAGTCCCGTCGACTTTGAGCAAGAAAAGCGGATTGAGTTTTCAATTTGTCGTGTTTGTTTTGAAATTGCCTTCCGGATCTATGAGTTACATGATTTAGAATAAACATACCAAATAAACCTGTTTGGATAATTCACTGTGCATAACTTATGGGTCCTCGGCAAACTTATGTTAGACGGAGCCAGTGTTCTACCATTAGCAAGGATACATTAAGGCTGTCCATCTTCCTCCTTGGAGTGTTTAATGGTCTCCGACTATGATGAAATCTTGTAAGTACAGGTTTTTGTTATAGTGAAAAACCAGCTTAGCATGTAAATACAGGTATTAGTTATAAGTTATAACCATTAAATACAGTTTTTCGTTAAGTGTTGCCGAACATGAAGTGATTTCCAGGAATCAATTCAACATTTTTTATCAGTTATGCTTTGGCTAGAACCAGAATGAGTCTCCTGGAAATGCATAATAATATGCAAAGCAAGAACACTACAGAGTCTTTCTGCCTTGAGGCTAATGACAGTTATATTCAGAAACACTAAGCTGTCTCATTCCTGAATATTATCTACCAATATCAACACCTGTCCACATTTTTAACATACCTTTTTAATTGGACAGACATAATATTAAATAATTCTTGTAAACTTCAGAATAGAAGCCCAGGAATTGCTCTCATTAGCCTTGGATTCTTACGAAATACCTACTATAGCCACGAGATAGCAGGTTCGAATCCCAGCGGGAGTTCAGCTTGTGTTAATGAATTCGCAGTAGTATGATCTTGAAGGAAATGTCTGGGCTACCTTATGCTGTTTACAGAATTATTGAGAAGGCAGGGGTCCACATATTTGCTGTTGAACTTTTTACTTCACAGGAATTTGGCGTGCTTACATGGAGGACGTGCCCGTTTCCTTAATTAACCTGTATTATTATTGTGTTCTTGAAACCATTAAAATTATGCTTGTCATCGTCGCTTGCATGCATGATATTATTGTTTTTAATTCATGCAGCACGAAGGAATTATACATTCTTTATGTTGTAACCAAAATGCAGGATGTTCAATGCACTGTTATATTACATAATCGCATTATATTTCTTTTATTAATTAAGAGGCCAGTATTGACGGCAAAAGCATTGTTAAAATTTAATTCCAATCCCCCGAATGTTTCTTTGAGATCCTTTACGTGCCCTTGATCATGCGAGATTTGCGCCCCTGAATGTATTTTATCTGTTCCTGCTATTTATTGTATCTGTTGTATTTTACTTTGGCTACCAACAGTTTCTGCTGAACTTAATATAAAATTGTTGAAAAAACTTAAAACGACAAAGCACGCAGATCTTAAGATGTCAATGATTCGAGATCAACTTTTTCTCGTGTACAAACATTTCAATTTAGCGTATCTACACTGATCTATCGTTTTGCATTGCAAATCGTCCAGTGGTCTAATTAAAGAAGAAAGTATGCGCTCAGGCAGTCAATAGCATAAAAGACTAGCTTGTTTTACCATATAATACAGTTTTAATTGCCTGCTTAACTATCTGTCTGTAAGCAAGAGTTTGTGACTAGTTCTAGTTGCTGTCTCATTTAAAGTTAAGGTTATCCAGGAACAGAACTTGGATTAATTTTGTAGATTTATTTCTGGTTCTTGAATTTAAATCATAGACATATTTTCTTCTAAAGTGTTAGCTAGCAGGTTTGGCAAGAGTCACACCATGCACTGAAGATGCAACAAGTATGACAGAGGGAAGAGATATATCCTATATAGAAATATAGATATATTTGAAAAGCATATAAATTTCGGCTTGAGCCAAACATAACTACGGTGTTATTGTTGATTTCAAAGGTTTAAAATTATTGTAAGCACATAAGGGAAACGTAGCCAGTGTAATCACTGGGCATGGACGGCATTTCATCTTTGACCACATATGAAGTGATTTATCCTTGTTATTGCAGGTATCTAATCGGTGGTAACCGCTTACCACCAGGTGGGCCGTCTCAGCTTGTTTTTCATCTGGTTCAATAAAAGAAACATGTCTTTAAGAGAGCACAGAGGCGCCAATAATAGAGTATATTATTTCAACATTGTGATGCGTAAAACGAAAAAACAATATCATCACCAGCCATAATTATACGTGTAACTGCTAGGCACAGGCCTTCCTACATGGGAGAAACAATTGATGAGTTTGTGACATAGAACCACCACGCTGGCTCAATGCGAGTTGGTGGGTTAAAGCGGTTGCAGTAACAACTGGAAAAACGGAACTAAGAATTTCTAATATTCCCTAAGAAATTCCTCTAACAGAGTAAATTTTTAGGGTCATCTTGAGTCCATGGTAGGTCAGATGGTTGAACAGTAACCCGGATTGTAAAGGTTGCGAGTTTGGCCTCCGCTAGGAGATGAATGATTTTTCTACTTTAGATACTATCAATCAGCATGTACCTATTACTGGGTGTCTATCTTCTAAATTGTGAAGGTTATTAGAATTGTCAACAGTTTTAGCTTGGTCATTATGATCCTTCAAATTCTTGATTTAAGCATCTCTCAGTACCTTAATATGATTCCAAAAAAACCCCACTCGTAAAACATCTGAGACCGAAAACTACCGCATTATAAAATAAATATCCGACCACAATTACAGAAAAAAAACGGTAATGTACACATAATGACGAGAATTACCACATATCTCGCCAAATAAAGAGAGAATAATTCACAGTTCACGCTCGCAGTAATGACAATAAAATTACAACAAAAAACGTACGTCGTTCAATTGCAAATGGCAGTAAAAGGTCCATATAAATTAATAATTAAAATGGAAGCAGTACATGGAGTTATGGAGCGACATTCTGTGTAATTAATTTCTTGCCAACGCATGGCATGTTTTCTGGCACGAATACTATCGGCCTGCCAATTACACTGGCATTGACTACCAATTCATTTTAAAGCCTTTTGTTTTAATAAAACTGCATTTCATGCAGCCTTTATCGGTCAAATCTTAAGGTCGTAGATTCCACGAGCTCTTTCGTAGATTATTTGTTATTGTCGAAAGGTAATTTTGTCGAGAATTTTTCACATTACGAATACACAATTCAAACATATTTCGAATTTATAATAATTACAGCTCTCCCGCGGTAAATATGTTCTCAGAAGGCTTAAGGGGAAGTTAAACGGAAGAACCGTTTCCACCTAAAAACTAAACTGTCTCAATTATAATAATTTTATTTAATTTTTTAATCCGCGTAAGACTTCCAGGTGCCTAGTACAAATAGACACCTATTGTGTCTGGTATGCTTGACAGGTTAAGGATATTTTTTGGGTATCACAAAGAAATATAGACACGTTCCGTCGACTTCTTTCCCCTCGTGTTCCTCTCCCATTCCTCTCAGCAGGCTTAAAGTGAGTTCTTCACAATACGTGCCATCAAGCTTTGGAACAGTCTTCCTGTTCTTATCAAACGTGCCCAAATATCTTCTTTCAAACATATAGTCTATGAACATGTCCTTACACATCCTCCTTCTTCCTTTCTAATTTCCTCCAATCGCTTTGTTTTCCTAAATTCCCTTCCAAATGTGTGTATATTTTTATGTATAATTGTATTTTATACTATATTTATCTATGTACAGTAAAATTATAATTTGAAATTTGTCTTTACTTTTTCGCGTCTATCACTGTTATTTGTGAGTAAACTTACTACCTTATGGTTGTCTGGTAGAGATCGCTTCTAGCGATAAGGCCATTTTTGTAGTCTCTATTATTTTCTTGTATCTAAATATGTACAAGTAAGTGTAATAACTGACCATAACGTCCATAACTTAGGGTTTCTCTCGTTATCTGATTACATTTCAAACAAAACCAATAAAAATAATTGAAAGAAAAAAAAAAAAAATATTATCACATTTCAATGTTTTTTAATGCGGTTAAATGCCTAATTTATTGTAACAATTACAAATAAAGAAAGAAGACGATGAAAAAAAAACAAGAAAATATATATGCTCTAGGCGGGAATCGAACTCGAATTTCGGAAACTCTATACCTGTCATTTTTTATGTCAAAGCAAGACGGAATGTGGCTTTTTGTATCGAATCTGTGATCCGACAGTTTCTGAATAAGGGGGCTGATTTCCGCCAGACGCGATTATCACTACGCCACATCGTTTTCATTCTTTTTTTGTAATTGTTATAATGAAATATTATGCTTAATTTTGTATTAATTATCTTATCTTTACTTATACTAAGCAGTAGTAGTGTTGCGTTTCTGCGGTGAGTAGTGTCGCTACAGATTATAGTATTTTGTTCGGGTAATGAAATTCCTTTAATCCGAAATTGAATACCCATGATGAGTCGCAGCAGGTGTTACTTAAAACTACAACAAATAAATTACCACAAGCAACAACAGTCTACGACTTGAAGATAAAAGAATTGCGCCTCTGGCTATTTTACTCACTCTATGAGTCCATTTCTGCAAAAAAGGTCATTTGTATTGAACCTAACCAGTTTATGTGCTTGCTATTTAATGGATATAGCTTCCTCTTAACCCTTAATAACATTTGGTCACGTCAAAATTGTCCACGAACGGCATTTTTATGGAGCATTTAGCATTATTCAACCCTCAACGTCGCGTCAGTCTTTCCCATACCGGGCGTTTGGGAACTTCTGCAATGTCCAGTCTGAAACCTTCAGGAATTTGCTGCGGTAAATAAATGTTAAGTATTATTGATTACTCACAGCATGACGATGAAGTATTCTGAGTATTGTCCAATTATGTACCCGGATGTTTCTTTTGAATCGTTAAGGATGATGGAGGAGATGGTTATTTTTTAATTAAATAATATTAGTGGAATATAAAAATTAAACGTTTGCATCTGTGTTATAGTAATCATCTTATCACTGATTCATGTCTATTATCAAGCCTAAGTTAAGCATAGAACTTATAAAAAAGAGACGGCCGCCTGGTCTATTGGTCAGAGCAGAGCTCCGGTCTACCAAGCTAGATATCCTGGATACAAATTACGGGCAGAGCCACAGGACAAGTGTAAAAAAATATATCGTTCACAAATTATTTGGGTTTTCGGATTTCTGCAAATCCTGAATTAAGTACAGCTAATATCTTGCTTCTTGTGATACTCATATCAATCTTCGATGATGGAGAGCTCATTTCACATCCTAAGATGATCTCCGATCCGCTGGAGGGTTCATGCGTAAAAAGCTCACGAAGGCGCAAGGAAATTTCCAGAACAATCCCATTTGAACCTTTGAAAAGATACTAGAACACATAGGCCTGGGTCCAAAACTGACTGTGAGTGTCAAGTCCTTAACATGTTGAGAAGCACGTCTTTGTAGGAAGTCGACGAAATAGAGCTAGGTAATAGGTACTTTAGCCGAAATAGGCCTCAAACTGGGGCATTTGTCTTAACTTTTGAAAAGCACAATGCGTTTTGGCGTGCTGACAAATATCGTTGCTGCATTGGCATTGCTAGTTGGCTCAAATATTCTAGGACAGTTATAATTTGGAGTTTGTGTAGATGGAATTTCAGATGTACTTTCTAAAGGAGCATAATTATTATGTAAACAATAAGCCACATTTTAGCTTCACCATGATCGCTAGGTGATAGGCCCGGATGTAGGGTCGTCTGGGTTGATACCAGCGTCTTTCCTATTTGAGCCGTGAAACATTCTGTGTTTCGGATTAAAGGGAATGGTAGCTAGTGTAATTACTGGGCATGGACGGCATTTCACCTTAGGCCTCAGGCCACACAACCTGCAATACCAAGTATTTTTTCTGCAGGTGTCCATAGGCGACGGTAACCACTCACCACCAAGGGGGCCTTAAATCTTGATCGTTTCTCCCGAATGATGTCCACTGCTGGAAAAATGTCTTCCTTATAGATATTCATCAGGTAGCTCTGATCAAATAAGGCTACTCGTTGTTTTGTTACTAAAAAGAGTTTTATCGTATAATATATCGTAAGAATTATTTGAACACGCGTCGTTTAATGACTTGGCATTTCATACTATGTCACATTAAACATTATAAATGCTCGCTATTAAAGGAACAGGTCTGTTTACAAAACAAAATGACGAAGTTAGTATTATTCTACGTACTGTCGGCAGCACATCAAGCATTAAGTTCGACCTTCGTACCGCCCTTACTCCGTTAGTTATAGAGGCGACTTTCGAAGTGCAATTGTTATACTTGATGCACTGTCGTCTGTACATATCATTGTACTGGATTGTATTGTCATCGACTTTATTATTAATGTAAAACGAAACGATACTTCTCGTATTTAATGAATATTCAATTTCCCTTTTAGCCATTATCGCAGCTTTGGATCAGATGATATATTCGATGTTAATTTCACTATAAAACATGTTGCGAATTCATTATAGATGCAAGATATTACTTATTTTAGTGCTGGGATTGTATCGATGAAAATTTTATCGAAAAATTTAAGAAGTGTCCGTAGCTAAGAAACTATCTTTATCAATGTATAAATTACATAAATCATATATTATATTCTTGATTTTGTTTAAATTTATATTGGTGAGGGTATACGTTGGATTCTGACGCAAATACAGACGTACCTAGAAGAAGAAATTCACAAGGTTAAATTAAATTTCCGTAGAAGCAGGAAATTTCTGCTCTGCTTGGTCGGTGGTTGGGCTTTTCTAAGTCCGCTTGGCTAGCTACCACCATTTTACCTAAGTCTGCCGCTATAACAATAATGTTAATAGCATTTTTGTGTTCCAGCAGTAGTAAGAGGTAAGATCGCCAGTTCATCTGCTGTTGAAGAGTCCGGGTGTAGCTCGCTTCCATCTTCAGCCTTATCATCACTTACCATCAGGTAAGATGAAAGCCAAGAGTCCAATATGTGGAAGATTGGTAAGCCTAAATGAAGTAGGGGCATCGGCCGTAGCAAGCGTCAACAAAAGAGGGTAGATCGATATTGCTAAACGCATTGAAGTTGACTTCTACTAGCAGTTTCAGCAGTCTAGCCATCATCATGGCCCATGCACCTGCGCCGAAATACCGGGAACTCGTTACAATCAAATCACATGGTAAAACTTCCTTATTTAACTATTAATTCCAATGTTAATAACCTTGAAAGTAGGTTTAAAGTGCTTCAAGGCGTCGATAGAATTTAAATTCCGTGTCTTATACTTTAGAAATATTTTGTCTTGTTAAATCATAATAGATATTTTAACAAAGGATTACCTAATATCTTGTTTCAAATATGAAAAAACTTTGTAAGGAAAAAACATGGACTTCGATTAATAAATGAAACAAACAACACTATCGATAAAAAAGGTTGCAATTATTAGTTATCCAAACCTAATTATCGATTAATTAGCTTCATCAATTCATACCTGAAACCACAATATCCGATCTAGGCATATCGATGAAATAGTTTGTCACTACATTTTATACTGTTGTCTCTGAGAAACAGTTAAAATTAAATGTTTGCGATATTTTTTTGTTATACTACAACATTATCGTCAGCTAATAAACACGCCAGTACATGGAATATGACAGTTACACGATGTTGTGACTTGTGATACATCAGGAATTTATTAATGAGATAGAAAATGAAGCACAAGATTGTTACGATATTTTCTGACATAGAATATGTTTTTTAATTACTTGAAGTATGTTGCCATGTAGCCTTATTCTTTGTTCATAATTGGGAACAAAGAATTAGGCTACATGAGTTTGTTGCCGGAATCTTCCCGGAACTTTTGGAACCGATGTTAATTCTCTCAAGACAGATAGATAGACATTATCACATTGTTGGAACATTTTGTATAGACATGCAGATGTGATTTTTTTTTTATTATTTTAGACTTTATCATTTTACACGGTGATGCCGTCAATACGACAATGAATTTAAACATGGGCTATATTACTTCATTTAATGGTTTGCCACTTTGAAAAACATCTTACACATTTGATAATTTCTTGATATTTCTGTGAAATAATGCAGCCAATGTTATATTATTTCATAGAAATGTAATGAAATTATGAAATTAATAAGATATTTTTGAAAGTGGCAAACCATTTCTATAAACGAATATAGCCGTTTCAATTTATTTTCGTATCGACGGCAACACCCTGTATTTATAAATGTAACTAAATTTGTAAGGGCAGCAAACAAGCATAGGTGCCAACTGTCTGATGGAAAACGCTTACTGTAGCCATTTTTACACAAAAGGCGTACACACATTGCCCATCCTGTAGAAATTAAGAGGAAGCGTTATTTGGACAAGTCCTTCAGTTTCCATAAAAACGAATCCTGGACCAGCTCTGGCGACCTTACTCACCGGAGAAACACGTTGCGAGGTAGTGTAATTTGCCTGTTATATTCAATTGTTGCTGTAATATCGTTTTTCAAACGAATTTTGTGTCACAATCTAAAAGCCTTAGGTGCTGTGCCGTGAGATCTGATTGCGTTTCGGAATATGTGTGGTATGTTGATAGCTATGTTAGATGTTTTATTACAATAAACTGGAAATAACACACTGCTTTATTACCACTATTATTTAATTTTGTCGGGGATTTGAACTGAGATTTTTTGCTGTATTCAGTTCAATATTCTTATGCTTCAGTATAAAGGTACAATTGCCGGACGAAATGCCATTGTGGATTCTCTACCGGAACAATTAAATAGTAAGGCAGGTATTTACTAATCTACTTAAGCCTTTTTAAAGCCATTTAGAATAAAATTGCAGTAAATTTGTAAGCGCTCTTCTATCGTACTTTATCTGTTATGCGGCGTATCCCTCCGGAGGGCTGTGACAACTGAAAAATCAACTGTGTCTGGAATTTGATGCTTGTCGGGTTAAAATATTTTGGTTCATAAGTGCCTTCCTTTAGTATACTCGTAAAGTTTAACAGATGAAATCACAATGTTAACTTGGTGGTAGGCCCGTATGTAGTGTCGTCTGGGTAGGTACCACCGCCTTTCTTATTTCAGCCGTGAAACAGTTCGCTGTGTTTCGGATTGAAGGGAAAGGTAGCCAGTGTAATTACTGGGCATGGACGGCATTTCAACTTAGGCCTCAGGATGACAACGCACCTGCAATATCAAGTGATTTTTCCTTGTTAATGCAGGTGTCTATAGGCGGCGGTAACCACTTACCATCAGGTGGGCCGTCAGCTTGTTAGTCATCTAGTTTAAAAAAAAACAATGATTATCAAAATTAAATTTAGCTTTAATAACAACAGCTTGAATAAAAACTATCTTATGTGCAAAGAGATTGCATACTGACGTGTCCATGTGAATGTCATACCGAAAATCTGGTTATCGTTTCCACAACCCTATCAACCCTAAAACGCGGGTGGCAGGCTAATCGTCCCGCTAATGGTACGGTGACTTTGAAGTGGTATCGGGTCTCAGACTAATTGCATCTTTGATCCTCAAGTGTTTCATGTTTTTATTTGCGTTCGACAGAGACGGCCGCCAGCTGTTGTGTCACGGCCCGAGCAGAGCCGACTGGATGTTAACGCTTTTTTACGATAGTGATAATTATACTTTCGTGTGACGGCTGTGCTTAGTAATGTTTGAATACGTTGCAGTTCGTTTGTGGGATCTACTTCCGCCTGACAAAGGCGACTTGAACACTTTTTCCGTATCGAGCGGCGCGACAGTGCATTTATTCGCTTCCCTAAATGATATTTAAATAGGTGTGAAGGGAAACGTATTTAGTATAGGTAAATACTGTTGAAGATCATTGAATAATCCACAAAAATATACATCAAATCTACAAACCTCTCACAGCTTATGTCAGTATTTTTTTATTGTGTAAGTTCTCATCGTTGTCCGTTATTCCGTGCTAAGCATGAAGATAGTTAATTAACGAAATTAACAATCTTTACGCCTAGCACGGAAGGGTTAATTGAGCACGCATGTCGAATATGCATGCAGCGTGCATGGATACCATACTGAGATCGAAGCTGATTACTATTGATATCAATATTTTGACAGAGCGACAACCATAAAAATACACAAATATTTAAACATACAGGTAAATAGTATGAATCTACAACCATAACTGCAGTAAAATTGATCGAAATAATTGCTAATAAGTAATTAGCTGCCACCAACCTGAGGGGAGCTTCTTGGCGTAGTGTTTGGGCGCTCTGGTTTTGATTACGAAAACATAGCAACTTTCGCCATGGTCAATGCCGAGATGGGTCAATCAAAAATTTATAATTTCTAGCTCCTCCGTGCTTCGGAAGGCACGTTAAGCCGTTGGTCTTGGTTGTTACTGCAACCGCTTTTATTCATTCCTGCATTGGGCCAGCGTGGTAGATTTATTGCCCAAGCTCTTCATGTGTTTCTCCCATGTAGGAAGGCATGAGCCCATCAGTTTGACGTATATAGGCCGGTGATGATGATGAACCTGAGGGGAATGGAATAACTATAAAGATGGCAGGCAGCTATCATTTTTATATGAGTTACCCAAGCAACATGAAACATAATTAGTGTAATCTTTAGTATTTACTAGATTTTGAAGTTAAAACTTGTAGGAAATTTTTATTTAATAAATAAAAGGAGTTATAGTAATTATTAGGGTAAGCCTTTGTCCAGCAAAAAAATTTAGAACTTTAAATAAAATACAAGCCGGCAACATAAAATAATTTGATTACAGTAATCATTATTTCCTTTACATTTAAAAACCACTCAAAACTTCCATGAAAATTGTCCAAATTACAATAATAATGATTTATGAAAGAAAAACGATTACGCGCAGGTAGATTCGGATCAAGGGCAAATATAGGCACCGATTAATTTGGACACGTCAGTCGATCATCGACGAACATAGTTTGACGTAAATTGCCCATTTAAAATTATTCGGAAATCATTGTTCTACAGAATAAACGTTAACGATTGCTCTACGTGAAAAAAACTACAGTAAAAACGTGCTTATTACAAGTGCATTAAGTAGCTCGAAAGTGCTAGTCAGGTTGTATTACAGACTTTTTATATATAGTAAGGATGGCAAACAAGCCTAACCCTTGCTACATATTAGCTTCTTTGTTAGCGGTTAGCATAGTTTTTTGCGAGGAGTAAGGTCATAAGAGCCAAAAGCTTGCTGTAGGAATATGACTCTTGAATGTTGTGCTATTTAGTTCAAACTTCAAGTGAATAAGACTCTTTCTCTGTCAAGTTTTCTTTTATAATATCACTTGGCATCGCAGGTGCGTTGCGTTTGTTCCCAACGAGTCACACTGTTGTCATCCCGAAACCTAAGATAGAATGCCATGCCATAGTTACACAGGCTACCGTTCCTTTTAAACCGAAACACAGCGAACTGTTTGATGGCCGAAATTTAAAAGGCAGTGGTACCTACCCAGACGCACGATCCGTACGATCCTATTACTACACCACTAATACCACCTAGTATAGTACAAAAATTTATTCTCTTTGGTTATTGGCGGTATTATTGATTTCGCCAGAATCCAGTTCTTAGCTGCAAAAGACACGAACACAAGTATACACAGTTTTTAGTATGGAACACCAGACAAACAAATATTTATAGTAAAAATTTGTGTAGCACAAACAAGTTAAAGTACAAATTTTACTTTGATTGTGAAGTTATACATAATAATAATAGTTTTTATGTGTAAGCGCCTTACAATACCGACGACCAGCTGTACCCCTTGCTATGCAGGCTACTCGGTCGGCTCGGTCCCGGGTTCAAATCCCGGTAGGAACAAATGTTTGTATGATGAGTACCTACGAGCATTTGTTTACGAGTCATGGATATTTATATGTTTATTTAGTATAATAATAATAATATTTATACACTCACACCTATTATCTAGCCCAAAGTAAGCATCATCAAGAGCTTGTGTTATGGATACTAGATAACGGAGAAATAATGATAATAATATGTATATAAATATTAGAAATTTACTAAATAAACATATAAAGATCCATGACTCGTAAACAAATGCTCGTACTCGTCATACAAACATCATCATCATCATATTTCTTATATATATTTATTTACATATGATTACAAATATTTATCCGTTATCTAGTATCCATAGCACAAGCTCTTAATGATGCTTACTTTGGGCTAGATAATAGGTGTGAGTGTATGAATATTATTATTATATTATAATATTACACTACTGACATGAAAAAATCTATATTACCACGTCTAAACATTGAAGCTAAGGCGGACTGTTAAAACATCAAAGACCCATCGATCACTGAAAGATATCTCGGCGGCGACGCACGCGGCGCCACATAATTAATAGTTGAGTCTTTCATTATAAAAATTAGGGCCCCCAGCGTTGGATAAATATTGTATTACTGACAAATTAACGGGAAATAACAATGGGTCGGCCAACGATAACAGGAAGGGAGTGATGGCGGACGCCCTTTCCTTGGGTTTTATTTTTAAATTGCTTTTTTAAGGAGTTAATTGTTGTATCTGTGGATAGATGTGGTAAAAGTTACCCCTAATGTTTTTGGTATAGTATCGCTAACAGTGTTGTGATTGTGACTCTAGATATAAAATTAAACCTATCTTCCTCAATATTAAATAAATTGTATTTATCTGATATGTAAAAACTATACATACCTAATACCAACCTATGAATGAAAACAATTGAAAATTCATGAAGAACATTATTATTAATTGATGATTCATAAATATGAAGACAATTTACAATTCAATTCCTAAATAATATAGGTAATATTATAACCAACATAAATTGTTAAGTAGGTACAGCTTTTTACTGTAAGAAAAATTTAAATTCACGTTAAACATGGCGACATAGGATGGTATGTAAAAACATTGAGCACACGATAACTTGCAAATTATAAAATATAAACATATTTACAAAATAGCATGAATTGTCAGAATAAATATTTTAGAATTCTAAGTCAATTTTATTTTCTTACTAATGTCCTGTGTCTTTAAACATCCTGTTGCTGTAGTCAGTATAAACTCCAAAGTACCCAATTCACAGGATTCATCAGCTCTGAAAATATGAATAAAAGATAATATTACTTAGTTCTTAAAAAAGTATACAATAATGTATACTTTTTTGAGAACTAACATTTACCTACAGTAAAAAATACACGTCATTAAATAATAAGAAAATATTTGTTTTCTCTACATTAAACATTCTATGCAGAAATAACTCCTAAACATACTAAACCTATGCTTAAAGTACCGTTAGCAAAAATCAAAACTGGTTTTTATGATTAATTAAACACAAAAAAACAATAGTATTCCAGACGCCAAATCGAAAATCCGAAAGCGAATTTCGCCTGAACTCCGGGCGCCGACAACCGGGCGGTCCCTTTGATGTAGCGGCCTGTTTACACTAAGCAAACTGAGAAACAAGTCATTTCAGCAGCGTTTGTGCCGCCGACACGAAATACGAAGGCCCAGAAGGTTCGCTTCCTACAAGCATAATTCACCATAGATATCGATTGGTCCTAAGTATAGGGGATTAAGTAAATATCGTATTTTTACAGCAGAGCTGTACTAAGTTTGTAAAATAGATATCAAAGAAACTGCTCTAGAGGTTTAATTAAAGGTACAAGATAATAGATTATGAGATTTATATAACATATTCAAGTATTTTTTGAAATAAGGTACTTTCGCCTTTATACTCCGAAGAAATTAGGAGGTATGATAATAATAAAATATCATTATTTTATTATTATTATATCTCCTTATTTCATACTAAAATGGTGTATGTGTAGTTATGCCTTTTAACTTGATCTTTCTGTAAAAACTTTTAGCAAGAGAAGTAATATTAACGTAAATAATAGTTGATATTCATAAATAAAATAAAACTAACATAGAGATAAATTTTATTGTTTACTAAATAATGAACTATTTATTAAACTTAGCAATATTTCTTATTTCTGACAGGTAACTAATATTCAATCAACAGTAGGTAATTCAAAAAATCTTTTATTCTCAATATTTAATAAATGAATGAATCATCATAAAATTTTGATTTTAATACTTATGTACTAAGAGATCATGCAACATCAAACATTTACGGCGTGGAACGCTTCGCAGACAAATTTTTCGTCGATAACCGTTTTTCTGACACATTCAAAGTCCATTCCACATACCACTTGAAATAATTAAATAGAAATAATAGCATTACTAGTGGGTTCATGGTTATTTTTTATGACCAAGCAGAGCTGGAAATTTTGTCTGGTATTTAATAAAGGGGCTTTGAATTTGTAGGCGAAACGTTCGTCGGCAAAGCGTTGCACCTCCACCATATATGGAGCATTTAACAATTAATTCGTATTGTAGGAAATGCAGATAAAGAAAACGATGGAAAAATTGTATTCTCTAGACGAGAACCGCACCCGCGTGTTCTGGAGTCCTGCCAGACGCGATAACCTGTACTCTTCTAGCATAAATAAGTTCTATAGGTAGTTTTATGAACTGTCCCAATGAGCTAAACAAGCGCTTTAGTTTTTGGGTAAAAAGTCAACATGGTTTGGCTCGCGGCTGCGGCCGCCTAGAATTATCTAATCTGTGGCCTAGATGTCAGTTATCATACCTATATAATCTACTTATATATTTTGTTTAAATAGACTCAGTCTAAAATCTTCTGAATCGTCATAATTTAATCCCAACAATACCACGTTTCGTAGAATTAGCTGGCCTGTGGAACTGTGTATGTTTTATCGGGGTAAGAAACTCCAGCTAGCTTTTAATGTCCACAAGAGTTAGCCTTTAAAACGTTTTGGTCTTTGTAATAAGATTCAAGAGCAATCAAATGATTTAAAATGTTTCTTCAGTTTGAAGCAAACCCTCTGGTTGTGTCTATTTTGAATGCCGAGGAACGAGTCATTTCAGCGGCGTCTGTGCAGCCTTTGATCACGCCGCCCGACAACTTTTTTTGCTGACGCTCGTCTGCTGCCGAATTACGTCGGAAACTAACGATAGATCCCCCTAGACTTAGATGATAGTGGTTTTTTAATTGGTGCAGGCGAGACTCATTTTTTGGATTGTCATGGCTGGTTTTTTCGTTAACCTATCAAGCTACAGATTCTAAACACAATAGGAATGTTGCTAGGGCATGCACCCGGTTCTACCCGGTTCCGAAAAGACCCGGTTCTACCCGGTTCTTTCAGCTCTCAAAGAACCGGTTCTTAAAAATATATTACCCGGGTTTTTCGGTTCTTTCGGTTCCTGTGAATGTCATGAAATAAATCAACTATTTAACGATATTACTTTGTTGTTTGCGATAAATCGAACTTGGAATATGCAAGGCGAGGCATGGCTACACTAGTAAGGGTATGGGGCAGCAAAGCAGTTCACAGCATTCATTCGACACCATTTTGTCTTGCTCAGTCAGTGCATCGTTAATTATCAAAGTGTACTGGAGTGTTAATTTAAACAAAAGTAATAATCGTTTTGGACATGTAAGTATAGAAACCATATTTTGAAATGAAATGAAATAATTTATTCAGTAACACATAAGTAATTATGACTACAGAAGCCAAATACAACACATTTTAACAAATATCAATATAAATATGTCACTAAAAAGGAATCCACTCAGCATAAGCCGTAGCATCCTTGGACACTACGACGCTAGTCTCCCGTGGATACATTTTACTGTACTTATTTACTCTTTCTTTGGTCGCTCAGGTCGCCGGTCGCTTAACGCATTCTTGTGCGTGGAAAAAATATTACACCGTTTTATTTAGAAAAGATTATAATTTTGTTTTTACTCACAGTGGATGGGTGTGATGAGTCATCAGATCACTGATGACAGTGAAAAGGGAGACCGATAGACCCAGCTCACTACCGCCCAATAGCTGTCACCACAGTTCTTTGCAAGGTTATGGAACGGATTTTAAATCCGATACCTAGAAGATCGCTCATTAATTAATGATAGTCAGTACTGGTTTCGCCCGAAACGGTCAACGGGTGATCTTCCAGCGTATTTATTGCATGTCTGGGGTGAAGCTATAGACAAACGTGGCGAGTCAGTGGCTGTTAGACATTGCTAAAGCTTTTCATCTGGTCTGGCACAGGGCTCTTTTCTCTAAGCTACTGGAATACGGTCTGCTCACTCAGCTGAGTGGACAGACCGTATGACCGTATACGGCGATCCAGTTGCAGAGCTCAGCAACTGGATCGCCGGCTTCCTGCATAAGCGAAGAATCCGTGTTCGGGGTTCATGCCAGTGAACGCTGGTGTACTACAAGGCTCTGTTCTATCCCCCGCTCTCTTTCTTCTTCATATCAATGACATCCTTCCATTAGGAAACATTCATTGCTATGCGGATGACAGTACAGTGCATGGTGGATATTACGGTTGCCCAGGGGCTGGGCGCGTTGAAACTTAGATGGAGAGAATGAATCTTACCATTGAGCTCAACGGGGTTGTAGCTGAGCTTTATGTTTGTGGACTGTATAAATTAATATAAACCTAAAATATATGAAAAAGCGATGTACTTCATCAAATTATTATTGTTGCATGTAAATATGACAAATTCTGATATTAAAAGACACTATTTCAAAAACTGACAATTTCACTATAATTTTGACGTAAAAACCGAAAGAGAACTTATATCCTACTAGACTGCAAGAAGGTTCGCGACAAGGGTGTTGAACCTTATATCTGAATGGGGATCTAACAATCTTTATGGGTTCAATGCTAAGAAAACACAGGAGTGGGAGTTTACAGCCAAAATGTCGCCGTTCCTTCCCCTTCCCTCTCTTTAGGGCACTACTCTTTCGCCACAGGGCTCCATCAACTTGCTCGGTATAGAAAATTAAAAAAGCTTAAAATGAGGCGTAAAAGTGACCTTATGGGCTGGCAAGGTGGAGGCGGCTAGAACAGTGTTTTTCAAGCTTCACTAGCTGTGCAGCTTCATATATTGATATACATGACATATTGATTATTTAAAAACTTTGTTGTAATCTGTTGCTAGCCAATCGGCTAGCAATTTCCCATATTATTTATTTTCTTAACTGTGATTAATAGAGTTTCTAAACAAAACCTAAACAAATTAAACAGTATTTAATTTCACGACCCGAAAGAACCGAAAAGAACCGGGTACCCGGTTCTGCGGTAAAACGGAACCGAAAAACCCGGTTCCTAAATAAGGTCCGGTTCTGCATCCCCTAAATGTTGCCTATGTTTGAATATGGCGCTATTTTTCACAAATTCGGAAAATATACGATATGTTACCTATACAAACAATTCATACTTAAATAATATGGAATATTATAAAACTTGTACCTACTGTTTAGAAAATTTATAAAAATTTATATCAATACGTCAAAATACTTGTATTATTCCCAATGCAATAAAATTTTTTTTCCAAAATTTATGAAAAATGTTAATGATATGAGATTGCTGACATCAATTAAAACAACTATTATTATGACAGCTATGAATAAAAACATACATATTAGGTATTATTAATGTTATTAGTAATTTTGTAGGACAACCTACATTCCTGTTCCGTAGATTTTCTATGGAACTTTTTTGGACGATGCGCAGCAATACATCAAACATACCACTAGGTCTTTATGAGTTTTATACCTATTTATTATTTATGAAACATAAAAAAGTTGTCAACTACCCTATTGGTTTTCAATTATTATAAGCCGAGGTTCTGTGGCTTGACAGATCTTTTTATAAATGAATATCAATAAAGGATTAATATTGAAGTACTTTTATATTTTAAATGTTTTTTGTTTGTTTCACATATTACTTATTATTATCTATTAATATTTAAGTACAAAAATTGTAACATACTTAATAATAGAAAAGAATGACTGAACGAAGGCAAGAAAGAATTTTCTTAAAAAACTCATTGTGTAAATATTAAGTCTCTACGTTTCACTATTAATCTTTGATAAATAAAATACCTACTTGGTTGTTTTATTTATTTTTAAGTTAAATAAATCTGCTATTTATCTACACATACCTAATCATTATCATCACCAGCCTATATACGTCCCACTGCTGGGCACAGGCCTTCCTACACGGGAGAAACATATGAGGAGCTTGGGCCATAACACAACCACGCTGGCCCAATGCGGGTTGTTATTTTCTACCTAGTAGCTGTTTCGAATTTTAGGTAAGTATTGGCCAATTTGGATTTACATATATCTAGTTCACATAATTTTAAGTAACCCCCCGCCCTCCATCATCTGTCTAACACCTTCTCATTGAGACTATCCTTATGAGCCCAAACACGCTATATTAGCTGTAAGTTTCTGAAGGATGAAGCATCTCGTAGACTATTTTATACTACACCATTAGCTAAAGGATAAGGCATATCTTGGAAATACCACTGACCTAACAGTTAATCGGATTTGTGAAAGTTAGTTCTACCTATGACCCTTTTTTCAAGTAAGAAATGAGCTGATAGTCATCAAACGCCTGAATAGATCAATCATAAATTAATCACGTACCATCTCGACCACGTCAGCTTAAAAAAAAACGAATCAAAGTCGATCCATTCGTTTAGGAGTACGATACCAGACAGATACAAAGATACACAGACAGACGTCAAACTTATAACACCCCTCCTTTTTCGTCGGTGGTTAAAATAATCTTTTTTTTTTAAACCATAACGGGGTAACTCTTGGCCTCCATCTCACCTGATGGTAAGTGAAGATAAGGCCGACGATGGAAGCGAGCTACACCCGGATTCCTCAACCACAGAGGAACTGGCTATCTTACGTCTAAATGCCGGAACTCGGAACACAACAACGCTGTTAACATTATTGTTATGGGGCGGCAGACTTAGGTATGACAGTGGTAGCTAGCCAGGTGGACTTAGAAAAGTCCTACCACCAACCAAGATTTACTTAACCCAAAATATTTCAAATTGGCGGGTTCATTGCTTACTTTTTACTATAAAATGAAAAAAAAAATCTAGAGATTGACTGTAATAGGTACCAAGAAACTTTTCTTTATTTCACTTAATATTATTGTAATACTCGTATTATTCCCAATGCCTTAGACAACTTGATTCAATAGCCAAATGCTCAGTCAACTCACTCAAGCGCTCGTCGGGGCGGTGGGCGTGGCGAGATACGCGCCGCCCACTGACGTCACTTACAAACATGGCGGGTGCATCCAGCTGCAAGCTTTGTAATACTGCAAATGTAAATTGATGATAAGCATTTGTTGATTGTTGAAATCTCAATTAGGAAGTGCTGTCTATGAAATTAAATAGAATTAGCTTTATGGCTTACTATTAATTAATTACTTAGCTAATATTAATGAAAGATCGTTTGTTCCAATCGGGACCAACAGATCGTCTCTTTTCTAATAATAGACTTGTAACAATATTTAAGTTTCTTAATAATTAAGTATCAAATACTAGGCATTGCATGATTTGCAATGTCAGATAAAACTGTTAGGTTTTAAAATAGTAATTTAAAAAAAGTCCTGGACCCTTCACGGACGTCTCCAGAACACCCTGCTAAAGTTTTATCATTCACATTCTGGTCAATGGTTTTGAAGAGCAGAGCATAGCATAGAAAGAAAGCATAGAGCATAAAAAAGAGCATACAAACATACAAATATTGATTTTTATTTATAGATAGGTAGATAATATTTTGTGCGATAGCCTAAAATATATTAATAAGGGTATTGTATTTAACTAATCACCATACAGACCTAACATAACCAACCTTAAAAATATAATTGATCATCAACAAAAATTCTAGTTGGTCTTCAAAATACCGAAAAATTAACAATTTGTGGTCCAATTATTATTTTTAATGACCACGCTAACATTTTTTTGTAGACCATTAAATTTTTTCCATTAATAAGTATATACTTTTTAACATTGTAAATGTGTGTAAATGTGGATTGAGGAGCTCGGTGGCGTATTGGTTTGAGCGCTCTGGTTTCGAATACGAAAACAAAGCAACTTTCGCCATGGTCGACCCTGGGATGGGTCAACCAAAATTTATAATCTCGAGCTCCTCCGTACTTCGGAAGGCACGTTAAGCCGTTGGTCCCGGTTGTTACTACAAATGTTTAAAAAACATCTAAACAAATTCATGTCCTAGCTCGGGAACACGAGACCCTTCACAATTCTGGTAGATAACTGATTTCACTCACTGAGCTACCGGTAGACTTGGAAGAACAGACATACTGAAAGACATTCATATAAGCCTATCTATATGAATGTCTTTCAGTATGTCTGTTTTTCTAGACTACAAAAAGTTCAAGCTTGTCTCATAATCTCGAAATCATCATAAATATTTCAACAACCGAAAAAGTTTTTTTTTTAAGACCGATAAATATTTGATACAATTTTACACAATTGAATTATTATTTAATAAAATTGTTGCCATTTATAGCCAGTATAGGTACTGTCTCATTTCTTTTTTTATATATTTTTTTTAATAGATATGACATCATTCCCATACAGTTTATTTATATTTTTTTGTATAAGTTTAGGTATATTTATTTTATTAATTTAAATTTTATAGTGTTTATCTTTATTGCACCCACTCTCTTTTTTTCCTTCTGCAGTATATTCTGTCACTCCTGGTTGCCTGGAAGAGATTGCTGCTTAGCAATAAGGCCGCCAAATGTATTTTATTTTTTATTTTATCATAGTTTATTATGTCTGTGTTCTTATGTAACAATAAAGAGTATTTCATTGATTGATATACAGAGTGTAAGGGGCCGCTCTCTAAAACGAAGGCCGATGGCAGTGCTGGTCACCCTAAACACGACTTGATAGAAAATAAATTATAAATCGTAAAAAAATCAGCTGTTCCATACAAACTGGTCGTGTAGATATTACAATTTGTATGAAACAGCTGTTTTCAAATTTATTTTCTATCGTGTCGTATTTAGGGTGACCAGTACCTGTAGTCTGCCTTCATTTTCGAGAGCGTCCATCTAACACCCTGTATGTAACATGAGGACACTAAGTATGATTAAGTTACCTCACCAATCACTCTTAAAAATTCATAACTAAACTAGTTGCAAAATTGCTAAAATAAGCAAAAAATTACGTAAAAGGAACAAAAAGTTACCCGCTCCAATAAATCATAGAAGCGTATCCATTATGGCCGCTCACGCTTAGCCGTATGTCATTATCGTCATCGCAAATTGGTACCCTGATGATTGACACAAGCCCGCACTAATTTGTGTAATAGACGGACCGAGCATGAGTTATACTTAGCCAGGCTATACTTAACCGCAATTTTGGTTAAGTAACGGTCATTAACTGGCTTGGCGCTGTGTTGAGATAACCACAGTAGGTTAACTTTTGAACTCCAATGTCGAAACAAATTAAAAAGGAAAAAAATTAAACAAAAAAAAAATTAGCTATGGTTTATTCTTAACTTTTTTTAAACATTAATAGATGTTTGCAATTTTTCAAACATTTATAATAATTTTGACCATAAAATAAAATCATAATCTAGAAAAATATTTCAACTAGAAAAATTCTCCACCCAGGACGAGATTTTATTTCTGGTTTAGATATTTTTTAGGTTATGGTTTTTTATATAGTTGTTCAACTATTATAGTATAAAGAGTTATTGTTAGCGACTACCAAAGCCTTGAATAGACTCTAGGTAAGTTCTAAGTTGTTTCCAGAAACCATAGATAGTGAAGCACCGACTCCAAAAATAAGTTCCTAGGGGATGAGTGCCTACTTACTAAAATTTAATTATTTTATCCTTTTCAGTTTTTGGAGTCGGTTTTATTTTTTGTTTAAATTTTTTTAAATATGTGGATTCTAAACTTAAGTCAAAACCAATTGTGTAAAGGTGAAGCTGATAAATAGTATACTATTAATAAAACGAAAGAAATGTCTTAAACAAAATAATGAAATAAAAAATCCAAATAAATATATTTAAGTTTTAGATTAAAAAATTGGTACTGCATGCAATGTTCACTATGTTTATGATCTTAAGTAAAAATACTCAAGTTTACCGCGGACGAGACCTAATCGACGAGGTAATTCTTAATATTACAGTGTAACTGATTGAATCCAGGTCCGCACTGAGGGCGCAATCATGTTGATTTAGTAGAAAAACCTTTCAATGGTAGGTTACATTATTTTTCTACAAATCTTCATGATTTTAAAAGAGGGTTTTAGGCAAATAATATTAATTAATACAGAGTCATGTATCTGTGGTCAGCATATCGAGGAAGTGTTGATTGCTGCGCCTGCGCCGGTGTTAGACTTATATTATCTTCTAATTAGAAAAACCAATGTTATTATTATATTTTTACAGGCACGCAGCAATCTAATAGTCAGTACTGTAGCCAACCTTCTTTTGAGAATAAAATTAGTAATTGTAACCCTGGCGTCATGAATCATCTATCCAACACCATCTCATTGAGACTAATCTTATGAGCCCAAGCACGCTATATCTTCCTGTTCCTGAAGAATTGAGCACACTGCAGACTATTTGATGGTACAGGATTAACTCTAGATTAGCTTATCTTGGAAATGCCACCAAAGTAACAGTAAACTAAATTTCAAATCAATCGGCTCTGTGAAAATAAGTAAAACCCAGTTGTCAAATAGAAAATGAGCTGATCATCAACTCCTAAAATGAAACACGTCAGCCTATAGGTAAACAGAAAAACCGAATCAAAACCGGTCCATTCGCTTAGGAGCCACGAAACCACCGACAGACACAGAGATACACAGACAGACACGTCAAACTTAATTATGGTCCAAAATCCTGACTGGCTTAGTAAGTCTAACCATGTCTGAGCTCCTTGAATGCCTCCCAGAACTGAACGAACACTTACTATCAAAATTAATGATATTCTTTATACAAATAACCCTCATGATGGCGGCGTGATCCAATACAAAGATAAATCAACTCCCAGCTCCGCCTCTGTACAAAAGTCATGATTCGGCAAACCCTTTGGTAATGATCGAACGAGGCGCCAACGTTCGTCTTTCGGCGTAGGCCAAATAATATGTAATTTACCGAAAACCACAGACAAAATCATGGTCTGAAACAAATTATAGAACTAAAATCATTTAATCAATTGGTCTAGTTCAGGGCTCGTCAATCTTTTTGACGTATTATAAATAGTGGAAAAATATTCCTTTTGATATTTAAATAACTTTGTTTAAAATAATAGAAATAGCTTTATTTTTTTTTCAATTCAAAAAGGAATAATAACTCTGTGATCTGTGGCAGTTAACTGTAAAAATTAAAAAAATCATTTATAATTTACAGAGCTTGAGACCCAACGCTACTCTCAGATCCTAATGCTGGTAGGTGGGTGAATAAAAAGTACGAGTAGAATTTGGCGAATTAAGATAAAGTAAAAGTTTTCAAAGTTGACAAATTAAAAAAATATATATATATTTATAATTCCATCATGAGGTTCTCCACCACTGCTCGGCGTGACGTTCCAACCTACTGATTAGGCGCAAATTTGCCAATTTTCCGTGTCAAGTGTTTGACGAATGGGCCAGGAAACAATTTGTTGGCGCCAAATCTTTGTCGGAACTTGGCGCCAATCCGGACCGAGGTAATTATACTACCTATTTATATAGTCAATTGGAGATGAAGCTTAAAGTTTTGAAAATAAAAGCCATATTACTGCAACAACGATTTTGCTCTCAAAGTTTTTATTTGGTAAAAAAAACTTGTGTCCGAAACGCCCGGGGTGGGCCCAAATTATGAATGGAAAGGGTCTTTAATGTTTTCGAACAAAAGATTTACGGTGCTATTAGTGTAAACCTTCTATTGTACCAGTGGAGTTAATTTTAAAAGCGTTTTTTTTACAAATAAGAGTTTTTTTGTACTTGTTTAAATATCTCGTTACAAGCCATATTACACGGATCAATTTCAGTTCAAAAAAGATTGCTTCAATGGCATTAATACGCTTTAATGTGATTTACCAAAGGCGAATATTAAAAGGGAAAGTGTGTTATATCTTTATCAATTTTTAAGCTAATTAGAAAAGTTTCAGCACTATATTTTTAGTTGCTTAAGTTATATTGGGATTAACTATTACTTCATCGTCACCCGCCTATATATGTCCCACTGCTTTGACGACCGGCTGGCCGAGTGGTCTGTGCCCCTTGCTATACAGGCTACTCGTTCAAGAGGTCCTGGGTTCAAATCCCGGTAGGAGCAAATGTTTGTATGATGAGTACGAACATTTGTTTATTAGTCATGGATGTTTATTTGTTTATTTAGTATATTTCTAATATTTATATACATATTATTATCATTATTTCTCCGTTATCTAGTATCCATAACACAAGCTCTTAACGATGCTTACTTTTGGCTAGATAATAGGTGTAAGTGTATGAGTATTATTATTATTATTATTACTGCTGGGCACAGGTCTTCCTACATGGGAGAAACACATGAGGAGTTTATACCATAACACCACCACTCTGGCTGGTGGGTTAAAGCGAAGCACGAAGGAACTCGAGATAATAAACTGATTGACCATCGCAGGATCGACCATGGCGAAAATTGCTTTGTTTTTGGTATCGAAACCAGAACGTTTAGGTAAACCAATATACCACCGAGTTCCTCTACTATTATTTACGTTATCATAATTGTAGTCATCATCACCAGCCTATATACGTCCCACTGCTGGGCACAGGCCCTCCTACATGGAAGAAACACATGAGGAGAAGAAAACTATAAGACATACGAAAATCTCATCTAAGGAACTATGTCATGCTCAATGCGGGTTGGTGGGTTAAAGCGGCTGTAGTAACAATCGGGACTAACGTGCCTTCCGAAGCACGGAGGAACTCGAGATAACAAACTTTGATTGACCCATCCCAGGATCGACCATGGCGAAAGTTGCTTTGTTTTTCATATTGAACGCCGCTATACGCCACCGAGCTCCAAATAATTGTAGTACTTACTTCAAATCATAAAATTGTTATATTATTATGTATGTATTGTCTTAACAACAGCAAGTGATATTCTCCTTGTTATTGTAGGTGTCTATAGGTGACAGTAGCCACTTACCACTAGGTGGGGCCTCATCTAGCTTGAAGCGAGAAAACGACAGTTAATTTTTTATCGAAATTCATAAAACAATATCGCGCTTAAGAGTCATTTATCTAAAAACGATAAATACAAACTGTGATAGTAGCTTAAAAAATAATTCAACAGAACCTTATTTTAAACACTGAAAATTAAATTTAAACAAAAATTAAAACCGACTTCAAAAAACCTGAAAATGATGAAATAATTAAATTTAAGTAGGTACTCATCCCCTAGAAACATATTTTTTGGAGTCGCTGCTTCACTTTCTATTGTTTTTGGAAACCACTTAGCACCAACTCCAAAAATATGTTTCTAGGGGATGAGTGCCTACTTAAATTTAATTATTTTATCCTTTTCAGGTTTTTTAAAGTCGGTTTTAATTTTTGTTTAATTTTTTTTTTCTCAATTTTCAGTGATAACTTTCTACGGTCGAAGCCAGATGGGTGACCGTCAACTTATATTTTTTTTTTTTTTTTTTTTATTTATTATTTAGGATAACAACAGCCATCAACTTATTAATAGACACAATAGATTGTTATTATTTAAACTATAGGGCCAATAACAGTTACCCACTAATGTATTTATAATCTAACAGGAATGAACGCGTAGGTATCCTGTCTACTATACTATCTACTAACAAAGTAAGAAAATTTGTGACATTTTATATATATCAATAGGATAATACTTATAATAATACACTTAAATTATAATATAATTATATATACATAATTAGAAAAGTATTTGCGTTTTGTATTCAAATACATTATATATATATATATATAAAGTAAATTACTAAACATTATAAAAATACATAATATATATACACATACACACATATACATACATACATACACATATTTACTTACATACACAATAAATAACTAAATCAATAACACAATCAAATATTGTCATTTACTATACGGCGAGCCGCAAAACATGTCATACACATTACACATAATTTAACTATGTACTAGGTCCCTAACAGTCCGCAGCCAACAGCACAGCGAATGAACTACATAACTATTACCACAGGCTTATGGCTCTTGTCCCAATATTGTTTTGATTACCTTGGATTTGAAAGAAATTTTAGAGTTTATAAATGGATCTATGTGCGAAAACCTCTTATTGTATGAGTGAAGAATTCTACTAAGAACGCTGCTCCGTCCATAATTAGTAGAATGAGGTGGAACATTGAATAAAGGTGTGTGTCTAGTTCTGCGTGTGGGCGTACTAAATGAGATTTGGGCAAGCAAGTCAGGGCAGTCAAGACGTCCACTTAGTATATCGTGTAGTAGTCCAGTGTCCAACACGTCCCGGCGCTCCTCCAGTGTAAGTAAATCATGAATGCGGCAGTTACAAACGTATGAATCCATGCTTTCAGAATACAGGCCATCTCTAAAATTTAAATGCTTCAGAAACTTTCTCTGAATATGCTCAATACGTTTTTTATGGACTTCATAGAAAGGAGACCACACTTGACTAGCATATTCCAATATGCTTCTCACATACGCGAAATATAAGACTTTAAGACTAAATTTACATTTGAAAGGCTGACCAGTTCTAATAACAAACCCTAAATTACGGTATGCACGATTTACTATATTATCAAAATGCGCGGTAAACAGCATTTTGGAATCAAGATATACGCCCAGATCACGCACAACATTAACTCTTTCAATAATTCTGTTATCAAAGTTGTAAGGAAAATTCAGTACTTTTCTTTTACGGGTGAAACTAATGCATTGGCACTTTCCAATGCTGACTGTGATATTATTAGATTGATAATAGTCGAATAATTTATTTAAATCTCTTTGTAGTAATTCACAGTCAGCAGTAGAACGTACCTGCATGAATATTTTTTTATCATCGGCGTACAAGAGATGATTAGCATTAGAGAAACAATTGCCTATGTCATAGATGTATGCATTATAAAAAAGAGGACCAAGGTGAGATCCTTGAGGAACCCCCGAGGGTACAGTAATGTAATTGGATTTAAATCCTCCCAACACTACAGCCTGAGATCGATTAGATAGATAAGACTGCACCCATCGTAACAAGTCTCCATGTATTCCAAGTCTATAAAGTTTCTGTAGCAGAAGGACGTGGTCCACTCGATCAAATGCTTTTTCAAAATCGGTGTAGACCACGTCCACCTGGCCACCGCTCTCCATGTTACTAAGAACATAATTTGTGAATAGTGACATATTAGATACAGTTGAGCGTCCCCTTAAAAAACCATGCTGCGTTGACGGTATTCCCGTTTCTATTATTGGGTATATATTATCATAGACAACCTTCTCGAAAAGCTTACCTAATGTATTTAGAATTGAGATGGGACGATAATTTTCGATTGATGATTTAGATCCTTTTTTATGTATAGGTATTATATTAGCGCGTTTCCATTTATCAGGAAAAACACCATCACGCAGGGAATGACAAAAAAGAATGGTTATTGGGATAGCTAAGCTCTCTGCACAAGATGATAATAATATCGGGGGAACACCATCGCAGCCCGGTCCCTTAGATTTATCAAGAGATTTTAATATTTTTTTAACGTTTTCCATTGTTACTTCTATATTTGATAAAGATTCTGTACTCGTGTAATTTATGGCACAATGAAGTTGGGATTGATTATTAGCCGTTGGATTGACAAACACACTCTCGAAGAACTTATTAAACGCTGTACATATATCCAAGCCATCACTGAACTTCTCATTATTTAATGTGAATTCTTGAGGGTAATTAGAGCATCCCCTTTTAGCCTTAACATACTTCCAAAAATATTTTGGAGTCTTATATATTATTATATATTGTTTCCTACTATCGTATTGTTTCACTAAAAAGTCACAGGAAAGCAAAAATTTGCAATTTCGCATACGTAGACGACTTAATGATTTCAGTTTTTTTTATTTAAAACCAAACTACCCAACTGATTTTGAAAAAAAATTCATAGGACCAAATGGTAGCTATTCCGCATCGAACAAAAGAAGAATCACGTAAATCGGATCAGTAATCTTGGCGTAATCGGTGTACATACATATAAAAAAAACATACCGGCCGAATTGAGAACCTCCTCGTTTTTGAAGTCGGTTAAAAAGAAGCCCCTATCACTAAGAAAATTTTCTGAACAAACAGAACCTTAAAGAAAGCCGTCAAGGCATTTCAAGTATAAACTTAATTAAGGCTCTGTGCGAAGACAAGAGCCTTTGTCATCGCCATTGAGCCTTCAAATGCACGCGTATTGTGGAGCTGTTGGAAATAGGAACGTAAGTGTCCGATTATTGCAATATCGATGCTAAATGTACCTAAGGGAAATCATTTAGTTCTTTAACTTAGTTGTTTTCTGAACGGACTATTGCTGTTGGCCGCGGATGGCCTTTACAGCGTCACCGGGGTTTTAAGGAGGCGAGAACCTTTCTGAGTCCTCAAGGCTTGAGGGGCGAATTCGCCTCTCTAGGATTTCTAATCGACAGGCACCACCACCGGGGGAGGTGTCCCGCTGACACTTATTGTCTCCAGGGCGCTCGAGCCAGGAGTGAGCGACAAACCTGAGGGTGCCTCTAAAGGCTTGGACCTCGGCTCAGGTGAGTCGTGTCGTGGAGGGCCTTAAGACCAGCAGTAGACCTAAGTAGATGCGGGCTGGCATTGGACCTTGGGAAGAAGCACTCTTTGTTATACAATAAGAGTTTTGGTGCAAAAAAAGAAACGTCAAATCATGTCACGACGTCTGATTTCGTCCTTTTTTCGTAGAATGGTAATGAGTAAGGAGTAGCACAAAAATCAAATTTAGTTTTAGTGCACTTGGTTATTAGGGCCACTGACAAGTTAGTTTAAAACCAAACAATGGCCCTAAATCTGGAGAACACATGCTAAGTCTAAATTTAATCAGTTCAGTGCATCTCTTTCTTTCAATATGAATAGGAAAAGGATGGCTGTCATATGATTTGAGATTTAGAAACGTGCGTACGATTATCCAACTTATTGAACGTGATGAAATGCACCACAAATGCATTAGGAGTATTTAGGAGGCACCTCCGTACATGCCGTCTAAAATTGTCTATGGTTCCTTTGAAATATGTTTAAATTTAGCGGACAGCGCTAGACAAATTCATGCTAAATTTTTCCTATTATTTCATAGGAAATAAAGAAAGAAGGGAAATAGGGAATATAGAAAGTATACTGTACTTAAATTTAAACGTAGAGTACGTCTTCAGAATTAGGCCCAATGCTACTAAAAAGCTTAACGCAGTAACAAACAACACGCAATGTGCTTTATTTAGAAACATACCCATAAATATTTACAACGCATCGCCGACAGTATTCCCTTCACTAGAACGTCAAACAATTTGAATTTCAAACGGCAATGCCAAAGTCAAACGCGCCGACAGACGGCCACCAATCACATCCATCGCTTTTTATGGTGACAAGTGTCCAATTATCTCTGAATGAAATAATAATAGAGACTCCTTGATGTAAGCGCTTTCAGCATTCGAAATTAGAACGGAGTTAGGGCTGCTAGAAGAGAAATAATACCATAGACTATCCTAGCGGGTTTATGAAGACGTATGTACTTATTTTTTTTAACGATAGACAACATTAAATGCACCATAGTTGTTTTATGTCATCTCAATGTGCACGTCATACAAAATAAGTAATGTTGTAAAATTAAAATTTTGAGTAACCCCCTGCCTCGATCATCATCTATCTGATGCCTCCTCATTGAAACCATTCTTAAAAGCTAAAACACGCTATACTTATCTGCTGTACGTTACTGAAGAATGAAGCGGGATACTATTTGAATGAGTACAGTATCAGTTAAAGGTTGGCCTTGGAAACACCACTGAAGTAACAGTACACCCAATTTTAAATCACTCGGATTTGTGAAAGTTATTAAAAGCCTTTAGTCGAGTAGTAACTAGGAAATGAGCTGATTATCATCAAACGCAAGAACGGATCTTCATAAATTAAAGCTAAAAACCATTTTGATCACGTCAGCTTTCAAAAAAAACAAAATCAGTCCATTCGTTTAGGAGCTACGATGCCACAGATATACAGACACACCGACAGACACATCAAACATTTTTTTTTTAATCCGAGGCCTATCTTACCTTTTCCACGAATATGTAAATTATCTAGGTATAGACGAAATAAAATAAAAATAATTTACATTCTTTGATGGGGGTACCAATTTTTTTTGAACAATTTTTAAATCTAAAGTCCTATATTCATGAAATTATTATTTTTATTAATTTATCCATAGTTAGCGATTGTACACAGTAAAATAAATGTTTGAATAAGAAACATTTCTGAATTGTGGGTATCACAAAAAACATTTGTTTGAGTCTGTCATACCAAAATAATATAGTTTAAAAAAAAACTGAACCGAAACATCATGTTCAGCATCTGTAGTAGCACAGGTACACGACACTCTATTCTGTGACGAAGTAGTGAGAGTAAAAAAAAAAAAATATCTCTGAGTAAACGAGATATCAATTGATTACATATTTCATAAAAAAATAAATTTATCATATTCTTAATCAGGACGGAATTGCGCTCTATTTAAGGAGATAATTCTGGTTTATTCGTCGTATTATATTCCCCTTGCACCGCATATAAAGCAGCAAAACCTAATATATTTAGCTGTGTCTTCTTTGATAATTAAATTTGATAATTTTTCTAAAAGTTACCAGCCCTAGTCTTTGGTGTCCGAGTTTTTACGTCGACCCACCCGCGAGAAGTCCGATGCGGACGATCCGGACATTTTCGGACGCGTCTCTTCCCGTGGAATCCACGAATGCTTCCGACATGTTTTGCCCTATTATTTATTCCGTCGGCACTTTCGCGAGATCGATTCACAGGAATTAAAGGTACGACCGAAATTTCGAGCCCCGAATATCTTTGATGCTAATCATTCGTTGTCGGCCATCGAAGATTTATATGGAGGCGGTCGACTTTTGTTTGTTGTGGCGTTCAGTATGCTGGAACTTGGTAATAGGAATTCGGGAGCGGTGGTGGTAGTCCAATAATCTTTAAACTTTGGAGTTCTTGGTCTAACAGACACCGAGAATGTATTCTATAGGAACGAGATACATGTTCAGCTACAGAAATCACCGGCAAGCATCTAATTACAATGAATTCGGCTGTATTACCCGATCGCTTAGGAATTATGAAGGGTTTACAAAGTATTTGAAAATAACTAATCAAATATTGAAAGAAGCTTTCTGACCCTTTTTGTCAAACAACTGTCTATCTCCATGAATTATTCATTGCAAGCAATTAAAGTTTGCAAATTATTCACTAAGGTCTTCAACTTCAATGTTTATACACTGCTGTATTAATTATACCGTCACTGTTATATTTATCTTTGTAGCAAAGCAACGTAGTGAAGTACTTAAACATCAGATGCAGTCTATTGCGTTTACTCAATTGGAGTTTCATATTATTGGGCTGGAACAAATAAGTTACTGCTCAACTGACTTCCTCTGTGTGGACTTAACCATAGTCTTAATTCAGTTAATAACGTTGTTAACTTCTTCTTCAGCTTATTATTAGTTTGCAATATAAATTACAGATCATACACTAATAATTACCTTTGTTATTACAGTGTCACTGAGAATCTCAGCAAAATTATAAGATATTCACTATAATTGTTAAACAAGTTTCATTGTTTGATAATTACTAGAGTATGGCGAATATTTTTTTATTTTTCACCAGTAGAGGGAGAAAATAAAATATTATTATGACGTGAGTTTAAATTTGTATAACGCTTCAAAGGTTACATACATTGTGGTTCTTATTACCACAGTCACATATCGGAAGCTCAGGTTGTGAAAAGTTTTTCTAGGAGTAGCTCAATCATTTCATCGATATTAGTAGTCTTGACTGATTTAGCATTCACAACGGCGTACGTAAATTTTATTTGCATGCATATTTCATTCGTGGGATCTGACAGGGATCGCTAATTAGTCAAGACCGCCCACAAAGCTAGTGACGATGTGTATGCTTCAGGAATAACGTAGAGTATAAGTCTGCTTTTAATAGCAGACCTTAAGATATTTGACATAAGACTTAGCAATTTTTTTTGGTTTAGTTATTTTTTTATGAATGCGCTACTTTGATTTTAAGATTCACATCTGCATTAAAATTATTTAAGACTACATTCTGCGGCTTAAAGATCAAATCAACAACATTAGCGCAGTTCAGAAATATCAGATATCGCACTAAAAGCGTTTTGTCATAATGTCAGTTATTTCAAAAAGTTTGAAGGGTCTATGTTGCAGTGACAAATATTTGAACAGATAAATTTTTATCATTCTTAACGAGGTATCTCTAGACTTTAATCTCACCTGATGATAATTCACCTAGAATGTGTCAAAGACTATTTGTATGATATAGTCTAGATCAGAGTTTCCTGTTCCTCATAGAACACTTTCAAAATTTAGCTGGTTCCGGTGGACCCCTGCAGTTACATTTCTACCATATACCCATAACTCGACAAAAATGTGAAGATTACATACGCCAACGGACATCCCCGTCGAGTCTCCCGTGGACCTTTGGGAACTAAAGGTCTAGATGTAAAAAAATTTAGAGTAACAAGTATTGCGAAGACCCCAAAGAATTGTAGGAAATAGAAAGACAATGACATAAATCGCCATTGTCATCACTATTTATCTACGTTGGATCAGCTACTAAACTACGAAATTCCATATTTTTATTTTCAATTAAGAAGATTACAGCGCAATTTAACTAAAGACTCGTTAAAATGAAAGGTACTGTTATTTTTGTCTTGGGTATATTTTTGAAACTTAAATTGAAGGCTTGCTATTACAGAAAAAAAGTGCTTTTTTTTTCCTATATACTCGTAACTCGTTAGTATTGCAGGTGTCTATTATGGGCGATATTAGCCGCTTATCACCAAGTGGAGGACAGTAAAATATAATTTGGACTTGGTACAAATTATATTTCACTGTCGTCCGACCAACCCGATATAATCTCATTACGTTATTTTATTTTCCGTCAGACATTCAAATCGGCTGGTGTAAAAGCGCTCGACATGTAGATTCTAATCATCTTGAAGCATACGTCAAAGAAATGAGCCGTACGACAGATGAAAGAGATGCTGTTATTTGTGTTGGAAGAAAAAGGGATAGACATAAATCAAGGAGCGAGTACAAATGTAGCTTAGATTTTTTTACTTGATGCAAAAGAGACAATGGAAATTACAAGAAATAATTATCGTGATATAGAAAATAAACTATGTACAAAACTCCATTCCTATTTCGGCTGTGAAACAGTTCGCTGTGTTTTGGATTAAAAGAAAAGGTAGCCAGTGCGATTACTGGATGTGGAAATTGGAAAGCATTTCATCTTAGACCTGAGTTTGACATCGCACCTGCAATATCAAGTGATTTTGCCCTTGTTATTACTGGTGTCTTTAGGCGATGCCGATGGTAGCCGACTACTACCAGGTTGGGCGTCAGCTTGCTTGTCATCTGATTGTATAAAAAGTAGCTAATTATTTTGGAGTACCTAATGCTACACTTTGAATTCTCAGAGATTCAACCAATCAAGAAACTCTAAATTCATTTCATCCAGATCCTTTCTGCTTTTCTGGCGTGATCAAGTACCAAATATTCAAATATCAACATCAAAATTTTCGCATTTGTATAATTAATTTAAAATTGTCTAAAGATAATTGTAAAAATTACTGCGAAATTGCAAAAACGTCCTTAACGTGACTACGTAAGGTCGATCAAAGGTATTGATGTGTTATCGTCGGAACTACCCAATTACTGCCCTATTATATCTCACATGCGACCATCAATATGGAATTAACAACAGTCCTAGATCCATCACTCGCTGCAAAAACGTCTTTTCATTGTGTGCAAACTACGTGGTAAACGGCTTCTTAACACTTCAACGATCATGCAAAAATAAACCTCTTCTGCTTAACAATAAAACAAAATGTTGTTTGAAGAATTAAGTACGAATCCAGTTTCGAGTGTTGTCACAGCAAAAACTTTTTAATGCCAAAATGTGCTCTACAGACGAAAAGGTAAGGTTCAAAACTGCTGTTAGAGCTTGCAGCGTCAACTTTAAAACGAAAAATATAGGATTATGGGGCTTATACCTCAAAGAACAAAGTCAAATATCCTATAATCACAACCTCGTTGTTAAGGCGAAGTACTCAATCCACATATCCGTGGACAATGCGCTCCCTTGAAAAAGTGATATCAATCATGCCAGACGATGATAGATACGCTTGTAAAGGCAGGTTCAGACGTGCAGAACGGGTGATGTGTGAGGGTTAATCTATGGGACTTTGAGAAATGTGTTGTTAAAGAATACCATCAGTTTGCTTGGAGATGTGAATTTTGTGAAATATTCAATAATCGGTAGGTACAGCTATCTACTAAGCGACTTCCTTTGACAGTAGCTCCTTTCAGTGAGAAATATTAGTTTGCTATACCTTTCCTAGATAAGATAATAATATACAGAGTGTGGATTCTCTTAGGATTTTTTTTAACAAAAATAAAACCGACTTCTAAACACTTTAAGGGAAAAAATAATTAAAATTCAGTACCTAGGTACTTACCTCCTAAAATGTATTTTTGGAGTTGGTGCTTCACTTTCTATTGTCTCTGGAAACAGCTTAGCACCTACTCCAAATGTCATGAAATTATCAAATGAATAAGATGCATTTAAAAGTGGCAAAAGGGTCTTAAAATACTACCCATAATATAATCTTTACCCCAATTTAAGCCTCAACTGCGTGCATTTGAAGCCAAACAAAAAAAACAGCCATGTGAAATAGCTACCTATTACTAATATGTATGTTAATGAGTGCTTTAATCTATTCAAAAAAGAGCCGACACTCCTTGTCGATAAAAATGGCGACAAAGTGCCGCCATGTGTCGACACTTCGATAAAAAATTTCACCCACCGTGTTAAGATTAAGAAGTCATAGTATAGATTGGTTCTCAGTAATATAAGATTGTAAAATATTTTTTTTACTTATATTTTTGCAAGCCCTACAAATTTAAAATAAAACCACTTTATTAGATTTAATTCGAATTTAATTAGATGTTACATTTTTATTTATATTATAACCGACAGAGATCGTCGCCCCATGATCACGATCGCTGTAAAGTAATTGAAACATCTTGGGTAAATAACAATAACGTGACATCTTAAAGCGCGAGCTAAATGCGGTAAAGTGATTTTATTCCGAATTTTTTTTTGAGATAAAACTGATAATGAAAAAAATGTCGTATCTGGTGTTCTACAAAGAAAAAAATATTAAAAATAAATACAATACAAAGAAGTAATACCCACTATACCGGACTTTACTTGAGTTTTATTAGATGTAGCAATATTTTTTTTACAACCGACATTTCGTTAACTTTACAGCAACCATTGTCCCGTGCCCACGGTCACTGTAAAGTAAATGAAACTTCAGATACAAAACAATAATGTGACATCTAAAAGTGCGAGTTAAATCCTGTAAACTGATTTTTTTATACCACTAAGTTGGCAATCGAGCATACGGCCCACCTGATGGTAAGCGGTTACCGTTGCTTATGGACACTTGCAACACCAGGGGTATCACTTGCGCGTGGTTTTATTCCTAATTTTTTTTAAATAAAATTCATAATGAAAGCTACTGTATCTGATGTTCAACGAAGAAAAAAAATTCAATAGAAAATGATAACAGCATAGTTATTCATTCTGCAATACCCGTTAATAATAGTATAGTCTTTGTCCTACCACCTTGTAGAAGTTAGCTTACCGCGTCACCATTATCTGTGACACTTGGACGTGTTGGATTTAAAAGCGTTGTTATCTCAGCCGTAATTGTGATATCTTAATCTGATTCTTCTGTGAACCGCCATTTACGTTATCTTAAGCTCCGAGACTTTAAGTCGATCCAAAAACATGTGGATTAGTTTAACGTTATACGTTTATGTGCCTGCTTGGCGGCCAGCGATATAGGGTCGGGCCGCTCCATCGACACTATGGCGAAATGTCTCCGGGCCATCCCGTGCTGTTGATGGAAAGCGGCTAGGTTGGTGCGTCGCTGAGGAGTTTAGTGGGTGAGAGCTCCCCTCCCCCCTTCCTCCCCCCGGGGGAAGGAGGGTCGGCTGGTCGAGCTTCTACTCAGCGTAAAAAAATGGCCTCTTGCAATGTATTACGATGTGCGCCAGCCTCGCGTCCTTCAGGGTCTGTCAAAGGCACTCCAGCAACCCCTCGATTATGCTATTGTATTTAATTCTGACAAGAATCAGAAGCGCTATAGATACAACGTTTTTATACTCCGCTAAGTCAGCGCAATGAAAACGTAGCCGAATCGCATCAGTTTGGTATTCCACTAACAAACACGTAACGAAAGCCGTTCGGTTCAAGCATTGCTATGTATTCTGCAAAATATTCGACATTTGATACTTCTTTGTTGAACTGTCAAAAGTTAAACTATATTTGTTTCTTAATGAAACAAAATAATTTGAAAATTGAACCATTTAGAGCATTTCGTTAGCGTTCCGGCTTTATAAGCATAGTGGAATACCTTTTTCTATTGCAACCGCATAAGCGCAACCGCAGCGTAATGTAGTGTAGAAGCCTAGCGATCATGAGTGTAACTATCTTCGCAGAGATGCTGACTTTAGCTGGGTGCTGTAAATCAGTATTCACCACAATATACATCCTCCTATACATAATTACATCAAAACCCAGCGTGTATAAGTTAAACATGAAGACTGGGGCACCACTTCCAACTTGCAGAAGACCTCAGCTAAATAATTAGAAAGCGTTATTCTGGTAGCAGGGGACTCGTCTCCTATGCTGTTAGAGAAAGCGTTATGTTGGCAGCTATTGCTGACATATAAGCTTTGGCTATCTTACACACCGCAACACTACAAAGTGTGTGATTCAACCGTGATCTCCTGTAAGGTGGAGGTGCTGCCTCCTATGCCCTACCTCTTCGATGATCCAATGGTTTTTAAAAATAACTCCCTCATCACCAGCCTTTATACGTCCCACTGCTAGGCACAGACCTTTTTTTTGTAGGGGGAAAAAAGGCATTTACGCCTACCCTGCATTGTGGGGAAAGAACAATAACAGGGTTTGAGGAGATTCGGCCATAGCACCACCACGCAGTGGGCCTGCGAGTTGGTGCAGTGCTTGCGGTAACAACCGGGACCAACGGCTTAACGTCCCTTTCGAAGCACGGAGGAGCTCGAGATTATAAATTTGATTGACCCATCCCGGGACCGGCCATGGCGAAAGTTGCTTTGTTTTCGTAATCGAAACCAGAGCGCTCAAACCACTACGGATAATGCCATATTAGTCATACAGGTAATAACGTAATATACCTACAGACAGGTGAAGAATTCCTTATTTTACAACGAAAGCCCTAAAAGCAATGAGAATGACGTTCAAATTTTAAAGTGTTGTTTGTATTTCAAATGTGCTTTCAAATCATAGGTAGAACGCAAACAGTAGCCGGCCACCCGCGTATATTTAAAAAAAATATTCTCTTCGAGTGTTGTCTATGCAAACACGATTAAATCGACGTGGGGCGCGCTCTGATCATCGATCATACAAAAATGTACTTAGTATCGAGTGTTTATATTAGTTAGAGGCTAGGGATGTGCTGAATATCGATAGGAGTCAATTCGATAACATTTATTCGAAGATTTTACGTAAGCTTCTGAAGTTTTTTCATGCAAGAACTGCGGGTCCGAATTCGTCATTGTCTAAAATTTATTTGTGTTAGATTTTTATAAACCTGCCTGGCTGGATGAAAAACATCTCTTTTTTAATGAAAAATAAAAATTGCCTTCAAAGTTTTGTATTTTATTTTTAATACCACTGTGTGGCAATCAAGCATACAGCCCCCCTGATGGTAAGCGGTTACCGTAGCCTATGGACGCTTGCAACACCAGGGGTATCACTTGCGCGTTGCTGAACCTTTTCAAGCCCTTTTTGAAGAACCCCATGCTGTACTCATGTACTTCAAAGATGATGATGATGATTCGTGTGATGTACTTCAAAGTACTAAAAAGGCAATAAATAATTGAAAATAAGTTTTTTATTATCAAAATTAAGGGAACTTTTTGGAGTAAATGCTAAGCTCTTTCCAGAACTAACAGGACGTGAAGCACCGACTCCAAAATTTGTTAATGCTTCAAGCTTCTTCGTTAAAATAGAAATAATATAGAATTGATGTTGAATAATTTTGAAAAAATGCTTTTTGTAATAAACATCATTGTTGATCATCTTTTTATGGTATACTCACAAGAACAGTCATTTAAAACATCGCAGAATCCAAAAGTTTCGACTTCACTCTGATGATAAATACATGGAATACAAAATATTCAAGCACATCACTAGCTGTCAAAGCAACAATGGCTCACAATTATGCCGTCGGTCTGTGTGCTCAGCCTCAACTCAGATAGCACAAATAAAACTGGCTACCGTATGAGCGCCAGTATAAACACGACTCAAGAGCCTTGTGCACTATTTTGACAGGAATCATTAGAAAATATTGTATTTCTAAGAACACCTTATAGTATAAAGATTCCTTTGTAGCTTTTATTTTGATTTCGTTGAGAGTGTATCTTAAATTTAGAGCAACCCAGGTTGCGAATTTATGCAAGTACCTACGATAGGCTTTGGTAACCTCTGAAAGAAAGAAAGAAAGAAAAAATATTTTATTTAAATAGACCACTAAGAAGCACTTTTAAATCGTCAAAAAAAACACATTCGTACAACTATCACAAAAAATATATTAACTAACAAAATCATAGTCTATGTCTGTCTCTAATGTCTGAATTTACACCGGTTCCAATAGTTGAACTACCGAGAAGATTCCATTATAATGTTTGTAGTTAAAAAAATATAGCTTTTACTAGTGCAGTGCCGCCCAGCGAAAAAAATAATAAAAATTAAAAGAGAATGTATATCAACGTACCAACAAAGTAGGTACCCAATGTCAAAAGTATTATCGTTATTATCAAGCTATCTGACAATGCACAATCACAATATAGGTATAGGTATCTAATCATCAGGTGGACTACGGGCTAGTTTGCCATCCCTACATAAAAAAGCCTACGGATACTTGAACCCAATACCGATGGTTAAGTAGATAGAGTCAGTAAGTACTCCACCGCGCAGTTATCATAAATGTGCCAGAATCTCAATGTTACCCATCTTGGTGTGTCAAATTTAATGTATTTGAATACCCTCCAGAGCTAGTCCAGTTATTGTTTGTGACAGTTGGATGCCCTATCATCTGCATTATAATTTTAGCCTAAAGAAGTCCACTACTGACAAAGGACACTCCAAAGATTTCGACGACGCTATCCTACAGATTCCGATCACTAAACATTGAATTTTAAAGTCTTTTAATGTAGAATAATATTCATGATATCGTTATAAAATAAACTACAAAGCCTAAAGGTAAATCAAAATATGAAAACAAAGCCCTATCTAAAATAACAAAAATGCCAACGACAATAACGCACAATACCATTACTACAAAACTAGCTCTTAAATCCATTGAATAAAGTATGTCCAATGATAAAAATGATTCCCTTGATGTATTTACATCGACTCGTATTACGACAGTTGCGTGTATGCAACTGATGACTACAGCCCGTCATTACCCGACAAGATGATCAGCGATCAATCATGAGGATGATTGAGACAAATTACATTCATCCGACGAAACGGACGAAAAACGGGCAAAAAGTTGTTACGAAGTATTAAGGCGCGTATATAATGAGTTTATTGATATAAATTATGATGCGATGAATAATACTTACATTTTAAGTCACGCGTAATTCTATTTGCACTTTAAAATAAGAGGAGGTACTCTGTGATGTAAATGAAGGTTAAAAATATGAACAAATTCAAATGACGCTAAATCGACTTCTTACACAATATGGCCGTCTAATAGAAAGTTCATAATTAAAATCTCTAACAGAAATTCCTGCAAATATTGATCCAATAAAGACGACTTAGCTGAAACTAAAACTCTAAGAAATTCAGCCGTCATGACTCCATTCGAATTCAACCTTATGCTTGTAATAAAAAGAATACCCAGAACACTGGTCGGTTTTAATTCTCTATAAGACAGCAAAGAGGCCGGTAATCACTGAGGATGTTAAATTGTTGGCTTGCGTTGTTTTCAATACTAGCGAGTGGATGACATTGATTATGTACTTTGATTGATTAGTCAGTATTAAAGTGGAATCGTAAGCAATATCACAATGTAGATAATACAAACCTATATCGTTTTTTTGCAATTGCCATGATTTATATCACATGAAATTATTTATGAATAGGTTTATTTAGCGTCTTCGGCATCTGGTTAGAAGACTTATTCTAACGAAATAATTTCTAATATTAATTTATTCCTTCTACAACCATTTTTCTTCCGACCTTCAATTTCTTTTAGATAAATTAGTTTCTTGCTAAATCTTTTTACAAAAATTTTGTCAACAATTCCTTGTAAAATATTTAGGTTGCTCTTGCTGTCTTTCCATTGAAAATTGTGACTGCAACTTAATCATTTGTGTTTTTTGTGGCATAATTCGGTAATTTTAAAATACAATAGCATTGTGGCTAATGGGTATATCGATCTAATTTGTTACAGCGAGAACCTTGAAGCGCTTAAATGTAATAATTCCTACGCTAACCTTTTATTGATGACTAACACCCGTCAATCATTATTAAGTATTAGCCTTTACAATGAATTTACATTGTAAACTGATCTGATGTCATCAATCTATCATAAGATTATTAAATGTTGTAGGTTATGTACAGTCGACAGCACATCAAGTGCAACAGTTTAACCTTGAGAACGCTCTTATTCCGTTCGTAATAGAGGTGGTCTTCGTACTGCAACTGTTACACTTGATGTGTTGTCATCTGTACCATTTAAAACCGTCAAAAGCGTCACAATCGTGGGTATTTTTTTTTAAATTACTTTATTGAATGCATTTATTCTGTTTCACTCCAAGGGGTTTGGCCATATCATCATCAACATCATTTTCTTTCCACAAAGGAAATGTAAAACGAGTTTCATTTGAATGGATGAAAAAAATGTAAATTGAAATATTTAATTGGAAATATTGTACTGACTAACAATTCGATCTGACCGGCAAGCCACAGACTTGTGACTTCCAGCTACAATACGTTATTAATTTTCATAAGCTCCCGGAAGTCTTGCGCGACCTAACAAATTAGCCAGAATGTAAAAAAGTGTACCTACAGCTATACAGGGCCGATTCCATTTGCGGCGTTCAGATATAATGTCAATCCATTAAAGCTGGCATTGATTCTCTCGTTGCCATCATAAAAATAAACAATTTAAACAAAGAGCTAGTGTTAACCAGAATTGATTCGCGGGCGCCATTATACGAATCGCCGTCAGACCGACAGGCTATTTTTCTGATAATAATGTCAGTATAATCACGAAGCTCACGGTATAATGGGTAGCCGTACCCTGCGGTTTCCATATTAAATTACATGTTGCGATCGCTTCAGGCCACGTCTGTCTGTCCGTCCGTCCCCTTTTATTAGTATCTACTTAGTTAGTTTTTTATAAGCGGTAATAACAAACTTTTATAAGTGCATACCGAAGCTTTTTGATTCTAGGTTGTCGTTATTGAAGTCTCAATGAGAGCCTTGCATCTTTAATTTTTCATTTTATTGATAAGTCGTGCACGTTTCCAGTAAAACAGGGTAGAATTAAATTCCTTTGTAATTAGGTAGAAAGCTTATGGAATTGTAAAGTTCATAACCAACGATTTTCATTGAAAGTAATAACAGAGCAACCTGTCCATTAAAGCTAATTTATAGTATAAATGCGAAAGTTTGTTTGTTTGTTACGCTTTCACACCTAAACTACTTACTGAACTGATTTAAATAAGGATGATGTTTCTATATGCGGCCAAGTATACTCAAAAATCAGGGAAAATCTCCTGAATCCGCAAAAATATTAATAATTCGTTTTCATGCATAGTTTGTTTGTACAAAAGTTAAAATTTTTCGTCGAATTCGCCGTTATTCACTATAGCAATATGGCAGGCGACATAGATGTCAACTAAACGTCACCAAAGTCACATACACGCCATGATAAATATTTGGCTGTGTTGCAGTTTTTTCTATAAAAAATCTTGTTTTGTACCACGCAACAAAGCGAATAAAAATAGAATGGCCAATTGATCAAGGTTCTGCATTATTTTATCAATTTTCCAATACTGTTCATAGACCTGGCCGGGTCTCCATACATTTTTGAAACATCTCTTTGGGTATGGAGAATACTTTTTGGGGTAATAACCTACATCTACGCGAGCGGAGCCGCGGTCAAAAGCTAGTGTTTCTATTAATATAACAAACTGTTTACTTATCCATTAGAATAATAAATTTGATTGAATTTCTAATTTCGCCTCCTTCCATATTTAAAACTTGTTTCCATGTGAATTGAAATTAAACACATACATAATCGTAACTATTAAAATAAGCGAGATATGCTAATTTTATTAGTTAACCTAGACAGAACTCTAGTCTCTTAATTAGAAAATTGGCTAATCTATCTAGGATATTTGCATAATTACTTTTATAGTTCTAGATTACCCGATAGCAGAATTTAAGTAATCAAATTATAAGCATTGAAAAATGATAGTAATTAAAAAAAGCGTGTAATATAATTAGAGCATACAGTTGCAATTTTATCAACGGCGACAAATTTATATAAAGTTACAACGGTTATCAACCTTAAGTTGGTCGTATTAGGAGCTAGTATTAGTAAAATATAATTAATTTAAGCGCGTCCCGACGGTATAAATAATTGCCATAGTGTTTTAATTAACAAAATGGATGTCGTTAACCTAATTAGTGGGAAATAGGAGCGCATTATGGGAATTTCCTTCATTTGTGACCTAAGTGTTGAGGAAGCAAGGAGGACGGCTCACGACAATGGAGTGAGTAGTGCTATTAATATTTCGGAGTAATGCAAATAAGTGTCTACTGATAATTATGTTGCATGATCCTTTGAAACCAACTAACTTATTTAATTGTAACAATTACAAATAAAGAAAGAAAACGATGAAAAAATATATGCTCCAGGCGGGACTCGAAACCGCGTCTCCTGATTTCCGCCCAGACGCGATTGCCACTACGCCACCAGAGCACTAGGTATAACCTACTGATTTCTTCACCGGTTTCATAAATATCTAATAATGAAAATCTCGACCGATTGAGACACACGTCCTTTGTCGTGGGTAGAAAAATTTATACAAGGTATTCTTAAATTCTTTTCCCTTTTAGTACCGAGAACGGACCACCAATATTTGGAGATGTAAGCATCAAGAAACAAAGGAGAAGACGACAAAAACTTCTTTTGGTAGACGTTTTTTTAGACTTCGCTAACAACACAGCCCTGCATGGGCTGAGATATCTAGCAATACCAGGTCTCCAGATTATTGAAAAGTAAGTTTCTAAAGACGATAATTTCTTTATTTTTTCCGATAATGTTTTTTCATGGTTTATAACTGGAGTAAGTAGTAGATATTAGTGGGCATTTTCCCAAATCTCATAAATTCTTGAATGAAAATATCATATATCCAATATTTTGATTTAAAATGCCTTGGACTGAAACTTTTAGTTATCGTTAACAAATCATTAGAGAATGAAGTTAATCTTTGAGACGATTTATGGTAAGACATACGAAACATCGTAGTTTTCTGTAATAGCCATTGCGTAATTGGCAACTGGACAATTTTATGTTTTAGTATATTCAACTGGATTCTATTTTTTATTAAATAGACTACAGTACAATGACGCCTATCTTTTGTTGATTATAATGCTTAATATTTCAAAGAGATAATGTCTGCTAATTTCTATTTTGTTGATTCAACAGAATATTCTGGTTCTTGACCATAACAGCAAGTGTTAGCTTATCTTTCTATTTCATCTACAATGTTTGGTGGAAGTGGAAAATGAGTCCAGTAATTGTTAGTTTCAGTGAAAGGCATGTTCCTGTGGAAATGGTGAGTTTATTTGAAGGTATGCTTTCAAAAGCCGCAATGTCATATAAATCATATAATGATTTTGGAATGTTCTGAATAACTTCAAAGTAACCAATATTTTTTTTACAGGTGCCTTTTCCGTCAGTAACGATTTGTCCTCAAGTGAAATTCAAGCAATCAGATTTCAATTATACTGAAGTACATAAAAAATACCGGGATATTCTCGAAGCATCTTATGATGACAAAATAAGGTTCCTATGCATAATTCTGTTTATTTTTTAGTTTTATGTTTTTTATGATTTATGCCTATTATAATGTTTATTATTAAAAGCATATATATACTGGTATCCGCTGTAGCTAGTTACCACCATCTTAATTTTACCATAAACATTCTAGAAATAAACATTTAATCGTATCTAAGATGCTAGAAACACCGAAAGGCTTTCCAATTTAAATCTTTATATTTCCAGTTTAAATTACACAAAAACCTTTGAGATAAGCGATGCTCTCACTTTAATATGCGATCTCCAGAACACTTTCACTGATAACAAACACACCGACGCTTCAGCAATCGAACACATTCTAAGGGTAAGTTAATATTAGGGTTATTATAGAACTAACAACCTATCAAAATTCTTTTCAAATTCTTTTATTTTCAAAAATCTCGACTTTATTACAGTTTCTGTTGTATGCTAGAAAGATTGCGAGAACGTTATGATTTTGTTGGTTACAGCTGTGGGTACTTTTCTGTTCATTATACGGTATTGTAGGCAAAATTTAAAAAGATAACCAAGATTTTTCAGATCAGTCCAATTGTTAACTACTATAATAATTTAGGTACGCTTAAATTTTTATCCAATTAATTAGTAACAAAAGACCCAGAATGAGGACAAAAAAAATGAAGCTATACTACTCCACCAATCAGAAGATCGCAAAATTATAATTACTTTGTAGTGATGTATTTCTGATGGTGCCCCCTTGTAGTCCATAGGGGAGTAGAAGCCCCTCTGTCAACATAACGTTTCCTGTTGATTTTGAGCCAAGGATCTCGTAATCACGTAGGCTATGCGTGATTAGTAGATCCTTGGCTGTATTGCTAGCTTACCGTCACGGCCATCAGCTGGGACTTTTTTGTCCGCATCGGCTCTCGGGGGATGTTTAACAATAGAAAATCTAGTACAGTTTTCAGGTAATAGACAAGGTAAACAAGCCGAACAAAGAGGAAGTACGAATTTTCTTAATTTTACAATGATTTGTTTTTAGTTATCTCCGGAGAATGACGAAATTTTTATGAACTGTCGAAGACAATGGGGTAAGCCTCGAGACTGTACAAATTTATTTAAAAAAGTATTAACCAAAGAAGGAGTATGTTATAATCTCAACAGCGTATCAGCAGATGAAATATTTCGGCAAGAAAAGTAAGTTGGCAAGTGATTTTCTTATGATCTGGTCTTTTTTAAACAGTTATATGACAAAAAAGCTAACGTCCTACCTGGTGGTAAGCGGCTAAAGTCACCCATCACTTGGTGTTGCAAGTGCACTGTCATCTTGAGGCCTATAATGCCTTTCATGTCTAGTAATTACTATGGCTACCTTTTCCTTCAATCCGAAACACAGCGGACTGTTTTACGGCAGAAAAAAAAACCGTGGTACCTAACCAGGTTACCCTACAGACGGGTCTACAATGAGTAAAAATGGTCTGCTCTTATAGTATGTATACTAAATATAACTAAATTTCTCTTTGTTTTTAGTATTCAACAGGACTACAAATATTTGTTTATTAATGAGACCAGCAGAAATTGGACAAGAGCTGAGGGGTATCTTACTGATGATACAAATCCTTATCCAAGCAGAGGAAGGGTTAGTAAAGATCTTCATGTTTATCTTGACAAATATAGATAGTATAAATGCCATGCTAGTCTGCTGTGTGAAATATATGATAATATCACACTCTGTCTAGTTATTTATGGCCAAAGTAACTTCTTCATAAAACCTGATTGAGAATTAATGAGTATCCAAAGAAAACAATATTTTTTCAAATTTACGATTTAATCAAGAATGGTTAGATATTTTAAGTTGGTAAATCAATAATTTAAAAATTCTATTAGAATTTTAAAAACTATAATAATCACATTTAAATGTTTGATATTGTGCGCTTATAATGCCTACTTTATTGTAAGAAATACAAATAAAGAAAAGCCCGTGTCTTTTGGTCGGACCCCAGAAGACGCGGATTCGAGACGCTGCCTGAAGCATTTTTTTTTAACCTTAACGGGGTAACTCTTGGCCTTCATCTCACCTGATGGTAAGTGAAGATAAGGCCGACGATGGAAGCGAGCTACACCCGGATTCCTCAACCACAGAGGAACTGGCTATCTTACCTACCTCTAACTGTCGGAACACATCAAAGCTGTTAACATTATTGTTATGGCGGCAAACTTAGGTAAGATGGTGGTAGCTAGCCAGGCGGACTTAGAAAAGCCCTTACACCAACCAAACGAAGCAGAAAATTTCTGCCCCCACGGGATCGAACCCCGGACCTCTAGATCTGAGGCAGGTGGTCTCACCCACTAGGCCACAGAGGCGGGTCAAATTTTTGCGGCTTGCAATTTTTTCAACATTTTCTTTACTTGTATTTCTTACTATATTCATTTTTGTAAGTTTTTCGTAAACATAATGTTTTTATTGTTCAAATTCATTAGGATAATGGTGGAGTTCCTGATTTGCATTTGGAATTATATACAATGGCTGAGGAAAAGGATAATGTTTGTAACGGTCTGTATAGTGGATTCAAGGTAAGAACTATTATAGTAAACGCTGAAGTAAGAATATTAGTTGGAACTCAAAAAACACTTTTGCAAAATTTATTGATATTATTACTATTAATTACATTCTTTCTTCAGATTTTCTTGCACCATCCATCGGATTTCCCACAATCTTCAATATATTACTTCGCTGCACTTCCGAAGCAATTGTCTTCGATGGCCTTGAGATTCACAATGGTGACTACAAGTGAGAGTTTGAAAAGCTATCCTCTAGAGACGTGAGTTACTATAATCGAATCTAGCAATGAAACTAGCAAAGACTAATTATTTTGAAATATTAACAGATCTGACGTTATTAATAACTATGTAAGAAATAGTGATAGTAAAGAATAACGTCAATCTTAATATATGGTTATCATTGAAAAAACAATCATGATCATCGAAAACTAGTAGATCCATTTTCTCTGTAGTGAAAAGACCAATGATGGTTTTTACAGCTTTAGTGAAGCTTCAGTTGTCTTCATTATTGATACCTCCCATTTCACTTCCAGGCGACAATGCTACTTCCCCGAAGACAAGCCTCTGCGATACTTCCGTGATTATACGTTCAGCAACTGCAGACTAGAATGTCTCAGTAACTACACATACAAAAAATGCGGATGCGTTGCTTTTTACATGCCACGTGAGATTACTTACAACTTTTTTATGCTATAACGCTATACTAATAAGCATTTTACTCAGACTCAATATGCCATTCGAATGAATGTGATAAAAACTGGGTTATTAGTAAGGCCGTTAATGTAAAGTAGGTACTAACTGCTCTGCAGAAGAATTTCAAGTATTACTTCTGTAGAACTGTCACTCACAAATAATTTTTTTTTTGCTTAAGTGTAATATAGCTGTTGTATAGGTATGTATATTTTGAAGCATCCCGAGTATGAATTTCCATATGATTCTGTCAAGCGGCGTTATACCTCTGGGGGAGGTGAAAAATCAATTGTGTCTGGAATCTGATGTTCGACTGGTTAAATAGCATTGAATCCAAATTATTTTCTCAATTACGTAAGTAGACCGTTCAACGTCCTTCAGGGCGCGTTTTACTGTCGCTTAGTATTGTTTCTGTTGCTGCGTAAATAATAAAACCTAACATTACCAGCCTTCTAAGTCATATATTTTTAAAAAGAGTCATTGTGGAGTTTTTTACTTCAATTGGAGTGCCTTATCCGACACTTTACAGAAGATCACAGCCAAAGCAAACTGATTCTGTGAAGTTGTATTCCTGATGTGACTCAAATGCTCGTTGCTTGTTTATGACCAGATAATGAAAATAAAAAATATTTTATTCCAATGTATTAGGTATACAAAATACTTGCATTAAGAGTCCCCGTTTTTAACCCCCGACGACCTTGTCGGGCATGTGTTGAAGGCCAGGAATCGATGGAACATCTTCTGTGTCAATGCGATGCCCTGGCGAGGATCCGAATGAGTCTTCTGGAAGTGGCGCATCCAAAGCCAGTAGACTATAGACTCTTTCACCCCAAAGATATAGTGAAGCTTATGGCAGCTATATTCAGGACGTGGGAGGAGTAAAGGCAGGGGTAGCACAAAAGATCCCGAAGGGTCGAAGTGCATCGTGGCAAAGTCACGGCCCCATGATAAGATAAGATAAGAACCCCCGACGAAAAAAACGAGGTGTTATAAGTTTCACGTGTCTGTCTGTGTATCTGTGTGTCTATCTATGGCGTCGTAGCGCCTAAACGAATGGACCGATTTCGATTCGGTTTTTTTTGTTTGAAAGCTGATGTGACTACGATCGTTCTTAGCTATAATTTATGAAGATCAATTCAGGCGTTTGATGACTATCAGCTCATTTTATACTTTATTAAAGGGTTTTACTAACTTTTACAGATCCGATTGTTTTGAAATTTGGTGACATTCCCATGACATACTATCCTTGAGCTGATCCTATACTATCAAAAAGTCTGCAAAATGCTTAATTCTTCAGAAACTTACAGCAAATATAGCGTGTTTGAGCTCTTATGAATAGTCTCAATGAGATGGTGTTAGATAGATGATTAATGACGCCGGGGGTTACTTAAAAAATTTCCCAATGTTGTGCCATGGGTATTTAATGATTTATATATACTTTTGTGACACGAACATCGCACTACACGAAACCATGTAGAATAGAACGAATGAACTACGTATGTATTATACATCTACACTACTTTCTCGACTCCACTGAATTGCCTCCAGCAATATTTCTATAAATTTAATACACCATTACTTGAACTATAAAGGGAGCTTTAAAATAAGCAGTACTATAATTTCACTTTCTACACAGTAATTATGTTCCATTCAGAGATGCTTTAATTGTCATTGTTGTTTCAGATAACAACAGTAAAGAAATTTGCTCTGCAAACATGATGAGTTGTGTGGATAGGGCACAAGGTAATCTATACTAGTACATGATGTAAAAAATAACTCCTTAACTGAAACTAAATTTTGAAATAATGTGACAGCTCCTGTTAAATCGGCTCCAAATTACTGCGGAATTTTAATTTTCGTATTTCAAACTCGTTTGAGTAAGCATAAGTCCATCAAAATGGAATTTACTTATCCAAAATCTTTTAGGGCATAGGCCTGCGTATAGATACATGACGTTTTTCATACGCAAATATCACGTTGTATGAGAACATAAGAATAAAACAACAAATGAAAGAACCCCGTAGTTGCATGAAGACTATTTTAACTAGCGCCATAATATGAGCTTTATCCTTAGTACTCTTCTACTGACGTCGGGTAATTAAGAATCTACGCCAGTATTAATACTTTTTCTTAATTTAGCGGTATTAGCAGGACTACAGTCCAGGCATAGAAATAAGGGTTGCTTGTGTCTACCCTCGTGTAACTCGATTCAGTATGACGCAGAGATTCATAAAAACGACTATGATTTGGGAAACCTGTACAAAAATTTGTTCAGCGTGTACATCGATGATGACAATGAAACTGAATCATTTAATCCGTTTTCTACGTAAGTATTTCTAATACCATTTTTTTTTATAGCCAGTAAAAATTGTCTTATCAAAACGAAAAGCAGTCTCTAGCAATCCTCTTGTTTTCTGGGTAGAGACATAATGCGAGTTATTATTTATGAGAACATTTTCATCAAAGCATTTCTAAAAAAGATCCCATTTACAAGAAAATAAAATATTTATAGAAATAGTTGCAATGTAAACCAACGATTTGTCTGCACTGTCCTGGGTTTGATTATATTTTTGTTTCTTACTCGTTTCAGGCTTACGTTCTCTAAAGTGGACATTTTCTTCAGATCGCCCATGTTTATGTCAGTCCATCGCTCGGAACTGTTCGGCCTCACCGACTTTCTCAGCAACTGCGGAGGAATCTTGGGCCTCTTTCTAGGATTCTCTATCTTGAGTTTAATTGAAATCTTCTACTTTCTCACGTTCCGGTAAGTAACCCAACGTTTATAGATATTGAATGCTTCAAATCTTAGTTTGGAGTCAAAATAAATTCATAAAGGCATTTCATCTTAGGCCTCAGGATGACGCACCTGCAATATCAAGTGATTTTTCCCTTCTTATTGGTGTCTATAGGCAGCGGTTACCTCTTACTACTATGTGGGCCGTCAGCTTGTTTGTCATCTAGTTGTATAAAAAATACGGGTAGCATACACGCTCAGCAGATCTATTAATGTCATGTACACAATGTGAAACACAAGCCTGGTTGACCTGTATGAGCTCTTGTTTCTTGGACTTGTTACATTAGTTAGTGAGTCATCAATAGACTTATGAAGATGATGATATGGTTTTTACTGCTGACCGATTTGCATACTGGATGCAGACTGCGCAAAACCGATCCGTTTAGAATTTAATGGGGGAGGCCTTTGTTCAGCAGTGTACATCATAGGCTGATATGATGATGATGATGGCTGAACAAATAATGAGAACGCCTAACGTGTAAAATTACTCTTTTTATTCTTTACTAGAATTCATTTGAATTCTTAGTTTTATCTGGTATTTTAAAATATACATCACCACAATGTTTACAGTGTCTTCTATACAATCAAGATGGATTTGAAAAGGGAAAAAGCTGAAGGCTTAAAAAATGTTAGTGTAATAAAAGAAGAATGATAAGAGTGTGTTCAACTTACCACAAAAGATTAAGCATTCAATCCATTTGTCTATATTTAAAAGCTGTAATAAATCTGTAGTCAATCAGAAATGGTTTTTAAGTTAGCTGGAACATTTCACAGTGATCTTAGCGTGGAAGTGGGTAATCCACATAAAGGAGCTCTTGTGAACATCAAAGCGCAGGAAATACGCATCACTCGGACAAGCCGCAAACGTTCTGAATTGAAAATTATGTATGCAGTAAGTCATGTATTGAGCTACCCTTTCTAATAATTTCAGAATGTTTACAATAGGCCAAACATAAAAAAATGAACTGACAGAATACAACAAACACTCGAAAGCTCACGACAGTTAAATTCTAAGTATTTTCCCATCTTTTTGCACAGAATTGAAAGAAATGTAGAAAGAGAAAAGAGATTCGAAAGATGTAACGAGCATGATTTTCGATATTACTATTTAGATAGTGCATACCGGTTAGTATTTGCAGTGGTAACTTTTGCTAAAAGAAATATATATTTATCTAAGAACCTATATGAATAAAAGCACTCAATATTCAATTTCCATTCTGAAACTCAATCCTTAAATCCATTTTATTTTCTTTTGACATAATCCTGCTGTGGTTTATTCCAAAAAAACGCTACGGTTCTAATATTCTTATAATGATCAGATTAAGGTCCTTCGGACGGCACGATAAGCTGTTGCTCCCGATTGTTACTGCAGCCGCTTCAACCCACAAATCTGCATAAGGCCAGCGTGGTAGTGTTATGGCCCAAACTCTTCAAGTGTTTCTTCCATGTAGGAAGGCCTGTGCCCCCTGTCCCTTCTCTCAGCAACCTCACTTGCTCCAAGAACACAACACTACAGACCAATGTTGTTAGCTGTGATCCTCTGTAAGGTGGAGGCGGTGTATATTTCTTTGATGGGTGTTCGAAATTCGAGTGGTAAACATATCCTAAAAATTGGGGCGATAAATATCTCTGTTTTATTACATTTTACGAAAGAGACACTCTGAGCTGGTGAATTATGTATGGTTTCTGTCCATTTAGCACTCGAGATACTGCAAGCTGCTCCCGATATTGGCGCTTATGTGAGCCTGACTGCTATCACAATCGTATAATGCATATTTGATACTCAGCAACTGGTAGAAATCATGTGTTACAATAATATGCACAAGTTTCAGTGTTTGGGTAAACAGCGTATTTTGTGATTAAGTTAAATAGCACTATATTCATTAGAAATAATCAGTTCCTCTGTACTCCAATGTTTTAAGTATTCGCTTTTGAACCTTTTGTGTGTACATCTATAAATAAATAATATTCAAAATTAGAAACTCAGGTACTTTTGTGAAAGTCAGTCAATCTGTTCATTGATTACTAGATATTGTTCTGAGAATAATAGGCAAGAAGCTTAGCACGGTTATAATATTATTTCTCGCTTTACACAATGATCGTTTGAAAGATTTTATAATACCTATGACGATTAGAGACGCTCCATCGCTTATGTACAATGTAAACCATTTATAGCTACTTGCAGCATTAATAACACCGCTATTATTACAAACACGGGGTAACTCCGAACGAGACTGGTTATGTCATAGCAAAACAAGATAGAGAGCAAGCACATGCTTAGTACCTGGCATTAAGCATGGGTCTACCTCTTAGCTAGCAAAAAAAATAGAAATAATACCTACCATTGTTTATGTATCATGTACAGTCAGGCAGCATAATAATGTAAATGAGCCATACCTTCAATAGAGATTGTCGCATATCTCGTGTCTGACGAAAAACCCCGTTTTGCAACTTTGTATTGCAATCTGCTTAGGCAGTCTATCTGATTTTGAAGCGTTTATCTATGATTGGCGGGTTCAGGTTATATTTTATGACCAGTTACAACTAAGATGATTTTAGCTCACAACCTGACTTCCCACTAATCACATTAAATTCTTGGGCACCAGGCGATCTAATCTGCCCAGACAGATTGTATGTAATGTAATAGGACGTGTAGACAAACACGTACATTGTATACATGAACTGAGCGTGGGCACTCAATAACCGACTTAGAAAACGAAGAGGTTCTCGATTCGGCCGGTATTTTTTTTTTTGCTATGATGTACACCGATTTCGCCGAGACTACTGATCCGATTTACGTCATTCTTTTTTTGTTCGATGCGGAATAGTTGCCACTTGGTCGCATAATTTTTATAAATCAGTTGGGTAGTTTGGTTTTATATAAAAAAACTGAAATCATTAAGTCGTCTATGCGAAATTGGCGGATTTTTGCTTTCCTATGACTTTTAAGTGAAACGATACGATACGATAGTAGGAAACAATATAAGTTGACGGTAGCTAGATGGGTATCTAGCTTCGACCTTAGAAAGTTAACACTAAAAATTTGTGAAAAAAAAATTTAAACGAAAAAAAACCGACTTAAAAAACTGAAAAGATTGAAATAATAATTTTAAGTAGGTGCTCATCCCTTAGAAACATATTTTTGGAGTTGGTGCTAAGTTGTTTCCAAAAACATCTATTGTTTTTGGAAATAAGTTTTATCCACATCTAAGTGGACTCGTTCGGAGTTACTCCACGTTCGAAATGACCCCACTCTCCCCTCTACAAGTAAGTCGAAAATTTACTATATCCATGCGGTACGAATCAAAATCACATTACTTCTTATTGATGCTGAATTAAAACGTTCTCGGTCATAGTAACCACGAGTTCAGAACTACAGCACTCTCCGCTAGATATTAAGTATATCAATTGATAAACTGTACCCCAAGCATGATAATTTTTAAATTTCGAATCGTTCAGTTTCAGTTCGAATTTTCGATCAGGCACGCATAAAATTTCAAACAAAAGGCAGACAAAAGCTAACTCGATACGATAGCAATTCGAAATTTAAAAGTGTTCGTACATCTGACTGATCGGAATGCATAACATTTAAACCTTCGCGTCTTCATACTTCATATTAGATTATACAATAACAAAACCTAAAGATATTTCTCAAGACACTAATCAACTTCTGTATCAGCTACTACATTATAGCGTTATCTAATAAATCTATGGCCGTCCAAATAAGTGCTACTTTCATTAACGTAACATTATCGTTTTTATCTCAACCCGTTGTTGGCTTAGATTGCGCCGGCGCAGTCAATATTATCTCGGCTGAAATATCGAGCGGCTGTCAAAAGTATATCATTTAGTGAACAGCAATCAGCCGCTGATCATCTGATATACCCACGTAAGTATGGTCAGCGTAAAAATTAAAATTTACCCATTTTTACGTACATTTCTTGCGCCTTAGGAACAATTTATGCAAACCCTCAATGTTTTTAGATTATTAAGTTAATTTAAAGTCGATTGAGGTAAAAACTGGGTGAAAAACGGAAACTCATAGTATTGTGTCTGTTTGTTTGTCCGTTTGCCTGTCTGCTTCAGCAAATTTAATACATTATTTTTCTACTATTTTTGAAATTTTGTACAAAATCTCACGTCAAGTCAATCTGGAATCAGATATTAAAGCAGTACAATTAAAGAAGTCTATTTCCGACAAACCCAATAAAGTATATTCATTAAGGGTTCAGTGCCCCTAGTGTAAGTTTTTATCGAATTGAAACGAAAACGTTTGTCGTCGTGATAATTATCAAATTGTATAAAATCGGCAGCAGCGCGTCTGTTGTGAATTATTGGAAACAATTTTTTATGATGACCGTTTTCGTTTCGTTTCGATTGAAACTTACACTGGGGGTTGATACCTACAGCTCGTCGTCGTGTATGCGAAGTGATTGCACCGCTATCTAAGAATATTTTTTGGTTTAAATGATCGATTTCAAAATTCAGTTGACGAAATTTTAGTAATAAAAAAAAATGAAAATATCTTTATTCAATTAGGCCCCCCAAGAAGCACTTTCGAATCGTCAACAAAAAAACCCTTATGTCTATCACATAAAAATATATTAACTAACTAACAATTTCATAATGTTTGTCTCTCTGTCTTATCTGGATCTACGTAAGCTAAGAATGTTATGTCTGTCTATCGGTCTGTCTGTCGGGCCGTCTCTCCGTCAGTCAGTCTGTCTGTCTGTCTGTCTGTCTGTCAGTCAGTCTGTCTGTCTGACAAATATCAGTGTGTAAATTCAGACAGACAGACTGACTGACAGACGTCAGTCAGTCTGTCTGTCTGAATTTACACCGGTTCCAAAAGTTGAACTACCGAGAAGATTCCGGCAACAAACTCGTCACTCTTTTCAATTATTAAGTTACAATGTTTAATTACACAGTAATAGTATTTAGCAGTGCAGTGTCGCACAGAGTATAGTATATAAAAAGTATATTAACGTACCAATAAGTACCTAATGACAAGAATATTACTGTATTTAAAGGCTGTCCGACAATGCACCATCACAATATAGGTATTACAATACACAAAGGTCAACAATTAATATACAAAGACTTAATAAAGCCAAACATTTTTCATTAATTTTAAACACTTGTCTGACCACGTCATCACAATAATGATTGTATTGTTTTATATATAATATCCTATAATATATAATATAATATCCCTCAAAAATGATACTATTGATGAATATGTAGGTAAATTATTACAAAATCAAGGAAGGTTAGAGATGACCATTTCCACTAGTGGCACCTGTTCACAAGTATAACGCATGTGCCAGCCATCGCTCCGCTCAACCATATTATGGGAACGGAGCAACGGAATAAATAATTTAATGACAATAAATGATGTTTAAATGTTAACACAGTTCTAATTGATTTTCCGACGGTACCAAATGACGGCATTCCACAATCGAGCTACCGTATAACCAAACGTATCTACAACCATTACCGTAATTCTGTCGTAACGAAGTAGATAAATTCAATTTTTTATCAGTGCAGTCGCTTATTAATTTTATTAAAAGTACATTGTACATTGGCGTTTGCAAATATCAATTCTACAAATTGAGTGGAGTAAGCGCAGACAGCTTGAGCGCATGACCTTTGTGTTGTTTTAATTTTAATGCAATGTGAACATGGCATTCTACAGACAGCTAACTACTGGAGGGAATGGTCATTGATTCAGTTTATTTTATCGTTGAATCTTTACTTACGACTTTGTTGCCTTTTGCTACTGAGCATTTTGCAAGAAATATACCAACAAAAATGTACGTTGTTATTTAAATGATTTCTTTTTGTGCTCAAGAAAGAAGAAGACAAGTTAGATGTGTAATACCTCATTAGATTTTAGTGTATTTAAGAAGAAAAATAATACAGTTCTCATTCTTGATTGCCAGAACGAACATTGATTCATTTGTAGCTCACATTATATTAAATTATCATTATTTAGATCAAATAGCTCATCATTTAACAGTACAAAACCACACTGAAAAAAAATGTTTAACCAAACTAATTCGTTTATTTGATTTAACAAAATGGTGCATCTCTTTGCAACTTTATTTTTTTTTGGTTTTAACCTAAGTTATGTCATTGTAGACTCTTTATTGAGCCACAGCTAGGTAGTCAAGTAAGTTCAGTTGTCATTCTTTTTCAGTGCAGTATAAAACTCTAAAAGTGATGTTGTTGAACATTTGATATGCAATTGTGAACTTAACAAAGTATCAATCTTACTACTCCCTTCACATATTGATGATCGATCAAATAGTGTCAACTCACAAAGGTAAATTTAATTATTGATTAAAATCGAATAATCGTTGTAGTTTAGAACATCTTCCATTACTTTCAAAATAGCTACGATATCACAGGCAATAAATTAAAACAGACATAAATAAGCATACAGAATCAATAGGTAAATCTTATTTATTTTAATTACAATAATAATAGAAGTGCTTTCGATAAAATATCAACAGGAAGTAGTAAGCTTGACAGTTAATTTAAATAACAATCTTATACTGCTTATCACCTTCGATTCACGTGGATTATCATCAATGTTCAAGCGACATTTCAAATGAAACTAAACATTCCAAGGCGCGTCGCTTTCCTTACATGTTATAATTTTAACCCTATCTCGCAGTAGCCGATCGGACCACAAAGCTTCCATTATCTCGATCAGACGTCAATCAGTCTCCGAGCCCGTCATTGCTTTCCAACAAACTTATACGCGAATCTTTTGAAACCGCAACTGTATCAAATTGAGATTCTATTTCTTCATCCTTAAGGTCTACGTCATCAATGTACAGCTGTTTTCCAACAGCATCAATTACGGCAATAACCAAGTCAGGATCGAGACAATCGTATGTTTGAGTGACAGGTAAAAGAAGTCAATGCGTCGTTCTTTGTTAGTAGATCGATTATTGGATCGCTGGTAATTGGATAGCGGCCCGATAATGCGACTGATACGTTTGCCGAGTGACGTCAGGCAATTTGATTTAATCAATCAAAAACTATTAAGGACTTATATAAGATCATTAGAAGCAAAACTTTGTTAATCTTAGCTAATTATATTGATGTTAGCTAGATTTTCGCCAAATAGTTATACAGTAAAATTAATAAAAGCTTTCAGAAATTAAATTGCGCAAATCACATTACTAACCTTTAAAACTACATTGAGTGATTGAAAGTATTTGTTTTGGGGAATTTTTAGAAAGCTAAGGTTTTTCTTCAATCCAAACATCTTTATCAGATTAAAGACAGACAAAACAGAATATTTAGGACTTTGTATGTACCGATAAATCATGACTACGAGAATTGCAATGGATACATGGATGTTCCATAATTTGCTATTATCCCATGGATAAGGTTATTTGATGTTGAGAACTTTTTGTTTTATCAAGGCACAAAAAATTCCAAGTGTAAAGTACAGTCGAGAGAACATCAAGCGTAACAGTTCGACCTTACTCAGTTCGTGTTAGTGACGGCTACTGTAGTGAAATTTTTTGTTCCACTTGCTATGCTGGCTGTAGGTATCATCACCAGCCTATATACGTCCCACTGCTAGGCACAGGCCTTCCTATAAGGGAGAAACACATGAGGAGTTTGGGCCATAACACCACCACGCTGGCCCAATGCGGGTTGGTGGGTTAAAGCGGTTGCAGGAACAACCGGGACCAACGGTTTAACGTGCCTTCCGAAGCACGGAGGAGCTCGAGATAACAAGCTTTGATTGACCCATCCCAGGATCGACCATGGCGAAAGTTGCTTTGTTTTTCGTATCGAAACCAGAGCGCTCAAACCAATACCCCACCGAGCTCCTCAGGCTGTAGGTATCATTTTTACAATATTCCAAGCAGCAGGTGGCGGTTTCGATTACAAAAATAAAGCAACTTTCGTCGTGGTCGATCCTATGATGGGTCAGTCGAAATTATAATCTCGAGCTCCTCCGTGCTTCGGAAGGCATGTTAAGCGGTTGGTCCCGGTTGCAGTAAGACCATTGGGCCAGCGTGGTGGAATTACGGCCCAAGCTCCTCGTGTGTTTTCACATGTAGGAAGGCCTGTGCCCAGCAGTGGGACGTATATAGGCTGGTGATGATGACGATCATGAACCGACACCCAAACGAGTGGAGCCGCGGGCGGTCCCTAGTGCTTACAACTGAAATAAGAATAGGATTAAAGCGTGACAGAAAAACACGAGAATATACAATATAACACTCCTAATTAGCCATAAAAACGAAACGACCTGATAAGCATGAAATAACGGTTTGAGAGTAAAGTTATATTTAGAATTAACCTTAATTATATTACTAGTCGTAAAGTAGAAACCCCACTTGTTTACCACTTTTATTTTGAAATAGGTACTTAGCATACAGACATTAATTTATTGCCGACTTATGATGATTACCATTTTAATTATTACTTTATGGTTTTAATTATTACAAAGTCAACGGGTTTCTCTTAAGGCGATACTCGTGAATATTATTTCTGCCGATACGGAGAGGGCTTTAGATATAGAATTGTTTATTTAAAATTATTTTACCCTTTTTAGAGTTTAGAAGTCAGATTAATTTTTATTCACAATTTTTGCAATTTCTTTTTAAGGTCAAAGCTAAAAAGTAATAGGAAAGTAAAAATCCGCAATTTCGCATACATTAGTAGCATAGACGGCCTAATTATTCCAGTTATTTTGATTTAAAAACCAAACTACCCAATCCATTTGAAATTAATTTTCATGGGACCAAATGGCAAAGATTCCGCATCGAACAAAAAAAGAATCACGTAAATCTTAACAGACATCTTCGTGTAAGCGGGGTACATACATAAAAAAACGTAGCAACCGAATTAGGAACCACCTTTTTTTTGAAGTCGGTAAATAAAAGACAACAATAAGGCTCACGCGTCACGTCAGCGACATATTAAAAATGAATGATTGTTTAAAAACTAACTGCTTTTTAGAAGCAACTCTTTTGAGAATAATTTCAATAGTTGATATTATTCTCAAAAGATATTTTTTTAGGCTAGAGTGAATAGGCATCTTCTAGGTAAACATGTTAGATCGTAGGTCATGTCATTACTTAACACCACGTGTGATTATGAAAAGAAAACATGTTTTCTTATTGATCATAATAACAAACGAAAATAGGGAACGAGAATGATCATTTTTGGATATTTTTTAATAGTCAAAGGGCATGACCAGTGGGACTATAGGCACTAGCCTAGCATTTAAAATTAATGTGCAGCAAACACGGTGCCTTTTCGATATTCGTTATGTGCTATAGTTTACAGTTAAAAAAGTTTTAAGACTCTGAAAGCTAAGAATCGTGAGAAAAATGAGGATAAGTTTTCGATAAATAACTCTTCTTTCATTTGAAAGAAGAGTTGGTGGTGCTGCGATAAACCTTACGAATGATTTTCTAAAAAGACGATTAGATAGATCATTAAAAATAATGTAACAGAATGGATCGTTTAATGGAACGTGAAATGACACACCCGATAGTCTGCGGAAAGCGGACGCAATAATGTATCCAAACTTTTTATTCAAATCTAATATTATAGTTTTATTATTACAAATAAACGTAATTATAAAACCTTATTAAAGAAATGTTTATTTTATGAATCTAGTGTAAAAACAGTTATCCTGCACGCATTACCGAATCGAAAGGCGATCACTGGTCATGTCGTATGTTTCCATACATGTTTTCGTTTCTAAAATTTGTTTTTACTCATTAATAATCATCTCTAATATATTTATTTAAAAACAAAAGAAATGGTAGTAGAAAAAAAATAGGATAAAATCCTTATTTAAAATGCTCAATGTGTCGCCTTAACTGTATGCATTAAACTTAATAAATTTTTAGACCTTTAAATTCAAAGGCAAGAGATTGTATCTAGAAAGGTGCAATTTGTGACATTCGCAATGTCAGTTGCTTGTCAATCGAACTGTTTATATTAAAAGTGAATGCTGTATTGACCCACAATCGTCCACGTCATTGGTATAGCAACTTCCTGTATGCACTTGATTTGTTATTTGATTGATAAATCCTTCTATATCAACTCGATATACATCATGTAAGACAGCATTAATTAATCCACTAGTTTAACTACCATGTTCTTTATTATGAAGGGCGCAAGCTTCAAATTCATTTAGATCTGTATCCGGTAACTGCATAGCTATTATTGTATCTATGTATCTGGGACACAGCTGTATAATTTGACAGCAATTCATTGATAGTTAAGTAGTAAATTATGTGCTAGTCCATATTAAAGAGTTGACGGTGTAATAAATTTAAATGAATGTATTTGCACCTACGTAATGATTGGGCTAATTATAGTCATAATGTGGCTTCCTGTTATTATTATTTTTATGGAGCCAGCAGTTTTATTTCAATGATTTTTATTGTTATCCAAGTTAACTGCATACTTAATTATTTTATAAGACGTAATTACTAAAACAGTATCTTTTTTATGTTGAATACAAATCACAAAGGTAAGTAGTTGTAACATTTCTTTTATTTGTTAATTATGTTACGAATAAACTTCCTGCGGAAATCAGAAAACCGCATTTATTTTGAATAACGTAATGTCATTTATATAATTTGTCAAGCCGCGTAAGACCTCATTAAAAACCAATTAGTTCTCGAATCTGTGGCTTGACAGACTAGAAAAAACACATTGTAGTATTTGCGAATAAAATATCTGGAGATAAATTATGAACGATAAGCATGTTCGATTACTCGGACACTACCGCATTTGCTAATTCAGCCACCGACTTTTGTTTCATAATCATTAGTTAGTCTAAATTGGAAACCAAAACTCCGCATTAGTGTACTTCAACGTCACGGCCATCAAAGCCGACATAAAGCAACTGGCTGCCATCAATAAGTCCTTAAAAAGTGACAAGATTTATTTCTTATTCAATTTAAAATTCGCGTCAAGACAAAGCCAGTTCCTCTGACAGCATAAATACTGGAACGGACTGAGAAGGATGAGGCAAAAATAGTCGGATCATAAATCGATCTCAGTCCAATGTCTGGGGGGAGGAATTGCACTTCTATTTTACATGGAATGGAAAATCTAGAAGGAATTATAAATTGGATGACAGTAGTATTTAAAATTGAAAGTAGTACAATAGTGTGGTGAAATACTATAATTAGCAGTCGCATTGCTGGTATCTTTTAGAAGGTCCACCACCTATGTATGAAACGGTGTAATAATCTCTCTATCATGATGTAAGCGGCCTCGGTCGTAGTTACCCCTCAACTCTATGCTTTGTTTACAAATATGTTACTAAGCATCCGGTTGAGTGCTTAATTGGAAGAGTTTTGACATAATACAGATGTGTAGGTATCCCCTTTGCTATTTTTTTTACCTTTATGCATGTTCATTAAAATATTTGCGGATAATTGATATCAATTTTATATTTTTAATGTTCTTCTATCCATAAATAGCAATTATCCTCAACAACTATTGACCTGTTAAGCTCCAGACACAATGGCTTTTTAATTGTCCTTTGCTCCCGGGATTCTTACCTATCAAGCCACACACTCCAGATCACATGCTTCCCGGAATCAAATTAATGAAAAAGAAGACGCTATCCTGACAAAGACCGCTAGGTCGACAACTTTTAGCGTTTTTCAAATAGAAAATTCCACTGAGAAACACCGTCTTACAATTGTCGGCTTCACGTCTCGACAAAGTATCCTCGGAAGCTAATGTAACACCTGTCAGCGGCGCTGCTCCGCTTTTTGCTGCACAGCAGACAGGCTTGATCTATGCTCCTCGCCCACATTTTTATCTTACAAAGTGCTCAAATAGACACGGGGAGAACTTTGTGGAAAATTCATCTCTCCACTAAAGTTGGAGCGGCGTAACTCACTCGGTTGCTGCAGAGCAACTTTGAGTTTATGCTGGGGGAATAGAATTTAGTTTTTAGTAGCCTAATGGAGATGTGAAGGTGACGTTAGACGAACCGACCGCTTGTTCAACACGAGAGGCGGGTATAAATGTATGAAGGTACATTAATCCAAGCAGACGTGCGTTTGTTGAGGGCAGAGTTGAAATGGCGTGAAAATATGAGTCGTTATTTATGTCTCGCATCAGACTGAGATGAAATTTTGGCGCGGCCCCTTTGTTTTATAAATATTGCTTGGTCCGCGTGTAGACTCATATATGATTTATTGTGGCTTATAGTTCTACTGATATACAGAGCTCGGCGGTATTGAATTATCGAAACGATTGAATGGTTTAATCGACTGTGAGTTACTGTTATTTCTTTTATGTCGAATTCCATCCTCCAAACTATTGGTTTTCGGAAGTTGTTTACGGTAAATGCGAGTTAAATATACACGCCTATTACTTTGCCAATATAAAGCTACTGTATTCAGTTTTATATTTGGTTGGCAACATCAATCTCTTTTTTGTTATAGACATATAAATTTGTTATCAAAAATGATTAAAATGTTTTGTGTTTGTTAATTAGATTAGTCAATAATGGTCTACTTTCGACGAATAGTAATTAATTTTCATTAGCTTCTTTTTCTAATCTATTAATTTAACAGTGTTATCAAAATATTTGCGTTCGCTTATTTCAGATGGCTGCAAAATTTTATCCTGTGTTTCCTTTTTACATTTTTTCTCTAACCCACCGTCTATTACTTCATCCTAAAATAAGAGTCTCCATCAGTGTCGATCCGGCACCGCCATGTTTATGACGTCGTTATGGTGCAGAAGCTGCAACGCTTTTTCCAGCCGCGGCTTTACCCCCAAATTTATTTGACAATTATTAAGGTGTCCGCATTAAGAGGGCATTACAGCGTACGTCGGGAGGAAATTCATGTTTTTCTTGGGATGTTTTCCCTCGTAACTCAGACGAACGACCGACACGTGCGAACTATTAGCTTCCCGACGCCGGATTAGAAAATAATTCAGCTCTGAATGTTATTATGGAGCCGAGCCGGATTTATTTTATTGCCACGCGAGATATACGCTAGTCTTTCGGCTTTATCCATTCGCTTCTCGGTTTGTTTATTGAGAAAGGGGCTCGAGATAAACGTGCTACAAATTTTATAGTCTTAGGGACGCTCCGAGCTCACTGTTTTGGCGTAAATCTAGTTTATGTCTCGTTCGCCGTAATTACAGCTTCATTCGCTCTAGTAACTCGCACCGTGGATGTTATTGAATGTTCCTATAAAATATTATTGATAGTAACAATAAAATGTTCTTTATGTTAGTTGCCTCCTTTATTTCCCGTTTTTATCGGAGCTCGTAATTCACGAGTTATTTGTGTGTCGATAATTTCTATTTTAACGTTTCTTCTGTTCGTGGCGTGACTGTTTCTGTGTTTTTCTTTGGTATAATTTATTGTTGTTTGTTGAGAATTTATTACTCTTATTATTTTTTTAAAACTTGAAGGCCTGACAGCTTGTTACCTTGACTGATTTTCAAATACTTAGTTAGATTATAGTACGAAACAATGCATAATACATAATTATTCTTTGGAATTATCGAGTAATATTTTAGATCGCAACTAAGTTACTAGCTGCGGTATTTATTATGACTATATGGAACAACAATTTCTAAAATATCTAAAAGTGCTTAGAATATTATATAGACATACTAAGAAAATACAGTGGTTTGTCAAAAAAACATTTTTTAAGTAGCTTATCGACCTGTCAATCATCAGATTCCGGACACAATAGATTTTTCTATTGTCATAGCCCTTCGGTGGGATAACGCCACTTGAGGGATTGATTCGTTTTTACATATGATTATATTTTTAAACTTGTTTCTTAATATATCAAAAGGGTATAAAATAGTGAACAATATTTTCACTAGAGCATGAAAGTTTTTAAATTTTATAGTGTCAGAATTAATGAAACTTTAAGTTATTATTATTTATTGTTAATTAATATTCCCTTGTAATATTTCCAGTTATTGTTAAAAATATAGGTAATACACAATAGTAATTCGTTATGGATGTCTAAAATAACATTAGGGTTGGAAATATCAGTTTACAGTCAACTCAGAAGTGAGTTTGTTTGGTTATTTTGAAATTTCAAAGAGCTGAGTGTACTTGCTAACAGTTACCACACAATACCCTGGGATATCATGACATGAGGAGCTCGATGGCGTAGAGGTTTGTGTGCTCTTGTTTCGATTAAGAAAACAAAGCAACTTTCACTATGGTCAATCCCGGATGGATCAATCAAAATTTGTCATTTCGAGCTCCTCCCGGTGGTCCCCGTTGTTACTGCAACCGCTTTAACCCACCAACACGGATTGGGCCAGCGTGGGGGTGTTATGGCCCAAACTCGGCATGTGTTTCTCCCATGCAGGAAGGCCTGTGCCCAGCAGTGGTACCTACGTATAGGTTAGGCCTTGGAGTAAAAGTGTTCTGTGGTAAAAACTAAAGTAAAAGTGGGTACCAAACAATTCATATTCAGCAACTGGTTATGAATGATCTTAGCGTGATTTCGTAACATGATAATCTGATACTATAATCTTGTGACATTCTAAGCTAAGCAATTTATCTTCAAAGATTATCATTTACGTCTTAGTTAATCTTGACGTAAAAAAGATTAGTGCAATTGAATGTGTCATAGTAACTGATAATTTCTTTTTGATTGCTGCTGCTCCGACCGTCTCAATGTCGGTGATTACCTACTCCAAAAAGTACAATTGGTCCTTGGTATCAAACTATCCCCATAGCGCATTACATCGAAATCGGTTCAGCGTTTTAAGCGTGAAAAAGTAACACATTGTTTTTTTCCCCTATTAGAAAAATGAAATAGGTAAAAAAAATAATCGATTATCCTAATTAATTAATTAAGATAGACTGTTGTATCCTGAATAAGTAGTATTTGAAAAAATCTTTTTTTTCAAATAATGTTTCCATTTTCATTGTTAAATGTGACCACTACCTAGATTTAAGATTACTTAGTATAATTTGGTTCTCATAAAAGTGGTTTTTTGTAATGTTTTTGATAGTAAGTTCTTTAAACTTACAAAAAATAAAAAGGAGAGATGAAAAAATATAGATATACTTACCAGAAATAATGCAAATTCATTGAAAACATCTAAAGTGTTTGGTTATCAAGTATCTGTTAATAATGTTAAGCAAATTGATGATGTTAAAATTCCTTATTTATAGCACTTAAAACCTGGCAGTATTACTCCTAGCGATGTTTCACAGTGGCTACATTAGCGCTAGTAATTGCCTCTGGCCTGCCTCGTAAATAATACTTACTAAGCCCTACCACCAGATATATGGCAGTGCAACCACTGTAATGTGCCACTTAGGGATTTGCTAACTACCCACATCTGCCTTAACCTGTGTTGTATTTCATCTTTATTATTGATAATTTAGTTTTTTAATGTTTTTGACCTAGTATTGCCAGAAAACTTTTAGGGGCCTTAGACTTTAAAAATAATAAGAAAAAACAGACCTAAAAAGGGCTTTCTTTCTCATAGCTGGATTTCAAAGTCAAGGAATAACATTTTTTAGAAAATTTGGCACACTCATTTTTTGGTTCATTAATTTTTTTCCTTGAAATTACTATGAATCTGAGTTCTAACTATCCGTTTTTAAAGTGCAAATTATTGACCCTTTTGCTTCTAAACAAACATCAGCAGAGACAAAGCATTATCTTCTGTTTCCTAGCATTTGTAGTGATGTATACTAACTTATTTTGATATGATATATTTTTTAAAAAATACGTTGAATACTTCTTTTTAGTATGGCGTCTTTACTAATAATGTAGTTTTCTTAAGTTAGTAGAATCTTGACTATAATTGTATTTTACTTTTGTTCGTATATTTTTTTTCGTTTTTGTCATCTTCTTTGATTTTATTTGTTTCTTCAATGTTAAATAAACAATATTTTATATTTCATCCAGTTTTTCCATTTCTCGAGTAAATCTCGAAATATTTTACATTGAATAGAGTTTAAGTATAAAACTTATTAGTAGTTTACATACAAATCGTAAGATTGTTTTTAAACTATGATTGAAACTGTAAGTATTTTATGTTGTAACGTTTTAATTATAGTTTAGCCTATTAACAACATCAGCATCATCAGCTTGTAAACGTACTGCAAAATTTATTTATTAATACGTACTTTACATGGACGTTGAATAGCTTTGTAACTAATGTAAATCTTTATTCGATATTAATTCAAGATTGCTACAAAGAAACAAATAAAAGAAAAACGTACATAAATAAATATTTTAATTCAACATACGCATAGTGCTTCTCCTTCTAAAGTATTATACTTAATTAGTAAACTAATTTTTAAAAAGAGTAAATAGAAGCATAATCTATTTACTAAGAAGCAAGATCATTTTAAGTATTTGAATAGTGTAAATATATTTATTCTTAGATTAGTAGTTTCAGAAATTAATTAAGAATATGAACGATATTGATCCTATGAATAGTTTGCTGAAGATTTACTCCAAGAAAATTAAGCCAGCGATAAAGCTAAAACTGAATCATATAAAATATAACCCAAGGAAGTTGAATAGTCATAACAGTTACAAGAAACAGTGAGTCATGTCTATAAATTGGAAGGGAAGGGTCTGTAAGCCGCAACCGTCATAACTTAGCCGAGTTATATCTGAGGCTATAATTTAGCTGGCCACTACCAGCCAATGGGTAGTAAAATTGCTATGATTTATGAAGTTAGATACCTACTTGGTTTTCTATGTACCTATATCAGTCAAAGGAATTAACAGAGCTTACCCCTAGAATAAAAAAGATATTTTGTCTTCGGTAGTACAAAAGTAATTTCAACTAGAGTTATTTTCAGACAAGCTGTTTAAGCTATGCTTCATCATTAGCCTATGTAAGTACATCCCACTTCTGGGCACAGGCCTTCCTACATGAGAGAAACACATGAAGAGTTGTGGGCGATAACACCACCACGCTAGCCCAATGGTGGTAGGTACCACCTTAGTTGGTGGGTTAAAGCGGTTGCAGAGACAACCCAGACCAACTGCTTAACGTGCCTTCCGAAGCAATAAATGACCTCGACATTACAAATTTAATTGACTCATCTCGGGGGCGATTGGCGAAAGAAAATTCGTAATCGTATACTTGAAGAAGAATATAAATAATAGGACGTGAGTTTGATCAAAGGAACATAAGCTCAATCTAAGCGTCAGCTCTCTGATTTTAGAATGAATTATAGATGATATGCAGTAGGGTGACTGCAGTATAACAATCGTGAGACAACTCCGAACGAGGCGGTTTATATAACCAAAGTAAAGGATGTAGAGATCGTGGTCAGTGCCATGCTTGAACATGCCCTCTCAACCAGCAGAAAGAGGTTGTTGAATATCTTTCCCATCATAATGTCAAAAGTTGTTCAAAATTACCTCGCGTTCGGACTTCACTCTGTTGCATGCTTATACGATTGTTATTTCGAACCTATTGTCTGGTAATTTCAAAGAGAATTCAAGATAAAAAACTAATTTCAACAGTAATATCATCACTTTGTATGTAACATGAGATCCTGAAATAATTCAGCTAGTCTTGTTTTGTTCCAATAGCCTTAGTAGACTTGCCTCGACAGAATTTGTAGGTATTTACAGTGATAGGGTTATTAATGTTAGTTATGCCAGTGACCAATTTCTATCAGGCAGACTTAATGTTGTAAGTATCAGAATTCGCTGTGCCAATAACTTCTACGCCCACTTACATAACACCCACAATACAACATCTGTTCTTACTGTGAAAATACAAGCTTAAAATGGTATTTTGTCATGGCTGCGAACATCTGCAAACATAGCTTCGATAGTCGGAACGTTCAAAATCTGATAGTTTTTTTATATAACTAAGATGACAAACAAGCTTACGGCTCACCTGATGGTAAGCTGTTACCGCCACCTATAGACACCTGCAATACCAATGGAAATCACTTGATATTGTAAGTGCGTTGTCATCATAAGGCCTAAGATGAAATACCGTCCATGCCCAGTAATTACACTGACTACCTTGCTATTCTTTATTATATTGCCTTGTGTTAATGCGCCGCCGCGCCGCTAGCGCGGAGAGGCGCTGGCGAACTCAAGCGCAGAGACCGCCCGCCCCTCACCCCTGCTTCAGCACCGAGCGTCGACGGACTCCTGTACATGGACTCCACGCCACGGCCTCACTTTGCTCCAGACTCCATAGAAGACGCCCGCGCTCGCCCTCCCATTAATATATTGATAATATTTAGTGACGAAGTACATACTATTGTAACCTAATATCGTAGTATACCAGTAATTATCCCACAATCGCATTTTTATTGCTCCGTCTCGCCTTCCCACCTTGGCTTCTTTGTGGACTAGATGGCATTTTTTATAATAAGCACAGCAAATGACACCGCATTTCCAGATGCGAAGAGGGTAGTGGAGTCAAAGACAATGGAAAAAAGTATGCTGATAAGAAACTCCGTGTAGTTATTGTCTTGTGTTGTGAAACTCAATGCTTTAGAAATATGATAAAGAACAATTAAAATCAGCTATCAAACTTTTTTGTACGTAACGTAGATGTAGTAGTGGAAGGAAGTTAAAGTCTTCCAAAGCCTGCACGTGTGTGATGGGAGCCGGATGGGGATATATCATAAAACATGCTCGTTTTTCCACAGCAAGATGGGTACATCACAGAGAGGTTCCAGGTTAAGTGGATGCAAGCACTAGGCACCTGCCTATCTGCTCCCCAGAACTGACAGAGCTTTCACTCGGAAACAAGACATAATTAATTACAAAAGCGAGCCACTTTTCTCGACTTCAGATGAAAATCTGCCCAGTTTCGAAATTTTATACAACCAATGTTATATTATTTCATACAAATCTCATGTTTTTTGAAAGTGGAAAACCATTTCGATGAACTAACGTAGCCCATGTTTCAATTTATCTTCATTTTGGTAGTAGGTAATGTTTCGTTATTTTGAAATAGATAACCGACTTTTGTTGTTGAACTAAAATATTTTTGATTTTTATTGCTACAGTCATCATCAAAATCATCTGAGCTCTAAAAGCGATAAAAGTTCTTAGACTGATCAGAAAACTTATCCTAACACTACAATCATAGATTCGTATGTTGTTTGTTGCATCACTGAACCCTTTAACAAGTGAAAGGCAATTTTAATTATCTAGTAATTGGGTTACTTTTCTAAAACATTATAGTTGTTCTTGGACCCTCTGAAAGCTCAGATGAATTCTTAGCTGAATGTCTCTAGGTACTCTATCATAATAAGCTATCAGTTAGCTACAAGACAATAGTAAATAGACCCAACATTCAACAACAATAAAAAAGTGTTTCGAGTCTTTCCTGTGATCCACTCGAGTGATAGCAGAATAGCAGCGCCAAATGGCGTGCAGCGCAAATATTTCGCGTCGGGCGTCTTCCTTGCGTTAGTTAGCGCTTACTTACGCTCGCGAGTACTGTTTCGCGTGACGTACTGCGAGGGGATGATTGGCTTAAAACTGAAGAGCTAAGCGAGTTACTACTGTTATATTGTTATTTTTTCTTAGACTAATTAAAGGTGAAGCGAATAGTAGGTAAGGCTATATTGAAAAAATGGCAGCAAGCTCTAACACGAAAAAATTATGATAGCTCACATACTAATAGGTGGTAGGTATGTAGGGCCGTCTGGGTAAGTACCGCCGCCTATCTTATTTCAGTAGTAAAGCAGTTTGATATGTTACGGGTTGAAGGGAAAGGTAGCCAGCGTAATTACTAAGCATGGACGGCATTTCGCATTTTAAAAGATCGCTTTCTAAGCATCTACTGGTCCTCCAAAAGGTGTATCCGTAGGTAGTCGTCCTGTGTTGTTTGATTGTTATTTTGAAATTACAAACGAAAATAAATATAGTATTTTAATTTACTATGGTTAATTTGTGATTTGTATTGTTATGATGTTATTTTATTTATATCTACTCGACACTAAATTTGTGTTGTACTGTTTGGGCACTTGTCACTGTGCATTTAGTTTTTCAAATAGTTTTTATAATAATTTTATCTCAAAACAACTTTGAGGTTTGACGGTATGCGCTCGTTGGGCTTTCAGTTGGCACCACGGAAGACCAGTGCTGTGGCCCTCCAGGTTGCAGCATACGCTGAGTGGTGACCATTTCGTTATAAGAGACTTTGTTTTAAAATACCAAGTGATCGTTTCCTTGTTAGTGGAGGTGTCAATAAGCGAATCTGTCCTAAGTCCTCCTAAGCCTTTTCTCTTGCGGTGTTAAAGTGAGCAAGGGCCTCTCTCAGGGCCAGCGGAGTTGCAACGTGTGTGACGACAGCTCATGGATTGCCGGTCTGCTAGACTGGCGGTTCCTCTATGGTTAGGACTCTGGGCATGGTTAGGGGATTATGTGCGGCTTGCACAGCCCCATCGACGTGCGTATCAACCGAAGTTTTTGGGGCGAGCCTCTTGTGGGGACTAGAGGGGACTGACAGTCTTTGGTCATCTTCTTGTGCCGATATAGCGGGTGTCATGCTCTTCGCGCCCCCCTCAATATCGTCATTCCTCAGCAAGATGGATACATCGCTGAGGGGATTAGTGGATGAGAGCCCCACAACTCTTCGAATTAGTAATAGATTAATACTTTGTAGCTACCATGCCAATTTTTGCTCTCACATGGTATGGTTGCAGCTTTTATTCGTTGTAATGTGGCATGGTTCTAAAGAGTCAACTTACCTTTCAGTCCGACTGTACTATTATCATAGAAAGTAAGTGATCACACAAATAGGCATTCATCATATCAGCCCATGATGTCCGCTGCTGAACAAAGGCCTCCCCCATCGATTTCCAAATGGTACGGTTTTGCGCAGCCTGCATCCAACGGCTTCCCGCGACCCTGACCAGGTTGTCTGTCCATCTAGTGGGAAGTCGTCCTACTTTCCGCTTTCCAGTACGTTCTAGAACTTTACCGCCCCATCGGCCGTCTGATCTACGTGCTATGTGCCCTGCCCACTGCTACTTCAACTTAGTAATCCTGTAAGCTATGTCAGTGACTTGGGTTCTCTTACGTATGTCATCATTTCTGATTCTAACTCGCAGAGTAACACCTAATATAGCTCGTTCCAAAGCTCGCTGCGCGACTGCAAACTTGCACAGAAGACCCTTAGTATAAGCAGTGCCTACTAAGGGCCTTCTGTGCAAAACGCAAACAGACTTGTGCGAGAAGATTATTCAATTAATTTTCAAGTTTGTTAATAATTTTAGTGAATCATTATCACTAGCCTAAATACGCCCCACTGCTGGGCACATGCATTCCTACATGAGAAAAGCACATGAGGAGCACACCACCATGCTGGCCCTGGCCATGGGTGAAAGCGGTTGCATTAACAACCAAACTAAATTAATATAAACTCAATTAACTAAATAAATTAATAGTTATTAAATAAATATATTGATTTACCTTAAAAATACCCTTTGTTTTATTCACCACTTATCTTTACAGGATTTTACACGTTACACAACGGCTTAGCGTATTTTCCGATATCACAAATGACACAAACAACAAGGCTATACAGACACACTCACACGCGCACCCACACCACTTTGTTATTGTTATTGATTAGAAAAGAAATTTAGGAACTTTTTTACATAATATATAAAAAAAACGTTACGTTACCGAGGCTTTTCCGCCACCATCTCATCACTTAACAATCTCTCCCCAGTCTCTGTCAGCGCTAACTAGGTTGTTTACAATTTACGTGGCACATTATTTGACTACTGTACAAGCGACATCTATTTCAGCCGTTATACTACCTTCAGTGCTAATAGTTAAATTGGCTGTATTCGGACCGAGCACAACTATAAATGTCTCTGGACAATTACGCTGTCGCAGTAACTTAGAAGCGAGATTAGATTTTGAATTCTGTATAAATACAACACTTGATGATAAATCACTAATGAAATATTGAGTAGCTTGGGCTAAATTTCAGCATTAGATTGTAGCGCCAGAAACAGGCAGCAGGCCTGGTTACCCGCCATAATGGAATGGGGCACCATCGTCCTCATCGCAGATCTGGTGTGTTAGGGATATTCCACGTTCCCTCGGGATATAGTGACCTGATAAGGCCATCTGGTATGCCGAAGACTACCAGGCTACCAGGTTCGCTGTGTCGTCGTGTCGCTATGCTGTGAGGTAGAGATCATCATCATCACCAGCCTAAATACGTCCCACTGCTGGGCACAGGCCTTCCTACACGGGAGAAACGCATGAGGAGTTTGGGTCATAACACCACCACACTGGCCAAATGCGGGTTGGTGGGTTAAAACGGTTGCAGAAACAACCGGGACCAACGGCTTCACGTGTCTTCCGAAGCACGGAGGAGCTCGAGATAACAAACTTTGATTGACCCATCCCAGGATCGACCATGACGAAAGTTGGTTTGTTTTTCGTATCGAAACCAGAGCGCTCAAACCAATAGGTACGCCACCGAACTCCTCCCATCAAGCCTCCGAGGTAGATATTAGGGATGGTTTTTAATAAGTATGAACATTATAGAGTGTCTCACATAACCCTGTGACCCCATATCAACTGGGTATCTTTTAAAGTTAAACCATCCATAAAAATAAAACCGACCTCAAAACGCTAAAAAGGAGAACATAATTTAATAAAATGTATTTTTAGGAGTTGGTGCTAAGCTGTTTCCAGAGACAATAGAAAGTGAAGCACCAACTCCGAAAAATACATTTTAGGAGGTAAGTGCCTCGGTACCGAAATTGAATTATTTTTCCTTTTTAGTGTTTTGAAGTCGGTTTTATTTTTTTTAAAATTTTTTTTTTCATATTTTTAAGTGATTTTCTAAGGTCAAAGCAAGATGGGTGACCGTCAGCACTATCGACTTGTCTGTCTCTCAGTATTTGGTTGAAATACATTGTGAAAGAATTATCTTCTAACTCTTAACCGTTAAGGAGTTGTACTTCCATCATCAGCTGATTAACATGAGATGATGACTTACAGAAGCAAATACTTGAATAGCTTTGAAAAAAAGTAAAATATGTCATACGTGCCAATAAAATTTGAGGTTTTCCCCTTGATTTTCCTGGGATCCCATCATCACATCCTGACTTGGTGACAATGGGACCACCACTGGAGGATACTGTATCGAATAAAAAAGAATTTTGAAAATCGGTCCACAATTGACAGAGATACATCATACATAGGTAAATAAAAATTTAAAGCGACCTAAACCGCTTACTATTTTGGTCAACGGAAATAATTTTTTTTTTCTTTTATACAACTGGATGACAAACAAGCTGACGGCCCACCTGATGAAAAGCGGTAACCGCCGCCTATAGACACCTGCAATAACAAGCAAAAATCACTTAATATTATTACTACTAATTAACTAAGTCTTAATCTAAGTTAATATAACTTTAGCGATATAATGTCAAAAGGTTACTGACACACTGTAAGATTAATGAAACGTGTCTCCTACATTGATATAAATAGTTGATTGTCTAATTTCGTACATAGCGTTAAAAGATCTTTTCTTAAGACTTATCTTTTATAATCACAAGCACGTAAACTTTACTAGAATTCAAAAGATATGAAAGGCTTAAATAACCCAAAGCAATCAATTAGACAGTTCTTTTATTAAAATGTATTAATTTATTTGAAACACTTTCTCAATTTCGAAATTATTATTTTTTTACTGATTCATTTGAAATATAATAATAGACTTATGACGTCTCCATGCTTTACAATATTGAGTTTTCATAGAACCCAGTTCAGTTTTTATTCAAATTTTGCTATAGTATAATAGACTTGATTAGAAGGGTCATAAAGTGCATATTTTTATACCGTAGCAAAAAATAAACAAACCTAAAATTGAATGGATATGAGACTTTGTAATACACCCTCAGCCATATTTAATTCAATTAATTAATGTGCATTTCCAACACGTTCCACTTAGACATAACGAATTTTTAAACCAACAACTTAATTCAGTAAAAACTCTCAAATAGTCTCATAATAATTGACATGTCGATACATTAAAGGGCGTTTACATTAATAATGCATTTCCAGTTTCTCTTAACGATATTTTTACATAAAGCCTAGCGGAGTTGCGTTATAAAGATAAAGTAGATAACCGGCAAGTTTATCGTGGACAAGCGCAAGGGAACAACTTAATAATAACGCCTTATTCTCTCTAATACTCACCTTAGGAAAGGCTTATCTGTATCGATAAAAGGAAATTGTGCCAACACTATCTTTCACAAACGTTACTTTCTTTAAGATCTATCTAACTGCACAAGGCCATGGAAATTCAACCCTTCCGCTTCACAATTTTGAGTTAAATTTCAAACAGAACCATTAGAAGATGTTGCACTTTCGATGAGAAGGTTCCAACAATCTCGAATGCTGTTTCTAAATGGAACTTTGCCGTAACAACACCGTCTAAACCCACTTCATATTCAACCGGTGTTGCTATCAACACAGCCATTCCGAATCAGATATCGGATAGGCTCTCGTATCTAGATGAAATTGAAATCGTTAGAATTGAATAAACTATCGATTGTCGGCGCGATATACCGTACATGGATTTTTAAATTGCAACTGCTGTTAAACAATTTTTTCTTAAGGGGCCGGTTTGAATTGGAGTTAACTCTTAAAGCGATGAGGAATCCGATCACATGTTTATTGGCGAGTTATTTTTTGTCCTTGCATGTCCATGACACTGTATAATTAAACGCTCAAAGCCTTATAATAGTGAATTGATACCTAATGAGGAAAATGTTATTACCATCTGATTTTATTACTGATCACCTTTTTATGCAGACCCATTAAGGATTCCTTTCACAGTTGTGCAGACTCCGATGCAATCCAACGAAAAGAAGATAAGACCGTAGCAGGCATCATTCAAATGAGCTCCGTTTGTGTATTCCAAGAAGATCAATCAACATGATATAAGTAATGACAATAGCTTATTATGAATTTTAATTCTCTTAGCGAACGGTTTCTCTTTTTCCTAAAAACAACAGTTGTTATGATTTAGGGATAGGTATGCAATTCTGCGCCGAACCGTTCCATTCGGAAATCGATGGGGGAGGCCTTTGTTCAACAGTGGACATCATAGTCTGGTATGATGATGATACAATTCTTATATATGCTGCTCATCCTCAGTCAGTCAATGGTCGTGTCCTGTAATTTCCACCTACGATAAACAAGTCCGCCCAATCCATTCCCGAAGTAGCTTAATTGTAACACTGTGCTGGGCTAACAATTTCCAACGAGCGTCAATAACCAACTAGTCAGTAATGCCTATCACTTTAGATATGGTTTGATATATTTATGCAGTACTACCTATAATGCTAAAATTGGCGATTTTTAATATCTACATTTCTTGATTAGCATAGTAACCAATCATTACCATTTCATACACTCGAATAATTTTTGATCCGATTTACGTAATTTTTTTGTTTGTTCGATGCGGAATAGTTGCCATTTAAAATCGATCAAGTAGTTTGGTTTTCAATCCAAATAACTGTAATAATTAAGTCGTTATACTATTAAATTATTACTTCAAAGTAAATTCAAACTATTCATTTATATTTCTCGTAGGAATATAGACGCGATAGTATCGTTTCTAAAACGTCGAACCCCGTCCACTAGGGTTTTTTTCTAAGTTGGGAAACTGAAGTCTGCTTTAACATCACTGCCACTAACCCACGCGCACAAGCCCTCTACATTGGAGAAACACATGAGAAGTTTTGGCCATAACACCAACACGACGGGTCAATGCGGGTTCTGCGGGTTACCTTCTGCTTATTAATGTGAATTTAGCAGACAAGTAAAACCTTCCACAATGTCGCAACTCCGTAAACAACCTGATAACCCACATCCCCAGCGTTACAGCAGCGAAAAATATATCTTTCAGAGAACGAGGTCAGTAAAAATGTGTCTGTAGGAAGTACCATTTCTATGTAAATGTTACAGAAGCGTCCATTTTATCCGGCGGTTTCCGCTTCAAACTAGCGTGTACTGCTCCAAACTGGATTAGGGGTGGCAGTATTATTTTATTACACATGAATTAAGGAAAATCGTTGAGAATATTGTGTAATTATTTATACTCAATGTAAGTCATTAATATTACAACAAATTCAGTTTTTATTTAACATTGAACCATTGCATAAAATATATTTAAGAAACTCAGCAACATTGAAGGGTTCGTGGCGATTGATACTTCAATGAAGTTTTATGGTTCTATGACAGTTGTTCTCTGACAATTTTAAGCTAAGCTAATCGTACACTTCGGTTAAAATTATGCTTTGTAATTAATTTTTTAATTATTTTTATTATTGCTGTCTTTCATATTTTATGATAATCTTAAGAGCGGTTTTTAAATAATTGTTACTGCTGTTCATATTTTGACTTGATTCAAAGTCAAAAAGCTCTTCATTTAAATGAAGTTAAGCTAAGTTCATTCAAGCCGTCATAAATTACCTTTCCGCCGCGCAAGAAAGTCTTCCAGCTTTAATGCCAATGGAATAAAAGTAATTCTTTGTCGATAATTCCAAAACTGCAGTGCCCTACAGGGACCATAATGATCTGTTAGCTTTAAGCCTAATATTTTACATCTCTTGTAAGATTATGGTAAAAGCAATAAAGAATTGAAGAAAACTTGGGATAACGTGGTTATGTTTATATCTGAAGGATCATCATCATTTCATAGACTCCTGGCATAGGCCTCCCCCAAGGATCTCCAAACCGATCGGTCCTGCGCTGTCCGCATCCATCGACTTCCCGCAACCCTCACCAGATTATCACTCCATCTTGTAGGAGGCCTACCAACGCTGTGCCCGGTACGCGGCCGCCACTCGAGGACCTCTGCGGGAAGTCCTCCTTGCAATTTGGCCTGCGCACTGCCACTTGAGGCTCGCAATTATGAAGAATGAAGCAACTCAATATTTTCTTTATACAACTAGATGTTAAACAAGCCGACGGCCCACCTGGTGGTGTATTGTAATCGCCGCCTATAGACAACTGCAATAACAAAGAAAAAATCACTTGGTATTGCAGGTGCGTTGTCATCCTGAGGTCTAAGATGAAACGCCTTCCATGCCCAGTAATTACACTGGCTACCTTTCCCTTTAATCCGAAACACAGTGAACTGTTTCACGGTTGAAATAAGAAAGGCGGTAGTATCTGCCCAGACGACCCTGAATCCCAAAATTCCTAAATCCTTACAAATTTGATGCCTCGTAAAGTTTTCATGACAAGTTTTATCTAGCATTCATGTTTTGTGTTTTCCTACTAGTCATGATAAAAAACCTAAATCCTCAAAACAGCATTCTTTAGGCACAAACAAAGGGGTTAATCCTTTCATCCCCGCGGACCATAAAAAGGTCATAAAGCTCGCTTTAGAACTTTGAAAAAGCTTCCTATTTGTATGATAATGATATTAGATATTAGTTTAAAGCGCCAAGCTTTTAAACCTAGTGTGGCTATTATGTAGTTTAGATATAAAGCACCATATGTTTCTATGGCACCAAACTGTTTTTGGTATGGTAATAAAGGATTAGATATTTAGTGTACAGAGTACCTTTTTTTTTACTAGGAGAAATCCATTGACGGACCTACCCCCTGCTGGTGAAGCAGTGGGCGTTCACATAAATCTCACACTCAATAATTATTATTAATCGGCCATTCATAAAATGTCAAATATTTCAAAAATTTCTTGGAGTACACGTTTAATTGATTTGCAGTGAATTGAAGTGATTTGTTTTTGATGACATTTATTATTTATGATTTTATTGCTTTACTATCAGGGATCGTAAATTAGAGCAAGTTGGTAACATTTCTTGAAATTACATGAGTATTAGATTAACATCACCATCATCACCAGCCTATTTGCGTCTCACTGCTGGGCACAGGCCTTCCTACATGAGAGAAACACTTGAAGATATTTGGCCATCATACCACCACGCTGGCCCAATGCAGGCTGGTCGCTTAAAGCGGTTGCAATAACAACCGGGACCAACAGCTTAACGTGCCATCCAAAGTGGAACACACATACCTTCTAAATATACGCTCATATCTAATTCCAAACGCAGGCTAGTTTATGGTAAAGTTTGCGTGAAAGCTACAAGAAAATTAGTAGAGCTTTTCAAGTGCAGCTTTTAAATACGGTAGTGCAAATTATGTAAATGGAGATAAACATTTTCGTGCAACCCTTGAAAATGTTTTGCCAATTTTTTTATGGTAAGCAAACGAAAGCAAATTCCACACGAGTCGAGGGAAAGTTTTTTCCACCATCCTTATTTAGGCAAGCGAAGCTGATTACAAAACGAGATAAAACCCCGAACAAGCCGGAGATGTCCAGGCCGAGTTACCGACAATCCCGCGGCCCGGCTAACGCTACCTTGTAATTCAGTCCCGTGATTCCCGCACTCCGGAATCCTCCCTAAATTGCGGACCGCAATAATTCCGAGGTTGTATTAACGTGCTCTCTATTTTGCTCCATCGAGAGCTGATTGGATTGGATGCGGCAATGGTTTAAGCGATACATTTTAATTGTTTTTATCGTTTGAAAGTGCTATACGCTTTGAGAGAATATTTAAGTGTGGAATTACGTATCCGGTTGGTACAGTCTCTCATCCTATCTAAGTTTAATTACGCTGATGCGGTTTACGGTCCACGTTTATTTGTAAGAACAAAAATGCTAATTCGGCGTGTGCGAAACGCGTGTTCGAGGTTCTGTTTCAATATCCCTCCAAGAAGCCATGTATCGCCTTATATCAACAGAGCAAACCTTATGAATATGTCATCACGTCATTATGTACATTTGACTACCCTTTTGTTTGGAATAATAAAGTCTCGGAAACATATATATTATCTTCTTGAGAAAATGGATTGGTCTGCGCGGTCTCGCCTTGGCCGACTAAAGTAATGTCAATGTCATTTTCTTTTTTTGTTTGTATCTATTAGCCATCAACCAATCACACGGGCCCGGCAGAAAATCAAGCGTTGTGGCTCTGCGTAGCCATGACATCATGCTGAGCTGGTCACCCTTTTGGTTACATCTGGTCTCATATTATTAATCTCTTTTGGAATTTTCTAAAATTGTGACCAAATAAAGGTATTTTCTTTCTTTTATGTATCGCACTTTTTTATGATGTCATTTTTCGCTGAAAGATCTTACGGATCTGTAAATACTAAAGCCAATTGGTTTTCTACGTTGAGGTAACACTTGTGGGCTGCTAAGCACCAAAAGCTTCGTCTCAAGACTTCAAGGAACTGACGCTGGTCTTCCGTGGATAACTGGAAGGTGTAACTGTTCAGCACAAACACCAAATAGAGTGCAATCAGTGCTCATATTATAAATGAGAAAGTTACTCTGTCTCTCTGTCTATCTACAACTAAATTCTGCATGGAGATAGATAACATCCTCGCACTTGATTACATCAAGGCACGAAAAGGATATCAACGCAAGCAGAGTCGCGGGTGGCCACTAGACACCTATATCTATACTAATAATTTAAAGCTGAAGAGTTTGTTTGGTTGAACGCGCTAATCTCAAGAAATCGGATTCAAATTGAAAAATTCTTTTTGTGTTGGATAGTCCATTCATCGAGGTATTATATAGGCTATATAGCATCACGCTATGACTAATAGCAGCTAAGCATCAATGTAAAATGTTGCAAAAACGGGGAAAAAATATTCCTTTTCAGAGTATCCCTTTTGTTGCCAGCGCTGCCTAAACGGTTAAAGTTACGTAAAAATCATGTATGCAGGAATTGTTATCCTTTAAAAGTTCTAAAAAAAAGTCCGCGACAGGATATGTCTAATTTTTGAAATTGACTCACCATAACCAGTTTTTGGTAATCAAATTTTAAGTTTTTATTTTCCGACATCCACGCGAACGAAGTCACGGGCAAAGCTATTTAATAATATTCAGTTCATTGTCCATTTTTTCTCACATCCACGATCGAACCCATCTAACGCTGGTCAAATATAAAAGCAGTTAAAGACACAGCCTGATCCCTTTAATTTGGTCAGGCCTGATAAATTGTGGCAGCCATATTGTCGCCTATTAAAACTATAAATCTTGCGGCCGAGTCTATTGGACTTGTAAGGAAATTAAGAGCTAGTTTGGATAATGTCCTGGCGGTTCCGAAAGTCAGGGTGGTTTGGAATACGATTTATAGAGCTTGGGGTTGGAGGAGACTAATGAAAGTTGACATTGGTTTTATTGTACGTGCATGGAATTGTTTATTTACTGGCATATTTTATTGAATGTGTAAATACTGATTTTAGTATTATTACCTTCGATCAAATGTGAATTTTCATAGCATACAAGCTTTAAAGCTATATCATCATCATCAGCCTATATACGCCCCACTGCTGGCCACAGGATTTCCTACATGGGAGAAACACATGATTTTTGTATGTAGAACCTTAATTGACGTCAGAATAATTACAACGATACCAAATCACGTTATCTCCCCCAAAGTCAGTTCTTTATCAAAAATTAATTAAGAAACTAGCAACAAGACAAGCGTTGCGGCCATTACGCCAGCTATTAACCCGTCGCCTGCCGGGGCCGTTTAATTCAATTAACATCATTCCCCTGTCCCTGTTCAACTCGGTTTATTTGCATATGTTTATCTCATTCCCTCGGAGTAATCTGCTACACGCCTTGCGGCGACCCAAGGCAGTTAACATGTTGGCCATTGTTTCGGGGATTTCACTGGCCCGCAAGGATAAACTTGTGGGCTTAGTACATTTGTCGACGGTTTTGTGTGCGTTTAGCTTCTAGAGGACGTGTTTGTTCGAGCGTTATTAGATCGGGTTTTGCGTTTCCATGTTGTGGCGAATAGGAGTTTCGCTTAAAAAATAGAGGCAAACGAAACTTTATGAAAGTATTTCACTAAATTACTTTAAATAATTATTCCTACCAGAAATTTTAAAATAAGGGTTTGTAATGAATACCTACATAATCTGATGCATAATTAAAGAAAAATCCAGATAGTTCTTTATTTAATTTCTTACCACTAAGAGTACCTATTATAGTTGTTTAGTATTTATCATCAAATGATACAACTTATATAATACATAACGATAGAACTCACTTGCCAAGTTCGTGAAGTCATATTAAGATTGTTCTTGAAACATAATTTTAATTTCGCCTCTTATAATATTTTTTTTATATTTTTCCTTCCTCTTTTCTTGTTCTTATTTCCTTATTTCCTTCATACTTTCCTTTTCTTTTTCTCTTTTTTTGAATTGTTTTTTATAATAATTTCTTATTTATTTTCCTTTTAATTGAAAAAATAATATTTTAGTAAAATAATCATGATTCATGACTCAGAAACAAACAAAAATAAGTATAAAATCATAAAATATAGGTAAATGTTCAACTGTCACATTTCGGCTTACGATTACTGCATTATTATGATAATATAAATGTACTCAGATGTAAGTGCTTTAAATTTTTAGAAAACACCTGTTTCAACTTTTACTTACAACTTAAACTTAACCCAAAAAAAGGCTTCTCATCCAACAAAGTATGAATTGTGTAAAATATCCGATCGTTTCACCCTACAAAATATGAATTAATCATTCTCCTGTCAACAAAGTGAAGTGTCATCCAGCTGACAGCGAGGGTCCACAGGGAGTGTCCGTATTTGTGCACTGAAGTTTATTTTGTGACAGGGGAATAAGTATTGAATTTGCTTATTCTTGACAAAATTGACAGGATAGTGTGTATCATATCGTCGAAGCCAAAAACAAAAAGGAATGTCTCCGAGTGAAAACAGATTTAAAAATTCAACATTTAATATCAAATTCAAATTTTATTATAGGAATATAATAGTAAAACAGTCGTTGGACTGGGATCTTTTGTAAAGAAAAATCACTAAATCTGACTAGTGGCTTTTTAAGCAAAGAAGGCTTTGTCGAAACGAAAGCGTCCTGCATAATAAGGCAATAATACTGGACTTACTAAAGTTGACATCTTTCAAACTAGTTCAAACTACAAACAACTTCAGATATCAAACAGCCGATTCTATTTTAATTTAAACATCACAAGACAAGACAGGTCCGAGTTAATTTAAAGTCTGTCGTCTCGTTTAAGATATAATTATCAAATTATATCCACAAGAAATAATATAACATGCAACGTAATTCCGTAAAGTGTCTCGCAATCAGAACAGATCCCTGGAAGGGAACGCCCGAGGGGTAATTACCACTGCGTCATACATTATGTATACGATGACTACAATTTTAAGCCAATAAATAACACCCCTCGTAATGCAGACGAAAATATGGGAACGCATTTATTATACATTCTTGAGCGTAATAGTCGGCGCGATGACGGGGAAATGTATAGAGTGGTTTGTTGCGCAAATATGTCATGTAAGGAAAATGTGACACAGGGCTGTATTAAACGGTTACTGTTTATTTATTTCACGTTTCACTTTTATGGTACAAAAAATCACGAAAGCTGAAGATGAAGAGATGTAACGAATATCACAGATGTTTAATTGATTATAAAAAATGTAATCCGGTAAAGTGGTTTTATTTCAAATGAAATATAAGACAATACTATAGTAATTAAAGTAATTTTAAAATAGTAAAAAAAGTAGTTAAATTATCAGTCGTATGAAATGAATCAGCATATTATTAAACCATTTCTGTGTCACGAAGCCGAAATAGAAAAGTTCTTTGCAATCGTGTCAGCTTAAAATTTCAATGTATTGATGAAACTTAATGTTACTATAAAGTTTTAAAGTATGCTGTACTATTACGGCGGTAGTCAAAATCTACACCTATTACCGAGGCATTTTCATGTTTTATTCTTGTTTGGTTCTTTCATCATCATCTTATCAGCCGAGAAGCCCGTTGCTGGGTATAGGCCCCTACCAAGGATCTCCAAACCGGTCGGCCCTGCCTCCAAACCGGTCGGCTGCCCTCATCCAACGGCTTCCCGCGACCCTCACCAGATCGTGAGTCCACCTTGTGCCACCCTACCAATGATGCGTCTCCCGGTAGGCGGCCGCCACACGAGGACCTTTCCGCCCCAACGGCCGTCAATCCTCCTTGCAATGTGGCCTGCCCACTGCCACTTGAGACTCGCTATTCTTTGGGCTTTGTCAGCGACCTTAGTTCTCCTACGGATCTCAACATTTCTGATTCAATCACCCAGGAGAAACACCAAGCATAGCCGTCTTTATTGCTCTTTGGGTGACTTTGAGCCTTCTTATGCTTGGTTATCTAAACAATAATAAAACACTAAAATAAAAATAAGTCTTTGGGTTAAGGTGTTTTTCTTTTCCTGTTTTATTCTTCCTTGGTTATAGAAATGAAATAAAACACGAAAATATAAATAACTCCGTAATGGGCCTTGAACTGGACTACCGCCGTGATAGGACTATTTACGTTCTAATTTGTGAAACAAAAATGATTTGCAAACATCACAGCTCACATTGATTCCAGTTCAAGCGTAGACCGCCCATTTCCTAAAATATTATCGCCCTCGGGCTCGGGGCTTGTTTGTGAAATAATGGATTCATTCCATATTCATTTACATCCCTAATAAGATTGGCGTGACACTGCCAGTGTCGCCGAATTACCCTGTCAAATATAATAATCTCATTCCCCTGTGTTAAAAGTCTACTTAATTCAGTTACCCGTTAGAGAAAAAGAGATGACTGCGTTCTCTCATTGCGTCTTTTAGTAAGTGACGTGATCCAATTTGAAATTTCGCCTTTCGGATTTTGTTATGTCAAATTCTTGTTGGAATTAGCTTTTTGTCGACTCGTTTGATGTTCGTTTGAGAGGGGTGTGGTGCTTAATAGCATTACGTTGACAGTCGATTGGTAATAAGATAAACGTGTTTGACGTTGTGTGCTGCGATTAACATTGACAACTCAAAGTAAGCTGTCACGCAATGCCTGTTCATTACATTAATTAACTTTTTTGAATAAAAAGAAGTATTAAATTTATTTTGAAGCTTTCAAGTGAATAGGTAATTTTTTATCAGTTAAGTTGTCTAATAACTTATAAAACTGCTATTCAAGAGTAACCTTTAATAAAATATAAAGAGTTATTATAAAATTGCTTCCTTTAAGCAAATATTCTGATGATTAAAAAACATGCAATGATATGAAAAAATAAATATCTAGTAATAAATAAATCACCAAAAACCAATTTAAAGTCCCCGTGTTATATGCCTTTCAATCCATGACACTTGACAACAGAAAGCTTTTTTTTCGACAAGGATGTTATATAAGCTTGCAGCCCGTCTAATACCGTAGCCTATAATAAACGCTCGCAGCACCCTGGGCACTACTCACGCATTGCCTGCCCTGTGAACAACAAGAGATATCGCTATGTTGATAGAGTAGAAGACGAGTCATCCTGCTCCCAACATAACGCTTTCTCAGTGAGCTCTGGCGACCTTACACACCGCAGCAACACAACACAAAAAGTAGTGCTATTTAGCTGTGAACTTCTGCAAGGTGAAGCTGCTGCAGTGGGGTGCTTAAGATTCGAGTATAGAATATCTCTATTACCCTACGCCTCTTCATTTTAGCAAAGGGATCTTAACTCCTACAGCCACGGCTGATGAGTTCTTGCAGATATCGGGAAATATATCAAAATTTTAGTAATTCGGAAAAAAAAACTGTAATAATAATATTCATACCCTCACACCTATTATATCTGTTACGATACTAGATATTTATAAATATAATAATCAACCATTTAACCGGGTCCTGACTCCGCCAGGCGGTCGTTAATGCATAATAGGGTAGTTGAGAACTTTTTTTTATTTCATAAATATGAAGTTTATAACTCATAAAGAAATATTGTACAAGAAATAGTAGGTCTAAAATCAATAGTTTCACAGATACAGTGTTATGTTTGATGTGTTGCAGCGCATCGTCCAAAGACGCTCCATAGAAAATCTACATAGCAGGTCACATGTTCCCATATTTTTTTAAAATGTATCGGCGTACTGACAAAATTGATAATGACTATGTATTAAGTATGTTTTTATGAATAGTTGTCATAATAATAGTAGTTTTAATTGATGTCAGCAATCTTATATCATTAACATAACATATTTGATAAATAAATAAAAAATTGAATATATAGTTATTTTTTTAAATAGAATATTTCGACATTGTAGGGTGGACGTTAGCTCATAAACGCAAATACATATAGACTAGAACAATTTCACAGGGATATCCCAAGTCCTGGGTGGCTCAGTGGTCAGAGCAGTCGCCCGGATTGCGAAAGGTCGCGGGTTCGATTCCTGCCTCAGGACGTGATATTTTTCTAGTTTTATTATATTTTAATTAAATATTTGATAAATAAAAAAAAATGTGTCATTTTTTTAATGTTCAAAATTGTGCAACTTCAACAATATTCCATATCTTTTAAGCTTGAATTGTTTTTATGGGTAATAGTAGCGTATATTTTCCGAATTTGTGAAAAATAGCGCCAAATTGAAACTTAGGCAACAACCCAATTGTGGTTTATTACGTAAGCCCATCACTTTTTGAAAGTAAAATTCAGCCACATAGGTACATTTTGTTTCATGGCCGAAGGCTACATTTTTCTCTAGTGTAGTCTGAATGGTGAAAGAACGTTCTTACTTACTACCCTTATTAAAAACGTTATCTCGCCAACAGGTTATCGCCCAGTATTCTCCATGCATCAATTACGGTATCTCGAATGAAATCTATGAATATACGTTCATCGAGCCTCAATCGAGATTAATTATGGGTACCGATGATCCATCAGAGCATCGATCAAAGTGTCAGACAGTCTGGTGCGAACGAAACATAGGCAACCATTACCCTGTCATTACCCTGCCAACTTAACATACACGCGAAGACTTTATAAGGGTTATTTATATTCACTTGATGTGATAATTTTTATTGCAAACATGTACAAGTTAAGTTGAATGTAGATGCAAGGCTTAATCGAGGTTGGAAAAAAGAGTAAATGTACAATATAATTTTGAGATAAAAATGCAAGCTATTTGTTGCGTATAGGGTATCGTTTATGATTTGATAACTAAAACCTGGCCAAATGCGAGTCGGACTCGCGCACGAAGGGTTCCGTACCATTATCTATAAACAAGCGTCTACCAGTTGCCGTTATCAATATCGAGCAAAAACAAGCAAAAATCACGTTTGTTGTATGGGAGCCCCCTTAAATATTTATTTTATTCTTTTTTAATTAGTGTTTTTTGTTATAGCGGCAACAGAAATACATCATCTGAGAAAATTTCAACTGTCTATCTATCACGGTTCATTAGATACAGCCTGGTGACAGACGGACGGACAACGGAGTCTTAGTAATAGGGTCCCGTTTTACCCTTTGGGTACGGAACCCTAAAAAAACATTTTCTCTTGAACGTGTGGTTTGATAGGTTGAAGGATTCTCAACTCATTTGAAATGAGATGTAAATATCTTTATTCAATAAAAACAAAACCAAACATAATTTTGCAAAAATCAAACATAATTTTACTAAAATAAACTAACTTTTTCCTAACTTTTCAGTAGCATTTTTATGCAAGTGCAATCAAAGGTCTCTTGAGCCCGACTGATCCGACACTATACCGAAGATATCCCGGACGTCAGCCTTAAGATTAGGGTAGCCCTCAAGCAACTTGAGAACAACAAGGCACCGGGGGAGGACGGAATTACTGCAGAGCTTCTGAAAGCGGGTGGTACACCGGTACTTAAAGTCCTTCAGAGTCTATTCTATTCCGTCATTCTCGAGGGTACAACGCCACAAGCGTGGAGCAGAGGCCTGGTGGTGTTGTTCTTCAAAAAAGGTGACAAAACCTTACTGAAGAACTACAGACCCATCACGCTTTTGAGTCACGTTTACAAGTTTTTTTACGAGGGTTATCACGAATCGTCTCGCGCGCAGGTTTGACACCTTCCAGCCTCCCGAAAAAACCTATCCAACTGCAGAGAGGGGTAAGACAGGGAGATGTAATATCTCCGAAACTGTTTACCGCTGCGTTGGGAGATGTTTTCAAACTACTGGATTGGACAGGACTCGGCATCAACATCAACGGCGAGTACATCACTCATCTTGGATTTGCCGATGATATTAGTAGTCATGGCAGAATCCCTGGAGGAATTGAACACAATGCTCGACGACCTCGACAGAACCTCCCGACTGAAAATGAACATGGACAAGACAAAGGTTATTAAAGGTTACATTAGAAGTCCGCATAAGTGGAGCGACAAGTGAAGTGGGAAAAATCAAGTACGGAGTCCCGACTGGCTCGGTTTTCGGACCAGTAGGGTATATTATTCATGTAAATAGTATGCACAATGTTATAAAATCGAGCAAAACATATATGTACGCGGACGATACCTGCCTTATGTACGCAGATATAGACTCAAAAAATATACAAAATGTAATGCAAAGTGACCTTGATAATATTGTGAAATGGGCGCACGACAATGGCATAATAATTAACGCAAACAAAACAAAATGTATGTTAATATCCTCGCCGTACAACCGTCAAAAACGGACAGATATTGTAATTAAAGGTCATACCTACGAGTGTTTACATAGGAATATTAATACTCAAAATTGTGATTGTAAGAGAATACAACAAGTGAACTCGTATAGATATCTAGGACTAACTATCGATAGCAATTTTACATGGGACCTGCATGTTGAAGAAATTTGTAACAGGTTGCGAAGTGTTTTGGGAAAACTGTACCATCTAAAATACATGACTAACAGAAGCATACTGTATATGTTATATCACGCGCTGGCAGAGTCAATAATAGATTACGGGTTGAGCAGCTACGGTCTTACGTCTACGGTGCACATAAATAAAATAAAATCCCTACAAATAAGACTTTTGAAAATTCTTGTTGATAAAAATGTTAAAAAATCCTGTAAAAAAGAATACGAAAAATTATTTAATATTTGTAAAATTGTACCTGTTGATAAAAAAATAAAAATTAGTTTAGTTATAAAACAGTTTTATAATGACGAATTCAAAGTGGAAAGGGTTTACGGCTACTCAACTCGTCAATCGACAAAAAGAAAATACGAAATTCCGAAGACCAATAACTACTTTGGAAAGCGTATGAGACGGTGGCTAGTACCGACTATACATAATCAGCTACCACCTGATTTGACAAAAGCCGCACACTCAAAAAAACATTTAAAAAATATTTTAAAAAAACACTACCTATCTCTGTGCCCATAAAAATACGATCAGTCGCGCCAGGTTGTGCTTTTTGCGGCTACAAAATAAATAAATATAGGTGCATAGAAAAATAGATTAATGAAGTTGAATTTTACGTTAAGTACTTGTTGGAAAAAAGTGGCCCGTAAGGTCTGTTGCGACTGGCCGTTTATGTTTTGAACTGACTTCAAAATACAAAAATAATTAAAAAAAAGTAGGTTATCATTTCGACCCGTATGCATGTAAGTAGTATTGTCAGAATAGGGTAGTTGACAACTTTTTTTATTTCTTTTTTTATTTCATTAATAAGAAGTTTATAACTCATAAAGAAATATTGCAAAAGAAATAGTATGTCTAAGATCAATAGTTTCACAGATATAGTGGTCTGTTTGATGTGTGGCGGCGCATCGTCCAAAAAAGCTCCATTGAAAATCTACGGAACAGGTGACGTCACATGTTCCCATATTACTAAGAAATGTATGGGCGTACTGACAAAATTGATAATAACTATGTATTAAGTATGTTTTTATTAATAGTTGTCATAATAATAGTTGTTTTAATTTATGTCAGCAATCTAATATCATTAACATTTTTGATAAATGTTTAAAAAATAAATATGACCATTTTTTAAATTTTCAAATCAGTACAATTTCAACAATATTCCATATCTTTTAAGTTTGAATTGTTTTTATAGGTAACATTAACGTATATTTTCCGAATTTGTGAAAAATAGCTCCAGATTCAAACTTAGGCAACATCCCAATTGCACAGTTTCTTTTATATGTTGTCAATACCGGCTTATAATCACGGGTGCCAAATTCCAAAGAGTATATTGTGAATGTATGTAATTTTTTAAGTTTTATGTTTTTCCACACACTGAAAAGAACCATAAGTGCGATTGAAGAAAATCTTTCTTTTATTTTTTGTTACTTAATACGTCCAGATATAGTGTGACTAAGGAAGCTGTGAAAGTTTCATCAAAATCGGCACATGTGGTATTTGTGATAGAGAGTGAAGAGTAATAAGTAAGTTAATACGAATACGAATTTTAAAGACGGTTTAACAAAAAAAAAACAAGTCGTGTAATTAATTTATAAGTTTATTGATAAGGGGAGAGATATATCAGGTACTTACTTGAGCGTATGGTAAAGAGTTGTATGGATTTTCTTGTCACGAGGACTACTGCCGACAAACTGCTATGCAGTTTGGCAGATGTAAACATGTAAAATTGTAATTGTGATTCTATAAATAAATAAATTAAAAAAAAAAAAAAAAAAAATGTCTAATACCCATGTCGCACCTATACCAGTTACAGTTGGGAGTTCTGGTCTCGAAGTTGTTGACGAGTACTTTTACCTCGGACAAATGATCCAGTTAGGTAGGTCCAACTTCGAGAAAGAGGTAAATCGACGAATCCAACTCGGATGGGCAGCGTTCGGGAAATTGCGTAAGATCTTCTCGTCCGTAATTCCGCAGTGCTTGAAGTCGAAAGTCTTCGACCAGTGTGTGTTGCCAGTGATGACATACGGCTGTGAAACGTGGTCACTTACTAAAGGCCTTTTGTGCAAGTTCGCAGTTGCACAACGAGCTATGAAACGAGCTATGTTAGGTGTTTCTTTGCGAGATAGAATCAGAAATGAGGACATCCGTAAGAGAACCAAAGTCACTGACATAGCTCATAGGATTAGCAAATTGAAGTGGCAGTGGGCAGGGCACATAGCACGCAGAATGGACGGCCGGTGGGGCGTTACAGTCCTTGAATGGCGACCACGTACCGGAAAGCGCAAAGTAGGACGGCCTCTCACTAGATGGAAAGACTACCTGGTCAGGGTCGCGGGGAGCCGTTGGATGCAGGCTGCGCAGAACCGTTTTATTTGGAGATCGATGGGGGAGGCCTTTGTTCACCAGTGGACATCATTGGCTGGTATGATGAATCAAAGGTCTGGAAATACTTTAATTCAATTTAACATTACTTAATGTTATTACTGTCCCAACTATAAATGATTTAGTTTTTCCCAACCAGCTTGAGGGTGAAAGATGGTCATAAAATATTTATTCCATTTTTGCGAAGGGTGAAACGGTTATGAGCATTCAACCTGTATTTGCCGCGTTTCAAACTCAAGAATTATCCGTCGCAAAAAGGCTTATGAATAGGTATCTACCATCGTATTTCAGTACCTCCATAAAATAAAACTTCGAACGATTAATAACCATGGAACGAATACCATAACAGTATCATGCTGAACATTCATACATTGATAATTCACCAATAAACATTAAGTCCCCCATTCAATTCAACAATCGATGATAATAATATCGTCGATATACACGACAGATGGGCTTTTACATTCTATCGCTCGATTAAAATAGTGACGACTGAATTAATCGAGCGTCGATTAATCGGATGGGCTGATATATTGTTAAGATTCATAATTTTAAAATTGTTCTGTGACAATGCGTTGACTGGAACACACTGGCACATGACGATTGTAACTAAATAAATGTATTATGATGACTTTATTATTGTCTTAATATTATCGCTAGTACTTCACATTTGAAATTATATAAACGACTTTACCGGATTTAACTTGCGTTTAATTCTGTATATTATCTTTTACTCAACGAATCGATTACTCTATAATAGATCAAGTAGTCACGGCTCATTTATTTTTGTCGAAATATCCTATGTAAGGGAAAGCAAAGGGTCAGCTCGTACATCCATGTCTCATGCATTTTCTTATTTCTGCATTAATTGTAATTACATGCGGGTTATTTAAAGGAATGCCAACGCAATGAGGACCTCCCTACTAATATAATTATACTTAATTGAAACTATACCGCTACAACTATGATTCTCACATTTTTAAATAACTTCAAATCCCCTGTATGGATGTAAAAAATATTTAGTTATTATCAACCATCTTAAACAAGTTTGTTTTTTTGATGCAACTCTGTACTTACTACCGCATACCGCTCTTACTTGACGTTTCGCTGTCTGCCTGTTTAAAATCATTCCTAAGCCGCTGAACAAATTTAGATGAAATTTGGCTTGGAGACTATTTACATCCTAACAGATGACATAGGCTTCCTTTTAGCGCGATAATCGACACCAGTGCTAAATAAATAATAAATTCACCAATAAGGTAAAAGGAACAAACAATCGGAACATCCTCATATAACCATTAACCAAACCATGCCCCACGTATTACAAGGACATCTATGAAACTAACTAACCTAACTGTCAAACAATTGACCGCGACATTCATTAATCAAACGCACAGCGGAGACACTCTACACAAAATCTGTCATGGTACAAACAATACGGTTACTATTAGTCAGGGGAATAGAGTGACAATACTTTTTGATTAAAAAAAATATTTTTTTAATTGATAGCTTGCCACCTTCTCCTCATCAGGTGAGATGAAAGCCAAGAGCTACCCCGTTTCAAAACAAGACTATTACCCCAGCTACCATCGCCACTTTTCCTCGGTGAGGACATTATTCGACATAGAAATAAACACCACAAAGTAATAGACTTATTTTTGTAAGTGGAATACTTTTTTGTTAAGTGAATTCTTCCCAAGCGGAGTTATACCTACAATGTGCTTGATACAAATATATTTCCAAGTAAAGAGTGCGTCAAGTAAGTTATACATTAAATGTTTCCACTCCGTAATAGAACAAACTTCACTGAAAATAATTACAAAGGTTAATAAGCATAACCTCATAAATCAAGCAGAATGGATACAACAGAACCGTACAAACAAAATGTCCGCCATTTGTCCACGAACTAGTGCGACCATACATCATGACGAGGCCGGACATGCCCGAAACGGTTGCACAATCATTTTTCATTACCCGCGATTCATTAACATGTGGGGGACAGCCAATTATGTCCGCCCCATCAATCATGTCACCCTAGCTTTTCATATTTATGTCGCGGCAATTTCGGGATTTGGAATATTAAATCAACTTCTTAGTTACTTAAAATTCGCAAGTATGTTATTATTACATCAAGGAAGAGATACAAACTAATTAATATCGTGATTAATATTGGCTGTGGAGAATATTTGAGATAAGCTATTTGGAAAACGAAAAATAAACTGTACCTATTAAAAGACAAATGATTATTACTTTTAAACTGCCACTATCTCACGTCTAACTACCGTTTTTCGCGAGCGATAAATTATAAGCAATAAACATAAATAAAAATTTCACACCTAAGTTAAGTCACCGTTACCGTGTTACCGTTAAGTCTAACTGTTGGGAATCATTTTAGTTTTTCCTGTTAATAAATAGTCTTATGCCATCTTCTTTGGTAGTTGCTTTATAAGATGATTCAATTCTAAGAGCATTTGATTAAAAACGTATATTTGTGTTTTTAAGAAATAAATCTACGATTTTTTTAAATTCAGAAAGAAATTATTGAAATATTTTAAAGACACTCACTGAATATTAAAGTATACATACATTACTATGTTAATTTCAAAATGCACCTTTCATAAAAGTCCGCTTTCAAACTTGCCCCACAACATTTCCACCCGACAACGGTTTTCGTTTCGCATTACGAATGCTTGTTATTTTTATTTGTGCTATTATCATTATTTATAACCGGGATTGCGAGAGTCTAATAAATCTCGGCGATTTATAACAGCGCACATGTCCCTATCGTTAAAAAGATTACTGACTCCACAAATTTTATTTATTTTTAAAACTAGTGTTTGTCTCATGACATCTTTATTGTGAGACTTAAAAAGTTTAATAAAAGGTACGTTTAGACGGTGAAAAGAGAATGACTTCTGTTAACAGGAATCGAATGACAAGAGTATTTACGGTTTCTTTTTTTTTGTGTGTTTGATGATTGGAACAGGACAATAATAATAGTAAAAGCCGATTGAATTTTTTGTTATTTTTTCTTTAGAATCTCATAGTCTTTGCTTGCTTTGGCCTGGATAATTCTAAAATCCTAGAATATTTTTTCTGATAATATCTACGTATTTTTCTTCTGATTTACGTCAATCATACAAATTACCCAAGTTGTCGAAATACGAATAATCGTGTTTTTAAAAGACCGTCCAAATCTGAATATTTTTATGTTATTCTGTTTATTAGCTAACAAATAGTACGAAAAGTAGATCACAGGTTAAAAATATAAACAACCAAAGATATTAAATATAAACAACCAAAGATATTACATTATCCACACATTTCAGTGGTCATAAATATTCTTCTGAAAGTGCCAAGTTTATTCAACGCTAGTGCGGCGTCACAGTGAAAAATCGCCGCTCATCCCCCTGGCTCCCGTAATGTATTGCCGTCATTACCCTGGCACGCCACACAAATCATGCCGGCTCACTACCCTGCCAACGTTTTTGACTGCAAGTTGTAGGTTAACGGTTGTGATATTTGGGATTCAGAATGATTATTAGGTAAGTAATTAGAAGTTGTATCTTTTTCATAAGACAAGGTTGGCAAATCTGGGCTTTAATAGTTCAAAGAAATGTTTTGCAACTTTCAAACAATATTTCAAACAAATATCATGAAATTATCAAATGAATAAGATGTTTTTGAAAGTGGCAAACCATTTCTATGAACTAATATAGCGCATGCTTCAATTTATTGTCGTTTTGTCTGCACCACCCTGTATGAATATAAAGTAGCAAGTACAGCAAGATCTTCCTGGCTACCTTTGACGGGTTTGTATAGTGCTGTTTATTGACCCCCCACGGAAAAAGAGGGGTGTTATAAGTTTAACGAGTCTGTCTGTCCGATCTTGATTCGGTTTTTTTGTGTAAAAGCTGACGTAATCACACCTATCATCTAGCCCAAAGTAAGCATAATTAAGAGCTTGTGTTATGGATACACTAGATAACGGAGAAATATGGATAGTAATATTCTATTTAAAAACATCCACGACTCGTGAATAAATGTATAGCAAACGGTACAGACCACTCGGCCAGTCGGTCGTCATGATTTAAATGAGTGACTAATTATTAACTTCAACATAATTATGACAGATTTTTAAGGATCGAATTATTGTCGTTTTTATTGACAGGCCGCAGGTATGCAGTTTCCTTCCATAACTGATTAATTATTAAAATTAAATTCAAGTATCTAAGCTATACAATTGCAATGCAACTTCTTTAAAACTTATATTTAAAAACTAATATTTTAAATTGCATTTTTAAGTAATTATAAAAGTGAACCTTTTTTGCCTTTAAAGCATAATAAACACAACAAAAGGAATTAATGATTTTTATTCCAACCAAACCCCCCTTATGATTAGAAGTCCATATACTACTTAGTAGCATCTGTGTGCAGGTGAGCCTGGCGCCCGAATTTTCATTTCATTATATTCTTAATTTTCTTTATTAAATTTGACTCATCTATTCCAAATTTTCAATTCATAACTTAAAAGCATTACAGGCATTATTATTTAGAATAATTTTTTTTATGACATTTGTTGAACATAGAACCATTACTTTAAAATTTTTAATTAATTTAAATTTTATTATTACATTTGGCTATATATGTATATTCACACAAATTCAATATTACGCATACTTGTATCAAAAAAACGTCATTTTATAGACTAAGTACTCATTGGCCTAATAAAATGTTATTTGGCCAAAGAAATAAATAATGAATAAAACAAATAAATAACAAAACTGCGTTACGGGGCATTACATGAAAATTGAGAGAGTACATTAGTTATTGTAACACGACAAAATATCTGTAATAAAACGTAATTTATTGCGCAAATAAAATATAACGGCGGTTAGGGGCGGCAGATGGGGCGAGAGATCGCGCCTGTGGTCTACACATAAGCCTAAGCGGTGCACACATAAGCGTAAGCGGTTTTTCACTTTTCATTGTTAGTTTATCAATTAATTGTGTCGAAAAAGAGGAATAGAATTGCAAGACAAAAAAACTGAACCGTTTAGTTCAGTATATTTATTTTACGTACTGATAAAAATAAAAATTAATCCACTGACACCTGTTAGCGAGTAGGAAGTATTATTGAGATTTTATGTTATGGATACTAGATAACGGAGAAATATTGATGTAATGTACCTAAATATGTATGAGACTTGTGATCTAATGCTAATACTCATATACAAACATCTGACTTACAAACATTTACTTATTTATATATGTCTTAACATCTTTAGATGATATTGCAAACTATGGTTAGATGAAAAAAGGTATGCTATATTTATATTTCTAAAAAAAACAGAGTATCTACCTTTACGATAAAAATATACATAGTTGAAGAAGTTAAGCTGACTATGTAGTCAGCTTACTATGTAGTAAAAAAGTGTTTTCAATGACTTCCCTATTAACTAATATGCACTAGTAATACAATGTTAAAATCTAAAAACGTATAAAGTATGTAAAAAGAAAAAATGTATGCAAAAATAGATAAGCCTAACAATAACGTAAAAGTTACAAATATATTACAATGACATGCCACCTTTAGTGCCTACGGAGATCACCCGAATCACACTGAAGCATCGACATACGGCGTTTAAGCATCTCTTCCGATACGCGGCCGCTCTCGGAGGAAGATTTAGTCCCCGGCACTTGGCTAGTAGCAGAAGCCGGATATTATAATTATGCAGGGAAGTGCCAAAGCACGAAGCACAAAATTGAGCGGGCTTATTTCTCCACGCTCTTAATAAAAAGTTTTTTGATTGCGGATAAACGGGTGTTCCATTTATAAACAGGGTGACGTCACACTAAAAAAAAACGGCATCTTCATAGGCAAATATTATAATCGCTTCCCGCTTGTGCCCCCACCACCACACCCACCCGGATATATTGACAGAGTCCTCCACGGCTGCCGGAGAAAAATGTCGGTCATTTGTTGGCGTCACCGTTTTGTTCTGTTGCCTTCGAGAGGCGAGATAATGGCTGATTTATTTGCGCGATTACCCGTGACGAGTGCGCGCTGTCGTGCCGTCAGTGGCCGGCCTTATAATAAGGGCTGCTGGTGTGAATTGCTAATGTTTAGATGTTATTAGAATAGATCATTGTGAACGAGGGAGAGCGTGATGGTTTAATAGAGGCTTGTTTATTGTCTTTGAGATATTACTTGGTGACATATTTAGCGTGAAGATTATGAGGAATTATTTCCATAAGGAGTAAAGGGCAACTACGGTTGGTGCAAGTAATCTTTTTATGACAAGTTATAAGCCTGTGTAGAACTTATCCTTATATGTTCTACAAAAAAAAACAAATAATTAAAATTGAATCATTTGAATGAATTCGATTCACTGACTTCTGCTGTAGACTGCAGATAGGCCTTTATAGCGGCGTAATCGGGATTTAAAGGAAAGGATCAACCCCATACAGATCTGATAGGCAGAAGATAGCATATCAATGTCCAACTGTTACGTTCGAAATCTGATGGTAGTGTCTATAAATTTAGTAAAGTAAATAATTTTGTCATTAGGTACTTCTTGGTATGCTTATATACCTAGTTTTTATACTCGGTGTGACACTGCACTGCTAAATACTAATACTATGTAAGTAACTAAACATTGTAACTTAATAATTGAAAAGAGTGACTACACGAGTTTGTTGCCGGAATCTTCTCGGTAGTTCAACTTTTGGAACCGGTGTAAATTTAGACAGACTGACATATAGACAGACAGACTGACTGACACAGACTGTCAGGCTGACAGTCAGATGGACAGACAGACCGATAGACAGACTGACATTATAACATTGTTAGCTTACGTAGATCCAGACAAGACAGAAAGACAAACATTAAGACATTGTTAGTTAATATTATTTTATGTGTTAGACATAAGGATTTTTTGACGATTCGAAAGTGCTTCTTGGGGGGCCTAATTGAATAAAGATATTTTCATTTTCATTATAATGCTTCTTTGATAACCACTATAAAAACAACGTCTTTCTCTTGCGTGAAATTGAGTGTAAAAAACCACATACTTTTGATGACTGAAGAACCATTTCAATACTATTTAAAATAATTGTAATTAAAATCTCAATCGCCGCCATTAAACCGCCAATAAGGAAATAGAATCATCAGTGTTGCTTGACCACGGTTTCCCCGATCCATCATCCCGTTTCCTTTAACAGATTGATTTATAGCTGTTACACTCTTACGAGTGATGAGCACAATGTTGTCGGATTGTCAGTGGGAGGCTTTATTTATTAGGGCTGCTTGTGTGAAATACCGATTTACTGTTCGAAATGAATTTATTTGTGCAAGTTTATTTATGAAGGATTATACCGTTGGACAATTTTGATGTCTTTGATTTTAGACACATTTATATTTAACAAATATGTTGTTTTACATAAATAGGTAGAGGAGAGCGGGTCAACTCCAGACAAAGCTGTTTACATTATGGAAAGCGTGTTCAATGCCAGGCACTAGGTAGGTATGGGTTCTTTGTGGTGGACCCACCTCTAAATCAAGGCAGAAATAAATTATCAAGTATTATTTACAATGATGAACCCCACTCTCCCCACAACGTTTTATTTAACTTCTATACTAAGTGAAGTTTGACATCTTTATCTTTATAGAAGCAATAAAAATCCTCTAAGCCCACAGTAATTACCTATAAATTAACTGTATAAAAATATACATAACAAATAAAAACTGTATAAAAATAAGACTACCATTAAAATACAAATTTAAAACTCAGAGAAAATATCAACCCGAAAATTGTATGGCAACGCACAAAACCTGAAACATCACTCACGCCACCTCGACAGCACTTTGTGCAACAAAGCCAACCTTTCTACTCTACAAAATGGCTTAGAGCGCGTTCAGTGTTGAGCACCCCTACCCTATTTTAGGCCACAGCCTAAAATGTTTCAACAAACTCGCTCGCGCTTTTAGCAGTGCACAAAACATTTGTACTGATCTTCGCTTGTCTATAAATAGGGTGAGTAGGACTGGTGATGGTCTGTACACGGACTGAGGGTAGCACAGCTGTAATAATGAGTATTAATGGGCATGCCACGTAAATAACGCATAACAAAGAGACTGGGAAGAGATGCAACATAATGCCAATACTTCAAAACCATTAGCGTGATCATTGTGCTGATGGGGTGGAGAGAGTCTAAAGAGAGATTTTTTGTAATAATAGTATTTATAAACTGGATGAGGTAAATTAAATGTTTAATGCTTTTATTTGCAATAAGATTTGTTTTTGTTAAAGTATATGTTGAAAGCAAAACTGCCGGGAAAATCATGAATACAGTAAGTCACATAAAGATAGTTTCGAGAAATACGCACCTAATGTTTTTTTTTTGTTTTTTAGTACCACCGCTATCTACTTTATCACTTTTTGATTATTACACTTCCAGGGATTTAGGAAAAAACGGGTCTTTGATTAATTTAGATCTTGTTTAGAGGAATATGAATATATAGATAAATACTGCAATAGTGATTTGCGCGGCAGAACACTACAAATACTGAGTGGAAGTGGTTTTCAAAGCAATAATCGTTGATAAGTAACCTAAGGATACATACTGCGTTTATACGGCGTTTATGATTCCCTTCGCATCGATTATATTGCAAATTTTTAAAAATTAAGTATGTAAATGTTAATATCATTTATTATTCCTCACATATTTCTTGACCACAATATTGACAGACAACTGTGTATCTCCCTGCGCGTAGAATCGATAATTGCTTTAAAAAACTTGATAGAATATTCAGTTTACTAACAAAATTAAATTTAACAATGTTGCAAGCACTACTGAGCTTGTAATTACTTATAACTCAACCTAATAAGAACTATACAATGCAAAGTGCAAATTAACAATTCATTATGCGCATAGCTAGATAAAGATATGGAAAAATAATAATGAATTAACTAAGCGGACTCAAGTAGGGAATGAGCAAGTTGTTGTAATGTCCTTAGTCTACGCTTTGAAATATGCAAAACTAAATTTAAGTTTGTTAAAAATAACTTAACACCAACTCCAAGAAATATGTTTCTAGGTGATGAGTGTGAGACCTACTTAAATGTAATTATTTTACCCTTTTCAGTTTTTTGAAGTCGGTTTTATTTTTTGTTTATTTTTTTTTACAATTTTTAGTGCTAACTTTCTAAGGTAAAAGCTGGATGGGTGACCGTCAGCTTATATTGTTTCCTACTTATCGTATCGTTTCACTAAAAAGTCATAGGAAAGCAAAAATCCGCAGTTTCGCATATATGTAGACGTTATTTACTGATTTCAAAAAAAAATTTTGAGACCAAATGGCAACTATTTTGTATCGAACAAAAAAATCACATAAATCGGATCAGAAATCTCGGCGTAATCGGTGTACATGCATAGAAAAAAAACACCAACGGGATTGAGAACCTCCTCGTTTTTGAAGTTGGTTAAAAATACTCATCGTATAATTATTATTTGATCTATGTTACATCACACACTAGCTATTTGAACATCGCGCAGGAAGTAACTTACCAAAGTTTACTTCGTTATTCAACAATTCAACAGGCATAGGGCATATTGAGAAGCATATTGAGGAGCTCGGTGGCATAGCGGTTTGAGGGCTCTGGTTTCTATCACGATAACAAAGCAACTTTCGCCATGGTCGGTCCCGGGATGGGACAACCAAAATTGCCAATCTTGAGCTTCTCCGTGCTTCGGAAGGCACGTTAAACTGTCGGTCCCTTTTGTTACTGCAACTGATTTAACCTACCAACCCGCATTAGGCCAGTGTGGTGCTGTTATGGCCCAAGCTCCTCATGTAGGAAGGCCAGCGCTGGGAAGCCAGAACTGGGATTTATATAGGCTGGTGATGATGATGACTAGCCTATATAAATCCCAGTTCAGTCGTATTTAGTGACTGTGGAAAGCAGAGCTACCTAGGTAAGTATATTTCTGCCGTCGCAATGAAGGTCTGACCTGTCAAAACAATCATATCCAATTTTACACAAACAAAGGTGGCAGCATATATCAGTTTTTGAAAATGTGGTTGTTGTCACTAAGATAAACATTGCACAAATTCTTTCCTTTCATTGCTCAATAAATTATTGGCTTCCGTCTATTTAACCTCATTGACACAAGTCGCCCCAACTGCACAAACACATGCGGTATATTGTGATGAAAAAAACACAACAGTGGAAACCAAACCTTATCTCGTTGAGATAAAGTCTCTCAACAACATTGCGAAGAGGAAATCTAAAATGTAACAAAAGGCAAAAGAAAACAAATTCATAGAATTGCAAACACTTTAATCTGCAAAATCTGCTTTAAAATTTTGATAAGCTGTTATAGATTTTAATGTAGGAGAAATAAGAGTCATATTCTCGTCTTTCCAATGAGCTACTGGTTGGCGATTGAGAAAAAGGCAATGACAGTTTCTTTAATAGACATCTGAATTTCTATAGACCATTGTGAGTCTAACTAATGCCGGTATTAGCCGACAAAAAAGCCGAACAATACGTCGAAACAAGCGATTTATTAAGGCGGAATCTAATTTATGATCACAGTTTTGCGTTATAAATAAATAATAAGATTGAATAAAAAAAAATGAGAGGTGAAATTTTTGAAAATTTCTCTAAACCTTCTCTTTTTATTCAGTATCCATAACACTAGCTCATAATGGTGCTTACTTTGGACTAGATAATAGGTGTGATGTAATTATTAAAAGTTTTATAATTTTGATGAAAAATCATACCGATATATACATATCTGTAAATTAATAATGTTCGGTATTCGAATTACGTATTACTCACATAATAGTCATGTATGTTTGTTTGATCTTAAACAGACAGAAAAAAACAGAAACCATCGCGATAATTTTATGTTGATAAAATATAGGAAAATTTCGTATAATTTCCTTGTCACGACACTTAAATTAATTCCTCAGTCATTTCAAAATAAACTACGCGCGGTGTTGACAGCATTTTTAAAAGTAACCTTGGCTCTGAAACAATTTATTACGTGGACGATGCCAAAAAACAGATCATTTTTCAACAATACAATTACTTTAGCGTACCTAATAAGTTTGAGAATTTTCTTTGATAAATCGATGAAATTAATAGAAAAATGCTGTTGCCAGTTGCCATAGATAGATGATGGAAAGATTAGAAGGGATGTTATTCACCTCCAACAGTTATAACTGAAGCAGCTCCAAGTTGCCGTGACCTTATTTATAGATATTATATGGAAACCTTATTATAAAGTTTAGTTTTCTCACGAATAGTGTTTATGTTAACAGAAATGTATATAATCCGTCATTGTATTCAATTCCTAGGAAATGTATGTAGTTCCTAAAGTCGCCCGGAAATGTGTGAAATAAATTATATTAGACACATTTCCTGGGAAATCTATACATTTCCTAAACAGCAATCGGAAATGTAAAACAAAAATGTATTATTTAGCTTTTGTGTGGTGACTGTTTGGTAGGTGATTGGTAGGTTTCTAGGTTATTTTTTTATGACTACTTAGAACCAAAACGATGTCGGTTATAAGTGGTCATAAAAAAATATCCTTTAACCTACCACTAAAATAAAACAACGTGTTTTATTAGAGAAAGCATTCTTTTTATACATTTCCTAATACGATATTGGAATTATTTACAATTCCCTAGGATTTGTAAATGTATACATTTCCCAGGATATGTAATTTTTAAAACAATATTTTAAACATTTCATAAATAGCTTCGGAGTTGTATACATTTCCTATAAGTTGTATACAATTCCTAGATTTCATACATAGTGTGGGTGGAGTAGAAAGCTCTGCCGGTTTCGGTGTTCCCTACCGCATACAACCTGAATTCCTTCAAAGCTGGAGCTGAGTAAGCTCGCTACATCGTCGACCCACTCTTAACTTCTCTATTTATAATAAAAGAAAAATAGGGCAAATGAAATACTTATGCTAGCCTCGTGTTTATAATATTTTACAATTTCGTTTGTTTCCGAACATTCAAAGTGATTTTTTCATGGTAGATCATGTTCAATCAATTTTAGTCACTTCTCAATCGCATAATTTAATGAAAGAGATTACCTGTGCTTAATTTGATTAAAGCTATTGCTATCCAGAATTTATTTATATAATTATTTATTTAAGTGAGGTACACCAACAGCACTTTAAATAAAAACATTATTTCTAATCTTATATTATTATTATCTTATGGGCTTATTCATATCATAATATACCTATTATAGGTATACCTACACAGCTTTAAGGTGAATTTTAGGTGTCAATAGGTGGAGACGACAATAGTGTCAGCAGTTTTTCTTGAATAGTTTCTGCGAGTCATTCAAAATTTCCAGCTCTGGTTTTTTTGCAAGAGAATATCGCCTAATGTCTATAGTTAGTTCCGTATTCTGTTTGAAATAATAAAGACCTGTCATCTTATTTAGATATCGGTCGTTTGATGAATTCTTGTGGCAGTGGCGCTTAAAGTTGAATTTTTTAAGCAAAATTAAAGACCAAATTCAAAGCTCAAAGATTGAAAAAAATATTAAATTTAATTAGGTACTTATGTCCTAGAAAGATATTAGTTGAAGTCGGAGCTTCACTTTCTATGTATAGGCTATAGCAACCAATTACCATCAGGCGGGCAATACGCAACTTATTTTTGCTAGACATTGTAGCTTTAACTAGTTTTAAACAAAATTAGCGTGGGTTGTAAGCGATTTTTCCCCGTCTTCAATGTAGATCTCTTTTCTGTTTCTATGTATCACAGTAATATTTTGTGCGTGATCTCGACAGGGAACTGTGTCACTGTAACAAATTAATAGGATATAGTCACTAAATTTTCTCTGTAAAGTTTATTTTATAAGCAGTTGATAACCGAGGGCGATAAAATATTCTGGAAAGTGGGGGCATTAAAAATAATGTAGTATCTGCACAATCACCAAGTAGTCCAATCTAATATTAAAAGGCTCGAAAAGTTGAACAAAAATGTGTATAAGCCCGTATGAGCGCCCGTAAGGACGTAAGGTCAATGAGTCACGGGGTCACTTATTTTGGGAATATTTAATTCATACAAAAGCACTATACTTTAATTATTATTTTTTTCACAAAAAAATAATTGCAAAAAATCGATATCTTCATACCTAAACTTACTTCTTACGACGACAGTGTGAACTCTACATCCGTGTAGGGTAGAGAATTGTCTCTGCAGTTAAATTTTAAGACATAGTGTCTTATTATCTCTTCTTTTTTTTCTTCTTCTCTCGTTTGTATTTGGCAGTATTATGTAAGCCTGAGTTTTACGTCGAACTCTATAAAATACATATTATAAAATACCCATATTTGTGGATTACAATCTAGATGTGAAGTGTATAATTATAAGTTAAGTGTTTAATCAATTGTAATCTGTTTTGTGTATAAAATAAATTAATAAATAAACTAAAATAAATTCAACATATTATTATTAGCGTATGGTGTCCACTGCTGAAATTTCCCATCGATTTCGAAATAGATCGGTGCTGCGCAGCCTGCATCCAACGGTTTCCCGTGATCCTGACCAGGTTGTCTGTTCATCTAGTGGGAGGCCGTTATTCTTTGCAGTACGTGGTCGCTAGCACTTTAACGCCCCATCGGCTGTCAGTTCCGCATGCTATGTACCCTGCCTACTTGCTAATTCTAGGAGCTATGTCAGTGATCTTGGTTCTCTTATTACGGATGTCCTCATTTCTGTTTCTCTCTCGTAAGGTAACACGTAACAAACCTCGTTCCATAGCTCGTTGGGTGACTTATAAATACGCAAGTAACATAGGTATGTGTTTCTGCCTGTTACTTTTTCCCTCCTAAGCCGCTCGACCGATTAAAATGAAATTCAGCATAGTGATAGATTACCGGCATCCTAACGGGTGGAGCTACTGGTGACCACTAGTAACTTATAAATTTTAAAATTAGGGAACTAACCCTATTAAAGGTATGTGATTTAAAAGTCACATAATTATTTTTATTCGTTAAACGTCTTTAACTTTAAGAGTAACTTTACAAAACATCTTTATGGTTTCCTGAACAAAATTAACAAGCTCAAATGAAGCCTTAACAATTCCCTAACAGTCTGCCTGGGTATAAATTGCCATACCTCAAATTCCTGATTAAGGCGCTCCTCAGAAAAACTTTGCCCTTTTACAATAAAAATTATGAAATTGTCGCTGATAATTCTTACGGATCTTACATGGGATATACATTTCTTTGCAATTATCTTTATCTAGACACGTCACGAAACTGAAACACTTTTTTTTTATATTAAGTGGTTACCGCCGCCTATAGACACCTGCAATAACAAGGAAAAATCTCTTGATATTGGGACCTAAGATAAAATGCCGTCCATGTCCAGTAATTACACTGGCTACCTTTCCCTTCAATCCGAAACACAGCGAACTGTTTCACGGCTGAAATAAGAAAGGTGGTGGTACCTACCCAGACGACCCTACATACGGGCCTACCACCTAGAATACCTAGTAGTAGATTTTAAAGACTTTCCCCCAATACATTTTATTTTCGTAAACACCTCTTAAAATAATTATTTCAAGCACTTAAAATAAGTATACTACATTGTATTCAATACGAAATAGCTTTAACAAGTTGATAACATTAATATACACAGCAGTGTAGAAGCAGTAGTATTTTTAAGTCTATTTACATAAGATCTATTTAACTTTAATTTATAACCTATCCACTATGTCGTTGCTTATACTATAATGGATTGTATGATTTTATATTACGTGTGTGCCTTTAATGCAAATAAACTTTCTATCTATCTATCATTTATCTGCGATCCTCGTGGTTATATAATTATTAAAATATTTTGTGTTTTTTCGCTTTACGCAAGCTCTCTGTTGTCCGTTGTCTTCCCCGTGAGAAGTCATATCACTGTCCATCTCTGTCTAGTCCAAAACAACGTATCGTGTATCGCCTTAAGACCATTTACCGAGAAAAACTTTGCCAGCTTTTTGCGTTCAGCCTCTTTCACAGCGATTCCGTCAAAATGTCATACCGCCGAGAGTTAAATACGATAATTATTGCTCTGAGATTTTAATTGCTTTATGGTACCCAGGAATTTTTGTTTTAATTATTGGGGTTTATTATTTCAAAGGATTCATTAAAATCACCAGCCTATATATACGTTCCACTGCTGGGCACAGGAATTTGGGTCATAACACCACCATGCCGGTGTATTAAAACAGTTGGTAACAACCAGGAGCAAAGGCTTAACGTGCCTTCCGAAGCACAGAAGACCTCGAGATTTCAAATTTTGATTGACGCATCAAGGTCGACCATGGCGAAAGTTGCTTCCAAAGAAGTAATAAACAATAAAATGAATAAAATCCATCATCATATCAGCCGAAAGACCTCCACTGCTTGGTAAAGGCATTATCTAAAGACTTCCATGAAGATTAGTATAACGCTACAGAGTTTACTTAAAACACAACTATAAAACAAAAACAATTGAATTACAAATGCAGGCAACCTCCCTGCAGAGGTTTTCTCGAATGAGTACCTACAGCATGGGGTTCTTCAAAAAGGGCTTCAAAAGGTTTTTACAAGGTCGGCAAAGCGCAAGTGATACCCCTGGTGTTACAAGCGTCCATAGGCTACAGTAACCACTTACCATCAAGTGAGCCGTATGCTTGATTGCCACCTTAGTGGTATAAAAAAAAGGGTTTACTTTAAACACCTGTAAGATAGTCTTGATTTTATACAAAAAGAACAGCAAAGAACTGATGGTAGCGGCCGAGTGAAAGCAGCTACATATAGACGTTTAAAACACCATGGATACTCATATATTGCTTATTCTTTAATCCGTCAAGCATCAGACTCCAGACACAAATGATTTTTGAATTGTCATAGCCCTCCAGAGGTATAACGTCCCTTGACAGATTACCGTTCCTGTGGAAGCGTTGTGTTCACAGCACAGGAGTCAGACCCCCTGATCTAGTCGCAATGCTTTCTCGATGCAAATACAACTATTACACACACACTTTCAGATTGAAGGGAAAAGTAGCCAGTGTACCTACTTAATCACGCTATGCTATGCTATGCTATGCTATATCACTACGCTTAACATGAAATGCCCTCCATGCCCCGTTATTACTAGGCGTGGAAGACATTTCATTTTAGGCCTCAGGATGACAACGCTTCTGCAATATCCGGTTTTTTTTCCTTGTTATTGCAGGTGTCTATAGGAGCCGGTAACCGCTTACCACCAGGTGGGCCGCCATCTTGTTTGTCATCAAGTTGTATAGAAAATAACTATGATCTACCTCTTTAGCAATGCACCGAACAACGATATCTACTAATCCTCAAAGAACCTTTTTTTGCGCAATTTTGCTATATTGGCACATAGACTGATCAAAAGGACTGGGTACTTAGAACCGCGATTAGGCAGCATAGAGATTTTAAAAAGCTTCTTTTTTTCACCGAGTCTTACACTCGAACTGTGTAACCACAGATTTTCTTTGTGGTTTGTATAATTACAAATTATAATCATCTTTACCTTCAACTGTGAAGTAATTCTCACTTTCAAAAGGAGTTATCTTTTGACAGATACTTTTCGATTGCTTGTATTAAAGATAATCTGTTTTTGAATATACAAGAGAAGCTTCATTCAAGACTTCTCGACGACAACTACTTCCTACTTAATGTTTAATTTCGTATTGTTACCGTCCTACAAAACTTTTGAATAAGTGATTTGAATACTTTTACACCACAAAGTTAAATACAAAAAAGTCGTATTCATTAGGAATAGATGAAAGTGTACGAATGTCAATGTTCCAGTATCATATATTACTTTTTACTTTCTCTTCTCAAGCTGGTTCAATGTTTTAGTGATATTAGTGATATGTTTCTTTAATTTTATTAAATTGATATTTTACATCAAATTTATGGATAACGATAACTTTTATGTAACAATTAGTTTATGTTTCATAATTAAAAAGTGTTTTATCTAACTCTTAGCTATGAATCTAAATATTTTCTGAAATTTGAATTTTTTTTTAGTTAGATAATTGAGAGTCTCAGGAATGTTTTCGCATGGTTACCCTGACTTGTCCAATGCGTCTTGAGCATCCTAAGAAGCAAAACACTTAACGCGCGCAAATGACATAAGTACTGAATCTCAATTAATAAGAGGCGGCTAAGAAATTTAAACGGCTCTGACAATGCAGATGAAGTGAAATATATAGATAAAAGCAAGCAAGTAAAGTTCAATGTGGTTAATTGGATAGTGCATGTGGAATATACTTACGATATGAGACTTCAGTGTTCGAATTACGGGAGAAGGAATAAATTACAATAAATAATCGATAGGAGAGGACATTTGATGATCTCTCAAATTTTAATGATCAAACAACAATTACAATTTTTTAGAGATTTAACATTGAACTAAGAAGTGCTAAGGTTTTTTTTCTTAGATATACAGTGTGTTCGGAAAAAAACTGTTTTTTTTGCGATTTTCTTTTAACAAGTCGTGTTTAAGATTATCTATACTGACATTCGCCTACGTTTTGAAGCGCGTCCCCCTTACACCCTGTATACTATGGCATTCTCTTAGGGCGCACAAAATATAAATTTGCTTTGAGTGATCCAATTAATTGATCTTTTTTATATCGTTTCATAATTTTTTATTCGTCAAAATTTCTCAACAAACCTTTTTAACAAAGATTGAAGAGAGGATCAAAAATCTTCATGCACATTCGGTAAGGACCATTTTCACAAAAACTTTCATGTAGTTGCATAATAATTATAACAATGTAAACTTGTCAATAAAATAGTATCTAACTTTCAAACAAGGATGTATCGAAGATGTCATGTAATATTCTAACTAATTTTGGTGATGATGGCCATCATAAAAAAGAAGTTGGAATGGATTGACTTTACTGGAGAAGCTACTTATTTAATCGAAGACTGTATTGTGAAACCCTGCGACTATCAGTAGTAGAAAAAGGCACAAACACTAACCTGGATAAGTAGGTAGAAGAGGTTGGCTTCAATAACCACGACGGGACTGCATGTCGGCCGTCGAAATTAACCACTTGCACCCAAATTCCTTGATATCCACTTACGTCAAAAGAAGTTGATCGTCCACTAATCCAGGTCCGTAAGCTTCCAGTAAGCATGTATTAATTTAAAATCGAAAACTAATTTTCAAACGCGCAGCTCAGGTGGCCATATTATTATTGTCTTAAATTATTCTTACACACACGGGCATTGTCCTCGTTAGGCGCGCGGCGGCGCTAGCGTCGCAACAATCTTATACTTATTAATTGAGGAACGGGAAACATGTAGGTAAAAGGATTATGTGATCGGGACTGGTTTTAATGTTTATACAGAAGTAATTACCAAAGTTTAACACTTATTTTTCTTTTTTTACACCACCACAAGGGTGGCATCCGATCCGTCTGATGGTAAGAAAATACAAACAAATACAAATTGCCTATCCGTGAAAATTGTGGTTCAGTGTCAGTGTTGTGCACCTCTGGGCATCATTTTATCTTATTCGAATTTGAAATTGACTTCAAAATTTTAGTACGTCTGCCAGTTCTTTTTTATGACGATTGGTGGTTTTTGTTTTGATCATACAAATTGTGTTGTCTACTATTTTCTATTTTTCTATTGTTCTCTACTATTATTTTCAAAGTAAAATATTAACTAACTACTTAAGTCCTTATTGTAGAGGTATTTATACTAAACATAATGAGAAACAATATTACATCACATAATGTGGCGGTTCACATCCTTCTTCTACTTTGGTGGTATCTAAAACTGACTCCAATATGTCAAGCAATCTATTTTAATATTACGGAATAACCAACTAATAAAACGAGGCAATGACATAAGTGACCCAAAATAATCTGTGAAGGGTAAATCTGACTCCATTAATGTCACTAATTAATACGACCCCAGAACGACGTGAGTTAGCAACGTCCCAGGATTATGTTAATATAGATATAAAGAAGAGAAACTTTATTGAGGTTATAGCTCCAGTGCCTAAGAATGCACCTGTCGAATACGTTTGACTGGGCATTAATGTCAAATTGTTTTGTTTCCTTAAAATTGGGATGAGCCTGATGTTGATCATATAAAAACGCCCCAGAAAATCCATTTTTCTGTATTAAAGAGCTCAACTTACAAATAATAATAAAAATGGATGTATCACGTATAACTTACTACGTATTCACAGTGCACATCAATATTTCAAATGAATTACTTTCCTATAATTAAATAACATTGACTGTATTATTTAATAGAAATGTCATGAAATTATCAAATGAATAAGATGTTTTTGAAAGTGGCAAACCATTTCTATCAACTAATATAGCCTATGTTTTAATTTATAGTCGTATTAACGGCACCACCCTATATATTATTACAATTCCACCTCATAGCCAGTCAAAGCCACTTGACTACAAAAATGAAGCAAAAGTGGTTTTGACCGATGCCCTTAGTCAAAAACAGTTTTAGACTGCAAAATATTAATCAAAAGTGGTTTCAGTTATATTTTGGCACTAAGCAAATTCAGATTCGTTAACTTTACCAAAAGATTGATATACCCAATCTCTCATGATAATTTAGAAGATATTTGTTTAAAAATCATTAGTGGTGATAAAACTTACTTGACTATACCAGTTTGTAAATAATTTATTAGCTTTCTGGGTAGCTGGTAAAACAAAAATAGTCGACTGTATTCTTTGATTAAATATGAAAAGTGTAATCGCGGATGAACATACATTCGGCGTTTGTGGTGACTGGAGATAGGAATTCAGTTGTTTAGTGAAGTGGAAACAATGAGAACAGCTTAAAAGTGAGGAAAGAAAACATACACTTACTTGAATAGTCGTTTTGCAAAACCTGCACCAAGTGGCACCTTGAATTATCCAAATTCTACGGTGCTAATCTTATTGAATTTAAACTTATCACATGTATTTATAATTTATTCAGACTTAAAGATGGTTCAGATTCTCTTCATAGGTAATTAACATCAAATATTATGCAACCTTTGGTCTAAGTACGGAACGAGTTTGCAGGCGCACGTAGCCCAAAAGATCGCAAAACTAATGTGCAAGGTCACTGCGCCTTGATCACAAAGGTAGGTAGAGCTATTTTCGTGTTGTATAGGTATAAGAAAACATTAATTTGATAACTTAACCAGCAGCCATCGCGGCTCTGGACTTTAGATTTAACGAGAACAATCGAACTAAGCCATTGATCGTCCCAAATGTTTGGTACATATTCCACTGAAATTGACACATTAGTTACCATCGTAATTTTACATGACATTTAAGTTACTGAAATAATAATAAAAAAGTACGAAAAACATAACAAAGCGTATTAAATAACCATATAGTGTAAAAGGCGACGTTATTGCCAACAAGCAATATCTTCAGGCGGCCTTCGATGAAAGTAATAAATGAAATGACAACAGAATGTGTGCAAGAAGCAAGAATACGGAGAATTAAATAGGTACATAATATTAAACAAATAACTAGATGATATAATAGTCATAAAACATATTAAAAATAGAGCTAAAACGAAGGCAGTTCACCTGAATTTACATAAAATTACTGAACAATTGAAGTATAATAAACAAAAACAAATCTTTTATCTTTTATCGGTTGAGACGAATGTAAAAGAACTGTAGTGCAGAATTGTAAAGAAGATGACATTGTACGAGACCCGATAATACCCTCCCATTGCATACTAACGCCTTCCAAGTCCGAAGCGACCGTACCTAATGACGCGCGCAAGATTGATTGCTCCAACCTCGACTCACTCCGCAATTATTCTCTTTTAATGTGTTTTAACCAGACATCTTGCTTGCGATTTATCGGTCTGTTATTTGCGAAGTGATTAATATATGTCGCTAATAAGTCGAAGTAACAAACGGAGGCTACGTGAAGGCTTGTGATGACTTTGCTTTTGAAGCGTTGATCCTAGGTTTGCTTATGTTAGAATAGTCAAGATCAAGTTTAGCATTTGTCGTCTGAATTTAAACCCTTGTGCGTGGGTACTAGGTCCAAAGTGTAAACCAGCATGGTGATGTTTTTGAGTCATGACCTAAGCCGAATGTAATGAATTTTAGTAGAAAATTTAAGTTTTTTTTCTAATTGAGAACCATAATTATCAGGTAGGCCCTTGTTCTTACGGTCTAAGGGTAACATTATATATGTGCGCCTGCTCTTTCAAATTCTTGCTGTTTTTTTCCTATAAATTGCGTGAAAGAGTTATTGTTAAATGTAGATTAAGAGAGTGTTCTACAGAATTAGGGTCAATGGGAGCTTATATAAGTATTAGCTTCTATCGCTAATATAAATAGTCCTTGGGTGCTCTGATGGTTAGAGCAGTCGCCCGGGACGTTAAAGGTCGCGGGTTCGATCTCCGCTTCAAGAAGTGATTTTATTTAGTATAGATATTATTCTATGTAAATATATTTTTCACACATTTATAACAATGTTTCGTAAATTAAAGAAAAAAAAGAAATTATAAGACTAGAAGAAAATCATATTTATTATTATGGCCCACCCATATTGTTGCAGATGATTAGACTAAGCAGTCGCCTGGATTGTGAATGTTTGCAGGTTTGGTGCTGGCCTCAGGACATGACTTTATTTCTAGCAATCTTCTTAATTTTTGATTTTAACATTATTATAAAAGTTTGGAAAATTACTTAGTAATTAAAATATAATAAAACTAGAAAAAATTCACGTCCTGAGGCGGGACTGATACTAGCAATCTTTTAAACATAATACTGAATTACCAATACTTAGATTGTAGCAAAACACCTTATTAATGACTAAAAATTTCCAAAGGGTTCTAATTTTAGGTAACAATATTTCGCACTCCAGACAGCACTCCGCGGACTATATTTTACAGAGCAGAACCAAAAAACACAACGTTGGGCCATAAATTAAAAACATTTTTACCCGCGACCATATTTCTGGACCTTTTTCATTTCGCTGTTACCTCAAAAATGTATACAAAGAGAGGAGTTTGTATAAATTTGCTGGGGTCAGCGGAAAATGGTTAGTTCGCTCTGTGTTTAGCGAAAACTTGAAAAGAGCCACTTTGTAACGCTTTGCCCGGACTTCACTACTCTAAAATATGTTGGCTCTGGAAAAAATACGGTTATTGGTTTTAAGGCTGGCTTTCTAGTGCGAGCTTCTTACGACCTTGTGATGAGAATAAATTTCGATCAGATTCGATACTTTTAGTTTCATTGCATCGTAAATACAATTAACAATCTTTCAACTAGCAATAATCCATATTTATACAGAATGGTGCTTTCAATACGACAATAAATTAAAACATGGACTATATTAGTTCATAAAAATGTTATAAAATTATCAAATGAATAAGATGTATTTGAAAGTAGTAAAACATTTGTATGAACTAATATAACCCTTGTTTTGTCGTATTAAAGGCCTGTTTCTCCTCATGTGTTTCTCCCACGTAGGAAGGCCTGTGCCCAGCAGTGGGAGGTATAGGCTGGTGATGATGATAATGATGATAAATTCTGTCTGTCTGCTACGTTTTCACCGTTCAAACGATTTAGATGAAATTTGGCACGGAAATAGATTACATCCACTAGTAAGACTAAATAGCAGTATTCCTTTGTTGCCCGCACATAAGCGAATAGATAATAAATAAGCTTGTATCGTTTCGTTTCACGAAAAAGTCATAGGAAAGCAAAAATCCGCAATTTCGCATACGTAGATGACTTTAATAATTCAGTTTTTTTTAAAAAAAACGGGACCAAATGGCGACTATTGCGCATCGAACAAAAAAGAATCACGTAAATCGGATTAGAAATCTCGGCGTAGGTAATCGGTGTACATACATAGAAAAAAAAATACCAACCGAATTGAACACCTTGACGTATGTGAGTTTACAAGTTAGAGCTAAACAATGAACCGCGGTAAGAATCTGTAAAGCAAAGAAATAAGCCCTTCTTAATAAGAAATTGCATTGTAATGCTTGCAAAATTTTTCCTGTTTAGAAAGAATTAAAATTATTGTTTGTACTGCAAATGTTTGCATTGCATTTCTTAAAGTTTCAAAGTCGCCACGTAACATCTGTACAATTGCGCACGAAAGCCCTCCAGAAACGTAGCGTTTGTCGTAAAACGACTATTGTACGACCAATTACAGCGAAAGTAAAGTCTCTGAGATACCCCCCATTTACTGACGGTTATGCCCTTCTTAGGTCAAAATAAGAGTCTTCTGAGCCAGTGGATAAATTTTTGTTAAGTCTAAAACCTTTTGTCTTGTTTTTTAAGTCCAAGCTTTTAAGCGATATGCTACATTAATTTACTAAGCAGCGTAAAACTCCCGGCAGCATAAGACAGTTAAGAACTTGACAGACTACTACCGGTTTTGATACTTTTTTTTTACGTTCTTAGCAGGGTAACTCTTGGCCTTCATCACCTGTTGATAAGTTATGATAAGGACGACGATGGAAGCGAGCATCACCCGGAATCCTCAACCACAGAGGAACTTGCTATTTTACCTACAACTGCCGTAACACAATAACACTGTTAACATTATTGTTATGTTGGCGGACTTAGGTAAAATGGTGGTAGATAGCTAAGCGGACTTATAATTCCTACCACCAATCAAATCGAACAGAAGATGTCTGCGCCCAAGGCAATCGAACCCCGGACCACAGATTATTGCCCGGACCTCTATATAAATACCTACCACTAGACTACGAGACGGCCAAAAGGCGGGTTTTTAAAGTACTAACTATAATATATTTCATAACAGCTTACATAGCAAATTCATACCTTAGTTTGTGTTTGTTAACAAAGCTCGACTTATGCGTCTTTTCTTATTGGTAAATTACTTAAATAATGCCATACAATATTCTTTTTAGGTGTATAACAAAGTTTATAGTAATATCTTTACTGTCTAAAGCGCTTAAGTGAGTAACTGTTACTCTCTAAAAGAATATATAACGATATTTAATTTGTAAATGTCAGTTTATATTTCGAAAAGCTAAAGAAATTCCTGTACCACTTCTTTTAAGTGTTATGAAAGGAAATATCAGTTTAAATGACTACAAAAAATAATACGTATTCAAATTAGATTACAGAAAACTTTGCTGCTTACTAGCTTACAAGCAATACAAATCCGCTGATACACTTTCTGTTTGTTAACTAAAGATCCTACTGACGTCACGAGTAACGAGGTTGAATACTATTCAGACACTCAGCATGAGTAAAAATCTTTACAATTTCAGACTATCTTCAACTGTTCCCGACCCTACAGCTTTATTACCTACTTCACCATTCTTCTCTCCTAGCACTATCTGCCATTGCGCCCGTCAATGCCAAGACTCAATGCATAAATCAGTGAAATAACGTACAGTCGCACTCAAAGTGGCAACAACTGAACCCGAAAAACGTATCAGTGTGCCATCCGAGTGCACTCCAACGTCTCACCAGTCGTAACGTTACAATTTTACGACCCCTTTTATTACTAGTCGCTTTCGTGCGCGATTACCCTCTAGAGTGAGTTTCGCTGTTACGCGCCCCTTACCACGCGCTCTTCCCCTAAACTCTAGATAGCACTTTCTTTATACTACGTATGCATTGCGGTTTCTGTACAGCACTGTAAAAATATGACCCCATTTCAAGAAGCAATGGATGGTAGTTTAAGTCGTTGGACCGCAGGGGTGAGCTAGTTGTCAACAATTACAATTTAATGTGTGTTTTATTATCGCCGGCGTCTAATGTACCAGCGCATTAATTTATCACCTCCCCCTGTTTACGAGTTACAGCTTGACAATTGAAATGATGGCGTATTCTGTATTCAAAGAGACTGACAGGTCGCCAAGTTGGACTGAACTCCCTCGGCTCTCGTATCGCTCTAAGTTTGAGGTATAGTATGGGGAGAGCGTTGATAGTTTGAGAGGTCTTGGATGTCTGGTCTGTCTCGCAATCGTTTGGACAGACAAGCGATGGACGTATCAAAGGCTTGGCAACTGGAAATGCAGTTGCTGTTTCGATTGAATCGAGGGACTGCGGCATGCTTCTGAAGCGAAGGTTGATTGGAACGTGTCTGCTCACCCAATACGCGTTGTTTGCGTTGCAAATGAAAGCATCTTTCGGTTCAAACGTCGCTGTTGGACAAAGCGTTTCGGTCTCTGTATTTAATAAACCGGATTTGTAGGAATAACGTGAAACAATACGTTTCCCGGAAAAGCTGCTTTTGATGGTTCCGCAGACAAAACTTTTAAGTAGTTTAGTCAATTTTCTCTATTACCTATTAATTATGTTACTATGTGAATTATTTATTCCACAGTGCTTAAACTTGATGAACTAATAAACTGGTACCTTCTTACACTCAGGGCCAAAAAAAGTATTTAATCTAAATTAATTGTGTCTAAATTCTGATGCTTGACGGTTTAAGTACTTACTTATTTCTTATACACACAAATTTTGCTGTCACACAAAGAAATAACAATAACAGTAATCTTGTGACAGCACTGTAATTGTAGCTCCATTGTAATTGTCATGTAACATCCTATAATTTGCCTTTCCGTGTTATTTGTCTACCAACCTCCGCGGACACCACGTGTCATTACCGTGGATGGTTTGACAGCGAAGTAACATGGAAATGATAATACGGTGTGACGGAATAATGTGGAATGTCGTTTCGGCACGCAACGGTTGACGGATAGAATTGATATATTCATAAAGCCGTCGCGTATTTAGTTATTACACGCTTTTTACACATAGAACGTAGCGTAAGGCATTTTTTTGTGACGGAAAAGCTTCTATAGCTACCCAGCTATGATAAGGCCACAGTTAAGTGAGCCTCTCCGTCTGGCATACTCACTAAAAACCATCACTTCCTCCAGTAAATTCAGACATGACAGACAAATAGACAATATAACATTGTGAGATTATTGTGAGCATCAAGATGGCGGGATCAAGTCCCCAATTTGAAATGTATCACATTAAAATGTTTATGCTACATATGTACTATTTGTACCCCGAACCAGACATTTGTACCTCTAAAGGTTAAGGAAGTATGACAAGATCTCCCTGATCCCGCCAATTTGACGTCAAAGTGGCGCGACCTTCTGAAAACGCTACTCAGAAGCAGGTAATTTACACCCGAAAACTTATTACTCCATATGTACATGTTCATACTCAATTTTCAACACAATTGTGAGTGCCAACTTAAAGTTAAGTGATTAAAACATTGTTCCCGCCAATTTGATGATTCATGTTATCGTGATAAACATAATTAATTTGTGATTATTGACGATTTGAAAGAGTTTCATATGAACCTACTTGAATAAATATATTTTTGATTTTGATTTTACCTCGCTGCCTAGCGACGAAGCAGCCACACAGAACATAAACCAAACGTAAGTCAAAATGAACGCTTAATACGGAGTTATATTAAAATAAAATACGAAAATAAATATATGTACCTACCAATTTAAAAACATATCGAATTTTACGCACCTCTCAAGATAATGAAAATAATAATCGAGAACCAACCGATAAATCAATTATTTATCAAGATGAATCTGTTACCATATAAATTTAGCTGTGAATAAAAAAAACTGTTAACCCGTCTGAAACGTCAAGTGTAGTGATGTATACATGCGTGTTTATCGATAATAAATCTTCCGTTCTAATGGGTAACCGGTATAAATCTATTTATGCTGAGTTTTCAATGCACATTTCGCATGACCTGCCGCCATTTGCCATAATCTGCAGTGAATCATTCTCGTGTAATTCTGATGTAGGTATGATTAAATTAATGATTTTATTATTGAAATAAATCGACTGTGTGTCTAAAACTCCAAGTGATTTTGGCTATTTATGGTAGGTTAGTTGTTGTATTGCTGTGTCTTTTTAGCTTGATAGCGTAACAAAATCCAAACCTGTCAATGACAGCATATTAAAGATATTTCCAGTTTAATTTCTCAAGCCACGGAAGACACCTAGGAGTCTTATGACATTAAAAACTAATTAAGTCTGCACTTTGTGGCTTGACAAGTTCAGTATAAATTAAAAAAGTCTTAGTTGTCTAACAGAAGTTCATTTAGTAGTTAATTTGTTTTATAACAACTCTTATTGGACATTTTTTTAATAATATTGTTTAAAAACATTTTCCTGGAAAAGTTTGCTCAAACTCTATACATATATCTCTTTAATCCTTATAAGATGGACACTTTATTAGTTTATGTATAATTTCTGTCTGCCTATTTCTTCTATTCCAAATTTAAACAAAATAGAAATGGAAGATTGCGAAGGTTTCTTCTTAATTTGTTAAGCCACGTAAGACAATTGAAAATCAATTTTGTCTGCAATCTGTTGTTCGACAAGCATAAAGCAAATTAAGTTTTTATAGCGCTTTGTTTCTGAAATCGAGAGTAAAAGAGGTATCAAAAACAAATAGATACACATAGATTATCGCTGTCTTAATCTCGAAAAAAAGTGAAGCTGCAATTTATATTCAATTTCAAAAAAAAATCAAGCAAAATAACAAATTTCCGCTACAGTTTCGGTTTTAGACAAAAATTGGCCGTGTCTTCTAAAATCGTCATTGTCTAGCCAAAATCTGCTAGCAATGCAAGATGTTTAAAAAATTCTTCTTTAAAAATTACATAAAATTAGATAAGTACTTACAAAGTTATTTAATTTAATTTTAACCTTTACTTCTTTTGATTTATATTCTAATAAACTTCTAATTCTATTAAATTTTAAATGAATTGTTACTGAGCTAATAATAATAATGGTCAGAATCAATAAGCACATAGTAGATTTTGGTTTGACAACGACGTAATGTTCTAATACCTTACTATTATTTTATTATAACGTAACAACCTATTATGTCACCCTTTGATATAAACATTTTAACAAGATGTTAATTAAACAATAGTTATGATTTAGTAGTTCTCTTGACATTTAACATTAAACAAAGCCGCTCATTTGTTTTATAGTTTTAGATTAAATTTATACTTTATGACAGGCAGGTGTGGTGCAGACATTCTAGTGAAGTGATACAATATCGATGACTGGTCCTTTGTCGATAAATGTAAACTTTTATTTGAGGAGACAAATTGAGGATTTTTCCGTATATCACTCTATTTTAATATTTATGTAAGGTAGCACAAACTTATAAGTAGAATTCAAAACTTGGCAAATGACGCCAATATTGTTGTAGAACTTGATAAAATAGTACGTTAGGGTAGAAAACCTTGTTCTGGTTGTTTATTTAATAGTTTCATCATGTTATTCTCAACAATAAATTCGGTAACTGTTTCTGAATTCTTTTATCTGTGTGCTTAAACGCAGATAAAAGAAATAAATTACATTTCCGTTCTACAATACGAATTTAGATCATAACACTTCTACGTTATCACCTTGATCCGTTCTGAATAGTTTTATAATACGACGTGTGTCGTAAACCTGTCGACGCTCGCACATCACTAGCTGCGAGCATCTCCACGGATCGTAACTCACACGGCTCTTATTAATGCTTTTGAATCAAAGACCGATGACATATTTACTGCTATTACTCATCAGGATGCGCTAAAATTTATCACGAGCTAAAATTTGTTTCAAAATAACGCAAGATCTGCGCGTTGATAAAGGTGAACACAAATAGATCAGTGGAAGTGCAGTGAGTTGGAGTAATGAGCGTTACTAGATTATCTAACAAGTTACTTTGTTGTTTTAGTACGAAACTTCAGAATTGACTGTGGGACATTTGTCAGTCGGGACTCGGGCGGGGCAGAGAGGCGACTAGGACTCGGTGGTACCTATCTCAAGTTAAATTTCAAAGGTAATATACATATTTATTAGAGCTACACTAGACACGTCTAGTGTGGAATATAGAATGATTGTTCAATGTAACGTAATTACGTAAATTTTGTAGACGACAAGCAAACTTCATGCAATATTTTGTGAACTTTATTCCAAACAAAATATAGAGAGATAGATATATGACTTCTAAGAGCAAGAGAAAAAGATAATGATAACGAACACGCGCGTAAAGGTTGGAAATAAATTATTAAATAATACGGTTCGAGTACATGAACAGCTCTGGATAAAGTCATTGTCGAATGACGGGAGCTCCATATGTAAATCGGAACACTCAATAGAAAACACAAAATAGCGTTTGTTATTTTTATAAACTTAACAAAGTCAACTGACATATTTAGTCTTTCCGTGACCACGAACTCAGTAAAGTGATCGAAAAGTTGGATACCTTTGAATATTGTAACATCTGATTAAACGCCAGTTAAATCCGATAAAGTGGTTTTATTATTCATTAGGTACAAAACTAACTGATTTTTTAATACATAAAGTAAATAAGGTTTCTATTGCTTTATTTTGCCTTTTTAATTAACTTAATTTTTAATTGCAAATTATTCGAACAAGAAGGATCATCTTAAGTTGGTGCAATAACCGACACAGGAGCAGCCCCGGACGCCAACTAGTACCTATTGCATCAAGTGCAGTTGGCATAATATTCTGCATATTATTAGATTTATTAATCTATGGCAATAGACAACGCTTAGATTAACTCACGTCTAACAACAATTTATCTTCAAGCGATCGCGCGCACAAAGCTTTGATCACAGCGAGTTCAAAGTGCTCCCTAATTAAACAGATTCGCCCGAGCAAACCGTATACTCGTAATTAATTACCGACAGTAATGAGCCATTATGAAAAGTTAAGCCGCATGGAAATAACCACTGAGCAGTGAAACACTCGCTGCAATCTCTTAGTGGATCTTACTTAAAGCCAGGTGCAGAACCAACTCAAAATAACAAAAATTATAAAGTTTAATATTTAACTTTTTTGTGTATATGTCTGTCTGGGCCGGTCACATCACTCGCAGAACCGATGGCTGTTGGGGCAGAAAGGTTCTACAGTGGCGACCACGGACTGGAATACGTAGGGTGGGCAGGCCTCCAGCAAGGTAGACTGATGATGTGGTGCAGCCGCTGGATGCGAGCAGCGCAGGCCCATCGTCATGGTATTCAAACAAGGTGGACAGACGATCTGGTGAAGGTCGCAGGAGGCCACTGGATGCGTGCAGCGTATGTCAGATCACCGTAGAAATCATTAAGGGAGCCCTTTGTGCAGCAGTCAAGGTCTTTCGGCTGGAATGACGTTGATGATGATGCTATGTAATCCACATTCTGTGATAACATTAATTCAAATAAATCAATTCTTCTCGCAGGTCTGCTAGCACAAATTTCTTTAGATATAAGCAGTGCCTTTGTGCTTATTATCTGTATTCATATGTAAAATAATAGGCTATGGTATCCGCTTACCAACAAGTGGGCTGTTGTAAGCAAATTTATAATTTGTTCAGGAAAAACAAAAATGATATGTTTTTAATACAATTGGGCGATTGTCTAAATTCACGGGAATGATTGCGCTAGAATCATCCTAATTAGTCATAAGTATAATGAAACTGTTGGAAGCTGTATGTGTTCCCATCATCAGAAAATAAGCCGAAGCAGCAGCAGCGATAGTAGGCGAAGCAATCAAGATCGAAAAAGGGCTAAGTGCACCATACTAAGATTAAGGAAATATAGACCTAAAAAATAGAAGACAGAAGGATAGGGCATGCAACGTACGATGCCACCCTTTTTTAAGAACCAGATCCAACTAAGTCTCAGGTGCAAGCTCATATTGAATAACCAGTCTCATAATCATAATCCAAGAACGTAAATTACCCCTTAATTCTCATATAAATTGACCAAGAATCTCATTGAACGATCGTATTAACACTAAAATATCATTTTTTAAATCCAGCCTCGTAAATGTTCTCTCCGGGTCCAAGAGACCACCTTGTCAGCTAGCGCGTAAATTAACATGAAAACGTCATACAAAGAGCTAACCCTTCGCCGCCGCATAATAAACAACTCGGAGTGGTTCTCTCCCGCGGCGCGTTTACGGAGCCGCCTATTCAAACGGCCGGACATTATCGTAAATATTGTGGTATTTATTCAGATTTCGGGCACAAACAATTCAATTCACGCACCGGCTGCTAATTGGGCATAAATCGTGGTAAAAATATTCTATAAGCTTCTCACATCGATTAATATTTTAAACAGTGAATGCCTTCATTCGAATTCGAGTTAAGCGATGCGTAGATAATTCGGTATGTCGATTTGTCGCCGATCTTATTATCGGGAGAGGTTTTGTTTGATGTCGTATTGTTTAAGTTGCTTTCTTTGTTGTGGAAGCATGGAACGCCTGAGTGCGTGACGTGAATGAAAATTCGTTGTGATTAACTTGTTTTGGTCGTCTTAATGACCTGTGAATGCGATTATGAAAATTTTATTTCAACTCGAATCAATTGTGTGTTCACTTCTAAATTATATGCAAATCGTGAGCCGTTACTCACTCTTGGTAGCAGAAATGTAGTTTAATAAGGGGCCGTTAGCACATAACAGTCCGAGGTATTACTGAGAAAAAGTAACTTGCCTAACAGCAACATGAAAAATGTCGAGTTGAACACTTTATAATAGAAATAATAACGCAACAGCCGCCATGAATTATTGCCCACATTTCATGTTAAATTGTATGTAAATGCGGGGCCACAACGACACGGCTCCCACAATAACATAATAATGGTGGATTTGTGACTCACGTGAAGTTGTTAGTGTGTACTTAACCCTTTATCGGGACACGCACGCGGGACGTGAGATCATTACGGGGGTCGCGTCGGACGCACAATGAGAATGTACATTTTAGACCCGCCGGCTTTTGGAGGGTTACAGACTTTTTCGAATATCGTGATCGAGCAGTTTAAACGTGTCACATATTCTGTCGTGTCCTTTTGACGATGTTTTATTATTTAGTAGTTTTTTTTCACGACCGGTCTTGTATGCTCACTTGAATCTGAATGGTGTATTTAAATTAGAAATTAAAAGTTACTGGAGCATCTAAATTGCTATACACAGTAACGTATTCAAAGCCTTTGTTGGATTTGATAGAGCTTATAAACTTTAATAAAAAATAAACTTGTAGTTTTTCATAGTATGAGATGACTAATATTAACGGTTATTTTTGCGGAAAACCACTAAATAGTCGGCTTGTTTTTAGTATATTAGAACACAATGAGCTCAGGCGATCTTAGGTACCTATCGTTTACATAACACTGCAACAATATTTAGCCGACAAAAGGTGCTTGTCTAGCTGCGTCATTATTAGCAAATTATATTAGTACTTGTTTTAAAATTATTATATTTTCCGCAACGAAGTTTTGAAATTCCAGTTTCGTTCACTTCTGATATTGACAGTACAGTCAACGTCGAAATGATGTGAGCGATTGTGATCCCTATCGGATTGATATAAGAGACAGAATTTTTATTGGTGACGTAGTATGTCATACTTTGACACAACAGCTATAAAATGCTAACAACAACCACGTTTTATAACATTACATCTTCATGACAGACGGAGAGACTTAGACGTTGTTAGTTAATTTATTTTTTGTAATAGTTATAAAAATGTGTTTTTTGACGATTTAAAAGTGCTTCTTTGTGGCCTATTTAAATAAAATATTTTTTCTTTCTTTCTTTCACAGCTAAGAATCGACACAGTAATAAATAGTACAATTTAGACGTTGAATTATTCTAGAAACAGCGGCTTACCCGACAATCTCATATTGCTTCAGTCACGATATGCAAATAAGACGGACATAAAAATTACTTTTCATATTACCGTGTAGTGTTATAATAAATTGCAATTAATCGCGGCATTCGCTTTGTGAATACGAGTGTGTTATTTAGATTAATTTGAAATAACCAGCTAAATTAAATATTAATTATTAATTTGTCTGTTAAAGTTCTGTCACGTCTAATAAGATGCATGTTTAATTCTTCAAAATATGAATACAATTTATGGCTACTATAATAGAGTCAATTTTTACATATCTTAAGGTTTGAGTGCGTACATCTTTTTGGACGTGAATTTACTAGGATTTTTTTGCAACAATTCCATGTGTCAAAAAATTACAAAAAAATCAATTCACAATGTCTACAGTGTCAAAATCACTTTATAGCTGTTAATGCGACCATGACCCTTAAATCTGCAGTGAAAAGTAGTTGTGGTTCGGTTGGTTTTCGGTTTCAGTCTTGGTAAGAGTGCGAGAGGCATCATCATATATTGACATTTCTTATTTCACCGTGAAACAGTTCGCTGTGTTTCAGATTGAAGGGAATAGCAGCCAGTGTAATTACTGGACATAAACGGCATTTCATCTTAGGCCTCAGGATGACAACGCACCTGCAATATCAAATGATTTTTCCTTATTGTTGCAGGTGTCTATAGGCGCCGATAACCGCTTACCACCAGTTGGGCCGTCCGCTTGTTTGTCATCAAGTTGCATAAAAAAAATCTATAAGTAATGCATAAAAAACTAGAAAAAACGAAATTAAAGTCTTCTCGATTGATCAAATAACATTATTAAACAAGAACAAAGGCATTCCCTAAACTCATATCGGGCTTCTAAATTGTTGTCAAAATATTACGAAAAAATTCAAGTGTAAAATTCTCCCCGGTACCACAGCACTCATCATCACACACAATTTGCACGTAACGAAATCACGGCCGTCGGAGCAGCACAAAGCCCGCCCTCCGGTGATTTGGGAAACAATCGCCTGGAGCACGGAAATTGCTTCCCGATCCTTGCACCAGACAATTTTACACGAGACGATACGACTGCGTTCAAAGCTGAATGGGCACATTCAATACGTGCTTTATCACATTCTATTGAGACATTCTAGATGTCAGAAAATCAATCAACAGTTGAAGGGCGCGAAATTCAATAGGTTTACGTATTTTTCCATGAATTTCGTCATAGTGGAAATTTTAAAACAGCCTGGTGTTAGAGATAGCGATCTCAAATATGACAAATTATTATAATGAGATTTAATATTCAATTAATGAAATCACTAGAAAGCTAATGGTAAGCTAATAACAAAACCAGTGACATAGCCTTAGCAAAGCCTAAGTCTTGACTATCAAGGAAATTGTGCACTTACAAAATTTTTTTTTTTGGATCACCTTTACATCTTTAGGTAATTTTGAACTAATAGTAAACAAAAAATACAGTACGTCTCAGGATATAGAAACCCCTAAAAGCTGCGTCCCAACGTCCCAAAGGACCCAAAAGCCTGGCACAACATTTATCAAACGACACTGCCATAGGCGAATAAGTGATTCAATTTAAAATCTGTTTTATATTGTAAAACAGCCATCTCTTGCGTGCTTTGGTGAGGGTGATTTGAATTAAGGATCTATAGAACTTAAATTGGAAAATAAATAACGGAACAATGGTTATGTTAAAGGTTATAAGTAAGATTTTATTTTCCACGCAAAAACTTTATAAAACTTTATAAAGTCTACCAAACAGCCACACATTCTAATGAACCTTCTGTCTTCTCTAGTGATATTTATTGTATTTCCCTTCCCTCAAAACTTGTACTTGACTTAGTTACTTTTAGTTTTATTATGTAAATATTGTTATTGAAATGAAACATATTGCATTTATTTGAGGAAATTTCAGTTTCTAGACAATTTTTATCTTGTAATGATGTAGTGAGGCAGTGTAAAGTGAGACTACGTACTGAACAACTCAAATCCTTGGAATATTTTATACATTTCCTTATGTTACTCTTTCAGCATCTTCGTAATAAAATTTACCAACTTCAGTATATCCTGGGGTATAATATTCTTAAGCATTAAAACCCGAGCTGTCATTCAAAGTCCACCGTTAATTGTCCCAGAGCTAACATAAAAGGATAGTATGCGTTAACATCTTCTGTGGTCACGTTTGATTGTAGGCCACGTACAACTTTGATTGTCCCGGCCTGGCGCTTTCAAGCGTGCAGTTTTCCAGTTTCGGTGAGAAATAACTGAAATGGCTATTTTTAAAATGGTCGCGACAACGTCTTACTAAAATGGTATTGTAGGTGTGAGGTGTCGCTACTGTAGCCACTACACACATAATAACAAAGACATTAACCTGTCATGAATGGAACATCTTATATCTCGATGTGATGCCTTGGCTAGGACTAGAGTGGGTCTTCTGGAAGTGGCATATCCAGAAGACTATAGGCTCTTTCACCCCAATAGCATAGTAAAGCTTATGGTAGCTATATTCGGGACACAGAAAGAGTAAAAGCAGGGAAAGCACAAAAGATCCCGAAGGGTCGACGCGCATCGTGGCGTGGTTACGGCCCCATTATTAGGTAAGATAAGATTAGATAACACATGTCATGTCACACATTGCAGACACAATGGCTTGCCAACTATCATATCCTCCCAAGAGTCCAACGCGGCTTAATGAACAAGGCGCGGCTTAATTAAAAAGGTTCAATATCGTTAGCTAATAACAAGTTTTAACTGAGGATTTTTTCCGTCGAGATTTGTAAACGTCTCTTGCATAAACTCGACAGAAACAAGCTTAGGCAAATACTGCAGATTTGAGATTGGCCATATACAGTTTGTTCTTTTGTAAATGTCCCTTTCTGCAAAGGTTTGGGCTAGTTTATTAGCTCCAGTTCAGAGTGCAGACAATAATGTATGAACAACAAGGTTTCCAATAAATAAAACAAAACCTTTTATTTTATTGCAAATTAGAACGAATTGGGCATGTCAATAAAATATTTCTCAAACCAAACAAAATATAAATGTGAAAGTAACATCTGTTTGTCTATGTCTTTCTATTTATCTTTCTGTTAAGTTCTCACTTTAAAATAGCCAAACCGATTTAAATGAAACTTGCTAAGGAGATAGATGACGCCCTGAGACATAGGCTACTATTTTGTCACGATAACCGACATCCACGGAGGCAGAGACGCGGGCGGCCGCTAGCTCTAATAATCGTCTCGAATTAGATAATTGTAAACTCATAATGAGTGTTTTATTATTGAGATTAAAATAGCAGTTTGTATTTTACGGCTTTAAAAGAAATAACCCAGCAATCTTCATCAAAGTCCCCCACTTCGTGCCTCGACACCGATCCACCGGATTACTATTATCACTATGCCGACGTGTCTGTTTAACAACAAACAACGCACAATTTATGCTTGTTTTATAGCTTAATAGCTATTTGGAGCTACGATAATAATTGTATCATGTTTATACTGTCTGCCCGCCTAGCATGGCCACCGAAACGCGATATGATAAAGCTATTTATTTATCTTGAAATTTTATCGAAACTGCGAACATGTATATATACAATGCAAGTTCGCAGTTTCGATAAAATTTCAAGATGGCGGTTATATCCAATGATTTTTGACAGTTCAAAGCGATAAATGGCTTTATCATATCGCGTTTCGGTGGTCATGCTAGGCGGGCAGGGTTACCTACTTAGTTCTGACCAAATTGTTTGATAACTATCTTCGTCTGTTTCTAATTCTTATTTCAAAGTAAAACAACATACATTCTTAGAGTTATCTATTTCACTAATTTTCGTAAAGAGAATAATAAAACATCTAGTATTACATGAAATATGTAATTTACAAAAAAAGACTTTCACAAATGATGTTTTAGTTTAGGAAAAGAATATTTTTTAGGAAAGCCGTAGCTAGCTTCCGTCAAAAAATCGTAAATTAAAAACGTGTTTAGCGTTTTATTTCAATGTCAAAGCGACGTAGATGGCTGACAGAGTCAAATTTCTTTTAATAAGTTGAAATTCATAATTATTTCTAAAATTATTTCCCCGCTATTTCCTAGAGACAGCAAGAGTAGCATGGGTTCCTTCAAAAGAGGTGTGAAAAGGCACGTTCTGGGCCGGTAAGGTAAAGGTGGCTAGAACAGTGTGTTTCAATCTGCACTAGGTGTCTTCGCATATATGGACTCCTCATTATTTGACTGCTTTTGTTTTTTCTTCTGTTATATCGTTAGCAACTAACGGCAAATCTAAAATTTCACACAGATCGGCCCAAAATTCTGCCACGCCAACTGTTTTTTTTTTTATTGAACCCTTTCCATCAACCGAAAGGCTTCGGGTCAAACGGTGAGCCCATACTGATGTATTTTGTTTATTTCTGCAGTTATTGTATTGAAATGCAAGTGAGACACATTTAAAATCATCTTCTTATGATGATGACAATCTTTATGGTGCTACTTTTCTATAAGGTGGCTATTAGCCACGATAAATTTTTGAACGCCTTTAACACCTAGTTCACGTTTAATAAAATGATTAACTTTTAATGAACGTCACCACAAACAAACACTGGTTTCACACAATACTTTATCAGAACTTCCCAGTTATTGTAATAGAAGTGGTATGTAGACTGCATTGTCGTCACATCCCACTGCTGAGCACAATCCTTCCTACATGGTTGACACACATGAGGATTTTTGGCCATAACACCACTACGCTTGCCCAATGCGGGTTGGTGGGCGAAAACGGTTGTAGTAACAACCAGAACCAATGGCTTCCGAAAGTGCCTTCTGAAGCACGGAGGAGCTAAAATGTTGGTTTACTTATCGCAGGATCGACCATGGCGAAAGCTGCTTTGCTTTCGCAGTCGAAACCAGAACGCTCAAACCCCTATGCCACCGAGCTCCTCCCACATGCATGTAACCTCACCACACTGGAACAAATTGTCTTTGATCCAGCCAACTTAAAGTTAGGTAATGTCTGCACACATTTTTTTTTGATACAACTAGATGACAAACAAGCTGACGGCCCACCTGATGGTAAGCAAATAACACGGGAAAAACACTTGATATTGCAGATGCGTTGTCATCCTGGGGCCTAAGATGAAATGCCGTCCATGCCCAGTACCCACTGGCTACCTTTCCCTTCAATCCGAAACACAGCGAACTGTTTTACGGCTGAAATAAGAAAGGCGGTGGTACCTACCCAGACGACCCTACATACGGGTCTACCACCTATACTTCCATACATTTTTAGAATGCAAGGTGCTCTTAGGTATATTGATCAGCCCAATAATGTTGAAAATATTTCCTGCTGCGTAGAAATAATTAACACACTATTAGAAACTCAATTATAGCTCCACATGCCGAACACGATTTGTTTTCAATTAATTTTTTACGTTTAGAAAGGGTCAAAATAATAAAATTCAAAATCCATATCACGAAAACAGATTTTATTGTTCTGCCATAGCCCGATCAATCACACGCTGATTGAATATAAAAAGCGCTTTTCAAAACGGTTAATCGCTTTATACGCACTGAACTCGATGAATCACAGCTATTCTTACGCAAATTAAGAAATGCTCTAGTCGTTTTTGGCAATGTTATAACAAAAATAGACCTTTTTCGTACGGCATAAAGTGTAATTTATAGTGGAGTTGCAGGGTATGGTTACGCAGTAAAAACTGGATCATATCCCGGCGACAATGGACGCGTTGAAGGCATCCATCCATCTATGTCTCATGCTACTATAACTGATACAGTCAGCTAAACGAATCTTTAAATCTCGAAGCATGATACAAAATTATAATAGTGAGATCCATAACTCAATTGATTTATTTTAAAGTCCTGTCTCTTTGAAGTGAATATTCTTCTATATATATTATATAAATTCATTAATAAAGCTTGTTTATGATGAACTTGTTTCTTTCTGCGTTAATTTCGCGCTAGAATTTATTTAAAAATAGAATAAGAGAACAATTTAACATGGACCGCTTCGAATTTTTAAAAGAAGATAATCCACGGCGTCTAGCTAGATGAAGTATATTTAATTTTGAAAATCGAATTAGAACAAAATGCGAGGTTTTTCAAACTGGTCACATATCGTTGAATAAAAAAACTCGCATAGAATTTTCTTTACAACTTTACTGTCCCAACTGTACCTTATTACGGACCCCTCAACTTGCAGAACAAGACATTATATTATTAAAATCCACCAAGCCAACCGTAAAATGATATGTTTCTTCAAACAAATTACGAGCATTGAACACTCAAGATGGATTACACTCATTATAATTTCACTGGTTCGTGTTTGAGGGGTCATTTGTGCCACCGTTGTACCGTAAGGTATTAATTTACTATATTTTATGTTGTGAAACATGTTTTTAGACTAACGGTCTCCTTTGTTGAGTAAGCAGTTGGACAAAGGTACAATTGTTGGTGTAATTTGCTATGACACATGGCTGTATGTAACAAGTTTTCTAAAACGTTTTGTATTCTGGGTAGATTTTAGGACGCTTGCAATATAGCTTTTGCTTGATATGGTTGGCTATGAAATATAACTACCTGTGGATATAATGGATATAGCAGAAAAAGATACAGATTCTAATAAATGTGTAAAATTTCAGTATAATGTTATAATACTGTAAAGTCCTCCTACACCACCTCCGTCATGGATTGAGCGCCCTGGAGACTCTAAGCCCCATATTATAAAACACGGGCTAAAGTTAGTCCTGGTCTTAAACTGATGCTGTCACTTATATTTGTTGAAAGAAAGACAGTGACGGCATCAGTTTTAGACCAGTACTAACTTTAGTCCGAGTTTTATATTATGGGGGTAAGAGTCAGCGGGACACATCCCCAGGAGGTGATGCCTGACGATCAGAAATCCTCTAGAGGCGAATCCACCCCTGAAGGCTTGAGGACTCACCAAGGTTCTCGCCTCCTTAAGACCACGGTTACGCTGTAAAGGCCATCTGCGGGCAACAGCAAGTCCGTCCAAAAAAAAAGTAAAGTAGCACACTTGACTTGATATGGAATCAATTCCTGATGATACGCTGGAGGGCTGGTAATGATCTAAAAGTCACGCGTTTTACAAGAAGTAGGTTAATTGACTGTTTACTTCAATAAATTGAAGGTGTTCCAAATTACTAGAGGAAAATACAGCAACAGCTGCTGTTACATTTAAATTTAAAATAATAAACCTCCACTCAACCAAAGCAAGGTAAGAATCATTCTTATAATAATAACGACAAGCTTCATTTTCGTCTATCCCGTATCCAGCAACATTCGTAGAGGAATGTACGAATAGTTTTGATACCATTTGCCCGCAGCGTGTCGCGGTGCGAGGGAAAACGAAATAATACTGGGTGTTTCGTTTTTAATTTTCTCAGTCATATCTCCGGTTGTCGGCGCTACGTTAATGCCGACGTTTTGTCCACTTGCTTGCTAGGGTTTCAGTTCGTATTGGATTTGATGTGGAAAGTATATTTCATTAAGTTTTTCTAATAATAACTTGGCGTATTGAAGTGATACCTCGCGAATATTCGGCGTTATAATAAGGATTTTATTAACATTATCTGTACCTACTAGTGTTGTTCTTGTTTTCAAATATGTCAGAGTTAACTAATCAATAACGTATTTTACGAAAGATAAAACATGAATGGAAAAAAATATTTCGACAGAAAAAAAACTGAAGATGATGCTTCTTATCTCCTTAATTTCTATTTAAACCTACATATAACTTCACCACTAGCGATAGCTCAAAAAGAGTAAGTGTACCAATCCTTATGAAATATTTTTCCAAAACTTACTTTGAACAACAAATAAAAATAATAAAGTACCAAATTACGTGATACAAAAATTTTTACTACACCCCCATTTTTAAAGACCTCCAAATGTAAACAGAACGTGCTGTCGTGCCTGGTTTCTCTTCTTCTTCCACCAACACAAATACCCAGACGATGGTACCAATCTCCAGGAGTTGACAGCTTCAGTCACATAACAATGTAATGTCCTTCACTTCTTCCACCAATAGCAATAGACACAAGCCACACGTAATCGCGCAGCCACCCGCAATTTGACACACGCGTCAGGGCTCGCAGTGACGGCCGCAATGTGCGGCGCGACACGCGACCGCAGTTTCATTACGCGCGGAATTGCGAGTCTAATGTCGTCGTCGAGGTTGTGACCGCCCTAATTGCTTATTAGGAGACATCTTTGTTATATCGGGATATATTAATATGGGAAAGTTGCAGGGTAAGAGAGAAAAGAAGTATATTCGGGGTTTCAATGGATAATTGCTATTGAGATAGCAGAGTTGTTTGTACAATTAAATCGACTATGAAAATGTGTTTGTCATTTTATGCAAAAAAAAAAATGCAAATCACCGCAATTGACCCAACACCTGATGTGAAGCAGTAAAAAGGGTCCATATGCTGAGACAGCTAGTGCAGTAAAGGCCCAAAAGGTGCTTTTTCACGCCTCTCTTGAAAGAACCCATGTTAAAAAAAGAAGGAAACATATGTGCTGGCAAAGAGTTTGATGCTTCATTTAGTAATTTTTATTACGCTCAAGTCGGTCTCACTTACTAATTTTTATACCACTAAGAAGGCAATCAAGCAAAGGGGGCACCTGATGGTATGCAGCTACTACTATAGCTTAATATGGACGTTTGCAACACCAGACCAATCAAACTTTTTAAGCCTTTTTTGAAGAACCCCATACATTACTCAACTGAGAAAACCCCCGCAGGGAGCTCATTCTCAAAAATTCTCTGAAACCGTACAGTACGCGACTACTTTAGTCCCAAAGTGTGAGGATGCACTCCTTGCCTGTGGAGTGATTAGTAAAGGATAGTTGATAATTTGCTTTTGCTGCCAGCAGATGCCAGGCACTGAGCATGGACCCTTCATCCTTATGTATCACGGTATAAGTAGCCTCGTTCGCTGAAGAATAACAAAGAAGAAGGTAAAAATTATATATCAGATGAGTTTTGGACTTCCAGCTCCAATTTATGAATATTCCACTTAGACCAGCGCTGGCCTAGCGACCCTCCTAACGGTATACTGTAAGTAATGATCCTTCCATGGATTGTGCCACTTGGCCCTATATTGTATCAAAGTTCTCCTCGGCAAAAGCCACGCGCTGTCACTAGCATCTAATACATCAAGGAAGTTCAAAAGAAGCCATCTAATGCGCGGCGGCACCGGCGGCGTTAATTCTTATGATTGATTATCTTTTCGGCTAATGAGCTTCGAGCCTGTCTTACTATGAGGTACAAGGCATAAGCGTTAGTGTAATAACCATAAATCAGTGTTCGGGCAAAGCTAGGATACCCTCAGGCTAAGGCCGGATGAGCGTTATTCATGCTACGCAAAATCGGTCGCCTTATTTATGTTTAACTGTTATAGGACAGGGTATGTTGTATATTTTTAACCGACTTCAAAAACGAGGAGGTTCTCAATTCGGCCGGTATGTTTTTTTTTTTTTTTTTTCTATGTATGTACACCGATTACGCCGAGATTACTGATCCGATTTACGTGATTCTTTTTTTGTTCGATGCGGAATAGCTGCCATTTGGTCCCATAAAAATTTTTTCAAAAACAGTTGGGTACTTTAGTTTTAAATATAAAAAAACTGAAATTATGAAGTCGTCTACATATGCGTAATTGCGAATTTTTGCTTTTCCAATGACTTTTTAGTGAAACGATACGATAGTAGGAAACAATATAAGTTGACGGTCACCCATCTAGCTTTGAACGTAGAAAGTTATCACTAAAAATTGTGAAAAAAAAATTTTAAACAAATATTAAAACCGACTTCAAAAAACTGAAAAGTATAAAATAATTAAATTTAAGTAGGTATTCATCCCCTAGAAACATATTTTTGGAGTTGGTGCTAAGTGGTTTTCAAAAACAATAGAAAGTGAAGCACTTAGCACCAACTCCAAAAATATGTTTCTAGGGGATGAATACCTGTTCGCCTCCTTCTGCGAGACTGTGCTGACGCAGAAGGAGGTAGCGGAGAGGGAGCGGGAAGAGGATCCTCTTGCTGCCCCAATCCGGCGTAGGCGGGTGGGCGTGAGGAGACGGGCGGTGATCGCCCGTCTTCCTGCGCCCTAGGCGCGGCCGCGTGCGTGGGTGGCCCCCACGCATGCATTGAATAGGCCGCCATGTCTGGGATTACCCAAGTGACTCTGGGTAATCTCCATCGGCGCGAAACCTGGCCGCAAGGCCGGGTTGCCTGGGGGTGGACTAGTGAAATTGCTTTGGCAGAGCCTGGGCTGCCCCCGCGAAGGGCAGTGGAGTTACCGGGGAGTTTTAGTGGGTATTCCCAGTGTCATTTGGCGCTGGGCGACCCCCACACACGCCCGTCGCCTCGCTAGCGACGGGTAGGTCTGTAAACAGATTTCTCCCCGTTAAAAAAAAAAAAAAAAAAAAAAAAGGGGATGAATACCTACTTAAATTTAATTATTTTATACTTTTCAGTTTTTTGAAGTCGGTTTTAATTTTTGTTTAAAATTTTTTTTATAAAGCACCATCTCTAAGAGTGCTATTTATTCACCCCTTTCTAGTCGAGAGCTCGTGTACCGCTCGGAGACATCGATTCTCTGTCTCCACCTCAACATCACGCACAAAGAAATTTAGTAACTTTTTTCTCCTACCTCTAGATTTTGGGAATTCTTTGCCAGCACATGTGTCTCCTCCTTCCTTTTCCATCAAAAGACACTTAAAAGGCACCTGATAGACCAACAAGGTGGAGGCAGCTAGAACAGTGTGTCTGCACTAGCAGTCTTCGCATATGGACACTTCTTACCGCTTCACATCAGGTGGTGCGGTTTCATTTACCGTGCTTTGTATAGTAACATCTACCTCACGAAATTGCAGCCCAACTGGGGCAGCACCTCCGCCATATAGAATATAGAAGCTTAGTAGCAGTACTGTGCAGTGTTGTGTTACTTAAGTTTTTTGATACTTAAAAAAATACCACCGACAAAACTTTATAATGCCTTGAGGTTCTTGTTTCAAAAAGAAGCTCAATTTAAGCTTAAAAGGAAAGAACATGGGTCAAAAGAGGCGTGAAAAAGAACCTTTTGGGCCGGCAAGATGTAGGCGGCTAGAGCAGTGTCTAAATGCACTAGCTGTCTTCGCATATCGACTCTTCCTACCGCTTCACATCAGGTGGTATTGAGTCATTTGTCGTGCTTTGTATAAAATAGCAAAACTTGCATTAAAAAGTTCAATTTACTTTTAAACGCTACCGCCTGTTACTTCTCTCACCACAGTTATGAATTATGATCGCTTTTCCTTCACAATAAGTGCATAAATAGGGGCCGGTTGATGGTGGGTATAAATCACCCGGGCCATCCATCACCGGCAGGAAGCAGCCGTGCCAATATAAACATACTAACTGCAGTGTTGCCAACCGAATATGAACCGGTTAATTGGTTTTGCAGGTATTACTTACTGTAGGTTATGAAATCCTCGGAGATAGAGAATACTCAACATTAAAATTAATCGCCAAGCCAAATAATAATGAGAAATACTACATGTATGTACTTATTTCAACCAGTGGCTATGAGACGGACAGCTTTATTTGACTTTAAAAAATGTTCATTAAAAATAGTAAAAAAATGAAACAATGAAAACGATTTAAAAAAAAACAAAAAAGAACAAAAAATTAAGTATATATTTTACAAATAGGTATTTTTTGGAGTCGGTGGTGGTAAGCGGGTTTCAGAAACAATAGAAAGTGAAGCACTGACTCCGAAAAATACCTTTTCATGTAATAAGTATTTAGTATTAATCCATTTACAAACATATGGTATTAGTAGGAAAGGCGGTGGTACCTATCCGCCCAGAGGACCCTACATACGGGCTTACCACCTAGTTCATCATATTGGCCTATTGCAGTCCACTGCTGGACGTAAGCCACGGCTGCGCCACAAAACACGATCTTCAACATTTCTCATCCAGCCACTACCTGCCAGCTTCTTTATACTGTCGGTCCACCTAGCAGAGGGACTCCCTACACTACGTTTCCCGAGGCGTGGTCTCCATTCGAGAACCTTTCTACTCTACCGGTCATCGATTCTGTGACATATGTGACTGACCCACTGCCACTTCAGCTTGCTACACCTAGTTAGATTTATCCAGTTAAAAAGGCTCTGACTAAAGAATTAATCAGTTGAGTAGTCCAAAATGTTTCCAAGTCGGGTCGTTTTGTTTCGAGACGTGGAGCATGACAGTGGAACAGGCTCACAGACTTCATGTCGCTCAGCGAGCTATGAAGAAGTCAAAGCTGGAAGTTTAGGGAATAAAATCCGGAACGAAGTTTTGGCGGAAGACCAAAGTGGTTGACGTCATGCAAAAGAGTAGCAAGGTGAAGCGGCAGTGGCCCGGTCACATTTGTCGCAGAACCGGGTGGAGTATAAAGGTTCTCGAATGGCGACCAGGGCCTCGATCGCGCTAATTTACATTGTATTTACCAAAGCAAATGTGAAACGTTCCTTTGCGCACAATTTGTGTTGCGCGAAACCAACCAATTGAGTTTTTTTTCGGAACATACGTTGATATCTTTGATTATAATTATATTACATATTAATTAAGTTCAAATAACATCAATTAATAAAATAAAAACTTTCTAAATTGAGTAAAATATCGGTCGGTTTTTGACAGCACCTAAATACAAATACGTTACTATGGCAACCATCTAAAGGAACGTATTTTCCGCTGTCGGTCGCACGTTTTTGATTAAGTTAGTGCCTAAGCAACTTGTCAAAAATGTTTGTAGGACATCGGAAAATACGTTCCCATAGATGGTTGCCATAGTAACGTCTTTGTATCTAGGTGCTGTCAAAAATTGATCGATATATTTACTAAATTTAGAAAGTTTTTATTTTATTAATTTATGTAATTTGAACTTAATAAATATGTAATATAATTATAATCAAAGAAATCAATGTATGCTTCGAAAAAACAGCTAATTGGTGGCCGTTTATATGTTTCGCGCAACACAAATTGTGCGCAAGGGAACGTTTCACATTTGCTTTGGTAAATACAATGTAAATTAGCGCGATCGAGGCCCAGTTTCTTACAAACGCATTGTGCGGCGTCCTTCTGCTAGGTTGACTGACGACATAAGAAGGGGGCAAGTGGTGGCTGGATTAGCAAAGCGCGAGATCATGTGTTGTGACGCAGCCTTGAGGTGGATGCAGCAGTAGATTGCAATAGTTGCCCTGAGATAGGAAGGCAACCAGTGAAATTACGGGGCATGGAAGGCATTTCATATTAGGCCTCAGGATAACTACGCACCTACAATACTAAGCGATTTTTTTCTTGATGTTGCAGGTGTCTATTGTTTGTCATCTAGTTGTATAAAAAAATGCGAAAAGCAAGGAAAAAAAATATTTTTTTTACGTTGCCAAGAATTTTCTCGGTGAAATACATTTGTGCAAACCAGAATATAAATATCATAAATCTTAAAATTAGTAACGTAACAGTATATATATAATCTCGAGCTCCTCCGTGCTTCAGAAGGCACAGTAAGCCATTGGTCCCGGTTGTTACTGCAACCGCTTTAACCCACCAATCCGCATTGGGCCAGCGTAGTGGTGTTATGCCCCAAACTCCTCCTGTGTATCTTCCATGTAGAAAAGCCTGTACCTAGCAGTGGGAGGTATATAGGCTGGTGATGAAACAAGATATTTTTATTTTCATGTTTTACACTCATTTGGATAATCAAAAACCAAACAACAATAAAGCACGCTATAATTGGACTATTTACGTTAATTATTCAAATAAACTCTCCACTGGCTTTGACTATTCTGAATGAATGCGTCACAGCAACACCGAAATAGTAAACATCGCATCAAATGCAGTCAGGCAGGCCGCGCCCGCGTCGGTGCGCACTCACATCTCCGGAAGTATCTCCACTTGCTTTCAGATAAGTCAAGGATAGAGCTAAGAATGTTTAGATCAGGTTCTTAAAAAATCTTGTCTAGACGCTAAAACATATTATACTGCAGTTACACTTTTAATAGATTTTAACTTAACATGTGATGAACTAAGCTAAAGTTTTACTGGCTTGAAATTGGATGCGCAGAGTAGCTTTTCGTAAGCTTAAGTGCTAATAAAAGTTAAGGATGATAAAGGCCAGTAGTGTAATTTTTTAATCTGCAGCGGGTTAGCAATACACAATATTCAAATAAAATCAAAAAAACCTATTGTCATCATCATTTCAACCTACAGACGTCTAATGCTGGCCAAATTTATAATTTGTTGCTAACTAAAATGGAACTCAAAAGCTCATAATCGCTTACCGTCAAGTTCTTCGACATCCTTGCCATACAAAAAAAAATCAGTTTAGCTATAAAAGTTCCAATTACACGGAAAAAAGTAAAAAATGTAAAGTTTCCAGTAGCCACATACCAGCAGGTGGGCGGTCAGCTTGCTTGTCATATAATTTTGTACAAAAAAATATTGCTTTAAACTATTTAATTCAATTTAAGCGTAGACCGTTCTTCATCTTCTTAGCTCTGCGTTTCCGACACGATCGGGCGCATTGGTTCCCTCTAAGTGGTTGTCAAGCTTAGCGATATATTTGCTTAGTGGCCCGCTAAGATACGCCGCACCGTACTGATGCATACGTGAATATGATGTGATTAGTGAAACCTCAGTGACTTATCTGTACCCACGTGTCTGTCAAGTACACAAAACAAAATTATTAAAATACCCGTCGGCGTTGTTTTTATATGACAATGGTAGCAAACAACGTACGGTCCGCTGATGGTAAGCGGTTACCGTAGCCTATAAACACTCGTAGCACCTTGAGCACTACTCACGCGTTGTCACCGTAGCCTGTAGACGCTTGAACCACCTTGAGCACTACTCACGCGTTGTTACCGTAGCCTATAGACGCTCGTAGCACCTTAGGCACTACTCACAACTTCGTCACCACAACCTATAGATGCTCGTAGTACCTTAGGCACTACTCACGCGTTGTTGCCGTAGCCTGTAGACGCTCGTACCACCTTGGGCACTACTCACGCGTTGTTACGGTAGCCATAGACGCTCGTACCGCCTTGGGCACTACTCACGCGTTGTCCCCGTAGCTAATAGGCGCTCATAGCACGCACACTACTCACGCGTTGTCAGCGTAAACTATAGACGCTCGTAGCACCATGTGCACTACACACGCGTTGTCACCGTAGCCAATAAACGCTCGTAGCACTTTGAGTACTACACACGCATTGTCGCCGTAGCCTATAGACGCTCGTAGCACCTTGGACACTACTAACGCGTTGTCACTGTAGGCTATAGATGCTTGTAGCATCTTTGGCACTACTCACGCGCTGCCTGCCCTGGAAAAATTAAGAGAAAGCTTTATGATAACGCATAGGAGACAAGTCCTAATCTGCCTTTTTAACGTTTTCTCATTAAACATGGTGAGTCATTACGACGTTGCCCATTTTGCTAAAATCAAGAGGAATGGTTATGCTAATAGCACATGAGCTATGGTGACGTTATCCACTGACTTCTTGTTATCATGATATGATTGACAGTGGCTTAACAGTGTCTCTGTCAGTACACGCATGCGGTGAGTACCTAATTGACTTCTATGATTACCACAAACACAGTTTACACATTGTAACTCAATGAGCATCCACACGATCCTATCCGACTGTCATAAATACGAGATCCGATTCGGAATGAGAATAATTCTTCTGGGAATATTTCTTTATGATTAACAGGCAAACATTTTGACCACAGACACACCAGATATTAAGTGATGAAATGGCCTACGATGGAACATGTTTACCTAGAAGGTGTTTATAATAATTTTCACTCTAGTCTTGCCAATAACAATTCCAATAGTTTATTTATATGTTGCCAATATGGGGTATCTAAAAATTCAATAGATTAAATTCTTATTATATTTAAGAATTCTTAAAAACTCTCCCGTATATTCTTATTCTAGTAAACTAATTTTTAGTTTATAATAATTATGTTCGTCCGTTTGCTTATTAAACGTGTGTCTGTTGTTTTTTTTAAATACTTTATTGATTCGTCTACATCGACGTTTTTGTAAAAAATAAAATCAAAATTTGAAGTAACCCAGGCTCTATCATCAAATCATCATCTACCTAACTCAATAAGATTACTCTTATGAGACCAATCAAGCTATATCTGCTGTAAGTTATTGAAGAATTCAGCATTTTGCAGATCATTTGATACTACAGCATCAGCGCAAGGTTAGCATATCTTGAAATGCCACCAAATCAACAGGTGCACCAAAATTTCAAATCAATCGGATCTTTGAAAGTCCTAAAACGCCTGAACTGATTCTCATAAATTATAGCTAAGAACCATCTCGATTACTTCTGCTTTCAAACAAACAAAACGCAATCAAAAGCGGTTTATTTGTCTTTGTAGCCACAGACAAACACAGAGATGCACAAATACATCGACAGACATGTCAAACTGATAATACCCTTCTTCTAGCGTCGGGGGTTAAAAAGCACAACATTAGTGGAAAAAATTGACTAAATCATCGTTAAAGCTGCCGAGTGTTCGGTATCAGCTTAATTACTCCAAATCAATCAACAGAACCTAACAAACAATTTTTCTTTTACATTTCCTCGTTCATCGGTTCATTAATTCAGTTGACGTTTTTGTTCAAACCACAAGCGAGTGCATAAATCACTGACCCGACGTCACTAATTAACACCGGTTTAAATCAGCCGCGTTTTAGGGCGGGCGGGGCTTATTAATGGCTAGGGTTGTGAGATAGTGAACCTGTTACGAATACTTTAACTTAAGATTGTGGGCTGTGATAACGTCAGGTAATTTGTAAAGAACCTACAAAGCAGGCAGGAATTGCGTTTTCTGTTGTTGTTGAGGCGGGTTAATGCAACTCCGTTCATATTTAATGTATATCTATCAATGGTTAATGATCTCCATTGATGGATAATGTATGTCAATTAAGGAGCTCGATGGCGTATTGGTGAGGAGCTCGAAGGCGTATTGGATTGAGCGCTCTGGTTTCGAATACGAAAACCAAGCAACTTTCGCCATGGTCGCCACCCCGGGATCGGTCAACCAAAACTTATAATCTCGAACTTCTCCGTGCTTCGGAAAGCACGTTAAACCGTTGGTCCCGGTTGTTACTGCAACCGCTTTAACCCACCAATTGGGCCAGCGTGGTGGTGTTATGGCGCAAACTCCTTATGTGCTTCTACCATGTAGGAAGGCCGGTGCCTAGCAGTGGGACGTATATAGGCTGCCGCGCCGCTGTTTTCAAGGGCCGGTCCATTTGATTTTACGCATAAGATCCTGCCGCTCCCGCGCCGCCGCCGCCCCGCTGCCCGCAAGATTCGAGGCAGAGGCCGACACACATAAACATAAACATTCTAACATGTAAGTACTAAAACATGTGTGGCCGCAATAATAAAAATAAATAAATTAGTAATAACTTTGTTGTGAAAATGCTAACAAGTAGTAACTTTTTATTCTTATTTTAATACTATTTTACTTATCTTACACTGATTTGTTTAATTTAAACATGAGTCTGTGGTCGCCATTTAATGGCGGCGGTAAAGTAATTTTGTAAAACAAATGTTTTTGTTGACGTGCAATATAAAATCGTTGTATGAAACGTTACTTTGGTGTGTAAGACGTTAAAAATTTTATCGAAGTAGTATCAAAAGCTCAAATTATCTGCAGAAATAAAAAAATCATCAAACATGGCTTAATGTGTTTGACTCTCTGCTTTCTTTTTTTACAGAAATTTCAACAAAAAAAAAAGAAAATAAAAGAGTGTTTGGCAGGATTTTGTGGTTTCAGTCAAGATTTTTATTACAATAATAAAAAATTGTGTCGGAGCAAACATTATGTTATAAAATTGGTGTAGTTTTATATATCAAGTGTTTGTGTTGACGTGCAACTAAAATAATAAAAGTGAATATTGTGTACAAAACGATGAGAACTTTTTTGTGGCTATGCACCTCATCAAGTAGCATCATATGGAGACAGTCATCATAATTTCACGTCAAATTAAGAAATAAAATAAAAGAAGAATTAATAAAATGAGAAATAAAGAATACTGAAGACATTGCTGTATGGGCATTAGTACCCTTTGCCTTCCCATTACAGGGATAATGAATTAAAAAAAAGAAATAATACCATTTTAATGCAAGCAGTGTTTATGACTGAGCATGCACAGCATTTTACAACGCTTCGGCAACACCAAGTGATTTTTTCTTTTTATTAGGCGAAGGTAGATCTTGTGGGCCAATAACTGGCTGACAGGCAATAAAAGTTTGTTTTTAAATAACAATACCTACTTCAGCCAAGTATGTTATAGATTAAGTGTAAACAAACATTTGTTTTTCAAACATTTATAATAATGTTAAAATCAAAAATTAAGAATAAACAACTATCATTTTAGTATGAGTGATGAGCAAGAAACGTAGCGAGTGAAAGGGACAAAGCTATACAAAAAGACATTTGGTTTGTTTACATTATATTCTTTTGCTAAGTTGCCTGAAGGTTGTTGTCGGCTGACTGTGAAATCGACAGGTTGTACGCATCCACAGCCATCTGACAGCATCCATTTTGTTTTATCGGGCCGGCGACCACGTTTTCTTCGGAAAACAAATTCGTCTTGCCCAATCACCGTACAACGTTGCCGCAAGTTATTTGCACATTAATTTTACTTGACATTGGCAAAACTCGTAATAACGAGAGGCCTTAAATAAAGAAGAAGAAGAAGTTGCCTGAAGTATAGAAAGGTGACAAACTAGTTACTTAGTCCTAAAATAAGCGTCATCCATTTATCGAAGTTCCTTGACACCAACACATTCTCTTTCATCCAAAGTCACGTTCGTGTTCTTTCATTGACATTTCGTTTCAAAATATAATACATGAAACGATAAATCTGTATCCCGACATCACTAATTAACAGAGGTTTTAAACAGAGCCGTTTCAGTAGGGCGGCCATTATTAATTGTTATTAGGGCTGCTGCTTCCTTCGTTATATATAAATCTATTTGATAGGCGACATTTTATTTTATCTAGCTTCCTGGATCACAGAATTTGGGTCTCATTCAAGGTAAAATATCCCAAAGCGAAATTTCTTAATACATTTCAATCTCATTTGTTGACATTAAATACCTATCGTTTGTTTTTTTTCACCAATATTTCAAGCTTTTGGCATTCTGTATATTTCTAGGACATTATAGGGAAATGGGTCACATATTTAAGTTCGTGACCGTACACCTGCGAAAGCATGTACAAAAGATTTTCCTTTATAAGTGAGCGGTGGTAGACTGGAAAAGGGACGAAACGTTAAGCCTATTTTAATAAAAACACTGTTAATTATTATTTGTATTTTTCATTTGACATAAGATTAAAAAAAACATATTTAATGTGACTAAGGCCGTAAAGTTTAGTTTAAAATATACTAGTGCTAGTTTTTTATTATACATGGTACCATCAGGAAAAGTAATATGTTTTATTTTTGTTTAGTGACTGTCATTGGAAAGATTTTATTGCATAAGACTTTAGTTAATTTAGAAAAAAACATATTTTTTTTTTTTTTCAAAACTAACAGTCGACAACCCTACACTGGGTGGGACACTTTGAAAGCTCGCTGAAAACAAAATGGGCCGTTCGAATTTATAGTGTTCTGTTAACAAATTTATTGGCGTGTTCAGATTTCTATTTTTGATCAACTATTTTAGTTGAGCTCTGTTTGTTAGGCGCATTCTGCTTAAACGAGATAAGTGTTGTTAATGTGGATCATCTGTTGATAATGCTTGTCATGAATCAATCCAAAGGGATGTAATTGACAATGTAATTTTTAAAGGTTTTTATAAATTTATTTGAACTTATCAAATTTTTTTATTTTATTTCAGCCGTGAAACAGTTCGCTGTGTAATTACTGGGCATGGACGGCATTTCATCTTAGACCTCAGGATGACAACGCACCTGCAATGTCAAGTGATTTTTCATTGTTATTGCATGAGTCTATAGGCGGCGGTAACCGCTTTACTAACCGTCTACTAGTTACTTTATTTATACAATAAAATGTTCAAAATGCAGCTGTCACTGTAGGCAATCTTTGAAGACCAACTTATCAGATATAATAGATTTCGAATTGCTCATTACCATAGGCGGTAAGGGATGAAAGGCTGATTAAGAGGGTGCTGTTTGCATTCATTAAAAAGATTTTCTCATAAACTATGATGTGCTTTTACGAGCAATAATATTATTATGTATCTACGTTTCACATTTAGCACCTTATCGCCTTTGTAATAAAGGCCACGAACATTTAAAAGTGTTAGTTTTTTACTTCATGTGTAGAGGATAAAACATAACGCCAGAAATCAAACGAAGAATAACACAAAATGCTAAAACATTTAAAATTTAAACGATCCGTAATCCTGTACCATTTAGCGGGACAGCTCATTAGGAGACGGCGAATGCTAGTCGGAATACGCGCTATCTCCTGTGGCTTAGTTTGAGCTGAGCTGAGCTGCACTCACGGATCAACAGCTCAAATTGTCTTGCCAAGAGCGAATCTCAAATTATTCTGACACAAAAGACACGAAACTTGGCTAATCAGTGTTCCAGCTGAGTTAATTTTAACGTTAGGTTGAAGGGATTAACGCGAGGTTTGTAAGACTGATGCTGTTTACTATTAAAGTAAAATAAAACTTATTATTTTTGTCGGCAACACCAACACACATATTCTTAATAAGAATAATATTATATATTAAGAATAATATAAGAAGAAAAGAGATGAAGAATAAGAAGAAGGATAATATAAGAAGATATTAATAATAAGAATAATATTATTAAGAATATTCTTATTAAGAATATTTGAAAGCACTGCCCCAACTTAACCGAATCGTAGGTATTTGTAAAAATACTCGTTTCGGATGTTGAAATAGAATATTTCGACATTGTAGGGTGGACGTTAGCTCATAAACGCAAATAGAGATAGACTAGAAGAATTTCACAGGGATATCCCAAGTCCTGGGTGGCTCAGTGGTCAGAGCAGTAATCCGGATTGCGAATGGTCGCGGGTTCGATTCCTGCCACAGGACGTGAAATTTTGCTAGTTTTATTATATTTTAATTACCAACACACATCTTATTTTTATCTAGCAACATAAATATATTATGTTTGTACTAGGAACATAGGCTGTGTAATTAAATAATACTTAAAAGACTTTAAATAAGGTCTAAGTGGTTGCGGTCCCAGCTAATATACAGTCCACTACTATCATGAGGACCCCAACATGCATTACCATCGTCATACCAAATTCCATCTAAATCGGTTCAATCAACGGTTTAAGTGTGAAAAGGAAACAGATAGACTGACAGACAAAGTTACTTTTGCATTTATATTATTAGTATAGGTTACTTCGGTACATTACTTACACATACCAACTTCCGCCCGCGACTTCTGCGTTATTCCATGGGGGCGCGTTCCCTAGAGAAACTGTAAGTATAATATGGTTTAATCCAGACTAAAATCGATTTATAGATAGGTACGGTTAGGTGTTGATATTGTGTCGGAAATCACTACAGACATAGCCACCTCCTTAAGGCGATACATTGAAAAAACCAATTCTTTTTACATAATGTGAAATAGAGGTCACTGAAACATCTTACGGGTGAACCAAAACACGATTAAAGTAGGCAAAAATGTACTGAATATGGTTGCCTTTTATCAGCACAAAACTCTTTGATTATAAAATAAATACCATCATAAAATATTTGTTGCATAAAAATGGCAACATAGAAGTCACAATAGTGCCCAAATTCATGTTGTCCATAGCCATAGCAACGCAGTTAAAAAAGTTAATTTTAATGTCATACTCATTCATTTTACATTTAGTGAAATTTTCATTGTGTTTCGACCGTTAAGAATTTGGCTGCGCTTCAGCGTTTTTTCTTTTCAGGATTATTTTACCCTGAGTAGTGAAAACAACAAGAATTCTGTGACATGGTACTGTTATTTTGACATTGACATTTTGTTTTTGATATTCACAAAGTCCGCTCCGATACAACTTTTAATTATTGTAATAAAAATCTTGACTGACACCCCCAAATCGCGCCAAACGCTCCATTTTGTTTTTCTTAAAAGCGGCTTGTTAGTGGTACTAGCCCAAATGCCATGCAAACTTTCTTTTTTGTGTTCACCGAGTTCTGTCATTGACTGTAGCGTGGAAAGAAAGACAATAGGTGCTCTAATCCACCCACTTTTGCCTCATTATGAGACTTTCAATGCAAAGTAAGCTACTCTAAAAACTACAGTTTTATATTCGCGTGGATTAATTCCAAACGAATAAGTTGTTTGGTACGCAGATAGCACGTTCAGGTTTTATGTTGCTTGAATCACACGGCCGGAAGCTTCATTGGTTAATCTAGCTAGAGGAAGATTCCTGACAATTAAAAAATCAATGGTGTCAGGAATGGCTTATTGGTTTTTTTAACGGATATTCACGAATTTTTATTTAATTATAATATACAGGATGGTACCGTCAATACGACAATAAATTAAAAGATGGGCTACATTAGTTCACAGAAATGATTTGCCACTTTCAAAAACATCTTATTCATTTGATAATGTCATGATATTTGTATGAAATAATTTAATTATTGGCTGCATTATTATTTATTAGACATGTCATGAAATTATCAAATGAATAAGATTGTTTTGAAAGTGGCAAACTATATAGCCCATGTTTGAATTTATTGTCGTATTGATGGTACCACCCTGTATGTTTGATAAATACTTAGAAAAGTCTAGATCAGAAAAAAGTCTTGCTCTAGCGGGCCAAGAATTAAATACTGAACCAAGAATAAAACAATATCACCGCCAGCCAATACACGTCCGACTGCACTGGCCTACATGGGAGAAATACGTGAGGAGTTTGGACCATAACCAACCCGCATTGAGTCAGCAGCGTGGTGGAACGCTGCTGACCCAATGCGGGTTGGTGGGTTAAAGCGGTTGCACGATGAAACACAGGTGAGCTCGAGATTACAAATTTTGTTTGACCCGTCCAGGATCGACCACAGCGAAAGTCGCTTTGTTTTCGTAATCGAAACCAGAGCGCTTAAACCACTACTCCACTCAGCTACTTAACCAAGAATTCTTCCGTTAAAAGTAACAAAAGACAGGCAAGTGTATCTGACTCGTCATCCGGAACACATCGTGGAATCAGTCTGAAAGTCATCTAACAATCAAATTGGTATCACGGCGAGCCAGTCCCCCTCGGTAGCCAGCGGCGCGCCGAGCGGCGGGACAAAGGGCGGCCCGCGTTTGATTTTGTTAGGGTTGCCAAGAAAAGAAAAAATAAGGAAACTAAAAAATATATTTGAAAAAAAAAACACTTCTAGCTATTTCGCCGGCTTATTACAGTCTGTCTGTCTTTCTGTCACACACGCCTGTTTTATTCCTAAGGCACAGAACCGATTTAGACGAAATTTGGTACGGACATAGATTCTATCTTGATAAAGGTCATGGGCTACCTTTTCAATAACTAACATACACGCAGGTGGAGCCGCGGGCGGCCACTAGTATTTGTAATTTAAGAAACCTACCTACATGGTGAGTATAGGTATGGATCCATCCATGTATGAAAGCCATTCGAAACAGTGATTACGTTCACAGCCTTCCATGGCCTGCTATTAGACTGGGTACAATTTTTCCTACGCACTAAACAAATTGAACTGCTTTACGAACGCAACAGAAAAAAGGTGGTCATCTGTAAGGTTTCACTACTACCGCTTTGCAAATGGGGTTACCTTATTTAAAAAAAAATAAGTAAAAGTATCATATTCAGATACTAAACATTCGTGCTAACAAAGTCTTTTTTTTACAACAATTATCGATAAATAATATTCATTGTATCCATTAATTATTACTATTTGTGTTAAGCTGGCCTGTGTACATCATGTTTTATTTTGTAACAATTGTTTTATTTCAATCTGTGTACAGTACAGAATAAAAACTTTAAAAAAACCATACGCGCCAACCCTTCCCCGACCATTTTGTTCCCGCGTGCATGCGACCACAATTGACACACATTGTTCAACCACGATGATTTGTCAAGTCATTGTTTGGCTTTTTGTGGTGCTAATCACAATATGAGAGCGTGCTTCTGACGGGAAACAGCGAAGAACGAGTTGACTTACCGACAATGAGAGACATGAGTAACTGTAGTTTTGTTTTTGTAACAAAAATAAATTGGTGTTAAAAACTTTGATGAGACGCGACGCGAGGCCGAATTTGTCGCTCATGCAGTTTTATTGCGAGTGTATGTGATCCATATCTTCATATTTTGTTACAAAAGTAAAAACGGATATCGATACACTAAAAAGAAGTCGTCAAGCTTTTGGTTCGTAAACATTAACTTAAACCCTTAAGCTCTGTAAACCCACCGGAGGGCTTTGACAGTGGAAAAATTAATTGTGTCTGGAATCTGATGATTCGTTTTGTTTGAAACAAGTTGCATATTAAATTGCATTAATATTTTTTAGCATTAGGTACTTATTATTATTTAGTTTTTATTTAAACAATTTGGAGCTTTAGCTTTGTTTTGCCTACATGTGGAAAAAATGCCTCATAACATTAAGTTCGCTCTATTATTTGTGTAATTACGTTTTAAATAAATAAAAAGACAATAACTAAATTCAAATATTTATCTAATTAACAGGTATTCTTAGGGGTCAGTGCTTCAGTATCTAAGTAGGTATTACTTCTAGGCACAGCCTAGCACCAACTCTTTAAAATTTAGTGGACAAAAAGGCCACTAAAAATAAAATAAGATATTAAGAAATAGAGCTATATCAAATCTGAATATGAGAAATAAATAATGATAGTGATAAAATGTGACGGAAATATTTAAAATGAATAAAAATTTCAATGTTTTGCTATTGAGGAGCTCGGTGGCGTAGTAGTTTGTGCGCTTTGCCTTCGATTACGAAAACAGCGTGGTGGTGTTATGGCCCAATCTCCTCAGGTGTTTCTCCCATGTAGGAAGGCCTGTGCCCAGCAGTGGGACGTATATATGCGGATGATTATGATGATAAAGAGAGAATAAACTAAATAATTTATAGTTAACCTTACCAGACAATATTGCTACTATGAGTACCTACCCACTACAACCATAGATGTAGACATAATCTATACAGGGTGGTGCCATCAATACGACAATAAATTAAAACATGGGCCAAATTATTTCATAGAAATGGTTTGCCACTTTCAAGCACATTTTATTCATTTGAGAATTTCATGACATTTGTATAAAATTATATAACATTGGCTGCATTATTTCATAGAAATGTCATAAGTTTATCAAATGAATAAGATGTTTTTGAAAGTGACAAACCATTTCTATGAAGTAATATAGCCCATATAGTTGTCGTAATGACGGCAACATTCTGTATAGTACTTACAATACCTAAGTGTCTAGAGTTTTCCCGCAAATAAAAATAAAAAAAATCGGAAAATCTTTAAAAATTTGTACGCTTCCGCCTTCTTCCACCACATCTGCAATTTCTTAGCGTAATTCCAGCAGAGGTGTATTCACACGTTATTAACTCGCCACGTGTATCTATTTTAAATTGAAATCCCGTCAAACCTAATGCATCCATCTGGAACTACTCTCTACTATGAGGCAGGCCTGTGTCTCCGTAAGAACACCCGTTTTCATTTTATTGCAGGAAAACCTGCAATAAAATGAAAACGGGTGTTCTTGGTCAAACCTGGTCTTAATCTGTCAAGCGGCGTTATACCACCAGGGAGCCATGACAATTGATAAATCAATTGTGCCTGGAATCTCATGCTTGACAAGGCCTGAGCCAAAATCGCCACGTGTATTGACACATGGCGCTCAACGTGTTAAGAATATGTTTAGAATGTAACAAAACTGTTGTTTTTTAATATGATTCGCCTCTGTTCGTATTGCACATTTTGTAATATTTTTTATCAATAGGTGGCTTCATATAGTTCAATAGTGGATTCTACATTTGTTCCTTAATTCAAATTATTTTAAATTTTTTATTCTTTATTCTTTGTCACTCTCATCTTTCGCGTATGGCTAACTCTAAAATTTCGCCGCCATTTCCGTATTTACAACGCTACTTTACACCACATAATCCCTAATGCTTTCATTAACCATCAAAATTGGTCACCCACTTATGACGTCGACTGTACTTCAATAAGCAACGTCACTGTTTATTAGGGCACTGACACCCTAAGTAAAATAAGCCAAGGGAATATGAATTGTAAATTTTAAAAGATAGAGATTAATATCGACTAACATTGCTTTTAATAGCTTTGTCATGGCTGGAGTGATTATCAATCTTCGGGTATTAAAATTTAAAAATATATTTTTTGGTAATGTTTATAGTTGAATCTGGTAAGTTTGGGTAGCTAATCTGTTCCTGACGTAAACCTAACATAGCTCGTTGTGCGACTGCGAACTTGCACAGAAAATAATCAAAAATCAATAGGGGCTTCCAATTATATATAACTAGCGTAAATCATGGAGAGTAACAAAGAAAATTTGTCTATTTCTCCCACATCGAAAACCATTTGAATAATACTTCTAAAGTTCATTGCCATTTCAGTGAATTTAGCTTGAGTTTTAAATATTTGTCCATTTGCTTATAAAAAGGAAAAAAGGACAAGACGGTAAATGTTTGGATTTTTTTCCATTAATAAAATAGTTTCCATGCATCTTTTAGCTTTTATTTATTTATTTACTAACTTTACAAAAATCCACAGCTTACAGTGCCGACACTTTTTTTGTAAGATAAGTATCTACACAAAACATTAGCCAATTACGGATTCTCACTTTGTCACCAGAGAGTATCAAATTATAATTAAAATATATCTATTTTGAGTATTATATAGCATTTAATTATAGTTAAAATAATAATAATGAAATAATACAATAAAAAATAAAAAAAGTTACTTTTGTTAGTACTTTAATGATTAGTCAACTCTAACTAGAATTAAATTATTCTTACTTTCTATTACATGTACTTAACTTACTATGTATATCTAAAGTGCAATAAAGAGTATTTATAAAAAGCTGAATATCACCTTAAGAAAACCTCAAAAGGAAAGAGCAATGCTGATACGATCCCTTGTCCGTCTGTCTATCTTTCAAGACCCCTTTTCGCAAAAAGACAAAGTTATCAGCGGTCCTTGAAGCTGTCGAAAAATATTGCCCTCTATGCCGAATATTTTAACACTCATCAATGGAAGAAAAAATTCGAAAATCCTTACATAAATGCGAAAGTTGAATAGAAGAGGTGTATATTTTTTACCACAGTACAATAGACTACAAATAATAACATAAGTACAAATAATTATAGTAATCATGCTTTTCAATCCACGAAAGCTTACGTAGGAGTAGGTACTTACTTAGGAGATCTCCTAAACATAGTCTGTCATAAATCATTTCAAAGCTTTGATCGATCATAAATCATTAGTTTTTGAACAAAGCAAATGTCTTTTTTCTACTTATTACGTATTCAAAAGCTTTATAATAGATAACTGAAAGATCTGACAATGGATTATGTATATCGTTTAAAAACCATACATTAAAAAGTGATAAGTAGCACAAAGAATTTATTCATAAGAGTTTTCCCCAAAATCCTTAGGCACCATTCTTCAATTGTCCATTGCAATTGTTCATTTTATTGTTAAAACAAGAACAATGTTGTTGAAACCGATTACGTCAGCTTAAACCGTCTGCCACAAATTTCAACAATAGCAATTACAGATATCCTAACTAAAACAAGCTTTTTAAAAAATACCTAAGCCTCAAAAAAATTCCACAGATTATTTAAAATGGGATGACCAAAAACCTTTTTTCTGTTTACCTATAGATATTGTTTGTTTGAGTAAATAATAAAGGTGCTTGTAAACTTAGTTGGTGGTCTAATATGGTCAGTAATATTGTGGCCTTTGAAAAGTAAATAAAAATGTCTACCTGCCATATTACGCAAGATTATTTTACAGCAACATAAAAATGGGCGTTTAACAACAAGTTGGAATTTCCAAGTTAAGACATCGATGTGATTTTGTGAATTATTATTTAGATGGTACTATGCATTTTAAAGCCCGCTTAGAAGCGTTCTAAGGGGGCTTACGGCAAGTGGCTTTTCATATAAAATTTCAAGTCGAAAATATTAGAAGCGAACCAACAAAATCTAATGAGACTATATACGCATAAGCAAGTCAGGATAGTATAATAAGTTATAAGATGATTTTTCGAGAAGTCTAATGATAATTAAGTAACAGAAAGTTTTAGCTTTTCATACAAACCATAAATTGCCAATTTATTCTCTCTTTATCATTCGTTTCTAAAAATTCTATTACAAAAATTTAGACTAGCCCGATTCGCTTAAGCGTGGCAAGTTTTGTTGGAATCGATTTGTCTGTTTCCAATATTTGTATTTGTATGTAAAATTTTATGGAAGACCGTGACGCGTAAACCCCCATAAGGGTTATTAGGAAACCCTATTTGTTAACGCTAGGTTGGAGCTTGTGGACTGCATTATATATAGTAGAAAGAAGAAAACCACGTCTTCACTTTACACCAGTGTATTGACAAGGACTCTCAAAAGAAGACATATAGAAAAAACAAGAAACTGACAATTATATCTATGTACAAAAATATAAAAAACCATTACAAAGAAGCTGATTAGCTGTCAGCAACACTGTTCATTCGTTCACCTACCTCATTAACGCTCCCTATTACTGCAAATGCGATATACTCAGAATCAAAACACTTTTATGGTAGCTTTGTGTTTTATTTAATTATTTCGTCAATCTAGTACCGAAATAAAAAAATTGGGTGATAAGGAGTCTCCTTGCAGAACTCCTTTTTTGTCACTATTATTTTATTACTTTTTTTTAGTTCTTATTTACTTTTGCTATTTAAATAGATATTTATGATGTTAAAGTATAGTAGGTATACTTGTTGCTACCTATATATTTTAGTGATGCCCAGATGCAGTTATGGCCTATGTCGTCAAATGCCTTACTGTAGTCATTAAATACGATGTCCTACTTATGTATAAAGGCATACATTTGTTTTGTTGTTAATAAGCTTTTTATTAAAAACTTCCATTAGTAGAGTGAAGTTGAAAACAGATATTTTTATGGAACAATAAAAATAACTCGATTTGATTAATTTACTGGTTGATGCTTACCTCAGTCAATATAAGACACGAATACACGTTCAAATAATCATTACGTGTCATAATTACACAATAATTAAACATTCAACGCAGACGAATCTCAGGATTCGTCTGCGTTGAATCCTCAGAGGCTCAGATCATATGATCTAAGGTTGAATCCGGTAAATTGGTTTCATTTCAAAATGTGTGAAAATATAAGACAATACTACTTCTTGTTTTAAGCAGGCAAGGGTAACATCATCATCATAAAAATAGCGTGCTTGCTTGATGGATACATTTACGTAAATTAAGACATTTTAAACACTATACGAAACGAAACTATCTAGGTATACCAAAATTTACCTACTATTAAAAGCTGAAAAATAGTGACCACCATTTCACATTAAATTATTATTAAATGTAAAAGATACGACCACTAAAGTACAAAGCTGTCAAACACAACGTTTAATAAATAAAGACCAAACCAATTTGATTCCAATCAAAATGAGACATAAAGTCTTAAGACGGAAATCTAAACAAGCTTACACAATGTCAGCGGTATAAAAAGTCACGACGCCCACGGGCGACGTTAAAACTAAATTATTACTTGCTCCTTCACTCCGCTATTCAATTTCCCGGCCTATGCATCTCTGTCGCATCGGCTTTGGTGCATTTTATATAAACCTTTCATCAGCGCGGTAAGCGGAGCAGTAATTTTTCGCGCGAGCGAGACGGAAGCGACAGGGTGTCAAGCGGTGGGGATAAGACGGCAAAGCTCCCGCAAAGTACACAGAATGCAAAAATGGCGCGGCGACGAGTGACAAGGAGCCGGGGAGGGGGGCAACTCAGTCGACCGTCGTCCGCTGTCGACGCTACACGTGCTTGCAGCGTTCGCGAGTGATTTGTGAATGGAATGCTCTACGGATATTGTGAAGTGTATATACTGAGTGTGTGTTCAATTGTCTAAGCTGGAAAAGGATCAAGGATTGTGGAGCAACATGCTCACTTCAAGCAACCAGTATTTACGACCGGATTACCTGTCACCGCTTCCCACCACGGTAAATTGATAATAACAAATGGCTTCAATCAATTCTGACTCGTGTTTACAATCGCAACCTTTCATTTGAATAAATTTACAAAAATCATAATCTTGCCACCTGCGACTGTTTTTAAATTATAACTTATCTTTGTTTAAAAAGACTTTTGATATATTTTAAGTTACTGTTTCTTGATATTATTGGGATATTCCTGACAAATAGGTATTACGAGAAGATATTCAATTACATTTTTTCTAAAGCAGCCCTAAATCATTAGGCGTGAAAACATAATTAAAGAATACTGCTAAAAAAACTATTCATTATAAAACTATTCTATTTACATTAGTTATTAAAAATATATTTGGAGAGAATCATGTCAAAAATACGCTTGTAGGTTTTAAATTTAAAGTATTTAAGTAATATCACATGCATTAAAGAAAATAACTAATATTTTTTTTAATTCAATATGATACTACATAAAAATTGTCAATTTTAAAACTGGTTTTACCCAATAGATGAATATCAACGAAATATTTTGACCCACTGCGAAGTTAATAATCGGGTTTCCCGAACTTCCCGTCGAAGTATCGAAACAAAATTATGTAAAGCTGAAAGATTTATTAGTCTGTTTATGAATCGTGTATTCATCGGTATGAAAAAACCTCCAACACAAACAAGTGACTTGAATAAAAAAGTTGATAAAAAAACGCTTAATGGAAAAACAAGATGATTGAGTAGGTTAGTAATATGTTTACGCAAACTAATCATAATACGTGTTTTTACATTACAAGACTTTTAAGGTACCTATTTTTATTTATATCACAATTATTAGGTATTTATTAGCAATCGATAATAATATAACAATATAATATTTACTGTTTTGCACTAGGATAGTAAAATAAAAAATCACAATAATTATTTCTATGACTACCTACTTATTATATAATTTCGTTCTATAAGATTGAAAATAAAACATTACTTTAACACATCCTAAATTAATTTTTTCGACGTAATGAAACTTCTAAGAATCGTTTTTAGTGAAAGTCCCCAAAATATTATAACTTTTTATGGCACTTTTTAATGGAAAAAATATGTTAAAAGAAGTAAAGAAGTTTGCAACCAAGTTAGATTAATATTTTGAGTAGTATGATATTTGAAGTAGGTATATTCAAGGATCATTGGCAGAATATTTACTTGAAAATTCAATAACATTGTGCTTGAATATTTGCTTTACAAATTAATTGTGCCTAATGCAAATATACTTCGGCAGAAAAATCAACTGAACGGATATTTGTGTTGAAATAATGTATAAACTAATATTATTAAAGTCACGCTACTTTGCCATTTTAAAGTTAGCGCACAGTCTTTAGACAACGCAATGCAATTACCTATGCCGCGGAAAAATACAAACAATTTATTGAACAAATTTACACTCTAGTCTACCGAAATAATCATTTTTACATTCGTAGCATCCTAAATAATTATCGGAATAGTAATCTACTTCTTTTGAAGTAGATAGTTGCGGTTGAATTCTAATATATTTAATAAGGATATCGAAGACACTGATTCATTATTAAGTGCATTCAATATGGTCGCACTTTAGCTGTCGTATCTTTGTCATATTTACAACAAGTCTCAAGTACTTTATTATCATTTCGAAGTTCAACAGATATGTCAACGTTGATTTTATGACTTTAGTAAATCAAGATAAAGTTCAGAGTTGCCGCAGCAATCATATTACTATCTTATCGTAGTTATTAAAGCAAGGTCTATACGACTTGGATGTTTTAGAATCATGATCTAACCCCAGATTTCAACCCATTTTAGTTTATTTGAGGAAAAGAAATAAATTTTCTCCCAATTCTCACTCCATTCATTAATGAACATCTTAAAAAGTACCGTTCTCTTTACAAGACTAACAGCTAAAATGACATTAAAATTTAAAGTAAAATTTTGGTACGTCTCTAAGGACTCAAAGGTTTGCTGGTAGAAAACACAGTTTTGTGTTAATCTCGCTCGCTTTTGTGTACAATAAAGAATAGATACGTTGAGCAGTCTTCAAAGTTTAATTTTAAGGACTGTTTCAATTTGATGTTTGCTGCTATAAATTTTTGACTTTGAAAATTAAATAAAAATCTATGAAGGACTAATCACAATTTATAGAGTATCCAAGTACCTACTAATTTATTGTAGGTTTGTTATTGTTAAGACAACAGCGGAATGGTATCTACATATTTATTTTACAGTCAGATTTCTATAGTTAAATAATAACATCAAATATAGTTCACCAAAGTAGCTATTAAAAACTGTGCTAAATTAATCATTGTAAATAGTGTCTAAATTAATAACGAATAGCGCAGCAAAAAATTACAAATTGCTAATTGTTAATTAAACATGACTTTATACGCCACATGCAGTTTACGTAAATACGCGTGCGTGTTGATGTTTCCAATTATAAATGCATGCTTATAACATTTTTTCTTATACATACGAGGCATTCGCATCACGATTCTAATTTGAATTCCAATTGGATTCCATCCTGAATGACAATTAAACTGCTCGCAAAATACCAACTGCCACGCTGTGAATATTTCTCCCATTACTCGGCCGGATAGTGAGCTAGTCCCGAGATAATAGACGTGACGTGACAACGCGCCACAAGTACAGGCGTGCCGCAAATTCAGCGGCACAAATTGCCCTTTTCACTGCGAGATTACATCATGCGGGAGCCGAGTGAAATGTCAAGCGGAGCCGACGGGTGCCAGACGCGCGGATAATGGCGCGTCGGCCGCGTGATTGGACGCCCGCCCCTCCCGCTGCTCCCCCGCGGTCCCTTTGTACACCCGTCACTCGCAACCTCGACCCGACGTTTCATTTCATAGACTACTTCTCTTTGTTACAGCTGGACGCGAAAAAGAGCCCCCTGGCGCTACTAGCGCAAACCTGCAGCGCCATCGGAGCAGACACACCGAACCCCAAGCTCATTTCCGCCGCCGAAAAAGCTAGCAAGAAATATGAAGACAAGTCTCCTGTCATCCATGTGCCAGACAACAAACCTAGCTTCAAGCCTTACGAATCGTGCCTAACTGCGAGAGAAAAGACTAGAACGCCCGAAGACAGAGCCTCCGTGAATGCCCATTCGAAGACTCCTCTGTCTTCTAAAGGAAGTGCCTCAACTACGCCAGTGCAAGCGCGGTGTAGTAGCAATCAAAGTTCTTCATCACAGAGAACGCCGCCTCCTGCTCATCGTAAAACACCGTCCGAGAAATCAGAAGAAAGATCAAGCCCAATGCATGATTCACCAACACCAGCAAAAACTAATTCAGACTCTGCTAGTAGTTCATCGGCATCAAAGTTACCGTATACACCTGCCTCCTTAACATCCAGTGCAGATACCAAAGAATCTTCAAGTTTCAAACCAAGTATACCTGTCACATCATCCGCGTTCTTGGGCGGGTTACCTCCTACCGGATTCCCCCTACCAATGGATTTAATGACCAGTAGTTTGATGGCAGCGCAACATCATGCATTGAAAAATGGACTGAACCCATATCTAGCGTACGCGAGAATGAAAGCTCCCGGCAGTGATCTAGGAATATGCAGAGATCCATACTGTACAGGCTGCTCTTTAAGTTCTCACTTGCTCAAATCTGCTGTATGCCCCGCTGGATGTGCGCAATGTGATCACGCCAAAACTCCTTTCTCGCTACCAGCTGGTCATCCTGCTGCAGCAGCTTACGCGCATGCGCAACTGGCGGCTCTTGCAGCGGCATCACAGCTGCCTTTCGTATGCAGTTGGATGGCAGGGGATTCTGCTTACTGCGGCAAGCGATTTGGGACATCTGAGGAATTGCTCCAGCATTTGAGATCTCACACAGCTAGTGGTGAGTCGAGTCCGAGTCTATCGATGTTGAGTGCGACGCACCCATTGCTTCAGAGGACGTATCCGACCCCGCCTCTGTCGCCTCTGACCCCGAGGTTCCACCCATATAGCAAGCCGTCGCACTTGGTATCTTCACCGCCACTACCGTTCCCGCTGCCCCCACATCCGTCCCTGGCAGCATACTTTCCATCATATCCTCTATTTGGACCACGGCCTCTTCACCCTTGAGGACCGTCGGCGCTCCACACACAAAAGAAGGGGGGCGCCGACCGCTAACGCCCATGCCAAAAGGACTATTGAAACCGAAGAAAGTGTAAATATAATTTAGTGATCTTCAGGTTTCTAGTCGGATCATATCAACGACGTAAGAGTGAATGTGCCCGGTGAGGGCGACGACAGCTGTGATCTCTAACTCAATATAATGTTATTATGCACTGAATACTGTGAGAGTTCTCTCTATGCTTTGTCGGTCCGCTCCAGCGGATTATAATTTTCTAGTTAGAATAACGAAATTTTTATGTACCAAATCTATAGATTGTAACTTAAATAATTCTTAATTTAAGTTGTTGCAGTTAATTAGTGAAGATTGTTAAATTGTGTTTGTATTTTTAGGATAATCGAGATATTTTTGTCTATGACTTGTGACTGTTGTGACACTGATCGATCGCATATCTATGTAATGTAGCTTATCTGGCTAATTGACTGCGTGCTGATTCTAAACAATATGAGCACGTTACCACAATATAGTGACTCGTTTTTTAATTTAGATTTGCAACTCGTCATTGATCTTAGATGAATCTCAGGCACATAAATGTTTATATTTTAATTGCTAGCAATCCTACACTTTTGTGAAAGTTTTAAATAATAACTATACACATTAAATGCATATTAATGTAATAAAAAACAGAAGATAAAATGTGGCAAACGTAACTACACCTATTACATAAATCTACTGTATTATCTTGAATCGATATCTGTTGACATAAAGATTTGTTGTTATTATAAAGAACATAAAAAAGAACAAAATATACGTAAATATTTAATTTCAATGTTGCTTTTCATTTCAAACCCACGTCAGAACTCGGTGGCAGGTTTTTACAATATTTTATCAGTTTAGTGTTGTGACTAAGAACCTATTAGCATAGGTAGGCAATCATTTTGTCTCGATCACCAACGGATAATGATTGAGGATACTTTTCTTGGCATTCAACCATGACTCAGGTCCCGTAATTAGGCGCATTGCTATTCCGCAATAAATTATCAGCAATTTATCTGTCTTTCTGTCAACATCCATCACCGAGACGGCGTTTACTACCGTTGAAATATTATGAAGAACGCCGCGCAGGCGCAACTGTCCACACTGTCATAATGATGCTGACTTTAATTTTGATATATCGTAATGTGTGCCAAATAAATATTAATTTACGGACACTGAAGATTCACTTAAAAATAAAAATAAATTTATATTTACAACACCATCTGATGGATTTATTGTGTCTAATTTATAAAATCAGAACAATTAATGTCTAGAACCGAAATTTATTGAGCAATTATCTAAGGACAGGTACAGCAATTTATGCGATCGTTCATTTTGAAAGTGATAATTTTGCATTTAGGCTCATTCATATGACTTGATAGGTATAACATTACATACTACCGGACTCGTTATTTTGAACATGATTAATAAAATGTTCTTTTTGGGAAAATACCATAACACGAAGATTGCGACAAATATAGCTAACATGGAAATATTAAAACAATAATCATGTCATGAGAAAGTAAATTAAATGTTAATAACAACATAAAAAAACCAGCTAACAACGTTCATTAAGAGTGCCGCATAATATCTGACATGCTATAGAACAGAACAATCTTTGTATTCTTATTTCTAGAGTAAGTGTAAACATAAAATAAAAACCTACATACAGAAGAAAAGGAATGAGGCAACCAAACACCTCGTAAGTTTCTCCCTTGTAGGAACGCAGAGGCAGTGGCTGTCGATGACGATGAAGATATACAAAAGAATGAAGTAAATACAATAGGCAAATAAGTTGACATTTAGTGAGATGGGTGCAGTTTCCAACCTTAAACAAGCGCATGGTTTCTTAGGCAAATTCTTACACATCTATTTCTTAAAGTTTCTACAGTTTATTTAGTAATATTTGATATCCTATCGCACAAAGAACGAACTTTAAAATTAAAAATTAGTTTTGTAAGGGAAATCCAGAATCAACCATTACTTATATTTCAGAAGCAAATATTGATCTAAGATTTATTTTCTTTTGCATGCTGTCAAATTATAATTAATTTGTATAAAAATAAGAAATAATAATACACTTTCAAAACTTTGTTTAGAAAATTATGATAGTTTAGAGAATTTCTATTCCGCATAAGTAGAACAGATATATTCGACGCGGAACTCAAACATCATTAAGAAGCAAATACCTATTATTTATGTTGGTGTAAATTGTATTATAAAAGATCATTCTTTAATGAATAATGTTTTAGATAACAATGTTCAAACGCAAACAAACGATCGGCAATAGCAATAACTTGTAATGACATAACACAGTCATAATTAAGTATCATTATAATCAGCACTTACAGAACCTTCGGTGCAGTTAATATTTATTATCAAGGTATACTATCTCTAATATTTATATCTAATGCCATTATTGTACTCAAGACATTATACGTCGTGTACTCATAAATATATGACAGCAATATAATAGTCAATTGATAGGCAATTGCACTATGAATCGAAGCGCGCCATTCATACTGCATTTAAAAGGGTACTTATTTGAATAGAATACAATTTGCCAAGTTTGTAAAATGTTCATTTTATTCTAAGCTGGCGCAGACTAATAAGTACATTATTTTTATTATTGAGGGATTTATAAAGCTTTTAAAGAACCTCGTTGAGAAAAAAGTTTTTAAGTAAAAAACGAATAGAGCTAGCTAAGCTAAGCTAAGGGGTTTTTGCAGGTTCCGCTAATGTATTTCCAATATAAATCATAATAATCATTGTCTTTTGCCGCATAACTTTTCCTTTAATCTAAACGGTGACCAGGCGTTCTGTGAAAAATATGGTGAAACCCTATACAAATACATCTTCACGTGGTGTAGGTAAGTACCTACTCCCGTACCTAATAAGATGATTGTTTAGTTTTATGACTTTTTAAGCGTAGGTTATTTTGTTACATAGCAGATATTTATTGGCTATATATTACCTTATTTATTTTGAATTGGAAAATATTTTGGTTTTTATTTCACGTCCAATATTGTCTTTATACCGTAAATTCATTTGTAGCTTTTTTTACAACTAGATGACAAACAAGCTGACGGCCCACCTAATGGTAAGCGGTAACCGCCATTTAATTTTTCCATTTATTCTGTAGGTATACACACTTGCAATAACAAGGCAAAATCACTTGATATTGCAGGTGCGTTGTCATCCTGAGGCCTAAGATGAAGGCCTAAGATGTAACTAATAATTGGCTTTTATCTAAAATAATGAATTTCCAACGATAAATAAGTTTAACTGACGAAATAATCATCAATTAAAGTAATTAAAATTATAAGCTGCTTATTTTGAGTAGATTTACATAAACGGGATTGTTTATACAACATTTATGTGACCTTTTTATACAGATAATTTATCACGGACTATAAATATTGGGTCTTAATTTACATACTTAATGATTATTATGTATAATCATCAATGAATTATGGATGTAAATAAGTGGAGAAGATTAGAGTTATGTGCATTTTGATTTTATGTGTCATAAAACCTAATTAAGAAAATTGCCTTATGATAATTTAATGTTCCTAAAACAGCAACAGAGTTTGAATAAATCTTTTTGAAAAAAAGAAGCAGGAAATTAGGACCAAAACATAAATTTTAAAGATTTGTATTTTTTTATAAAAAGCGGTCACTTACGTATCATAAAATAGCCATTTAAACACTAAGGTGTTACGCAAAATGTTTATATTGTGAAATTTTGATAGCAGAATGGAGACCCGGCCCGGTCTATGCACAATATTAAAAAATATTTAAACGAAAATTAAAACCGACTCCAAAAAACTGAAAAGGATAAAATAATTAAATTTTAGTAATATTCTTGTTTTCTTTGATCCAAAATACGTCAATACTTTGCGAAATTTTACGAATGAAATTCCATCTTTGCATGCTATCTAAGTATAAGATTTTCCTTAATATGTTGTGAGATCAACCAGTTCTATTGACTTATCCAAAAAAGGATTAGAATTCATCTACGTCCATTATTAGCTTCAGAGTGCAAGTCTAAAAAGTATGTTAATAGTTTCTCTTGCAAATTATGCAAGCTCTGTATCATGCTAGGAATGCGAGCCCTTACCAAAAGCGATTGTTTTGTTGCATTATCTTTAACAGTCTTCTGAACACGTGGAAAAGTCTCAAATATATTGTTTTGCAGAGAGGTTGACCAAAAATTAAGTTTTGCATGAAAAGCTTTATCTTTAGCTATTAAAATATTTTCTTCTCCTTGGAGGTTTGTTAAATTATTAAGGTGGCTGAAAAGGTCTGCCAGAAATACTAATTTCGAGAGCCACACTGGGTCAGAAAAATGATGAACATATTAAGATTTGGCATCTTCTAGGAATATTAACAATTCAGCTTTCAGTTCTAGAACTCTTGTCAATACCTTTCTTTTAGATAGCCACCAGATCTCTGTGTTATAAAGGAGATTGTGATGAAGCGAACGAATATCCTCACGAACGATTCTGAACAGCCGGCTTTGCATACAAACCTTTGATAGAGTTCACAATTTTTATTACCTCATTCTGCACGTCATTTAAATCAGAAGGTAAAACCTTAGCTGCTAGAGTTATAGGTAACAAAATAGAGACTAACTTTTTATCTGTCTATTGCCTAAGGGGGTCGCTTGAATTTTTCAACCTGTAAAGGGGTCGCGAAAAATACTGGTCTACATAATGGTTAGGTAGCGATTGGTCATCGTTGCCTATAAAACCTTGTAACTATAAGGATTCATGTGTTGCCTTCACCTCTTTTCATATTTAAGATTTTTTTAGCTATTATAATAAAAATATTAACGTCCGCCTCTGTGGTCTAGTAGTTGAGACTACCTGCCTCAGATCTAGAGGTCCGGGGTTCGATTCCCGTGGGGGCAAAAATTTTCAGCTCGGTTTGGTTGGTGGTAGGGCTTTTCTAAGTCCACCTGGCTAGCTAACAGCATCTTACCTAAGTCTGCCGCCAAAGCAATACTGTTAACGGCATTGTTGTGTTCCGGCAGTTAGAGGTAAGATAGCCAGTTCCTCTATGGTTGAGGAATCCGGGTGTAGCTCGCTTCCATCATCGACTTTATTTTCACTAACCATCAGGTGAGATGAAGGTCAAGAGTTACCCCGTTAAGACAAAAAGAAATCATTGCATCTTCGACTGGGGTTGTAGATAAACCGTAAGCACGTTTTAATTACATGAAACTTACAATACTAAATAAGGTATACCTAAGTCAATTTAAATATTACACCACAAACGCCTGCCATCCTGTGGCTGTTTGAAAACTCGAGAAGGACTAGTCACAGTCATTCGCTATGCGTCGTTTACGCCAGTTGCGGTGGAAACACGACACTTCAAAGGGGCCGCTCGCTTTGATCTCGCCGAGAGCCGCCATGACACCCAGTGCAGCCGCAAAGAAAAATGGCGCAGCTATTATTTGAGATTACTTAATGCTAATAGTAATTAGCAACATGTATTATAGTTAATTGGGTCGTTAAAGTAAGATATTGACTTTTCAAAACAACATTTCGAAAGGTCAAAGGAAAGGTTTTAACTAAAGTGTCCGACAAAGCATGACATTGTACAACTTTTATTATCTTTCTTAATAACAATCTTTTGAAGGTTTATTTCAAGCTTTTCTATGTCTGAGAATGCACGACCAGCTTTATTACGGGTAATTCACCAGGTAAACATAATTATTGACGAAACAATGAGGCATAAAAGATTATCCTCTTTGAAGTCCATTATCTAACTTGGGTTGGGATGCTTTATACCCAACAATTTCGTTGAAAAAATAAAATAAAGTTGCCAAAATGTTCGAATTTTTAGCAAACGTTATCAATGAGTAATCAAAAAATTCGCCTAAAAAAGAAAGAAGTTCTTTCAAATTCGTATTTAGTGTAAATAATGTGAAGAGGAGTGGATTCCCTGATAATTTATTCTTGAAACGTTTAAGTTACAACTTGCCAAGGTGCAGTGAATAAGCAGTTTCTATTAAAACTTATATGTACTTATACCACAGTAAACTACAGCTTTCTTGTCTAAAAGTATATTAATGTTCCTTTCAAGAGTTATTACAGTAGTGCAGTTGACAACTTTATTATTATGTTACCTATAGTTTAGAAGATTAACGAAATAAAGTGAAATTATTTTCAATTCTTTACGACTAAGTATTATTTAATTGTTTGCAGATACTAATAGTGCTACAAATTTTATTGGTAACATAATATTTGCGTAAAAGTCATCTTTAGTGAAAAAATAATTTACACATTGGACATCATCCCCATATCGTAATTAAGTGTAATATTTTTACCTATCACAAAAATCAAAAGTCCGCCAATTGGTGTTACCTGCAATAAAATGATCTTTAACACGCTACTCATTCACACGAGCCAAGTTTGACAAGCAATGATGAAGTCTGCTGTCGTTTATTGACAACATAGGCGAGGGGTTAACAATTCAAAAAGTGGCATTATAAAACAACATGAATTGTCGTTGTGACGTGTGGTCAATCAATTGTTACTTACAGGATGCGTAGGAGTCGATTGATCTGACCTTACGTCTATAGTTCACATCCATTGACCTACTGTACGTAATGACGAAGAACGTCATGTAGAATATAACTAGGTACCTACATTGTAAAATAGTCGGTTGTGTTTTGAACTAGATTAATGTTAAATCTAAGTAAGAACTAGAGATAATTATATATTATGTAGCTTTGAGCGCAAATACGATTATCTGCAGACTAGTAGACGTCTAGAAAATACTAATCAAACACCACATTTACCTTCTCTGTTCAGCGCGTATTAAGTTCGGAAGATATAAAACATAGTTGCGTTTGACATAAAACTCAGCCTGTTGACTGACTGTAACATTCACTCTCAGAGTATGTATCGAACCTGGCCGTAAAGGCGGTAAAGTTTACGGTACGTTAATTTGTTCAAATAAGATAACGCCACCGGCAGCAAGCCGAGCGCGAAGTCCGCGCTTTCAGCCGGGTGATCTCATTTGTCAAGTTAACTGGCGAGGCGGGATTAGCGCTGCCAATGCAATTTGAAGTAGTCTGACCAGCTTAAGTGAAGGGTCCAAGGGCAATTCTTTTGATTTAGGTCATATAGGCTTAACTTATAAAAAGTATGAAAGAACGGATTGCACTCCCTGTGGCTCGAGTTCTGTAAAAGTCGAAGCGACAAGCGGCACCTCTCCGGGAGGTGAAATTCTCCAGAGGCAATTCGCCTCTAAGGCTTAAGGGCTCACCAAGGTTCTCGTCTCCTTAAAACCCCGGTTACGTCGTTAAGGCAATCTGCGGCCAACAGCAATAGGCAGTAAAAAAATGAAGGTGGCAATCAAGCATACAGGCCACCTGATGGTAATTGGTTACCGTAGCCTATGCACGCTTGCAACACCAGGGGTTTCAACTGCGAGTTGCCGAGCCTTTAAAAACCCCATGCTGTACTCATTTGAGGAAACCAGTGTACTTGATCTTGTCGTTGCCTTGATAATTATGTGGATATTTTTTGCTTCATTAATCTTCTGTTGAATAAACCACTGTGGTCATGACCTAAATGGATGACTATTCAAACTGTTTTAATGATAAGTAATTTAATAAATCATGCCCCTAGTTTGGATTATGGGTGCTGCTACAAGGATGATTGGAATACAAACGTTCTTTAACGCTATCATGGAATCGTATTCGGTGTGAAGCACATCATCGACAATTTTTCGTCAAAGAATGTTTTACTGACAGATGCAAAGTCTGTCATACAAAAACCGCTGTTCTATGTTTTACTACCCAAAAATTATTTTTTATTTAATTTTACCATACATAAATCCACAACTTAGTCGTGAATTTAAAATTTTAATTATCTCCTGCCCCGGCCTCATTAATCATCTATCTAAGACCATCTCATTGAGACTGTTCTTATGAGCCCAAACACGCTATATCTGCTGTAAGTTTCTGAAGAACTGAGCATTCTGCAGATAATTTGATGGTACAGGATCAGCTCAAGACTAGCATGTCTTGGAAATTCCACTGAAGTAACAGAAATTCAAATTTCAAATCGACCCTAAAGACCCTTTTGTGAAGTAGGAAATGAGCTGATAGTCATTAAACGCCTGAACAGATCTTCATAAATTATAGTTAAGAAACATCCCGAACACGCCAGCTTTCAAACCAAAAAACCGTATCAACATCAGTCCATTCGTTTAGGAGCTAGGATGGGACAGACAGACGCGTCAAAAACAGATACAGATAATATTGCAGTCTATGAATAAAATATTTTTGTAACAAATCCATATCAAAGTGACAGTATGTAGATGTAGATGCCTGCAGATTCAAAAGCTATCACGATTAAGTTCACTTCCAAATAACATAAAATATAAAATTGAAAATTTCAAGTAATCCCCGGACTCGTTAATCCTCTATGTAACACCATCTCATGGACACTAAACACGCTATATCTGCTGCAAGTTTCCGAAGAATTAAGCATCCCGCAGACTTTTTGATTGTATGGGATCAGCTCAAGGTTAGTACCTATGTCATGGGAATATGAACGAAGTGACAGCACTCCAAATTTCAAATCAATCGGGATTATAAAAGTTAGTAAAACTATTATCGTGTAGAAAATGTGATGATAGTCATCAAACTGGTCCATTCTTTTAGTAGCTACTATGCCACAGACAGATACAGAGCCAGATACGTCAAACTTATAAGACCCCTCTTTTTTCATCTGGGGGTTAAAATAGTCGTCTGCTTATGCTCTTAATTAACTTTCAATTAGTAAAAAAATTTGGTCATGACAATTTAATTCCATCCACTGAACGGGCGGCTGCCAAATAACCAGCGGGCCGAGGCGGCCGCTGTCAATACGATTCCGAGTCACTCCGTCAGCTAAAGGGCGTTTACACGACACGTTTTTTTTAAACTATAGTAGTTTAATTTGAAGCTCTTTTTTGGATTCACACCACTCTAACATACAAGTGTATGAGTCTATAAAGAAAAACTTATTTTTTAAGATTGCCGCAAACATATCAGCTCGGAAACGGATTAACACCACCTAACCTCAACGGCACCGGGATGGATCAAACCAACTACGGCTAGACGATGCGACGCTTAGCTTATGGCTAGGTGTCATCACCTCGCGGGCCTGGCTGTCAACTGGGTCTACTTGAAGTCATCTATTTTGTCGTACTACTAAAACCCCGTTGAGTCCCGCGCGCAGTGAGAGCGTGAACAGCAAGAAGTAAGCGCAGGGACGAAGGGACGGCGAGTTGCTTATTCCGAGCCGATGCGATTTCGTTATGATGCTGATAAGTTTACGTTGCTCTATGCTATGAAGTTTCATACAAATCTTAATGCACCAACCGAGTTGAAGCGATGCCGATGCCGCATGCCGATCCGTTACAAAGCAATGTGAGCGACAAAGGAGATGTTTCATATCCAGCCACTACCCCGGTCAATACACTACACACCAGCCGGTACAGTATTTTAAAAAAATCAAGAAAATCTCCTTATCTGGGATGAATACTAATAATTCGTTTTCGTGTATAGTTCACTTGTACAAAATTCAAGATGATTCATCGATTTCACCATTATTCAATATGACAATATGGCGGGCGACAAAGAAGTCTACTAAACGTCACCAAAGTGACATGATAAATATTTGGCTGTGTTGCAGTTCTTTCTCTAAAAATTCTTGTTTTGTACCACGAAACAAAGCAAATAAAAAGAAATAATGAACGATCGAAAACTGTTCTGCGTTGTTTTGCCTATTTTTTAGTATTATAGTGTATACTCCATACTTTTTTGGGACAGCTGCTTTTACACGTAATGCAGTTACCGTACCAGCTAACTAAGAATAAATGTAAACAAACTACTGTTATTTTTGTTTGAAGGATGAGCAAGAAAGGTAGCGAGTGAAAGGGACAAACCTTTGTCATTTGGTTTGTTTGTATAATTAAATTCTTTTGCTAGGTTGACCCAAGGAAGGCAAGGCAATGTATTGCCTACCCTGTAAATATAATATAATAATATAATAATATTTATACACTCACACCTATTATCTAGCCCAAAGTAAGCATCATTAAGAGCTTGTGTTGTGGAATATCAAGAGAAAGTGTCATCACAGCACAGGGGACAAGTCCCCCTGGACCTTCTTACCGCAGGAATACAACTTAGTAGACTCATTTAGCTAATGTTTTTCAGAAATTCTTACATTTTCTTTCAGGTAAGATTTTCCTAATGTATTATGTTTTCATGAGTGCATGCATACACTAGTAATTATTTCCTTTATTGTAACCGTAACAATACGTCAGTTGTATCGTAGAGTGTAAACGCCGCTATTCATCTGAAGCGGTACAGTCAGTGCCAGTGCGATGGAGACGAGATAGCACGGTACAGTCGGCTGCATTGATTAACGTGCCCGCGCCACTTTGAGCGCACGCATTGTCAACTCCGATTACGACGTTACTGAGCTTTTTACTGGACGACTGCCTAATACGGCTTCAGGGTTGGAGCTAGATAGATCGTTTACAAGAAGCTAATTGCTAACACTATGTGGTAATCACATATTAAAGTTTTAATGCGTTTATAACCCCTAATATTACCTGACTGTCGATTCTGTAACAAAACTCGCACCTCACTTCGCAAGTCACTTCGAATTATTCAACTGTCAAATAGATCAATTTTTCATACATTTTTTGCTCTATTTGACAGTTGAATTCGAAGTGACTTGCGAAGTGAGGTGCGAGATTCGTTACAGAATCGCACCCCTGGAAGTTTAAAAATGTTTGTAAAAGTATTCTTTCGGATCACTTGAGGTGTTCACTTCAATGAGCGGTGAGATAAACGTTGCTATAAAAACTTTAAAAAAGGGTAGAAAGCGGTGAACAAATTAGTAGGTAGGTACACCTAGTGCTCCGGTGGTTTAGTGGTAATCGTGGCTGGCCGGACCCCAGGAGACGCGGGTTCGATTCCCGCCTGAAGCATATATTTCTTTCATCGTTTTCTTTCTTCGTTTGCTTCTATGTCAGAATATTTGATCGGGATCAATTAGTTAAGAAATTATATTCGGCTCGGTTATTTGGGAAGTTTGGTTTCGATTGCGAAAACAAAGAAACCTTCGCCATCTTCGACCCTGATACTAAAAATTGGTGATCTTGAGGTTCTACGTACTTACTTCGAAAGGCACGTTAAACCGTAGGTCCGATTTACCGCAACCGGTTTAACCCACCAACCTGCATTGGGCCAGCGTGGTGGTTTTGTGGACCAACACTCCTGTTGGGCCTCTTCCATGTAGGAAGGCCTGTTTTCAGCGGTAGGACGTATATAAGCTGGTGTTGGAGCAAACATTTGCCTACAGCCTAATGTTATATGAAGATATAACCTTGGGTACAAGTTTATTTAGAAAGTGCCAATTCGATTTACACTTAAAGATTTCCAAATTATAGCATTCAGGAAGCAGATGAAAGGCAAGGAGCTCCACTACAATAATACATAATACTTAATGTACTCAAAATCGATGTAAAAAGAATTCTGACTCGCTATTGAATTCTGGGTTATTGAGCATAACATAACGTCTTACATGCTTCCCAAGATTTTATTATAAGAGATAGTTTTTTAATTAGTGAATCATTTAATATACGACCGGCTGGCCGAGTGGTCTGTACCCCAGGCTACTCGGTCAAGAGGTCCCGTGTTCGAATCCCGGTAGGAACAAATGTTTGTATGATAGACGGAATACCAGCATTTGTTTACGAGTCATGGATGTTTATATGTTTATTTAGTATATTTCTAATATTTATATCCATATTATCATCATTATTTCTCCGTTATCTAGTATCCATAACACAAGCTCTTAATGATGCTTACTTTGGGCTTGGTAATAGGTGTGAGTGTATAAATATTATTATTATTATTAATATAGAATATTTGCTATTATTTCCCTATTGATATTGCAAAACAATAGACATACTGCAGAAAAGTATTGGTGTGGTGAGTGTAAACAAAATCTGCATTAAGGTGTATGAAATCGTTTCTATTTACAAATCAATGTACTACATTTACTTACTAAATGTAGGTACAGCTGCCTCCTGAACGTCTCGGAACGCACTCGTTCCCTTAAGCTCCCATTAAACAGTCATCAATTCAACCTTTATTACCATCAGTCGGTTTAAACAAATAATCCCTTCGCTGCTCTCTTTGTGTTGTTTCCAAAATAAACATTCTAGTTTATTAACGCACAACGTCAAACAGAGTTTTAATTTATCACACGAGAGAAAAATGCGAGAGCCGTATTGTGTAAACATTTCAAAAGTTAAAATCCATTAGATGAAGACGCGAACTCTAATACAGACAGACAGACTGACAAACAAGGCTTGGCGAAGTTAAATGATAGTGAAGAAATATTATAAGTCTAAAATGAAATGTGGTATTCAAAATTTGGTTTATGTTTATCTGGTATCCAATTTCATTTGTATAAATAAGCTTACTCAGCAGAGAGCAGTATAGGCACAGATGGTATACTTAAGACTTAAGTCTTTGAACTTGTTATGTCAATGAATCTTGAATTCAATTATCTCCATTATCACCACCCCATTACGTACGTGCTTTATGAGTTATGGTTATCTTAAACTAGATAAGTGTTTTTTTTATTGTATTAATGTATGTACTGTTGGTGTATGTAAATAAATAAATAATCTAACTTCATACCATAAAATTTAGTTTCCCTGATTTACACCCTCAGAAAGTGAAATCTATGCTCAGCTTACACAGCACCACAAAACCTGCTAAATACTCACTAACCTTAGCATACTTAACCGTATCAATATTTTATCAGATTAAAAATAGCACAACAAACTTAAGCCAAGGTAATTAACAACCACTTGAGTTGGACAAGTTATGGGAAGAGCTACAGCTGCCTATTAAATAGCTGCGTTCCACTTTAAAAGCGTCCAAACGAAAGAACAATGGTTCCGAAGCGGTCGTTAGCCGACGGAAGCCGGAACTGACGTAAACATCCCTGTTTACGACGCTGATAACGCCTTAAGTACGCCTCGTACTGAAGCTGAGCGGGTATACGACTTTTCAGGATTCCCCTGAACTGCGTGCCTATGCAAAACGGAACCCTGGTTATTTCTTCATGTCACAAATGCGTCATCTTCAAGCTATTAGATACTAGTACAAATTCGCTGTACCTGAAGGTCTGGCTGTGTATTTGTCGCCGCCATCTAGTTAAATTCGCCGCTTAATTGGATGACTAGCCCGTTGATTAGACGCCGTCATCCAATTGCCTAGGCCGATAGTTGATTGAACTAGACTCGCTTAACGTTTAACGACTAGGCGTATCGAAAGGATTTTGGTTTAATTGGTAGGTCAAGGTTATTTTTTTTATTACCACTTATAACCGACGTCGTTTTGGTTATACGTTACCATATGTTACTAATCACTCAAACAGTCACACAAAAGCTCTTCGATTTAAACGACCGGCCTAGGCGTTCAATTAAATGGCTGATTTATACCAGACCGCTAACATGACGTTCAGCCATCTAGTTAAGCGCAACGTGCGCTTAACGACTTGGCTAGTTGTACTTCAGCCGTTTGATTGGATGCCGGCGCGGCGTTGAATCACCGGTCTAGGCGTCCAGTTAAGCGGCTGATTTAACCAGACAGCTGCAATATACATATAGACGAGCTTCTGATTTTATAATGTGCATGATGGAATCTCAAGTTAGTATACGACTACCATCTTCGGTCAATCTTGATTAATTTAAATTGCCTCACGTAACATTCTAGGAATGAAGCTTGCTTGCCACCCTTGCATAAAAAAGTTCACCATCAAAGTCTAAAAATATCAAGTCACTGAGGTGTTATCCAAATAAGTATACTTAGCAGAAGCCATTACTCTCGACATAAATTCATCCAGTTAATAAGCCGCCTCGTAATTGGCGCCGTAAATATTGTACGTAAAATAAACAAGTGCCAGTCTATGCTTTCCAGTGTCAAAGACTAATGAGCGAGTCGCGGCGATGGGACAGAAGGCATTAAAAGTCATCCAAAACTGATACGACCCACCTGATGGTAAGCGGTTACCGTAGCCACTAATTGATTTGCCATTGAGCACCCCAAGCTTAATGGATGCTAGCTTTAATTTATCCTATAAATGACTGCGGGACTGCACGCGTCACTAGAAATATCAACACCAAGGATCCTAATGCTTTAAGAGATGGAAAGGTATGTCTCATAGAACTCACACGAGTCACAATATAAGTGGGGTCTTCTAGAGGTCAACACGTAGACATGTGTATCATCACTAGCCTATATATGTGCCACTGCTGGGCACATGCCTTCCTGCATGGGAGAAACACATGAGGGCCTTGGGCCATAACACCACCACGCTGGCCTAATGCGGGTTAGTGGGTTAAAGCGGTTGCAGGAACAACCGGAACCAACGGCTTAACGTGCCTTCCGAAGCACGGAGGAGCTCGAGATAACAAACTTTGATTGACCCATCCCCGGATCGACGATAGCGAAAGTTGCTTTGTTTTTCGTATCGAAACCAGAGCGCTCAAACCAATACGCCACCGAGCTCCTCGACATGTGTATATTAGACTAAGTTTAGTTGTCCCCAATCAGAGACTGATTAGAAAACTCTCGATTTCAGAGACAAGTCGAACGCGTCTTTCCTCCACAGTAGACCGAAGGGTATGCACGCATGATCCGTATATTAGGCGTCTTCAGTACTGTCAACCACATGACAATGTAGTCTGTCAAGAGACAGTATATCATTGATATGCAGCACTCTATTGGCAAATCAAAGATGATAATATTTTATCGATATGCAAATTAAAATACTTAACTAAAACCGCACTATGAAAGGAGCGGAATACAAGGTAGATTCCGTTCTATTCATAGGGAGATAACACAAAGATTTCCATAAGAATTAATAGCAAACTGGGGACGTACCTGGTCTCCAAATTACAGAAGAATACAGCCTATTAACCTTACTTTACAGAAGCATAACTTGTCAACAAGGTGCAACCTTGTTGTAAGAATGAATAGATGCACACGAAGAGTTGGATATGATTATTTTTTTTAATTTTATTGGTAACGGGTTAACTCTTGGCATTTATCTCACTTGACGATAAGTGACAATAAGGCCGAAGATGAATGCGAGCCACACCCGGTACGACAAAGATACGATTTACTAAATATCTTTGTGCGTGATGTTGAGGTGGAGACAGTGAATTGACAGTGATTTAAATTGATAAAAATAAAGAGAAATCGTTATGTTGACAGCATAGTCCATCAGCTCACAATATAAGACTTTCTCAGTGACCTCTAGCGACCATAGTCGCTGCAGGAACACATCACCACAAAGCAGTGTCAAAATCACATCACTACAAAGCAGTGCCCAAATTCGAGTCGTCAATACTTCATGATCATTCACACTCAAGACCCAGTTCTGGCTAATACAGCTGAACGAAGGTCCTTTAGCAAAGCCGCACACAATATATTTTTAGTCTATGACTTGATCCCGCGAAGGCGTCCCGACGAAATATGCCCTCTTTCCCGCCATAATCGTAAACACACGGCGTGACGACGGTTTTGTGCCGACACCATGTTAATAGGGCTATCAGCTTTGAGGAATCCAGATAACTTCACGCAAAAGCTAAACACGTTTTAGGATAACTTAGTGAGACGAAACCATTTTTCTGGTTTCTCAAGATCAACTTTTGGAACCGATGTAAATACCTACAGACTGTAGCACAGGTAACATTGTACAGTTTATTTAAATTTTTCAACTAATGTGTTTTTGTATCAGACATAAATATTTTATGGGATGTTGGACAAAAGAAAGAGCTTAAGTGCCTACTTGAATATTATATGATATTTTTCATTTTGAGACTGAAGTCTTTTCGCTCTTATTAAATAATCTCACTCCTTACTGGTAACCCTATGCATTATAGTTTTGTGGTTTGCTTGTGTTTGTTTTCGGTTTTAGATCTTTTTGATGCTCCCAGTGAACTATTATCGGCCTGTAAGTTGCGTCGTTCGACCATCGGGTGTATCTACAAATTGCTTTCAGGTTCCTCTCAATAAAAAATGAAAATCTTTAAAGAAGATACAAAAAACAGTTTTGTAATAAAACCGTTTTGTATCGGCCATTTTGAGTTCCTCTTGCTTGTCTAAGCTTTATTTAATTATGGTGCATTTGGGGAACAGCACGGAAAAAGACCCAACCTCACCTGATGAGCGATGAGCGGCGAGAAGAGAAAGCAACTAGTACATCGTAAAATTCGCCAGTCTAAAATAAAAGATGCCTCGAGGAAAGAACCCATAGAAAGGAGGGGATACTATGAGCTATGTATGACAAAGAAACAGTAGGAAGAAAATAAATGATTAAGTTTAGCACTTTGTTCAAACACACAGTACAATATAAATGCACTAAAAACAAAATATATTAATAAATTAATAAACTACTTCATATAAGTTAATATACTTTTTTGAAGGAGAAAAAATAAATCGCGTCTGTCCTATAGCAAGTAAGGTAATTTTCACCACAAGGAAAGGAGCATAGGAAAAACAGGATTTTCTGCAATTACCACAGAATCATCAAGCAAAGGGTCCTATTATAAAAGTTAATATTAATAATGTTTATAACGATACACCTACTTTTGAGTGTACATTTAAAACTGTTTGAGTAATAAGCAAACTAAATTTCATAATGCCACACAATGCGGAATGGTCTGAACTCACAGTCATCCTCGATGGATTGATTGATAGGGACAAGACCCATACGTAGTGGATGCCCATGAGTTTGTCCATTTAATAAATGTAAATCATCATCGAAACTGTAGCCATGTGTGCATTAGACGGATTGAGTCCACACTCCTGTTCGTGATTCCATTAACCACGATCAAGGAAGCGACATTACACGTGCCAACTCATAATAAATTAGTTTTCTTTCTACAAACAAAAACACTCGACTCAGTTTGATTGACAGGTGGCGCCTCTGAGCTAACGCGTGACAGACGCGCAGACAAACAGGCAAGATGTTTAACGTTTTAATGTAATGGAGTTTTGATAGTAGACGCTTTGATGTGAAACATGACTGAGTAGTGTTTGATAGCTGTAGAATTTTACAAAGCTTAGTTTATTTGGCAAACCAGTTCTGTTGGCGGTCAGCTAATTTGATACGGACTAATTAATAATGTGTTTGTGTTTGATTTTGAACTGATGTGTTAAAAATCTGACTCTCCAAAAGAGAGTAGATGAAGTGAGAAACATTTTATTGACCATTTTATTAATTTATATGAAAATTGGACCTACTTATGCCAAAATGTTCCATGCTACAGGCAGGATACTCATTAATTTCAAATCAAATCAAATAATTTATTGCGTCCATGAATGTAAATAATAGATGTTCACAAATAATACCAGTACAACATGTTACATAGCATTATCAAGATGAAAGTGTAAGGGAATATGTAATGATTAGAAATTATACCTATTCATACTAAGTATAATATCTTAATTTTATTGTACATAATATTCAATTATATTTTCATTTTCCTATTCATTAAATGTTTATTACTGATTTATTACTGATATATTTTATTTATATTTATCGTTGAAATATTCCGTTAAAATATAATATGATTTTTTTATTAACATTTCTTTTAATTTTTTAAGGAAAGATTTTATTTTAGGTTCCATTCCGATTTCAATTGGTAGTTTATTATATATTTTTATTGTACTGAAATAGGGACTTGAGTTAAACATCGACATATGGCTAGTGGTATGGCTTTGGTAGTTTGTATTTATTTTTATTGTTAAATCTAGGTGAATAATGCATCCCTTTCCATTGCGCGTTATCAAAAATATTTGGATTATTTTTAAGAAATTTACATACTTCGAGAATGTACATAGAAGTCAGGGTAAGAATCTGTAATTTTATAAAGTGGGGCTTGCATGAGTCCACGCTGCTGATATTTGTAATAATTATTATACATTTTTTCTGGAGTAAAAAGAGGTCGGCTACATCTGTACTATTCCCCCAAAGAATAATTCCATAGTTGAGCCAGGAGTATATGCGTAGTATGCAGCAATAGCAGTGTTTTTATCTGTAAGTACTTAGTTTTAGTACTGTTACTAATCTGTGGTTTTAGTTCGTAAAGTGCGTAACAGAAGCGCGAAAGCATTGCTTTTACCTTCTCTACATGACTTTTCCAATGTATGTTGCTATCAATATTTACAAGAGCTTACCTTTTGTAAAGAAGTCTTTACATAGAACTTCAAAGTTTCAAGTAGCTTGTATTCTTTTTGCATAATGTTTTTTTTTAATATCTTAGTTGTGGGTACGAAAACGAGTCTTTGTTACATGAAAATAGGGTCCATTTTATGTAATTTGGCATTGATATCTCAAAATTGATGACATTGTGGGTTGGATCATTTTGGCATAACATGGTCCAATTATACTGACTAAAACTAAAACTATAATATGTCTATATCGGATATCTTTGTCTAGCACGCAACTTTAAGTGGTTGTTAGTGGGATATCTATAAAATTATTTCAGTTTTGTAAATTGTGACTGTTAACTAAGTAGTATTAATCTCAATTCAAATCATTTAAAAATGCATATTCCATATTATTTTTCAATGTGGTGGAGTTAATGGTAAAATTCAAAAAACCGACGTTAACAAATTCTACGTAACTGTTAGCTTTGTTGAGTGTACCTTCGATTACAGTAAAGCAAACGACTGAAGCCAATCAATAGCATGAATAATTATTAACGAGACAGTTACTTTCTCACGCTACACAAACAACAATTTGACAGTTCCAAGGCCTTTACTTAAATATTTATGATGAATTTTTCTTTGTTGTTACAAGGTAAATAGAGTTGAATTTGGAAAGCTTATATTTTGAACTAGTGGTTGCTATTAGGTATTAGCAAAAGTTTGATAAATAGACACGGATTATCTGTAATCAGTATGTTATCTAGTGATGACTTACGAAATTGAGACGTGGCCGATTAAAATAAGAAGGCCCAATGTCACCCAAAGGGCAGTGAAGAGGGAAATATTGATGAAAATTCAACACCTTAATTAGACAACCGTGTGTCACGAACAAAAATTTTTACAATACAACTTACGATTGAGATTGTATTCATATACAGATCATCATTAACATACACTACTATGCACCATGCCCACAAACCCACAACAACATATCCAAATAATCATTTCACTATTTCGCTATGTCGAGCAAGGAGAAAAACACAACTTAAATTAAATAATATCTCTGCGTGATCGAGTCAGCAATGATGAAACGCAAAAGAACTAAGCCTCAAGTGTCAATGGGTAGGCAAAATTGCAAGGAGGACTGACGGTCGTTGCCAGGTCCTCGAGTGGAGGCCGCGTACCGGGAGACCAGGTAGACCGACGACCTGGTGTGGGTCGGGAGAAGCTGATGGATGCGGGTAGTGCAGGAAAGATCGGTTTGGAGATCCTTGGAGGGCCATATGCCGCCTGAATGATATTGAGTATATGAATGACAACTTAAAATATGTCGCAATGTAACTATATTCCTCATTGGAATTGTTTAAGGGGCAGGAATTACACGACAAGCATTCTTCAATATAAAGAATGAATGAAGTAAAGGAATTAAAAACCGGCCAAGTTCGAGTCGCACTCGCGCACGAAGGACTCCGTACCAAACAAGCGTCTACCCGTTGCCGTTATCAATATCGAGCAAAAACAAGCACAAAAATCACGTTTGTCGTATGGGAGCCCCTTTAAATTATTTTATTCTGTTGATTAGTATTTTTTGTTATAGCGGCAACAGAAAAACATCATCTGTGAAAATTTCAACTGTCTAACTATCACGGTTCATGAGATAGTGACAGACGGACGGATAGCGGAGTCTTAGTAATAGGGTCCCGTTACCCTTTGGGCACGGAACCCTAAAAATTATGATAAAGCTCGATTGTTAAATCAGAATAAACTGGATGTTATCATCATCATCTACCTCACCACCACCACCTTATCCACCAGCCTTTATACTACCCACTGCTGGGCACAAGCCTTCGTACATGGAGGTAACACATGGACACACCAGACTCTGATGTAATCGACATCTTTTCCTACTTTAATTTATCGTTTCCGAAATCAACACAAATAAAATTCCCTGACGCCGATACATAAAATACACATAAATCGTATTATTATTATGCTTTCTTTTGATCCGGCATAAACAAATTAACTAACTTAGATAACTGGTCTTGTTTTTATCAAACACAACCTCTCATTGGCGATAAATTCGATTTAATAACGGCTATAAAACTAAGATTTTACGACTGGTGAATTGTTGCTTCGCGAGATTTGGCTTAAAACAACATTTTCATTCAGTAAGCTGACGGCTGTTATTCATATATCTCGATTTAAGTTCAGTTTACTAACATCGGCTAGTCGTATATCAGCGGTCTATTTCCATACCATCTGAACCGACAAATTTTTCTATAGAGAATGAGACAAAGATAAAGCAACATTATTAACAGATGTGCAACAGAATGCTTAAACACTTTTAATTTATCTATTTTAAAAAAATAACAGTGGCAAACAAGCATACGGTACTCCTTATTGCAAACGAGTACCGTAGCCCATTACATAGCTCTTATCACACCAAATGAACAAAAATACTCACGTATCAGTGGCCTTACCACCACCTTTATAAAAGCGATTCATTCCCCGCTCGGTTCAGTATTGTCTCCTAAACTGCATCGCTGTCATAGTCGTAAATAGCGTCGTAGTACGAATTAACGATTCTACTTAGTTTAGGTCCAAAACTGGATCGCGATTAAAGATGGTGGTACGGGTGCAGACCTTGAACTAGGGCTTTTGTACAGACGACAGCACGTAAAGTGTAAAAGCCACCTCTATTACGAAGGTAGTAAGGGCGGTCTGTGTTGTCATTTGTATGATTTTCATTCCCGGTGTGTTTTATACGACAAGCAATCGTACGACCTGGTGGTAAGCTGTTTCTAGTCTGTAAGATGTTCGTAGCACCTTGGGCACTACTCTCGCGCTGCCTACCCTGTGAAAGTCAAGAGAATGCGTTATGTTGAGAGCTAAGATGAGTCTCACTCACAAAATAGCAAAACAACGATACAAAATAGTGCGATATTTTTTAAGGTGGAGGTGTGTGTATTCCCTCATAAGTTACCAGTGTCCCCTACATTGGAACAACACATGAGGAGCTTGGGCCATAACACCAACACGCTGGCCCAATACAGTTTTTTGAGTTGAAATAATAATATTTACAACCAGGACCAATGGCTTGACAAGCGCGTTGAAGCTCGAGATTACAATTTTTCGATAGACCCATCCGAATCCAACCATGGCATAAGTTGATTTATTTCTATTATCGACACCAATGCATCAAACCACGCCTGAGAGCTCCTGGTGTATTTCCTACCCCACGTAAAAGGATTGGTTATGTAATCATTTCTACAAGACGTACTACCGATAGACTCCTCCGTAAGTGCAGTTTCTCTTCCGCCCTTCCACTTAATCTATGCCAAAAACATCTCAAGTAGCCGTATAATCTGGCGGCACTGCGCAATAAATCGTTATATTATCGAGATCGCGGCGCGAACATAAAACACGTATAAATGTTAGTGGTAGCGGGTTATCGACACGATCGCGAGATATTTACGCGCTTAGCCGCCTGTCGATTACTATCGACACTCGTTCGTTGCTTGTCGACTCTAGTTTTGTGGTGGGGGTACACTGAACGCAAATTACGTACACTACTCAATTCCTTAATACCTGATACTTTAATCAGTGCGCTCAAACCTATTCGCCACCGAACTCCTCAAGTTTTAAGTACTGAAAGCTCTTTTTAACAGAGAATTGTAGTATAGATTACTACCGAACGATCTCAAAATGGATACAGGGGCCTTACCACCATCTTTATAAAAGCGATTCATATTCCGCTCGGTTCAATATTGGTTCCTAAACTGCATCGCTGTCATAGTCGTAAATAGCGTCGTAGTACGAATTAACGATTCTACTCAGTTTAGGACCTAAACTGGATCGCGATAAAAGATGGTGGTACGGGTGCAGACATTAATTTATTAATAAATATTATGTGATGTCTCAATTATATTAAAGAAGAACTCAAATGCGTCGCTTGATGAGAAAAAATAATTTAATTTATCAAACTGCCATCAACATCCACTAGCCAGGGCATTTTTTAATTTGAATTAACAGTGTTTATTGTATACGCACCTGTCTTCATAAATTTTAACATCAATTTGTATGAAAAAAGAGAATATTTTTTTTAGAAAAAAAAACAACAATATTTTTCAGTCATAAAAATTATTTCAACACACAAAATACAAAATGTTAGATAGATATAATAACAAAATTTATAAAGTAACACAAAAATAATTTACGTCAATTATAGAAGATTTGTTAGCTCATGCCAGTAAGCTACGATAGTGATAAGACGTAAATCAAAACGGCTGACCACCGCTCGCTCGCTCTAATTATTATGTGCACTACGTTTTAAAATCGGTATATAGTTCCACAAGTAATATTTTTTAGTATTGTACTTTTTCGATAGCCTGGAAGAAGATAAATTACGGAGGTATTCATCATCAACATCATTTTAGCCGAAAGACGCCGACAGCTGGGCTGATTCGATCTCACCAGATCATTGGTCCACCCTCACCAGATCATTGGTCCACCGTATGGAGAGCCTACTAAAGCTTCAGGTCTAAGTAGGTAGTATGCTGCACAAAATGCGACTCTACATAATACAACTTTATCGAGCATGTGGTGAATGCCATGAATCAATGACACATCTTTTGTACCATCCTTGTGATGCCCCGGATATATCCAGAATGAACCTTCTAAAAGTGGCATATTCAAAGCCAGAAGACTACAGGCTCTTTCTGCCCAAAGATGTAGTATCTTATCTTATCTAACAACATGTATGCAATAATTGTTTGAATTGAATTGAATATCTTATCTTAACTATGCCACGATGCACTTCGACCCTTCGAGATCTTTTGTGCCACCCCTACCTTCACTCCTCCCACGTCCTGAATATAGCTGTCATAAGCTTCACTATATCTTTGGGACTATATTCTGGACATGAGAAGAGTAAAAGCACCCCTGATTTTACACTATGAGAAAAACTCCTAGTGTGTCCCCATCTTCACGCCCTGGGGTGTCGAATTACAGGCATCTATTAGTTTAAGAGTTTCTGTGAGAATTAACACCGATACCATCAAGTAATGTATCGACAGATAGTGGTCTAGTCTGTCTGTTCGGTAGCGTTTGTTTATGACTACACATTGAATCACATTATAATATGTAAAACTGTTTAGAAACATGGTGTAATAGAGTTAAGATTTAATATAATTTGACGTCACCTAACGAATAATCAGATACTTTCTTTATTATGGAAACGAAAAGTATGCTAAAAGAAGATTCTGAATATTGACTTTCTGCGATATGATGGTTCTGCCTCTTAATATTATGGATATCAAATTTATGCATAAAGATGATTCTGAATATAAACTTTTTTCGATATGATAGTTCTGCCTCTTAATTATTATGGATATTAAATATATACCTAAAGATGATTCTAACTTATAAAACTATGGGTTTTGAATGTATGATTAATGAGTGTGTGCCAAATGATTTTCTGCCGAAAGAAAATTATGCTTTTCGCTGTTATGCATAATAAAATTATGACATCAAAAGTTCTGCGATAAAAGGTAGACCCTTTTCCAAGTTCTCGGTTGGGTAGCTCAGATTTAATATTTCAGCTATTAAAATTATTTCATCTATGAAATAATCAATCATTATTTTTATCAAGCACTTCCTAATGGTTACAAATATTATGTATCTCAATATACTGTAAAATATTATAATACTGATAATATTATTACTCGTTACATGAAGATTGACAATGACATGTAATCTTAGATATCATAGATAAAATCCACTACATCAATGGACTACGAATAGGAATTCTTTGTAACGAGTGCTTGAACCATGTTCCTGCAAATAAATCTCGTCATTATTGTCAGTGGGTAGAAGTAAATGAACTATAAGTAATTGTAGGAGATCAGATTGTTAGAATATATTATACTTATCTGATCAAGTTTAATGTTTAAAGTATGTTTAGTATTCAGTTACAATTTTCGAGCGTCTTTAATACAATCTTAAGAAATCATCACGGATATACAGATTTTATATATAACAACAAGGTAACTACATAACTAAGCACATTTCAATGCCTCAACCGTCACCGTTTTATACAAAATTGCTCAAGAGAATATTCTAAATAAATTTATAGCGGAAAATGTTAACAAAAACCCATTCATTAAAATGAAAACCTCTGACAGTAACGTATTACACAAATTACAAGCCAATCGTCTTGAAATTAAATAGAACACAACTACAAGAACAATTATTATTGGGCCTCTTTTATGAGCAAAACATTGGCTGCAGTTAACTTACAAAATTATCTTTAATAGTAATTGAAAGAGAAACCGCTGAATTTTAAACTCTACTACTATGTAATAGAATTGTAGAAGTTTGAAGTTAACAGCAAAACTAAATGGGTTTCGTGTGTAACGTAACAAGGTAAAATATGCTGCTGAAAATCTAACACCTTTGAAATTTGACTTCTAAGCTAATAACAATACAGCCGAGTCCAAAAGAGTTAGCAATGAAAGTAATGTGGTTTGAAAAACTAAAAGGGAGCAAGCACAGTCATATAAAACACTGGATATGAGGACATAAAAATTCTCAGAGCGCCGACAGCGGCTGTCCGTCGTAACATTTGTCAACTGTCACACAGCTACGTAGCGCACACAATTTAAATGATAATTATAACGTGGTTGCGGTGACATTCTGATAGATATGGGGGCAGTTTTTACATGGCTGACTTGTTTTTGAAGTCGCTGAAGTGAAATGTTCCAAGGAGAGACATCACAGCAAGAAATGTACCGAGAGATTCGTGGTAGGCAGTTATATTGATATCATTCTTCGTCGCTAAAGCTAAGAGTGGAACTCTAGACCTAAAAACGCATAGAATTGGTTTTATTTTTGAATTTTCAGCTGTATTCTAAGAAGGAGGAGATTGCTCCTTTTTTGTAGCCTCACGGACTTTTATAAATTGTTAAAACCAATGCGCTTTTCAATATTACGTAAAATTAACAGGAGTACTTCCAATCTGGCAGCTTGTTATTAAATTTGAAGTGTCCATATAACAGACAAAATAGCGGTCTACTATATATAATAAGGGATGAATAGTTAAAACAATTAAGTAAAAGATTCTCAAAGTTGTTTCACAATTAAATTCTTTATTTTACACAAACCTTTGCTTTTAATTTTAATGGTGTGTAATGTATTTAAAGCTCTTATTTGTTATTGAGTTGTAGATAAGATATTTTTTGACATAAATTTTAATATTACTGTATAAAAATGTTATAGTAGGATCAAATATTTTTGTTTATTCCTTTTCTTTAAATATATTTATTACAGAATCAGCTTCTGTAGAACCGAGTTCTTCAGCAAGGTGTGATGCCATCTATAGAATGTCAGTCCAAAGAATTTCGAATCTTAGCATCGAGCGGATGAAACTGTCGATGATTATCTTATCATACAAGAAGAAATCTTACTCTGTAAATATTAGGGTTTATCTCAAACTATACATCTTATAGGGAAGAGGTGAATTGTGCCCTAAAAATAACATTTAAAAGATATTACTTTATATCCTAACGCACGTGAAATAAAACTAAATACTTGAAAGTAATATTAGGCTTGATTCTTGATTACGCTCTGTATCTGAAGGCAAAGGTATGTCTATATCTGTCTCTCTCTCTCTTTTTAATAAAGATACAAAAAGGACACATGTGAAATTATTTTGACAATCTGTGAAGTGAAATACTAATAATTAGTTTTCATTTCATTCCATTTATTCCACGTAATGCATGTATTGAAAGCATCTGTTTGAATGATATCTTTAAAGAACTTTGTAAATTCAACCATTTTATAAGTTTTTTTACTTTTTTTATTATTATTCTTTTATTTTTTTATACTACTAGATGACAAACAAGCTGACGGCCCACCTGATGGTAAGCGGTTACCGCCGCCTATAGACACCTGCAATAACAAGGAAAAATCACTTACTTTCTTTCTTGAATATAACTCAACGTGTGTGAAATTTTCATGATTTATATAATTGGGTTCATGTCATGACCATCCATCACTCCACGATCAATTATACTTACTGCAGTGCGATTCACTAACAGAAATATTCGACATCGAGCTTGACGACTGATATAAGACGACGAGCCGCCATTCATTTTGACATCTGAGCACAGCGCTGCGCGTAAGCGTATTCACTTATCTCTACGTTGATCTCTTGGCTGTGTATGTTTGTCTCTGTTTTAGAAGTTCGACATGAAGTACAGTCGACTGAATGTCAAGCGTAATAGTTTGACCTTGAGACCGCCCTTACCCTATTAATAATAGAGGCGGCATTCCTAATGTAACTGTTACACTTGGTGTGCTGCTGAATGGATATTGTACAATTAATATTTTTAGATTTAGTTTTTCTAGTGTTTAAAATGTATCTTCTTTTAATGTTTGATTGACTTAAAAAGATCGTCTCGTTTCGGATGTTGAAATAGAACATTTCGACATTGTAGGGTGGACGTTAGCTCATAACGCAAATACAGATAGACTAGAAGAATTACACAGGTTTATACCAAGTCCTGGGTACCTCAGATGGTTAGAACAGTCGCCCGGATTGCGAAAGGTCGCGGGTTCGATACCCGCCTCAGAACGTGAATTTTTTCTAGTTTGATATATATTTTTAATTGACTTAAAAAGATATAAAAATAAACAACCTTCTTGTTTCCGGCCCAAGCCGTGCTCGCCACAAACGCCAAAAGGTAAGACATTGCTGCCATGACCACGAATCCAAGGCTGATGACTAGAGAATAGCATAGCAGATCCTTCAATTAAAATTCTGTTATCAAATTTTTAGCAATGTTCTTGAATATAATTAAAAAAAAATTCAAATAATATTCAATAAGCACGTTCTGTTTTCGATCTTAATCGCATTACTCAGTGATCGCTGCAACGCTCCGCAAATTTCGCGACTGGGTCTGACATACCTATCTGTAATTGGTATTGGCTGAACGCCGGAGACATATCAATTAAAATAGCGGCAGCCCGGTATCGGCTCAGACACGCCAGGCACTCGGTATTACCGGTGAGGTGCCATACACCCGGCATATTAATATGGAGAAGGTAAATTAAAAGAATGAAATAACAACAGCTTGAAAAGATAGACTTGGGGTTTTATCAGCAAATACCACACACAGGGTATTTAAGAATTACTGAATAGCAATTGACAAAACGTTGCGTTTCTCTTCCAATAAAAAGGGAGACTGTTCCATGCTCCTAGCGTGGAACGGTCTCCCTTTTTAACGGACTTCAAAAAAAGGAGGAGGTTATCAATTCGACTGTATTTTTTTTATTATTACCTCAGAACTTTCGACTGGGTAAACCGATATTGATGATTCTTTTTTGTTTCAATGCGGAATAGTTGCCATTTGGCCCGATAATTTTTTTTTGAAAATCGATGGGTTAGTTTGGTTTTTAAAGACAAAATTATATTTTTATTTGACCTAGACCTCCAGAGGTATCTATAACGCCGCTTGACAGATCAAGAAGATTGTTTTGTTTTAGTTTATGACGGCACCTACCATGAAAAATGAATTGGAAACTTCGTAAAGGAACGAAATCTAATTGAGATGAATGTAAATAAAAAATGAAAATATCTTTATTCAATTAGGCCCCCCAAGAAGCACTTTCGAATCGTCAACAAAAAAACCCTTATGTCTATCACATAAAAATTAAAATTAAATATTAAATTAAATAATTGTTTATTTTTAAAATAATATTAACTAACTAACAATTTCATAATGTTTGTCTCTGTCTTATCTGGATCTGCGTAAGCTAAGAATGTTATAATGTCTCTTTATCGGTCTGTCTGTCGGTCCGTCTGTCCGTCAGTCAGTCAGTCTGTCTGTCTGTCAGTCAGTCAGTCTGTCTGGCTGTCTGTCAGTCTGTCTGAATTTACACCGGTTCCAAAAGTTGAACTACCGAGAAGATTCCGACAATAAACTCGTGTAGTCACTTATTGGGAGTAGAGTAAAACCACGTTCGTGTTCACATTTGTAATAAGACTGACTTCAAAACAATAGAAAGTAGAAAAACATAGGAAAATACAAATTCATAAAGAAAATATATAAAACACTGTGTGCTAACCAGCCAGTCCACAACAGGCCGCCCCCCTGTGTAACGGACAATTTAGGTTAGGACTGGCTCACTAAAGGCACCAGCATCTTCGCAGGACGTTTTAATATTCCGCCTCTGGTCACGACTTCCACCACTCTGACAATACCATCTTTCCCTGGCCAAACTTTTCCAATTTTACCCATAGGCCATGAGGATCGGGGTAGCGACCCATCCACTACTATCACCACATCTCCACACGATGGCTGACTGCTGGTGTTGGTGGTCGGCCTTGGACGAAGCACTGGCAGGTACTCCCTAATCCATCTCTGCCAGAAATGGTCGGCGAGGCGAAGCCCCTTTTTCCATTCTCGTCGACTAACCAGGTCTGAATCTTCTACAGGGTGAAGCAGAGGGCCATTGGACGATGTCCCGAGGATGAAATGGAATGGCGTAAGTGCGGCTTCCGTATCCAGGTCCACTGGTACATGGGTAAGAGGCCGGCTATTTACCACCGCCTCTGCTTCAAGCAGTAGCGTATGTAGAGTCTCCTCCTTCGGAGACCTCGACTTCAGTGTCGCTGATAGGGCCGTCTTAATGCTTCGAACGAGTCGTTCCCAGCAACCACCCATGAAGGGAGCCGCCGGAGGAATAAAGACCCAGGAAATCTTGTTTGATGCCGTGAAGTCGAAAATCTCTGGTAGCATCCTCGATGCCCCGACGAACGCTGTCCCATTATCAGAGTAGATCTTCTCCGGGCAACCTCGCCTCGCGATGAAGCGACGTAACGCCATAATGGCAGAATCTGTTGTTAAGGAGTTGACGATCTCCAGGTGAACAGCGCGGACAACCAAACATGTAAATAGGGCCACATATCTTTTCTCCACCCTGCGTCCTATGGTCACAGTTATAGGGCCGAAATAGTCCAAGCCAACTCTTGAAAACGGTCGAGAAGGGGTTATTCTATCCTCGGGCAAATCTCCCACTGGGGGTGAGTATGGCAAAATCTTCCTCCGACGACACAAAAGGCAATTCTTGGATACAGTCTTCACAGCTGGACGCAATCGAAGGATGTAATAGCGCTGCCGCAACTCATTAACGACTGCCTCATTGTAACCGTGCATGAATTTGCAGTGATAGTGATGAATGAGCAGCTCAACTATGTGATGTTTGCCATCTAGGACAATTGGATTCACCTCATCATTCAGTGGTGGAAGGTTTTTGGCCGCCACGGTGCGGCTCGAAATTCTCAAAACCTTGTCCGGCTCTATAATGAGAGAAATTCGTGCCAGTCGACTTCTTTTATGGACAGGCTCAGATCGTAGAGTACATAAAATCTCACTCTTAAACGAATCTAGCTGAGAAGTAACCAATAGCTGTAACTCAGCTGATGATAAATCTTCTGCTGTGAGGCCTTGAAGGCGTCTCAACCGCTCTGATATAGAGTCAGTATTCTGTCTTTGTCTGGCAGTAAAAGGGCGTAAAATTAATTTAGATCGAATTTTGAATAATAGTGACCGAAAAATTTCATAACACTTACGAAAACGAGCCGTCGCGCGAACTAAACGAGTCCAGTCACTAAAACGCAAGTGGTCCGCAACCACCGGTGAAGGTGGCTCAGGCGGAGAGGTCGAAGTTAAACCGATCGTTTCTGGATGAGTTTTTTGGACTTTGAGCTCATCAAGCAACGAAGGTAATTTCTTAGTTGGTTCAGCTGGCCAGTCCTTCTTCGGAGAAATCAGGAAAGATGGGCCAGCGTACCATCTATTGTAGTTATGTAAATTAGCGTCCGGCCGCGTAGCGTCATCTGCGACATTTTCGGCGGAAGGGACGTATCTCCACGATGAAATGTCAGTGTTTTCCAAAATTTCCCCGACCCGATGTGCCACAAACGACTTAAATGTGCGCGCGTCGCTACGCAGCCAGCACAAAACGGTAAGACTGTCTGACCAGAAATAAGAGTCTAGTGGTTTTAATCTATGCGCTTCGAGGATATAAGAGGCAAAGCGGGAGGCGATAAGGGCCGCTTGAAGCTCCAGCCTGGGAATGGAGGAAGGTTTTAATGGGGCCAGGCGAGCCTTACCGCCTATAAGAGCTAACTTTACATCACCAGTCGGAAATTCAAAACGCCAGTACGCTACGCACGCGTAGGCATGCTCGCTGGCGTCCGCAAAAACATGTAGCTGGCATTTCGTAAAATTATTGGCGGCGGTATAACAACGCGGGATACTTAATGCGCAGAATTTCTTTAAGTCTTTAAACCATTCCACCCATTTCGTGACATAGTCCGATGGTAGCTGTTGGTCCCAGTCTAAACCGAGCCTCCACGTCTGTTGAAAGTATATACGACCTTTTATAACTATAGGAGTAAGAAACCCAAGCGGATCGTAAACACGCATAAGTTGTGAAAGAACAGATCGCTTTGTTAATTTCTCTGGTAACTTATCCGGGACGTTTTTAAGGAAACTAAAGGAATCCGACCGAATGTTCCACGAAATTCCCAGTACCCGAACGCTATTGACCGATGGGCCTAAGCTAACATCAGTAGTGGTAGAAGCGACTAGCTCGGGAGCAACTGCTGATAGAGCTTCATTACAATTAGATACCCATCCTCGCATCTCGAAACCAGCGGCCTGGTGAACTTTCACAATGTCCGCAGCAAGCTTCGAGGCCTCAGATACAGTATGAACACTACCGAGATAGTCATCCATGTAATGGTCTTTGACAATTGAATCAGCTGCCTCGGGAAACAATTCACGATGCTCTTCAGCATTCCTATTTTTAATATAAATGGCAGTGCATGGACTCGAAGTAGCGCCAAAAATCATCGAGGTCATACGGTACTCCCTTATCGTTTCAGACGAGCTGTCGCGCCAAAGAAATCGCTGCGCGTCCTGATCCTGACGCCTAATCTTTACCTGTGGGAACATTTCCCGTATGTCCCCAGATAAAGCAATTAAGCCTTCCCTGAAACGCATAAGAATAGCCAAAAGAGGTTGGAGTAGATCGGGCCCGGATATAAGTAAACTATTTAAACTAACCCCGCTTACAGTAGCTGCCGCGTCATGCACCACACGAAGTTTGCGCTTAGTAGGGTGAATAACTCCGAAATGAGGGAGATACCAACAAACTCCGGTTACTTCGGAAGGGTTGGTACACAACTCAGCGTAGCCTTTGTTCAAAGTAGCATGTATGTTATCTCGATACGACTTTGCATAGGCGGCGTCCTTTTGAAATTTCTTTTCAAGGTTAATAAATCGCGATAAGGCAAGATTATAACTACTGGGTACGGTTTGTACATCCGGCATCCAGAGCAAACCAGTTTCGTACCTTCCGGATGGTAAGCGACGAGAAGTATTTTCTAATATGCTTAAAGCACGTTCCTCACTCGCGGTACGATAATCTTTTTTGATAATACCTATGGAATCGAGCTTATAATTGTCTTTGATAAGTCGCTCGAGCGATGCCTCAGAAGATGTGTTAGAAAGTGCAGCGTGATTGACAAAGTGTACGGGACTGGTTTTACTAGAAGTAAATCCATACAATACCCAGCCTAAAGCAGTCTCTATAGCTACAGGTTGATTTGTTGTGCCTTTCCTAGTAGAGTAAGCGACAGAAAGATTCCAGTTATCAACGCCGATCAAAATTGTAGGCTGAACGTCATCATAGCAAAGAATATCTACTAGGTCCGATAAGTAATCAAACTGCAGTATATCCGAAGCTCTAAGAGACTGTCTGCTAATCCCTAAATTAGAAACACATCGAGCGTTCCTTACTCTATGGCATTTCGTAGAGTGTAGACCACGAATATTAAAATCTACGAGACTTGTCGCACATGTTTTCGACAATCCGCCAATGCAATTCACCGTAAGTGTAGACTGTGGGCCTTCGGCTCCAATTGCTTCTACAATACTGGAGTCTACGAGGGTGGCGGTGCTTCCATCATCCAAGAGAGCATAGGTATTTACCTCACCCTTTGGTCCCGACACTGTCACGGCAACCACCTTCAATAAAGGACGAGATAAACTTTGACTAAAACTGCTATGTGCTATTAAAACCTCCTTCCCCTGGCCGGATGATGATGATAACGCTGGCACAGAACCCTCGACATGAGACGCAACTTCGGGGGTTTGCTTGTTGGAATGAAGTAGAGAGTGGTGTTTGAGAGTACAGCTAGCTACAGTGCATGACGTTTTACAACGCCTGTACAAGTCCAAATCCCTCAAAAATGATAATATTGATGAATATGTAGGTAAATTATTACAAAATCAAGGAAGCTTATAGATGAACATTTCCACTAGTGGCACCTGTTCACAAGTATGACGCATGTGCCAGCCATCGCTCCGCTCAACCATATTATAGGGAACGGAAATGAAATATAAAACATAAAGCTACCACGAATCTTGTATCGATTTGAACTTTATATTTGGATCATCATCATAGGCTAGTACCTATATACGTCCCACTGCTAAGCACAGATCTTCCTACATGGGAGAAACACATGAGGAGTTTTCACCATAACATTACCACGCTGACCTATTGCGGGTTAAAGCGGTTGCAGTAACATTCCAATGTTAATCATAACAAATACTTAGATCATAAGAAATTTTTGATTGACCTATCCCGGGATCGACCATGGCGAAAGGTGCTTTGTTTTCGTAATCGAAACCAGAGCGCTCCATCTACTACGCCACCGAGCTCCTCATGCTTGGATGATTAGAGAAAATTCGTGAAGTAAAGTAAAGAATAGCCTCTATTCTTTACTTTACATCACGAATATTCCGGGTGTATGGCGGAGGTTTCAGTTGGTGTTAGTCCCGCACTTCCATATATTTTTCTGCCAACTAAAGGACAGCGCCTTGCGTTTCTCTCCCTTTAAAAAAAATAAGCTCAACAGGGTAATAACCCTTTTATCTGAATGGGGATCTCACAACCTCGTTGAGTTAAATGCTAAGAAAAAACAGGTGTGCGCGTTGCCAGCCAGAATGTCACCGCTCCTGGATTTCGCATTTGCAGTGTTTATCCGATGCGCTTAGATCCATGGGAAATATGGAACTTTGTTCTCAAACTCCAAATGACTACGTAGCACCATCTCTTCAATGTGCGCTCAGAAGGCCACGGTCTTTTTTGTGTCATTAAATATGTCAGATCCATCCTTCTTCATACATCCAAGTTCTCGCCCACCGGTCCACAATCCAGTAGCACCTCTTAAGGCTTTTGCATTTATACATATTCCAGCTATTAGACCTTTAATAGATAACGGCTTGTTATGTTCAAATGATAATTTCTTAGTTCCTTTGCTTGCACTCACCCCATCTTGGGTAAGTAGCCATAAACTTAAATGCGCATATTAAGACCGTTGACGCAGAGTAAATACACTCACGGACAGAATATGGCAGAGAATCGAAAATATGACTATTAATATTCGTACTTATTGAATATACTGGACACTTACCAGATTTGTATTTAAAAAATAATCGTTCGAAGTTACCTTTGTCCCGTGTTTCATTTGTTTTTCTTAGTCACGTGGCTACGGTTGTGTTGTGGCTGTGGGTTGATTTTATAAAGGAAAATATTTATACCCAAAGGAAGTTAATACCAAAGAGTACATTTTTGTGGTTGATACCTTACAAAGCTCATCAGGGATAATGTAGAATTCTAAATGTGAATGAATTTTTCTAAACGGTCCAGTAGTTTCGGAGCCTATGCAATGCAAACAAACGCCGAAACAAACACACAATCAAATCTTTCCTCTTTTAATGTTTACTCTGTTACTAGGTATACTTATAAAAAAAATGTATTTACTTCAGGCAAGTTCAAGACCATTAGTTTATGCTTTATCATAATATAAATGGGAAATGTTACACAGACGAAACGTTATTCGTCTAAAAGTTGTCTGGCCTAGTGAAGGATTTGACAAATAATAAGTGCCCTGAGGAGCCCGGAGGAGCTCGGTGGCGTAGTGGTTTGAGCGCTCTGGTTTTGATCACGAAAACAAAGCAACTTTCGCCATGGTTGGTCCCTGGATGGGTCAATCAATTTTATGATCTTGAGCTCCTCCGTGCTTCGGAAGGCACGTTAAGCCGTTGGTCCCGGTTGTTACTGCAACCGCTTTAACCCACCAACCCGCATTGGGCCAGCGTGGTGGTGCTATGGCCCAAACTCCTCAAGTCTTTATGCCATGTAGGAAGGCCTGTGCCCAGCAGTGGGACGTATATAGGCTGGTGATGATGATGATGATGAAGTGCCCTGAACGTGTTGTGTCATTATAATAATCGGCTTAACAATAATTCTACCAAATGAAATGTTGTCATACAAAAATTTGACAATCGTTAGTTGTCAAAGAGAAAATTCTGCGAAACGTTAGTTGGCAAGTGATAATCGGCCAAACAATTTTATGCGAAAAATCCCTCTTTTAATATTAGTATAAATAAGTTACCATTTAGTATGTAAGTCAGCATAATGAAAGCTTCAGAAGAATTTTGTTTCGACTATACGCAATATTTAAAACTGTATTTAGACGACCCCACAGTTCACTCCGTCGCAGTATTTCAAAGTCGCACATCAAAAAGGTCATAAACGCCACGCACACCACCCCCCTAACGTAAATCAGCTACAGTAAATTCAATTTTATTCGACAATTAAACCGGCGGGCTTTCTAGATGCCCGTAAATACGCGTAAATACACATAAATAGTCGTAAATGCGTATTATCGTTAAAATGTCAGCCCCGCAGTAAATCTAACGGAATGGCACTGAGACTGCCGCACTTGGCAAAGACTAGGCTCTCTTTGTTCAAGAAAACACTGCAGACTAGATTTTGTTGTGATGAGAAATAAGCATCTTGAGTTCTGGTGTGACAATTTGGGTGCTCAGGATTCAATCTTGAAATAAGCAAAACTCTCTGTTGGGCGAATGGGTAATTGAAACTAGTAAAGGAATACAAACCTTCAAACTCCTGAATGCTTCTTAATGACAAAATTGGCAAGTCCTAGATACATTCGAATAGAGGAAATCCGTGTGATTGTCACTTTTCATCATAATGCGCCAAAATAAGATGAAATTTTAGTTTAAACTTAAATTATAGTTATGGTGACCACGAAGATTCTGGTGTATTGGATGCGTGTACAGGATTTACGTTAAACGCATTTAGGTAATTTTTGATAGCATAGCGTTCTAGGATAAGAGGGTATTTTCATCTGCAGTGGACTCCATTCGCTTTATGCCGTGGTGAAGTAGAATTATAATAGAATATTCACAATATTAGCTTAATATGTTAAATCCTCTGTGTTTTAAATCTGAGGAGCTCGGTGGCATAGTGGTTTCAACGCTCTGGTTTGGATTATGGAAACATAAAAACTTTCGGCATGGTCGATCCCGGGATGGGTCAATCAAAATTTATTAACTCGATCTACTGCGTACTTCGGTTCGGAAGGCACGTGAAGCCGTTGTTCCCGGTTGTTTCTGCAACCGCTTCAACCCACCAACCCGCATTGGGCCAGCGTGGTGGTGTTATGGCACAAACTCTTCATGTGTTACTCCCATGTAGGAAGACCTGTGCCCAGCAGTGGGACGTTTATAGGCTGGTGATGATGATGTTAAATCCAATCTGCATTAGGTCTTCGACAAACGATGCACTTGCACTTTTCTTGACGAAAAGATCATTCCATTAACGGTAAAAATATCAAAGATTCGTTCGATCAAAATCACTTTTGGTCAATTGTTTATTCAATCAATTATGCTTCTCGGCCTTATATCAAGCGATTAAATGAATTTTGACCTCCAGTGTTCAACTCAGTAAAGTTAAGCATAAAATTCCCAATTTAGCTATTGCACTTTATTTATATGCGTTGTCAGTTCTGTTGAGTCTTCTCATAATCTTTGTCTAAAATTATGGAGTGTTTCGAACTTTTTTTATGTATCAGTAACTAGCATCGCTAGAAACATCGTGTCGCTGTCTCCGGCGACTTTTTGCCGCTCAACAGTGAGTACAATGTTCCTCTTATAGATCGACTGCATAAAGCGCAAGGATTTATGCGCGGGCGCAGATATTGCCTTCAGGGTTGGCGCTTGGACCATGATATTTGTATTACTTTCTTAATCTCTGTAGCATATCAAACACAATAGATTGTTTTAATGTCCACACGGCCATTGCAGGCTAGTGAGAGAGGAATGAGTAATCTCTTTTGAATATAAATTATGTCACAACACAAGCCTGTTATATTTTTAGGCATGAGAGTGGCAGACGGGCGTCGTGACAGTAAACGTTTTACATACATTTGGAATACCAGGAGAATTTTCCCTCGTCGCTTAATTTTTTAGTCGCGCGTTGCCAATCTAGTAAAAATCAACACAACGCATCCTCAAAGAACTCTGGCTACACCAATTGATGCAGGAGCACAAAACTCCAAAAAAATTGCATTTCATTTATTTGATTTGCTGTGTTAGTATTTAGCTTAATTTCCATTTTGTGTTTTATATATTATTGGCAATGATATAAAAAAGTTTTTTCTTGTTGTTCTTGTAAAATAAAGTTTTGAGCCTTCAATAGATTATCTGAAAATAGAAACAGTCATGTAAGCAAGGTAAATAGAAACGGAAAATATTAAAAGTAAAATTAAATTGTTTGAGCACTAAGTGTAATCTTTCATATTACTTTACTTACTTTATAATTTCATATTACTCTGGAACGAAAGGGGCAACGTTATATCTAAAGTAGTTTATAAGAATTGCTACAATGTACCTACCGAAGTAGTTAAACTAATCAGAAAGTAAACTAGACACGAGACAAAGAAAATTATAAACGCTGCAAGAAAATGAATAAACATTTGTATTGTATTCCTACAACTCCCATTATATTGAAATATGAATTAATTCAGAGAACTCTTTATACAATCTGTCAGGCTTGATAAACATCTTTTTACGCTCGGTGTGTGCTAATTTTCTTCACACACGAGACCCATAAGATGTTACATTGTTGATGTACAGACAATTACTTGAGTCAATTTACTGCAGTTGTTAATTCACCAACAGCCATATAAGTCGATACGTCGTCTTGGGTTCCATAAACATCGGTTATAATTGCTACCGTTGCAAATTAAAAAATTATGTACTCATGCGCACTTGCTCTTGTTATGCATTATGTTATCTTAATAGCAACATAGTGTTGCAGATAATGGTTTTAATTATAATTTGCTATGCCATGATTGGATGTCGTATATCGATTTTATTTTCATGTATATTTATGTCAACATGTAATAAAGATGGATGTATAGAATGACAGTAATGGTAAAGTGGCACCAGCAAATGAGGTAAAAAATTAAAAATGTGACGAAGTAGGTAAATTTATAAGTGGAACATAGATATGGCTAAGGAAGGAATGAATTGACATGCCGAATGATGAAGGCAAAATAAAAATGTTTGAGATTGTGACAACATTATAACCTGCTATTGATGTATGTGATTTCTATGTTTTACTTTGTGATGCAAAAATAAAGAGCTCAATCGATCATCAATTGATTAAGGTACCTTTTAATTCATGCAACAACACTCTTTCATGAATTAAAAGGTACCTTAACTAATCTTCCGGAAAAAAGCTTAAAACATCCGATTGTAGGCATAATTTTTTAATATGGATCCTTGAACATTTCACTCGTGAACTCACGTATATAATCGGTAATCGCTCGTGTAAAAGCCCCGCAAATCTTCAAGATTTGTAATTTGAACTTTTGCGCATCATATATTAACCTAACCTGAAGTAACAACATAAAAATAATTATATAGGGACTAGTCTTTAAAAAGACATAATTTCATTTTTTGGGTTACGCAGCCAATATTACCAAAATCAGAAACCCTGAGTATAATTATCATTTTTGTGGTACCCAGATTCAGGCGTACTCTATTTTTGACCCTCCTCCTACCTCATAAGAAGGTTGCTCACCCAAGTCTTGGTACAAAGGTAAAATGGTACTCGAGAACATAGCACATGATGTGCCGAAAGAAGGATTGGGAAGGTGATTATCTAATTTTTCACCAATGTTATCATGTGGATACAGATGAGTAGTTGTATATAAATAAAATTTTATCATTAAGAACTTGCGTCATCGACTCAAGTCAACTAGTTTAGAGTTTATTTATCGAATCCACATTCATTTCCTTTGTCAGTGTTAATTTACACATTTTATATATCAATTAGTTTTGCTCGAAGCCGGCATTTTGTCCGGCAATTTCGTATTTCCTGCAGCTAGTTGGTTTCTGAATAGAAATACAAATTAAGACTCGTAAATGTAATTCACGTAAGACGCGTTTGCATGTTTATGACCCATATTACCGTCGGACAAGGGATTGCTAGGGTTCTGTACCTTAAGACGAAAACCGTCTATACACGCTTGTCGCTTATTGATGTTTCTGTCATAAACTCATAGATGATTAACTAGATGGCAAAGTGACGTACATATATCAAAATTTTAATAAGCCCCTGTGGGTTTTGTAATGTCTGAATTTTCGACAATTCGATAATACAACTTGATTTCCATTTATTTGTATTTGATACATTATTTAGACTTCTCTTTCCTTTCTTCTCTATCAGTCACTATCTCAATAATCACTCCTTTCTTAGCACTATCACAAATGTGATTAGGTTATTGATTATGATCAGAAACCTGCCATAAATTATGGCGGCTTAATTCATTTAAAAGATAAATCCTTTCATCAGTTCAAATTGCATTTGAATATATTTAACCCAGGCATCATTAATGGTATATGAAGAGTTCTTTGCGAATTGTAGATTTACCATCAAGATGCGATACTCAAAAGGGTTGTATGTATTCTGTGTGATAGCTTTTCATTGGCTTTTAATCCTAAGTATTGTTGTATTACATAATAATTAGCTGTAAAAGATTTTAATACGAAACCTTAATTGCACAAACTCACTTATTCTTGACCGGTTTTTATCCGTGACTAAGGTATCACCTTGGTCGTGGGCACGCATTACAAGGGTTAAATGGTCAGCTGACTGCTTGGGAATGTGTATAAAGCCGAAGGTCTTTAAATAACGCTTTTGCCCTTAATGAAGATGTAAATAAAATAGTTATTTAGCTAAATATCTTTCCTTATTAAATAGGTTGGTGGCGTAATAGCTAACACAACAAAATACCTTACCTTTGGCGGGTTGGATAGGATGGCCAATATCAATAATAACATTATTATTTTCAGAAGTTATATTTGATAATTTTGGTTTTCAATCAGCATTTTGTCTGAATGCTTCACTTGGTTAACCTGCTACTGAAATTAGTGTCATAATTTGAAATTCATATTTTATAATCGTCATTCATTCATCAAAGACAACTATTAAGTCCCACTTTGTGATTGATTGACTATACAGTCTAGATATTTGAAGATCCCGTTTCGTCAAATGAAGTAAAGAGAAAATGGTGTCAAAAATGCTAATCTTTAAGATTTAAGGAAGCCGTAGGTTGTTATGTGAAAATCAACTACTAACCAATAAACTGTAGACGTTCAAAATAACAATAAATACATGTATAATTTTAAACATTTCCATGCCAGTCGAATAGGATCAACAATTAAATTCTTTGGTTAAGATTCATCTTACCCTTCTCTATCGGGTAAGTTGGGTTAAAGCACTTCAGGGTAGATGGTCATATATGATGATTTAGATTACCATTCTTTGGAAATTGATACAACAATATGTTCCGAGATAATCTGAAGATGATTCTAATATACCAAGATTTTGACAGTTTTGCTCCATTATACAGTTTTTATCCAACATCCATAAAATTTTAACAAAAACCTTCAACAAATACTTATCGTAAAATATCGTCAGACATCTATTAGACATGTTGTTCCATGCTCATCGTGAGATCAATTTGTGAGAAACACATGGTCTCGGTCGAGACGACCCCACGTGTGGCCAATGTAAACAGCTCGGCGGCGACGTGTTAGTTTTGTTACGTTCTGGACAATTTGTACATGTAGGACTTAGGGTTATCACCTTTGATTGAGAGGGTTTGGAGATATTTTTAAGTAAAAAGATTGTTTATCTAAATCGACATTGTGAAGGTGATATCGCAAAACAGAAAGAAATGAAATTCATAGGGTTCTCCCAAGTCGCGGTAGCTCAGTATAATTTTCAAATATTATATAAGCTTTAAAATAAAATATAACTATTCTTTTACGAGGTATGTGAACAAGGTTGACCGACCATCTGCCCCCTTATTCTATTCTATTAACGGTGGGAAAATATTCGTTAACGGAAATTCTATACCTGTCACTTTTTATCACGGTGCGTCAAAGAGAGACGGGAGTGATTTTTCGAATCGAATCCTAGGCCCGACAATGAGAATAAGGGGTATGGTCATGGTGGCGGGAAGCAGATAGATGCGGGAAAGACAGATTCCATTGGCTTTGGGGGAGGCCTATGCCCAGCAGGTGATACTTTTACAGATTTCAATTAAGACAGTGTAATTATGTGGCTCAAAAAACGCTCTTTTGGACTCGCCCTTATGCTGTGATCCCAAGGTACGTTTTTGCACTTCACGGCCTTATCTTTATTTTTTTAGTTCTATAGACAGGAAAGCTTTGTCTTAAGAAGCACGAACAATATTGCATTTTTTAAGACAATAAATAGGGGATATCTTCCATTTCAATTTACTACAGAAGTAAGCCCCGTAGTGCTAAATAGAATAAGGCAGGCGACCATCACACAGCTTGACACTATAAGCTGTCACCTCAGTAATTGCAGAATTTGCAGCACAAAGCTAAAATTAGAACCATTGTTTCTCACTATACTATATGTCAAGCTGCACATGTAAGTCATACAATAAATCGAGCTTATTGTCCACGAGGTAGGGGTGCTGACAGGGGGTTGATCCGTCTTCGGATCGAATGCAAACTTGGAGTAACAAGCGCACTGACGTAGACTGATCTGAGAAAATGGGATGTGGCGTTATTATTTTTAAACACATTTCACCAAAGATTAAGATTAACTTAGGATTAATCATTGGCAACTTTTAATGAGAACTCTCCAATTTTTTTAAAACAAATCATGGCAAATTACTCAACACCTCTTAGTGATAAAAAGAGTCCATACGCGAAGACGGCATAAAATTGGCGTCCTATAAGGTGACTTGTACGCCGGTTTTGAAGGAACCCATGCTATAGCCATAATTGGTTGAACGTAGAAAATCAAAGCCGTATGCCGAGGTAAGCAAAATACACTTTCTACAAGGCACTGCCAGAACTCTACAAGGAGGTATAAAAACATACCTACTTGCATGCTGAATACCAGTATGCTGCACTATATGGTGAGTAAAATTTTTACATCAGACTTAACTGAAGCAGTCGTTCGTCACTTTGTCATAAAAAAGTTCAAGTATTATTTATTCGTAACAAAGTATATTTTCTAGAATTTTTAGTCACAATAAATCAATTTATTGTTCCATTATAAACAAAAATTATGAAAGCAAGTCAAATACAGGGTGTAAGGGGGACACTCGAAAACGGAGGCAGGTGATGTTATACACGACATGGAAAAAAATGTTAACCGCGTAGAAAATCTGCCGTTCCATACAAACAGGTCGTGTAAGTATTACAATTTAGAATGAAACACATATTTTTTTTCGGGTTTTTTTTTTCAACAAGTCATGTTGAACCCTCAACACGACTTGTTCAAAAAAAACATCTGCTTTCGTTTTCCAGAGCCTCCCTCTCACACCCTGTTTATTATATTATTAACTAACAACGTCATAGTATCTGTCTGTCCGTCTGTCGGTCTGTCTGTTTGGCTGTTTGAGATGTCTGAATTTACACCGGTTCCAAAATTTCAACCACCGAGAGCATTCCGGCAACAAACTCGTATAGTCACTCTTTTCAAATATTAAATTAAAATGTTTGTAGTTAGAAAATTATAACTTTTAGCAGGGCACTGCACTGCTCAAATTTATAATTTTAAAAGAGAAAATAGCGCAGCGAAAAAAGAAATTAAAGTAGAAGATATATCAACGTACCAACAAAATTGGTTACCAATGACAAAAGTATTATCGTTACTTTCAAGCTGTCTGATATTGCACAATCATAATATAGATATCATAATATACAGAGGTTAAATAAATACAGTCGTAATACTCGTTTAATAAACATATAGAACATTTTGAAATTTTAATGTGTCCACGCATTCTTATCATCTAAATATTCTCGGACCTTAAAGTAGCCTTATTTCATTATAGTTGGTTTGACATATAGCTTAAGTTTGTGATAATGCAGTTCAGTTACATTTGGTGGAACTTTCTTATACATGTGTGTACATTTCCACATGACTGAGCAACTTGACTTGTGAAGTCTAAAACTTTGAACAGCAAATTTATTTTTATGTCTGGTGCTGCTTAATTTGATATTTTGAGCTATGCCTTAGCAAATCTGTGCTAGGAATTATATTCTGAGCAAAGCAAAGGAAACCCAACCGCATAGCTCTACCTCCTCCATTTTCCTTTTCACATCCACGTGAAGTCGTCTTATTAGAGCCGTGACAAGTGACAACACCTGCACCCGAATGCGATATAACCGCTGTCACGCCTCACCATCACTGCACACAGAATTGATACACAAGCAGCATACACACTTTAGTGCTGTACATGAACTTTTAGACGAATATTATTGTCATCATCATCATCACCAGCGTATATAAGTCCCACTGCTGGGCAAAGGCCTTCCTACATGGAAGAAACACATTAGGAGTTTGGGCTATAGCACTACTTCTTTCTTTCTTTCTTTCTTTCATTTAGGTACCATAATTTTAGGTCTTTGTTACTTTAGGACATTCGTAAGAGAACCAAAGTCACATGAGGAGTTTGGGCTATAGCACTACTTCTTTCTTTCTTTCATTTAGGTACCATTACTTACTTTAGGACATTCGTAAGTGTACCAAAGTTACTGACACAGCTATATAGGGATTAGCAAATAAAAATGGCAGTGAGCAGGGCTTTGGCACGCAGAACGGACGGCCGATGCGGCTTTAAAGTACTGCAAATTCGAATAGCCTCCTACTAAATGGGCGCAAGGAGCCGTTGATGCAGGCGGCTCAGAAAACTGAAAACTAAGTTATTTGGACTTACGACTCTTTTAACAGTAAAAGGTCATAACAGCTTGAAACATATATGGCTACCAAGTACCAAAAAGTGCAAATCAGGACAGCCTCAGGACCTGCTCAGAAAACTGAAAACTAAGTTCTGAGGTCTAAGTTCTAACTTACGATTCGAACAGTAAAAGGTCATAATAGCTACAGACAATAAAGGATAGAGTGGGGACGAACGCGGGGTATCTCCAAAAGTCGTTTTGTTTATCATGATAGTAATGCATAAAGAAGTGTTAGCTTAAAAAGCGTTAAAGAACTAGCATAGCGACCACGTAGGTACTAGAAAGCGCATAGTAGGACGGCCTCCCACGGTATGGATAGACGACCTGGTCAGGGATGCGGGGGGCCGTTAGATGCAGGCTGCGCAGAACTGATCCATTTAGAAATCCTTTGATCAGCAGCGGACTTCATAGGCTGATAAAATTCATCATCATCATCATCATTTCAGCCGAGAGACGCCCAATGGTGGGCATAAGCTTCCCTCAGGGATCTCCAAACCTGGTAACATTATAGATACATAATTGGTAAAACGTTGCAACGAGAAGATTACTGCGACCTTCACCAGATCCACCTTGGTGGAGGAATGCCCGCGCTGAGTCTTCTTTCCATGATCGCCTCTGATATGAAGTAACAGAAATTGATATTTTTTCTCCGATAACTTATATTGTGTACTTTGACGAGCGGCTGGTCGAGCGGTCTGTACCCCTTACTATGCAGGCTACTCGGTCAAGAGGTCCCGGGTTCGAATCCCGGTAGCAGCAAATGTTTGTAAGATTTTACTAGGTGGTAGGCCCGTATGCAGGGTCGTCTGGGTAGGTACCACCGCCTTTCTTATTTCAGCCGTGAAACAGTTCGCTGTGTTCCGGATTGAAGGGAAAGGTAGCCAGTGTAATTACTGGGCATGGACGGCATTTCATCTTAGGCCTCAGGATGACAACGCACCTGCAATATCAAGTGATTTTTCCTTGTTATTGCAGGTGTCTATAGGCGGCGGTTACCGCTTTCCATCAGGTGGGCCGTCGGCTTGTTTGTCATCCAGTTGTATAAAAAAAAAACAGATGAGTACGAGCATTTGTTTACGAGTCATGGATGTTTATTTGTTTACCTATTACATATTATTATAAATAACACAAGCTCTTAATGATGCTTAGGTACTTTAGGCTAGATAATAGGTGTGGGTGTATGAATATTATTATTATATTTTAAAAAGTCGATTTGAGAAAACTTTAAGTTTTTATCGTATTTTTACATTGTAGCATTTCTTTTAGTTTAAAGGTAAAGCGTGTTCACGTCTCTCCTTATAATACAACAATGTCAAATAGCAGAATGTAGCAACATCCTTAGTTAGTCGCCGTTTCCATTTTACAAGCCAATAAATTATTACAAACGGCAACAACATAACTCAATCGGCGACAATCGTCGCGGACGATATTTTTGTCGTCGCGTCGTAAATATGCCGCGTCTCACGACTGAATGTGGCAGGCGACAAATGGCTGGTTGCTGTCCAGCGTGTGCTGGTGACAGGTTCTCTGTTGATGTTTTGATGCTTGCCAGAAGCTTGACCTCAAGATAAGATAAGAAGAACGCCTACAGATCTTGATTTTTTTAGGATCGGCGTGAGTAGTGCCAAAGGTGCTACTATAGGCTACGGTAACCGCTTGCCATCAAGTGGGCCGTGCGCTTGTTTGACACACTTGTGACAATAGTAATATAAAAATAAATTAAGAAACTTCTTACCAGCACTGTCTGAAATGTATGGCCTAACAGTTTAATTCAAAAGTGTATGCAAAAATCTAAGATTACACTCGCGAGTGTGTGTGAACTCAGGAAGCATAGTTGACTGCCACTGCTGCCTTGGACAAGGAGCTGGTTCGAAAACTGATTCACTGCATTCCTTACTTTTTGATTTTTTGTTTGTTTAAAGCTTAGAAACCAACAATTATTGGAAAAAAAGGTATTGATCTGTACTACTTACAAGTCCATTAATGTAGAGTTTGTCGAATGGAGAATCTGTCAAAAATAGACTCTGATATCAAAAGTAAACTCTATACTATATTTAATATTATAAAGCTGAAGAGTTTGTTTGTTTGTTTGGTTGACCGCGCTAACCTCAGGAACTACTGATTCAAATTGAAATATTATTTTTGTGTTGAATATTCCATTTATCGAGGTATTATATAGGCTAAATAACATCCCGCTACGACTAATAACAACTGAGCATCCTTGAAAAATGTATCGAAATCGGGGAAAAAACTTCCTTTTCAGAGCTTTTGTTGCGTGCGCTGCGTAGACGGCTGAAGCTACGCAAAAATTGTTGATACAAGAATTGTGCTCCTTTAAAAGTTCTAAAAAAAAGCCCGCGACAGCATATGTCTATCTTTTGAAATTGACTTACTATAACCATTTTTGGTAATCAAATTTCAAATCATTATTTTTCTACATCCACGCGAATGAAGTCGCGGGCACAGCACAGCAAAAATATGCATGTGCCTAACCGTTTGATAAACGAACGTCGATTCAAAGCACATTATATTTATTATAAGTTGTAATATTACAATAACAATTTAACTATAAAAATTAAAAATAACACACGCATCTCTCCCACTACTGAGAACACGTGTTTATGAGGTTGTAACAGAAATACATCCACACTTTTAAATTTAAACGGCCCTAAATACATTATTTGTCAAAACGATCTCTGGAATGGACCACAAATCGTCTCAGAATCGTTACATCCCGACCCGTGTCTTATTTCCCAGTAATCGGTGTGTGTAACGCGCTTCAGTAAATGACTGCCACAAATAACATTGATGTATGTTTATAGTCGAACTGATAAGGTAAGGTTTTAGTGGCAAGAGGAAGAGGTAGCGTGAGTATTTTGTTAAATTGTTATTTTTCGCAAACACATACACATACGAATTATATACATATTGTTTAAAATTAATGTTTAGTCGAGAAATAAAATTACTGAACACGATCAAAACCTCGCCTTGACAACTTTACTACTTAGGTGGTAGGCCCGTATGTAGGGTGGTCTGGGTAGTAAGCTTTTTTGGCAGTAAGCTTCTATAATGTAGGCACTCCAATGTGTAGAAATACTGCAATACATAGCACTAGTCTCTTCTAAAATTTGCCCGACTATGAGTTTCAAATTCTCAGGAGATTAATTAAAAGAAAGAAAGAAAGACATCTTAGTTTGTTGCTGTTTTTGTTTTGTTAATCTAGTACTAGTCAGATAAACACAACACTGATATAAGTTTTCCATTTTTCATCTAGGTAGCAAGCTACTATAAAAACGCTAAAGAACCCGCTTTCCCCTTCAGCATGTCCTCACTACCTCAGCACAAACATTCGCGCCGACTTACAAAATAAACACTAATATATTTCTCTTGTAATTGTATTAAATGCAACTTTATTGTTTAACAGAACGGTTGTATTTTTGAGATTGTTCGCATAAAGTACGTCACGCGTCTACTTTACGTGCCAGGCTAAGTTAATGCATTATTCGTAACAGTTCTGAAATGTAATTTCACAAAGGTACGAATACCTATTTAGAAAAAAAGTAAGCTAGAAAAATTCATGCCATGGGGCGGGGACCGAACAGAAAGGAGCCTCGTTTCTTTGTCGTACTTCCAGAACTTGGAATTCTTTGCCAGACCGCGTGTTCCCTCCTGTCAATAATATGGGTTCCATCAAAAGAGGCGTGAAAAGGCACCTTTTGCGCCGGCAAGGTGGAGGCGGATACAGCAGTGTCTAAACTGCACTAGTTGTCTCCGCATATGGACTCTTCTTACCGCTCCACATCAGATGGTTTTGAGTCATTAAAAAAATGTCCTGGGGCGGGAAGCGAACCAGCAATCCTTATCACAATGACTGCTCTGACTAGCGTTCACGTCTACCCTCACAATTCAAAACTATTCGATACGTGTACCGTGTGTGTGTTTTTCTGGTGTAGATATTTTCTTAATTATTTTTTCTTATCTTTTACACATTTTTTAGGGTGGCAATAAGCATACGGCCCACCTGATGGTAAGCGGTTACCGTAGCCTATGGATCCTTGCAACACAAGGGGTATCACTTGCGCATTGCCGACCCTGTAAAACCTTTTCACGCCTTTCACGTGCTCATTCCACAACGGGCCTCGATCGCGCTAATTTACATTGTATTTACCAAGGCAAATGTGAAACGTTCCTTTGCGCACAATTTGTGTTGCGCGAAACATATAAACGGCCACCAATTAGCTGTTTTTTCGAAGCATACATTGATTTCTTTTATTATAATTATATTACATATTTATTAAGTTCAAATTACTTAAATTAATAAAATAAAAACTTTCTAAATTTAGTAAATATACCGATCAGTTTTTGACAGCACCTAGATACAAAGACGTTACTATAGCAACCATCTATGGGAACGTATTTTCATAATAAAAGTATGAGCACTTACATAGCCCATATCCACATACACTCCATAAAATATTTATGTATAGATCTAAATATTAAATGTGACAGCCCTAGATTTGCAAATAGCAGTCGCCATATAACCTCTCAAAATAATAATACGTTATAAAGACTGCTCATATTCCTTCATATTTACACCAGAATTTTCGCCAAGTCGTAACTTTGAGCGTTGAAAACGCCGTACATTACTTTTCAGTGTAACTATATTATTTAATCCACGATCGTGAATATTTGACGGAATGGTGCTTAAAATTTATATTAAGAAAATAAAGAAAACAGCATTTTTTAATAATATAAACATGTACAGAGTTCTCAAATTAAATTTCGTTTATTGCTGTTTTTACAAAATAAAAACAATTATTTATTAGTTGAAATAATTTATAATTTACTCTGGTCGTCGGATGTTCAATATTACGCGTTGGTATGGTAGTATAGTGACTGAGAGAACCATGGTTCTGCAGTCCCGAAACATCAGAAACATTTTATAGTAGGAACCATAAAATGTTTCTGATGTTTCGGGCCATAATTTATGACATTGTAGATGTTTGATAAGGAACCCTATTCTATGGTTTACTTCCTGAATGTTCTCTACTAATCCAAATGAAAGGCTCCATACCGAATTAAGCTTCATTGTAACTTTAAAGCTACAATGAAGTACTCACAAATAGTGAGTATGGGGAAACATGAGGGTTGCGACAGTTTTGAATAGCTGATTAAAAACTAGTTAAAATTGGGACGTTTTCTAAGTTTGAACATGGTGCTATTTTTTACAAATTCGGAAAATATACGCTACTGTTACCCATAAAAACCAATCAAACTTAAAAGATATAGAATAATGTTAAAGTTGTACTGCTTAGAAAATTAAATAAATGGTCATTTTTTCAAAATTTATTAAAAATGTGAATGATACTAGATTTTTGATGATATTAAAACAATTATTAAACAATTATTATTATGAAAAAAAGTTGTCAACTACCTTCCCTATATTAAACATAAGTCAAGTTACTACCCAGCACTTTCCCACTAACTTGAGAAATTACACCTACATGTAGGGTAATCCAATTACAACGAAATTGACAATTTAATAACAAGCAGATGTTAATATTCATATTGGAGACATAACTGCCTACACTTAAATGGATATGTCTGCCAGCTGTAGACTTCTTCACTAGAAATAAATTGGCATGTACTTTATTTGAAATTGAATTATAAATAAAAAAAATGAATCACTAGTAATTTGATTATCATACCATAATAAAGTGTCACAATATTTATGGCGGCTCAATTATTGGCTTTGTAATTTACGATGACAATTTAATAATCGTGCCTTACAAGTTATCGCGTAGTTGTAAAATATAAACGTATGTTTTTAAATGAAATGCTTGAATAGCTGCACAAAGAAACAAAAACGGACCCTGAAATGGGTGTTGGTGAAAGCATAGACAATATAACTAAATTCTATGAGCAAAACGCAGTACTATATGGGCTAATTTTTCAATCCGCAGATATTTTTTATCTAGAAAATAGTTTTGACGTTTTGACAGATTTTCTCTACGTATTAACTGTCAACATGTCAAAGTTATTCTCTGGATAAATCTTATCTGGGGACTGAAAAAGCATCCCTAAATAACTCAAACACTCACCTTAATTGTGAGTATTGTATGTTGTTGTGTTATATGTTATTTGTTATAAGTGGAGTGGGCACAAAACCGAAGTCAGATGGTAGTGCTGGTAATCATAACAAGATGGTTTAAAAACAATTAAAAATAGCGAAAAAAATCTTCTGTTTTATATTTATTAGATTGTTATACCTACAAGGTCTGTTATTTGTTTGTATGGATCAGCTGTTTTCAAAATCGCCCGCTTTACAGCCTGCTTAATACTAGCTTTTGCCTTGGATAGAAAAGTTTTTAAAACAATAATGTGCAGTGAGTAATCTTGGATAGCGTGAAATTCAAAGGAATATTAAGCTAAAGTAAATTGCTAAGAATTTATTCTGTTATTTTTGTTATAATTAATTAACGATATAATACATACTTAATAACATTTATTTATCTTATTCAAATTCATGTGACAGCACCATCTAAATCTTGCGAAACAACACGTATAATAAGGCTGGTCAAATCACCTTGCTCAATGGTGAGACAATTTGTGAGAAATATACGGGATGTTACGAAATACCAACATAAAATTTGAAATTCTGGGGTTGCGGGACGTTGATATCATAGAATGTGCGCGGGTTATTTGTGTGTCAAACGGCACAAATTTAATTATAAATGTCAGCCGGATTTGATGAACTGAGGTAAAGAACAGAACTCCTGATACAATAGTCAAGTTAAATGGAAAGTGGAACGAAAGATAGATAAAACAATAATTTATGCATAAATATTTGAATCAGAGATTGAGACACAGACAACCCGATTATGCTGACGCACCCGTCTAGAGCGTCCGTCTTCGAGGAGCTCGGTGGCGTAGTGGATTGAGCGCTCTGGTTTCGATCACGAAAACAAAGCAACTTTCGCCATGGTCGGTCCTTGGATGGGTCAATCAAATTTATAATCTTGAGCTCCTCCGTGCTTCGGAAGGCACGTTAAGCCGTTGGTCCCGGTTGTTACTGCAACCGCTTTAACCCACCAACCCGCATTGGGCCAGCGTGGTGGTGTTATGGCCCAAGCTCCTCATGTGTTTCTCCCATGTAGGAAGGCCTGTGCCCAGCAGTGGGACGTGTATAGGCTGGTAATGATGATGATGATGATGACTCGTCTAGCTTTGACCTTAATAATAATAATAATAATATTTATACACTCACACCTATTATCTAGCCCAAAGTAAGCATCATTAAGAGCTTGTGTTATGGATACTAGATAACGGAGAAATAATGATAATAATATGTATATAAATATTAGAAATATACTAAATAAATATATAAACATCCATGACTCGTAAACAAATGCTCGTACTCATCATGCAAGCATTTGTTCCTACCGGGATTCGAACCCGGGACCTCTTGACCGAGTAGCCTGGGGTACAGACCACTCGGCCAGGCGGTCGTCTTGAAAAATGGAATTGTAACACTAGACATTGTGGAAAAAAATAAAAAACAACTTCAGCGCCCACTGATCCATACTCTCCATACTAATGTTATAAATGCGAAAATGTGGCCTATCAGTCTGTCTGTCAGTTACCTCTTCACGCCTAAACCGCTTTAGTGTGGACATAGTTTAAGACCCTGCGAAGGGCATAAGATACTTTTTGGAGCGATAACCGAAACCACCGCGGGCGGACTCCAGTCTAATATAAAGATATTTATGGAGTCGTTGCTTCACTTTCTATTCTTTCTGAAGACTGTCAAGCACCAACTGAAAAAACCTCTTTGTAGCCTTTTTAATGCTTTGAAGTTTTTTTTTTTAATTCATTAAACCAAAGTTTTAATTGAAGGAATCCTTTTAGAGGTCTTGCTTATATCTTCACCTAATATCTTCATCAGACCGTGGGGATCCAAAAAAGACTCGCACTCCAAGCACTGTGTAGTCGCTACTAAATCAACATACAACAACATATATGTGTACATTGTTGAACGTTAATGTTCTTCACATGTCTTGACATGAACCATGCGCATGACCTTCTGTTTACACCTTCAGTTAATGAAACACCAATAAAAACTGTTTGTTTGCCCGTACGTAATCCGATAGTATGGGAACGGGTAGTAATTAAATTTTTATCGGCCAACGTGTGGGTTTCTTCGCCGTAAATTAACATAATCTATTATTTATTTCAACTTTTATCGTGAACAATAAACTGGAACAGTTTTTAAATGGCAGTTTGACGTTTATGACGCTCGTTTCGGTGTAAATGAGGGCCGGTGCGCGTTTATACGGAACATAATGGGCGAGTTGCAGACTAAAAATAACATTTTTTCTTTTAAATAGTTTATTAATTGACATTTATCATTTGATAATTAGTACCTATAATGTAGTATTATTATCTTGTTCAACGAATTCAGGCTTAACTCGTCGCAGAAATATATCTAGGTATAAAACAAAGTTTCTACAGCATTCATATATAAATATTTACATATACTGATAAAAATCTATCTAAACTAGAAAAATGTCACGTCCTGAGGCGGGGATCGAACCCGCGACCTTTCGCAATCCGGGCGACTGCTTTAACCATCTGAGCTACCCAGGACTTGGGATATCCCTGTGAAATTCTTCTAGTCTATCTATATTTGCGTTATGAGCTAACTTCTTTTTCTAGTTTAGATAGATTTTTATTAGTAAATAATTTTTCAAACGTTTATAACAATGTTAAAATAAAAATTTAGAATATTTGAAAGCAATGCCCCAACTTAACCGAATCGTAGGTATTTGTAAAAATACTCGTTTCGGATGTTGAAATAGAACATTTCGACATTGTAGGGTGGTCGTTAGCTCATAACATAACGCAAATACAGGTAGACTAGAAAAATTTTGAATAAACAATTAATATTGTTTATTCCAAGACCGCCGAAAATGTAATTTCAACTATAAAAATATTCCCTTTGTGGTTATATGAGCCCATAGACCACTAAGCCCGCGTGAATTGTGTGTCACAGAATTTTTCTTCAATTAAATATACAATTAAACTAATCGTAGTAAAAAAAAATAGGAAGACGACGAACGCCATAAAATGCCACCAAAATCTTTTTATCTCGTTACGATCGTTTCTAACCCCAAGAGAACCTGCGTCTGACAGATGGTTATTGCGTCTTTTATTCTTCATAACCACGCTTATCGGAGGGCGCCTATCGCTGAACCGAACGACCTATCAACAAATAATTAATTGCAGACATTGATAAGCCAATAATATTATAATTACGTAACTTGCTATGAAAAGAAATGATTGAAGTTTTTATATGAAAGTTAAATATGGTAAGTCTTGATTGAACTGTAATCAAAATTTAAAGTTGCGACGACAATAGTGTAGTTGATAACTTTTTATTTCATAAATAAGAATTTTAGAACTCATATCGAAATATGGCAAAATATTTAGTTTGCTTAAAATCAATAGTAGTATCTTTGAAATGTTGCAGGGCATCGTCTAAATATATCGGCGTATTGACAAAATCAAGAATAATTATCTAATTTGTATGTTTTTATTCATAGTTTTCATAATTTCACTATATATATTTTGATAAATATTTGTTAAAAAATGGCCATTTTTATATGCCTAAGCCGTACAATTTTAACAATATTCCATAAATAAGTTTAAATTATTTTAGTGGGTAACAGTAGCGTATATTTTCGGGATTTGTGAAAAAAGCGACATATCCAAACTTAGGAAAAATGAGGGATGTTTTTTTTTTATACAACTAGATGACAAATAAGCTGACGGCCCACCTGATCGTAACCGGTTACCGCCGCCTATAGACACCTGCAATAACAAGGAAAAATCACTTGATATTACAGGTGCGTTGTCATCCTGGGGCCTAAGATAAAATGTCGTCCATCCCAGTAATTATACTAGCTTCCTTTCCCTTCAATCCGAAACACAGCAAACTGTTTCACGGCTTAAATAAGTAAGGCGGTGGTACCTAACCAGACGACACTACATACGGGTCTACCACCTACAAACTTAGGCAACATTAGGGATGTCCTACACTACCCCACACCTGACACCTACCCTACCCATGCTATGAAAGTCATAAATACTAAAGTGTTATCATTATCAACAATTCAAAATTTTCAAATTAATTTCAATTTCTATACAAATAGATTGGTAAAACAAAATGTAGTTGTGGAAAATTTTAAAATTAATTTGAAAATTTTGAACTTCTAAGCATTTAATTGACTATGTTAATATGCACGTGTCAGAAATATGGTGGGAATGTAGATGAATATGAGTAGCAATTTAAGTACATGGAACAAATAAAATCAAAGTATAAAGGAAAACTCATTTATTTGACAGTGATCACTATTTAATAAAGCATAAATGCATTTTTATGTTATTCAATAGTAACTTACACGGAAATTATCAGATATTTAGCAATATCACAGAATAAATACCATTTTCACTTTACAAAGCTATAGAAAGGAAACCATATAATTTATATTGAAAGAAAAGGATTATCATCCTCAATCACATTGAAATAACACCTTTCAATGAGTTTCACTGTGTGGGCCGATACAAACACAACCGGAGCCCATTGAGCCCCGAGAGGATGCAACCTCCAACCCCTCCATCCTCATCCTTACGCCACCTTTTTAATGTATAAGCTAACAATATTCTTACTGTATTATATTCACATTTTAAACAAAACACAAGTAATACTTAACTGGCGCTGTGCTCGGTCCGAGGGCTCGACAAAGAATGACCTAACTAGGCCGGAGCTCACGCTTTTATAAACAGTGACAAACAAGTCGCGTCATCTAACGATCCCAGACCACGTGTACAAAATTGAAACAACTCTTTTCTTTATACAAGTAATTTGAGACATGAAAATGTAGCCTAAAATTGTAATATCTTATAAGATAAACATTCTAACAATTAAATTGTTTTTGTCTTATTTAACAAACAAAAGCGGCGTGATCCACCGGAAGTCTGTGTTTTTAAATGTTACAATAATTTACAGAAACATTTTAATTATAACTAAATACTAAATTTAATTATTATATCGACTATTTCATGATTATTTATTATGATTAATCCATATTAATAATAATGTTTATTTTCTATCAGTTGGCGCGGTTTCCTTACCGGAAACCGTATCTTTCAATTTACAATAATTTGTAGTAATATCAGATATACCAACAAGACACATTAAATTATTCGTTTATTATTTATTTAAGTTATTATTATTGATTGTAATGTTTTTAATACTCTATAACAGTAACAATTTCTACTAAACAGAGATGGCGCGATGTCCTTACCGGAAATCGATCTTAGTTACATTTTACAATAATTTGTTGAAATAGTAAATTTCATAAACATTTGTTGTATTATAATTTATTGCTTTCTTTTATATTATTAACAATTAGATAGTAATTTATAGGTAAGTATTTTAAACAATGTTTATTTTCTGTCACACGCTTGTTTTACCATGTACCAAACACCCTGCTTACATCTACATAAACAAATACATAGGCCTTCTATTTATCAACATTTCCTTGCTTACCGCCATTTTGTATAAAAAGTATTACTTCTTCAATAAACAAAAGACAGTCTGTAAGCACTCAATTGACAGGCACTCAGCTCGCAATAGAATCAAGCAATTTGTTTACGCAATTATAAACTCAACAGCACAAAGAACAGATGCGAAAGTCGGCCGCCAAATATTTGTCATTAGCCGTCTAATTCTGAAGCGAAGCTTCCATTCATCAACGTCGCGCCATTATGAATGTCCTGTCAAAACCTAATGAAAAAAGTTAATAGAAAAAGTTTGACAATGTCAGCGGATGGTGACAGTTTGAATTTTAATATTCGAACTAAGTGACGTTCGGCTCCTAATGAAGGGGGTGGAAGGATGCATCTTTATTCTCAGAGTTGCTCGACGTTTCATTTAGAGCGGGATTTTGTTATTTTTTTGACGAATTTTCCTTACAAAGAGAAGGCAAATTGTCAAATCCATTTCTGATGTATTTTCTATCAAAAATATGGTTACAGTCTTCGTGATGCAGGTGACTAACGCATTTTTTTTCATTGTGTTCATCATAAGGCGTTTTGATGGGGAGTTTTAAAGGACCTTCAGGTCGAATGGTACTATTTTTTATAAAAAGGCTAAGTTGGCAATCATGGATACGGCTCAGCTACGGCGGTTACCGTGGCCTATCAGGGGTATTTCTTGCGCGTTGCCGACCCTGACCCATAACCTGAGCGTACGCGGGGGGAAATCCTCTGAAGCCGTACAGTATCTTCAGTCCAACGAGTGAAGATGAACTTCCTGCCGGCCGATGGTGATGAGATAAAAAGAGGCCGTGAGCATCATGTCAAATGCTTCTTCGTTACAATCTGCGGGTATATTATAAAGTGGTTTTGTGAATTTGTTTGTAGCAAGTAACCTTTGCAACTACTGAACCGATTTAGATAAAATTTGGTGTGGAGATATCTTAAGACCGTGGAAACGACAACGTATATATTTTTAGGGCGATAATCGACATCAACTGGCGCCATGGGCGTCGACTAGTATGACATAAGAAATCAAGCGTCAGATCAATAAACTTGTAATACTAAGCGTTTTTTCCAGAGTAGTTGTCATATTTAATGTGTTGTCGACGGTACAAATAATAGAGCATTACAACATATATTCCTTTTGCCATTAATTACAGCAATTTATTAAGGTCTTGACATGTAATTATATAGAAAAAAAAACTATAAAGCAAACATATATCATTCATTTTTATTTGTGAAGTAATAATTCGCCGAGTCCTTGATATGAATTGACAGCTAATAATTACGATATGTGTAATTACGTGTAAGTTATTAATATTATGTTTCAACTGCGTCTGATTGTGTGAAATAAGCTACTGATCGCAGATGTGGTGAGTGTACATATTATAGAAGAAGTTAAGTTAGCGTGAGCAATTATAACTTATGTATACAGGGTGTAAGGGAGTCGCTCTCGAAAACGAAGTTGATGGCAGTGTTGGTGGCTCTCAGTAGAATACATTTGTTGAAAAAAAAATTTAATTTACGGAAGATATTTAGTTCTACCCTCTCGTAATATGTTATTTTATTTTATTTTACTTTATTGTGTTTGTGTTCTGTAATATGGCAAAATTACCTTAGTTCGTATAGTAAAAGTGTTTACAATCTGTGTTTAGGTCCAACAAATGTATTTGCATATTAATAGGTGTGTTTCTCAGCGATTTTGTAAATCTTTGGAGAAATTAATAAAGAACTTTAAACATAAACATAAATTACGTCAAATAGACCAGCTGTTTCATACAAATGTTGATACCTACACCACCAATTTGTATGGAACAGCACATAGGATGTCTCGCACTGCCATCTGCCTTCGATTTCGAGAACATCCTAGCCCCGGTAGAATTTAAGAAAAATTCATGATCTGGGTGGTAACCTAAATCACGACCTCACATTCCGGGTCACATGCTCTGACCACTGTTCTACCTAGGAATTGGGATAACCTTATGAATTTATCTGTTTTTGCTACTTACTCACACGTTGCCTGTAAAAATTTAGGTGAAAGAGTTATAGAGAAGGAGGCGGTATTAAATTAGGACGTGGTATTGGAGGAGGAGGCGGTATTACAGGAGGAGGCATTAGAGGAGGAGGAGGAGGTAGTATTAGAGTGGGATGTGGTATTGGAGGAGGAAGCGGTATTGGAAAAGGAGGTCAAAAAGGTCTACTCAATTTTTATGTTGATAGCATAGCTGACAAGTCCCCCTGCTATCAACATAACTCTGACCTGATGAGCTCTGGCGACCTTACTCATACCAGGACAACACAAAGGTAAAGGCTATTTGGCTGCGAACTTCTCTCCTTCCATATTAAGGCTCATAAAGGCACTCTAAGTAACTCTTCATTTAACCAGAACGTAATTACAATAATTACGTTCTGGTTAAATGAAGCTAAGAGCCTAGACAAGATGCCATTTGACAATCGCAATCGATATCGCTAAATGGAAAATGTATGGAATTTGTCATTTTAGATCGAAACTCAATCGAGGGCTTATGTCAAATCCCATACATTCTCCTCTTAGCGATAGCGATAGCGATTATCGAAAGGCATCTTGTCTAGGCCCTCTGATTACACTATACTATCGGCAGTAATTCTCCCCCCCACCTTCCACCGCCCATTAAACCCCAATAACACTCAACCCACTGACACAGAACGTGAAGAATTCACATAAAACAATAAATAAACCATTCCGACACAAGTGGAGCCAACTATCAATTGGAATATAATGGTTGTTATCAACAAGTCATCAATCTATTACTATTATAAAGTTTCATCGTAGATATGGAGCTAGGAAACTGAAAAATATTCTTTCTAGAATATTCGGCATAGAATATTCAGTACTTGAACACGACTCGCCTTTCACTGTATTACTATTACCTACTAACGCTTTTATTTTATAAATATAATTTCGTGTTAATTAATCAATAGTTTTAGTATTAAGCTAAAGAGTTTGTTTGTTTGTTTGGTTGAACGCGCTAATCTCAGGAGGAAATGAGTTGGATAGTCTATTTTTCCAGCCCGCCTAGCATGACCACCGAAACGCGATATGATACGATATGATAAAGCTATTTATCGATTCGAACTGTCAAAATCATTGGATATAACCGCCATCTTGAAATTTTATCGAAACTGCGAACATGTTTATATACAAAATTTCAAAATAGCGGCTATATCCAATGATTTTAGACAGTTCGAAGCGATAAATAGCTTTATCATATCGCGTTTCGGTGGTCATGCTAGGCGGGCTGGAAGCATAAAGGGTATATAACATCACGCTATGACCAATAGGAGCTGAGCATCTATGAAAGATGTTGCAAAAACGAAAAAAAAACCTTTTCAGAGCTTTCGTTGCGTGCGCTGCGTAGACGGTTAAAGTTAATAATATGACAGCTTTCTGAGTTTCTTTCTGGTTCTTCTAGTAAAGCTCTCCCAAATTACCGAATTAGCCGTAGAGCCACTCTTCTTAATACATATTTCGTAATTTCATAAAATATTTGGTAAGTTATTATAGTAGGTACTTATACGTCGTTTGACGTCAATAAGTACTAAGATAAGTCTATATTGAGAAATGTGATTTTCCTCAAACTAAAACTCGAACTAAAAAGTCGCTTTGAAACAATTTAAATTGTTTGCTAGTAAATACTCCTTGAGTCTTAATTTCAAAGAGTGATGTCTGTAAGCTTTGACTTTTAGCTCGATCAAATTATATGCTCATATTCACTAGCATTTGCTTAGCGTTAAGAGTCTCTTAGCAATTTTTAGCTCAGTCTATCTAAGAGATAGAAAGAGACAAATGTGGATAAAAGACAGCTAAGCTTAGGGAATGGTAAATGAAAACGGACAATACAGTTCGAATCAAAGGCATAAAATGTGCCTCACATCAAGAAAGCGCATCCCTTACAAAAACAGTTTTTTAGTAATGAATAAAAATAAAAAAATAACTCTCCTAAGATAAAACTACACACGCAACGCCCTCATTAAAGCTGATAAAATGCAAATATTTTAGCTAAACTGAGCCAAGCCAGCTGCCAGCGTTAGTTAAGATTATCTCGGCCGTTTTGTCCGTGCTTTTTACGGTTTCGAGCGAGATGTGCCAAATTACCGCTTAGATATGCTAGGGAAGTTACCAGTTTTATGAGGATTACTACACTATTATAAACATAGATGATTGTTAACGAATCAAAGTGTATACACGTCAGTATACGATATTTTGACATGTAATTTGATTCTAGATTTAAAGTTACGTACTGCAAGCACATCAAGTGTAAAAGTTTCACTACGAAAGCCGCCTCTATTACGAACGCAGTAAGGGCGGTCTCCAGGTCAAACTGTTACGCTTGATGTTCTGTCGACTGAACAAAAGAAAAGATGATTTTCTAGTTTGAGTGGATGACCTAAGACGACCTAAGTTTTCTTTTGACGGTCGGTGACCACTTGTAGCTTATTTTGAACCAACATGAAAAAAAAGGAGTTTATTAATTCCCATGTTGCGGATGGCTTTTTTGTATGTATGTTTTACCTTAGAACTCCGACATAATTATGTATGAACCGATTTTGAAAAATAGTTTTTCTTATTGAAAGAGTATATTTACGTCTTTGATTGGTGCCATTGAAATTTTACCAAATTTAATTCGATCGATTTTGTGGTTAGCTTTTCAATCAAAACATCAGTGTATGCTTAGTAATATTTTGCTTTACGATGCCCTTTCAGTGGTACGATGCGATAGTTGGAAGCAAAATTATGCTGACAGTCGCAAATCCAATTTGACCTTAGAAAGCTCTAAGTAAATGTCGTGAAAAAAAATAATTAAGCAAAACCAATAACCGACATCAAAACACTAATAGGTACCTACTTATCTCATAGAAAATATGTTTAGGAGTTTATGCTTAGCAGTTTCCTAAAATAATAAAAAGTGAAGACTGACTCCACAAAATATATATTATGGAATGAGTTCCTACTTCTTATTACTTTTTCCTTTATATTTCATGAAGTCGGTTATAATTTTTTAATTGATATAATCTTCGTTTATTTTTTTTACCTTAGTCAAGTAACGAACTATACTGCAATTTATTTGATCTCTATACTTATATAATATTTATTAGCAAAGACTTGCGCAGTTACAATTTTATACGAAAAATCTAAATTACTATTTTTTAATTTGGCCCCGAAACAATCGAATCGTCAAAAAATTATTTTTACAACCTCAGGATTCTTTGCTAACATATTTTGACTCATAAGCAGCAATGAATTACCAACAATAGGGCAATGCCTTCCCTGAAAACAGAAATCAGTACATTTCAATAACGAAATTGCACTTTGAGCGCTAGTCTAATCATGAACACTTTCTAACATATACAGGGTGGTGCCGTCAAAACGGCAAATAATTAAAACATGACCTATATTAGTTCATAGGTATGGTTTACCACTTTCAAACACATTTTATTCATTTGATAATTCCATGACATTGGCCGCATTATTTCATAGAAATGTCATGAAATTATCAAATTAATAAGATGTTTTTCAAAGTGGCAAACCATTTCTATGAACTAATATAGCCCGTGTTTTAATTTATTGTCGTATTGACGACACCACTCTGTATACAAAAGAACAAAAATGGAAGCATTGCGTAGGTACTCGTAGCTCCATGAAACCTTGTTCTTCAACGAGGTACAAAACATTACAAAAGAAGTATTATTTGGTAGATATTTGATAACGGTTTTTTTTAAATCTTAACGGGGTAACTCTTGACCTTCATCTCACCTGATGGTAAGTGAAGATAAGGCCGACGATGGAAGCGAGCCACACCCGGATTCCTTAACCACAGAAGAACTGGCTATCTTACCTCTAACTGCCGGAGCACAATTACAATGCCGTTAACATTATTGTTATGGCGGCAGACTTAGGTAAGATAGTGGTAGCTAGCCAGGCGGACTTAAAAAAGCCCTACCACCAACCAAAGAGAGCAGAAAATTTCTGCCCCCACGGGAATCGAACCCCGGACCTTTAGATCTGAGACAGGTGGTCTCAACCTCTAGACCACCGAGGCGGTGCACCAAACCGAGTCTTTAGTTTCTAATAAGAATATCTATATCTTACTCTCCCCTATACGTACTATAACTAGATTTAATCTTCCTAACCAAAATAAATTTTGACTCCATAAAATAAATTAACTTTTCAACACCTAATCATTTCATATCTCGACGCCATATTGACAGTTCGGAATAAAAGGCCATAAATCAAAATGGCGTCCAACATGGCGGCCGCGCCGTTTGACAGTTATCGCGTGTTGCGCGGGAACATTAAACTCATTGATATTTATTACTCAATCGTGTTTCTAGCTCGATATGATTTATTGTTAATACATTCCTTCTGTTATTGTTTATGTTATTTGTTTTCGTTTGATGTTCGTTTGGATGTGGGGGCTTAAGCGAATTGAGCTTTTAACGGGTTAAAATAAGGTAATGTCTAATATTAGCCTAGATTAGCGTCTAAGATAAAAGATATTGAAATTCCGATAGTAGGTATTAAAATGAATTGCATTTGCTCCTACCACACTATTGAGTTATATAGATCATATGTTAGAATAAGGTACTCTACTATGTAGATACATTGACACCCGAATGTTATTTTTTTATACCACAAAAGGTGGCAATCAAGCATACGGCCCTCCTGATGGTAAACGGTTACCGTAGCCTATGGACGTTTGCAACACCAGGGGTATCACTTACGCGTTGCCGACCCTGTAAAAACCTTTTCACGCCTTCTTTGAAAAACTGCTGCTGCTGTGCTATCGCTATCATTGGCGATGTACTTAGAGGTCACGAACAACCTTGAGCCTCTAGAATTGCGTCGAGACATTGCGTCGCTAAGCGCCTTTCATCGGCTATATCACGGAGAGTGCTCTGAAGAGCTTTTCGACCTTATCCCACCTTCCCCTTACTGCTCAGGAGTACGCCTGCCGGTCTTCGGAGTCATCCATTCACTTTCTCCACCTCAACATCACGCACAAAGAAATATAGTGCCTCGTTTATTTGTCGAACTTCCAGAACTTGAAATTTTTTGCCAGCACATGTGTTCCCTCCTTCCTACAACATGGGGTCTTTCAAGAGAGGCGTGAAAAAGCACCTTTTGGGCCGGCAAGGTGGAGGCGGCTAGAGCAATGTCTATTCTGCACTAGTTGTCTTCGCATATGGACTCTCCTTACCGCTTCACATCAGGTGGTGTTGGGTCAATTGCCGTGCTTTGTATAAAAAGAACCCCATACTGTATTCATTCGAGAAAACCTCTGCACGGAGCTCATTTTACAACCTGAACGTACGCGGGAGAAAGTTTCTCTGAAAGCGTACAGTACCGTTTTGTTGGCAACTCAACTATTCGAAGCATATAGTCATCATCAGCAGCCTTTGTATTATGTCCCACTGATGCTGCGTAAACGTCTTCCTCCATGGGAAAAAAACTTGAGGAGTTTGAGCCCTAACGTCACCACGCTGTCCCAATACGGGTTAGTAGGTGAAAGCGGTTACTTAAACGTACCAACGTCTGAACTTAACTTCCAAAGAACAAAGGAAGCTCAAGATTATAAATTTTTATTTAGCCATCTAGTATTACCCATGCATGGCGAAGGTTGTGAAGAAACTAGAAGCAGAACGCTCAAATAAAAAAGATAACTCGGTAGTTAGTTTGAAGCAGAAAAAGTAAAAAAAATACTCAAAGCACAATTTAGCCCGACCAGTTAACCTCCTGATAAGAAGCGCAAATATATTGTAGCTAAGTACCGAAGCCCTTTCACAAGAAAAGATGCCGCGCTAAAGTCAATACATAACAAGCGAGAGGGTTGAGTGCTCATAAGATTTTATGCGCCCATTACCCGTCGCTAAGTGATGCGTAAATTCTTATAACACGAGCATTCAAAATATGAAAGATGAGTGGTCGGGGACGATAGCTTTGCCCTCTGCACAGGCTGGAGGGAAGCTAGGCTAGGACATTGATAGTACTGAGCTGTAGAAGGACATTTTAAAGAAAACAAATTTAATTAAAGCCACAAAAAGCCCTACAGTATATAGAGAGTATAGAGAGAAAGGTCACCAATAGTGCCAACATGACCCTTTTGATTTCCATAGGGTATGCAATCCTTAGTTATATGAGTTTATAGGCTTTGGTAACCGTTTACCATCAGGCTGTCCGTATACTTACTGACCTTGACCAGAACCGAAGATTACTGCTAGTAACAAAAACCGCGAACAAGGACAACCGCGTCCGTAGGCAAACTAAAATCACTGACATACTCGTAGTCCATAAGATCGTCAAGTTGAAGTGGCAGAGCATATATCGCTCAAAAATCATATGACCTGGCAGAGTAGGTTCTTACTAGATAACTATGGTCGCAGGACTTAGCATGTAGATGGACACAGATTGTCGGTCTGTTTGGAATCAACGGGAGAGGCAACTTTTCATTACAGCAGTGAAATTAGGGCTTAATCTTGATAAATAATGGTACTAAAATGCTTTTTGCTTAATATACGTTTTCCGCTTTGATCCTGCCACCAGATGTGCTTCCTATTCTTTAAGTTATACAATGCATGAGGAAGATCTGGCAGGGCAGGGTACTGGTATAAAGGCAACTGTTGGTTGTCAGCCTGAACAACGATGGTGGCGTAGGAAAACGGGGGCTGTCTTCGACTGAGGAGCCCCACATAACCCTGTATTGTTCTTTTCCCACAATGCAAGAATGCAGGGAAGCGTAAATGCCTTTTTTCCTTCTTCAAAAAAGGCCTACCATACAACATTTTCTCAAATTTCAGCCTAAAATTACTCGCTTCGCTTTTCATGCCATGATTGTTCCGCTTATTAGAAAACTCAATTTTTTCATTTGATTTGCGGAGGTTCTCTAACAATTCAAATGAATGGCTCCGACTCCAAATTTCCTTTGTGCTTTGTAGTCCATAATTTGGTCATCTCCGAAGATTTGGTTAGATTCTTCAAAAAACGATGACCGTCATACAACCTTAACTACCTTCTGTGCTGATTTATTTTCTGTATACAATATGTTTTTGGTCCGTACGTGATTCGGAAGTATAAAAAGTCATGGAAGATATAAATGATATGGTGTAACACAAAAGTATGTCTCTCGGAAGTCTACCTGACTGCTCACCATTTATATAGCGGAAGCTAAAACATCCAAAGTGAGTAAAGGAAGGGATGGATAGTGCGTTTTTACTGCAAATAATGTCATAAAGGGTGTACGCCTTCATTCTTGAACCAAAAAGGCGCATACTATGTATAAAATACTCGTACGCCACATTTTCTAAATTGCATAAAGAAGCAGTTTTGCTTATTCATATTGGTTTCAAGTTTCCATTCGCCATTTTTGTGTCGAAACTTAATAGATCCCTTCGACTACAAATAGAGATTTTCAACAAACAGCAGTTTAATGTATGTTCTAAACAGTTTGAAACAACTGCTAATGAGCGAGTTGTAGAGAAGTGGTGATAAATGCGCTCGGCTAATTACTAGGGTTGGTTTTCAAATGTCTGATGTTTTAATAGCATCATTTTTAAAAGACAAAGTCTTGAAGTATTTTATCGTTCGTAATAGATCAACCGAAAGACCAATGCTCGTGTGACATAGAATTAATCAGCTTAAAACCATAGCTAACACAATGGACACCTCAACACGTCCATACATGAGAAATTAAAATTCCGATTGACACCCCAGTGTGCCAGCGCGAAAATAACGTGAACAAAAAAAGCGAAAAATAATATTCCCCCGTTGCAGCCGCTCGGTCGCAAATTGCCCGCCGGACGGCGACCTGTCACTTGTCACCGTGTCACAACTGTCGCGTTGTCAACGCGTGTGACAGCCGGCGCCGTCACAGCCGATTTACATAAAAGTGGTCCGTAGGTGACAATTAAAAACGCCCGTTCTGCGCGTCCTTGTTTCAGCGATTGTGATGTAAATTTTATTACGATTACGATGCTTATTTCTGTTTATACTCGAAGATTCCGTAAATTATTTTGTTATTCATTTTTATTTGCAATAAACTGCTATTGACTTTATAGTTTACATTTGCATTTTATTCAACAAGTTACAGCAATCGTAGTAAATAATAGAAAGTATCTATTATCCTAAAATTACAATTAATTTACGATAAGGCGCACATGAAGTGGATAGCCAAGACTAGTTTTAAGCCAATTTGGCCACTTACTTAAAATAATGTAACTAATTAAACTACACTTTATTTTTATTTTTATTATTTATTTGTAAGAATGTGATTAATTAACCATTACATTATGTAAGTATCCTATGCAAATTATATTGTTAACTAAGTGCAGTGTTAATTAAAAGCTAACAACAAATGCATTTTTACCAACTTTGTAAAACCATATATAATATAATATTTACATAATATTTAGTAACCGACCTCTTTGTGGTGTAGCACAATGAGTATATCAGCATATTTAAGACAGTACTGTATTTTAATTTTGTTACTTTCGTTTTGGAATAAACAACTAGTTATTTTAGACAAATCATGCCAGGTGTCAAGCGGAATGGATGGTGTGTCCAAAGAAATAAATCATGATAAAGATTTAGCTGTGTTTGATTGATGTGCAAGCTCGCGTACAACAACAACGTAAGTGAGTTACTATTAGTACTATCTTACATAAACCGAGCTTTTGAAGGCTGAGGTTTGCTTGAAAACTACTTGTGTATATCTAAATATTTTTATTTAAGAAGATGATTCATTACATTTTCATGTACAGTTAGTCATTAATAAACATCCGTGTATTTTCATATCTATTGGTTACGTTTATCGTTCAAGTATAGCTTTTTCCATTATTTAAGTAAACCAAATACGTCCATTTAACAATTCTTTATTGTGTTCATTTTCAACTAGAATTAGTGTTCACATAATAATATAAAAGAAGAATCGTTAAGCAACACAGCGACAGACCCTGACCTTACTAAAAAACTGTGAGATCATTCTGTAATCGGCGCGATATTAAATCGGTTGAAGTTATTACAGCTATAACATAAAACGGCTCTAAACAATTACGTTGCAGCCAAGTTGGGCTGTAACATAAAGCGGTAAGTGGTGTATTAATACTCGGAGCAAGGGTTGGGTTAATACACGGTCGCATTAACGAGCCGTATCAGCTGTATTAATAGCGCATCATCGAGATAGCCTCGCTCGAACCGCGCCGAACATTCGCTTAGCTTTTACGACCCCGCTCTTTGGGAGTAAAGTCGTATGTGATATGTAATATATTTTATATACGTTTTTTCCGTAATGGGACTGCGCGAGGTAAAATCAAACAAGGCTTAATAGGATGAAATTTTATGCGTAATAGAAATTTTATTAGGCATGTTTTATTCGACGTAATAGGTGGGTTGCTTTGGTAGTAATTCATGACGTGTCTGCAGTGTATTTATAGCAGGCTTTTAAATAATAACTAGACAAATATTTACCACCAGCGTGTCTATAATGTGTGTGTAGGTACCAATTTTAGATAACGAGTCTGTTTTTTTATTAGAGTCTGTTATGGATTGGTAGAGAAAAAGAATGTGGGGAGATTAAAATTAATTTGTAGAAAAATCTGATTTCAATAAGAAAATTGAAGTGGAAACTCTAGCAGGCAAGCTTAAAGTTCTCCTTGTTATCGCACTGACTATAGGATACTGGGCAGATGTGGTAATTTTACGACCTAATCTCCTCGTCTCCATAGCCTTGGTCCTTTATCCAACAATGGAACATGTATTACTTGACTTCAAATTAAAGGCACCCGACTTATGATAGTGAAACATTTTCATCTTAAAGATAAAATAGATCATTGGTAGCCAAAGAATAGTTTTATTCCTATGGTGTATAACATTAATAGCAGGCCTATGTATTCGCTAATTTCTTTTGACACTGCTGCTTAGCTATAACGTCATTCTGACATCATGACTTGTAACGCAGCCACGTATAGGAAATTAATTATCTCTTTCACTGTCAAAATGACTTAGTGAATAGGCCTGCTGATCTCCAGGAGAAATTACTTTTAGATCAATGTACTCCTTACTACCGTCACAACATTTTCTCTCAATTTTACAAGGGGTCACAAGATGAGAAAGGCAGCGATGTAATGTACTGGCCAACCTGTAATTATAGTTTTTAACTTTTAGACTTATTCTGAGCTGAACAGTTCACAAATATTTTCTAGCGAGTTCTTAGCTACTAATTTTAGTGTTAGGAAATTGTGTTTTAATACTATTTTAACTACATTGCTATTGCTACATTGTCATTACTTTCATAACAGTTTTATAACTACCCACTTAATGTGTCAATAAGACACTAACACTTGAACTGCTGGCTATAGTAACCCTAATGTTGAAACGGTGCTAATAATTCATTTCCAGTACTCAACCCTAAAGCGGTTTGGCGAACGAATAAACAAATTTATCCATCACGAATACGCATACAATAAATTGTCATTACAAACGATCACACGACCGAATAAAACGTACTCCCGAAAGAGCGCAAGCCAATAATTCAGTACTACGACCCACTGTGCGCTGCTAAATTTTTATATTCACGAAAGGGAAACGGTTATGTCCAGAGTGAATTTGGCGGAAACGAGACGCCACGGGTCGGGTGGAGAGTGCCCCGGGCGACTCGTAAATTTGTCATAAATTTGAAACGTTGCCTTTCAAGCATTCTTAGTTTAAACTCTAAGCTTTTTCCTCGAAAATTCCACTTGAGGTCAAAACCTTGCTGTTAAAGACAAAAATGTAGCGTTTTTGCGGTTACACAAGTGTTTGATGGTTAAATAAGTGACTTATAACGTTCAATTACCGTCAGTAACATTTGCGGTGAAAAAAACTTTAACAGCTATTTTGTATACATACTTCAGGGCGAAGACCTTTATAAATTTCAATTGAAAATACGAAAAAGTAATATCCTCCAAAGTTTTTTTGTAAATAATCAATATTATGCTAATTCAAGCACAGTTAGCGTAGTTAGTTTGAGGACTGATGAGGAAGAGTTGTTTGTGATCAAAACTCGTTGGAGTAAAGTTATTACTTATGGTCAGGGTGTTCTTTTGTTTTAAGTCGTAAGTAACTTATTGTATGTTTCATCATCATCATCATCAGCTTATATACGTCCCACTGCTGGGCACAGGCCTTCCTACATGGGAGAAACACAAGAGGAGATTGGGCCATAACACCACCACGCTGGCCCAATGCGGGTTGGTGGGTTAAAGCGTTTGCAGAAACAACCGGGACCAACGGCTTAACGTGCCTTCCGAAGCACGGAGGAGCTCGAGATTATAAATTTGATTGACCCATCCCGGGACCGACCATGGCGAAAGTTGCTTTGTTTTCGTAATCGAAACCACAGCGCTCAAACCACTACGCCACCGAGCTCCTCATTGTATGTTTACTGATTCCTTTTTTAGAATCGGTTAAGTTTAGTTCTTCTAAATAGCCTCAGTGTTGAGAATATTATCGTTCCCTTTGTAAACTAACTGCACTATTCTTATACACATATCAAAGAAGTCTAACTCACATTTTTACTATCTAGATCAACCCAAGATACAAACCCATTATTTTTTATATTGTAAAAGATCATCACCTCACACGATATAATAAAAAAGATAACCGCTAAATATAGTTTGGTTGGATTTTAACGCGGCACAACTTTAACAAGTGGTCGTTACTTATTCCGCTCACGTTGCGGATGTTTAAAAACAGCAATTTCATACGCAATCTCTCGTCCGCAGAGCATTAATCAGCGCACAGTGGTCGGGCCACTGTCGTCTGTATGTCAGCGGGCTGACGCGCCGTCCCCGCCGTTGACAGCTTGTGTAGGGTTGACAACTAACTACCAAGCAATTCATATATTAATGAGTACTCGCTGGTAGCAACGGATCGTGGATAGTGATCACTGGCCCTATTCATTATAACAGGGGCCAGTTTAGATTTCAGTATATTTGGAAAAGCTTTAAGTGTTTTGCTTTGTCAATTTTATTATCACAAAGACGTTATAATTATCACAAATGTACAAATAATGCAAACCCAATTTCAAATGGTGTGTTATCTTCTCGAGATTATTATTTCGACGACCGGTGGGTCGAGTGGTCTGTACCCCTTGCTATACAGGCTACTCGATCAAGAGGTCCCAGGTTTGAATCGCGGTAGGAGCAAAAAAACTAGATGGTAGGCCCGTATGTAGCGTCGTCTGGGTAGGTACCACCGCCATTCTTTCTTATTTCAGCCGTGAGACAGTTCGCTGTGTTTCGGACTGAAGGGAAAGGTAGGCAGTGTAATTACTGGGCATGGACGGCATTTCATCTTAGGCTCAGGATGACAACGCACCTGCAATATCAAGTGATTTTCTCTTGTTATTGCAAGTGTCTATAGGGCGGTAACCGCTTACTATCAGGTGGGCTGTCAGCTTGTTTGTCATCTAGTAAGTAGTATAAAAAAAATGTTTTTGTGATGAGTACGAGCATTGTTTACCAGTCATGAATGTTTATATGCTTATTTAGTACATTTATAATATTTATACACATATTATTATTATTTTCTCTCTCTTACTATCTAGTATCCATAACACAGGCTTTTAATTATGCTTACTTTGGGCTAGATAATAAGTATGAGTGTATGAATATTATATTATTTACAAAAATGTTTCAGAAATCTGCAATGAAATTCCACAGCCCTATGAGCTGTCCGATTCGCGACATGACGACACATTTCACTGCTAAACGTCAATTTTTTTGTCTGTAAATTGACACCGGCCAGTCCACAGTGCTGTTTAGAAATAGTCTTTATAGTAATTGCTCTTTGTTTACTCCGCCAATGGCTATTTGGACTGTCGTATTGTTACTGCTAGTTGTATTTATATATTTACATGTCAAATGTGTTTTTGTTTACTTGCCTATTAACATCTTCGTGTTTTGCACTCGTTACACTCAGCTTTCTTAAAGCGAATGCAATAAAGGTTTACCTATGTTGTCAAGACAACTTAAAAAAATTTTGATCTCTATCGCTTTAAGTTATGAGCATATTTTAAAGTATAATCAGTTTGTTCTTAAATTGGCTAACGACTAGAAATTGGCTAACCAAGACTGCGTAGACCGAGCTTTATGACCCGGCGCCGAGTTTTGCTGGAAGGACCATTCTTGGTTATTGAACATGGTGTACCATCTCAAGAATGGTATCTTGATACACTTGTGCTGATGTTTTGATACCTTTTTCACAAAAGTATGGCTCTGTCACTCCCTCATAGCTAATACCCCACCAAACCATCACTGAAGTCGGATAGTGCCCACGTTACACTCTGTCGACTAATTGGGTAGCTTCCTTAGAGCTTTGAGCATAAATACGGTCATTTTGTTTGTTAAAATGTTGCTCAATTGTAAAATCTTTCTCATCCGTAAGCCAAATTTTTCTGTAACCTCCCTTTGCGTACCCGCTTCAGTAGCTGTTTCAATTTTACCACCCTTTTCTTTTTTACATTAGCAGTTAAGAAATGGCAAGTACGTCTCCTAGAGGCTGCAAGTCCTAAGTTATCTTTTAAAATACGCGACATGGTTCTAGGTGCTATCTTCATCTCCCGAGATAAAATATTTTGCTTTCGGACAGTTCGAATTCTTTCCCTAGCTGCTTTGACCACCTTTTTCGTACGAACACAACGTGGACGGCCAGATCTTTTTCTGTCACAAAAAGAGGAGGTCACATTGTACCTATTAATAGCCCGGTACACAAACATTTTCTTAATACCAAGCGTATGAAGAGTTTTAAAAATTGCATTTAGCTCCATGCCTACTTTGTGTAATGCAATCACAGCGATTCGGTTCTCTTTACCATCGCATATTTAAAATATAAAATTATATATATTATTATTATTTATATTATTATTTTTTATATATTTTTTTTATTATTTTTTATATATTATTATTTATATTATATATATTTTTATTATTATTATTTATTGTTTGCAAAATATTGTACAATGTATTGGCGCTAAAATGAGAAAACTCAATGAACAATCATATAAAAATGACAGATTCCTAATTCCAATGTAATATTTTGTTTATTTTTAATTGTAACAGTATTTATGGCCAGACTAAGTAGGTATTTTTGGTGCCATAGCTGACATCCACGCGAGTGAAGTGGTAGGCGCTAATTTAATCTGTGAATTAATCTATTATCAGGCTTAATAGGTTTTCTATTGTGGCCTGTGGGTATATAAGCACCAGGTTCATAAGTATGGTCAAGGGTTTACCACATTTGTCTGTCTGTACCAAACAATAGCTCCCTATTTTAAATACACTATCCTGGACAAGATGCCATTACACAATCACTATCGATCGCCATCGTAAAATGGAAAATGTATGGGATTTGACATTTACAATCCAAAGTCGATCGAGGGCGTGTGTCAATTTCCATACATTTTCCGCTTAGCGATAGAGATAGCGATTATCGAAAGGCGTCTTGTCTGGGCCGTCTGATTTCCAATAGCTAACAGATTTCTGTCACGTGCGCATTTCACCGAAAACTTTACAAAGCAGAAGATTAATGACAGTTCTCGGTTTTGTAAATAATTTATGAAGGCGAAGTCTATGCTATGTAATTGGTTACACATCACACATTTAACCAGCCTATATTCGTCCCACCGCTGGGCAAAAGCCTTTCTATATGGGAGAAACACATGAGGTGTTTTGGGCCTTAACACCACCACGCTGGCTAAAAATATTAAAAGGTTCATTCTTTTTTGCTTGCCTATTGCTATTCTAGCCTGGCGATTTATTATCGCCACGAAAACACTTCATTCACGGCGTCGCGTCGGTTTCATGTTTCAAGAGCCACATTTTATCAATGGCATTCAAATTTTTTATCATGTCTCTACTGACTCGTAAAGCTGTGGCTCCCGTCTTATTTATTGCTTCCTCTGATAATGTTAGGAAGTCACCACTTGTGATAGACGAGTCGATACAAATACGAGGAAACAGAAGGCAAAACTAAATTAAGGCGATGCAAAAATAGGGGCAAGGCCGTTTAATCATCATCGTCACTGACATTATACTATTTATTACACTTGTAACAATACAAGTGCAATAAATAGTATAATGTCATTATCATCACCAGCCTATATACGTCCCACTGCTGGGCACAGGCTTTGCTTCATGAGAGAAACACCTAAGGCAATCAAAACACAGCGCTCAAGCAAATTAATACGCCACAGAGCTCCTTGAGCGACATTAAAATGTTGACGATCTATTTCTACTGACTCAAGGGCTGATGCTGCTCAAATCCAGATACCAAGCATGGGCCCTTTATCCTTTTCTTTCATCCCCGGTGGTAGGCCCGTTCGTCTCGTCTGAGTAGAACCACCTCCATCCTATTACGGCCGTAATACAATTCGCTGTATTTAGAATTTATGGTAAAGGTAGCGTGTATTGGCATTTGGCATAAAAAGAAATTCAACTTAGCCCTTAGTATGACCACGAACCTGTCTGCAATACCAAGTATTTTTTTCCTTGTTATTTCAGGAGAATATAGGCGATGGTTACCATTTATCACCAGGTGAGCCATCAGCTTGCTTGTCATCTGGTTGTTCATAAAACAGTCAATTTATGAGTCGAGCAACTTTTCCAAATTTTCTCTATCTACCATACTGTACGTTGTGGAGTTACATTCTGAATAACATAACCTTCTGACAAGAGATTTCGCTACACCCACTCAGTTTCGACTCTTGAAAGTTTATGCGCTTACTAAGTGCACATGTCCTTTTACGCGCTTACCAAGTGCACATGTCCTTTATTCGCTGAAGGATCTTAATTGACTTCTCGAGAAAGGGAAAACATTATGATGCTTTTAAGACAGTTGTTAGACATTTAAATAAGGAAGGTAGACAGATTTGTTGATGCCTAATTAAACCATTTCACCGACCTTATTCGTTGACTCATTCGGACATTTAAATTGATAGCCACGGACTTTATTCTCCAACTGTTGCTGCGTTACTATGTAAGGTGTTACTTATAGGTTATTTATAGTTAACCTATACTTAAATTATAGATGTGAAAGTGATATACTGATATGGATGATTTTTGGGATGAAGATTCTGATTACATTCTGAAAAACGACATAGGCTATTTTGGCATGAAAATCAACGTCCATGGAGAGTCGCCGCGGGCAAGCACTAGTAACAAAATAGGTTAGTGAATGAGCCACCAGGTTGTAGAGTGGCTATTACCTATGTCTATTGAACTGCACTAGAGGTTCTACTAGGTGGTAGACCTGTATGTAGGGTCTGGGTAGGTACCACCGCCTTTCTTTTTTCAGCCGTGAAACAGTTCGCTGTATTTCGGATTGAAGGGAAAGGTAGCCAGTGCAATTACTGGGCAAATCAGGTGGGCTGTCGGCTTGTTTGTCATCCAGTTGTATAAAAAAAAAAAAAAAGGTTCAGGGTTCGAGTACTTCCAGTGGCAAATGTTTGTGTAAATAACAAGAATAATACAGGATGGTGACGACAATACGCCAATAAATTAAAACATGGGTTATATTAGTTCATAGAAATGTTTTGCAACATTCAAATACACCTTATTCATTTGATAATTTTATAACATTTCTATGTAATAATTCAGGCAATGATTATGTATGGGTGATTCGGATACCTCTTGTGATAAGGCATACAAAAAATTTTTAGACGTTACTGGATTGGATACTTTGTCTGTATACCGGGTGTTATAGTATAGAATTCCGAAAAAAAAAAATACTCTGGGGTTGCGGGGGGTCGATATCAGAGTATGTGCGCGTACTGTGAGTATGTGTGTGTGTGTGGTATAACTGTAGTGTGTCGTACGTTACGATATAGTACGAAATTTTTTGGGTTTACACGAGCAGGTGTGACGTTCTAATTAATTTAATAGGAGAATAAAAATGATCTGAAAGGTGTCAAAATTTCAGAGGCATTTCGGCTGGGAACACAATCACCCCCTTAAAATTTATATCGGACTTTTGAAACACGCTGTATAAGGCAAATATTGTTACTAATCACATTACTTATGTATTTAATAATTTAAGGCAATTTGACAATTTTTTAATGACTTTTATATTATTCTTAATTTTTGATTTTAACATTATTGTAAATGTTTGAAAAATTACTTAGTAATTAAAATAATATAAAAGTAGAAAAATTTCACGTCCTGAGGCGGGAAACGAACCCACGACCTTTCGCAATCCGGGCGACTTTTAGATTTAAAATATTTTATGATTGAATGAATGTGGTTAATAATTGATAAATATTTGCTGTATGATTAAATTAAACCTTTTCTTAATATAAAAATTTGCACGTCTGCTAGCAGGCTGGATAAAATTTCTTGATAATATTTAAGACCATGTAAGACTCCCGTGTATTCATGCAAATAAACGATGATTATGATTACTAATATATCTATGGATGTAATCATATTTGTATCTACCTATAATTGTGAAATATCTGAAATCCATACAATCCAGACACAATAGCTCTTTAATTGTCGTTTATATTCTCCCGGAGATCTTACGCGGCATAACGAATGGGCTTGTTGGAAATGTTCTTGAAATCGAATAATTGCAAGTCGACAATCGGATCTTCAACTTTATTCCGTTGTAATAAAAGATATATTTACAGTATATCTACTTTTTTACTCATCTACTGCCTACTGTACCAACAATTTAAATTATTTTACTATGTTTTCAATTAATATTTTCTCAATTGACACTAACTGTATATAATCGTAAACAGGTGATTTATTCAACAACCAATCAATTAAATACAACTCTGTCACTTCTTGGTGACAGGTGTCACATTTCAACCAATTTACCAATGTCAATTTCGCCGCATTCTCTATTAGGCGCAGCGTTCACTGGATTAGTAACAAGTCAGGGAAAATAATTTTAAGCGGAAATATTTAAAAGTCTTAAGTAATTTAATAGCTTTGGCATTTTACTAAATTTATGTTCAACACCACTCTTTTATACCAACACATAGGAAGATATAGGATGACGTCATAGGAAGTGGCTTGTAGTATTGGCGATGGTTGCCACTTAGTATATTCAGGAGGAAATTGTGCCTAATTACCTTTTTAGGACACAAAATATTTTTTCATACCACTAAGAAGGCAATCACGCATATAGCCCACTTGACGGTAAGCTATTCATTATCACCAGCCTATAAACGTCCCACTGCTGGGCACAGGCCTTCCTACATGGGAGAAACACATGAGGAGTTTGGGTCATAACACCACCACGCTGGTCCAATGCGGGTTGGTGGGATAAAGCGGTTGCAGGAACAACCGGGACCAACGGCTTAACGTGCCTTTCACGCACGGAGAAGCTCGAGATGACAAACTTTGATTGACCCATCCCAAGGTTGACCATGACGAAAGTTGCTTTGTTTTTCGTATCAAAACCACAGCGCTCAAACCAATACGCCACCGAGCTCCGACGGTAAGCGATTACCTTATCCTATACTCTTTTCACGCCCAGTTTGGAGAATTACTCATTCGAGAAAACCTCTACAAGTAGCTTATTCAACAACCTGAGCGTACGCGGATGAATGTTTCTCTGAAACCGAAAACTACGCGACCACTTTGGTTCCAATTCCAACGTGTGACGATGAACTCCCTGCCAGTGGCGAGCGGAGCGACGACGGTTCAAAGAGGACGTGGGCATCATCATCGTCAGCCTATATACGTCCCACTGCTGGGCACAGGCCTTCCTACATGTGAGAAACACATTGGGAGATTGGAGAACATGGGCATCACGTCAAATTTTTTTATTTTATATATTATCACAAAATAATACACTGAGTTTACAATTCTACAGTCTGCCAAACTGTGTAACAGTTTGTCGGCAGTGGCTCCCGTGGATTACAAGCTGTATTATTTTTAAATTTAGTATTCTATTTAATTCTATTGTATTGTATTCTATAACTATATATATACACATACACATATATGCGGTGAGTGGCTCGACCATGCATAACCATAGGGATTCTAAGGACACAGTGACATGTAGTGTTTCCTTAGAGTTCTCTTTAAATGGTTTTTACTGGTCACGTTCTGTACTAGGCCCGGGGGAAGCTCGTTTGTATACTAATAAAATAAATAAAATAAAATAATAAAATAATTGTAAATTGAATACTGCGCTGTTGATATAATAATGCAGGCTTAAAATGATTATTGTTATAATCAGTGAGCGCAGACCCTTACTGCCCCTTTTGATTGACTATCAGAAAACTTTAATAAGACATTCTGTCTATGCGACAAAAAGTTTACAGAACCGAAGTAGTTCTAATTGACAGATATCGGAATAACAGACGGGCGTTTGTCGGAGTGGGACGGCTTGTTCTCTTTGTCAGCAATATTTTGTTTATAAATTACGTAGATCTGTCGGTCGACCTTACAGGAATCTTCATAATATTCCCAACATATAATATTCTCTTAAAAACTGTGTCTGGAACAGGTTGGGCAGTAATTAGAATACTCGTATTTAAAATATGTAATTGAAATACAAATACGTATTTTGTATTTGTAAACGGCGAGGTATGTATGTTGACGGTGAGGTATGTTGTAGTTTGTATTTCAAACACCTATGGCTTCAAGATACATTTGAAGTATAATACATTTAGCGACCTTACTAATATGAATGGATGCGTTCTGCACAAAATAGCGCCATAGCATAGCACTGGAAAGATCGTAATGACTTTGAGTTGGTACCTCCTAAACGATGCTAATCATAATCATAATCATAATCATAATCATAATCGTTTATTTGCTTAACACTGTGTACATTAGATGTTTACATGAAGAGAGAGCGACAGTATTTACCTTAAATATTGTAGGCATGCAAATATTTTTATATTTTTTTCAATTTAATTACATATTTTTATCATTAATTTCCATATGAGTCCAGAAAGAGAGAGAAAAAAAAATAGTTATTATAGTTTGTTACATTATTCTATAGTCATTATTGGTATTAATTTTTCGTCACATTAGCTATTTAAATATTCCTTAATTGAGTAAAAGCATTATTCTGTACATTATTCTATAGTCATTATTGGTATTATTTTTTCGTCTCATTAGCTATTTAAATATTCCTTAACTGAGTAAAAGCAGCGTTCAGTAAGCCAACGATTCAAGCAATTTTTAAAAATATTTTTGTCAGATGGAAGCTTTTTCATATCTTCTGGTAGCTTGTTGAATACTTTTATGGCCATACAATATACATTTTTACTGAAAAAAGTCAAATTGCCTTTAGGAAAATACAACTTGTTTTTCCTTGAATCTCTCACATTTGGATTTCTTTCGCTGTGTGTGACAAAATACTCAGGATAGCGTTATAGCTAACCTTATTCAGGATAGGATAGCTAACCTTATTCAGTCTTACTCCCTTATTAACAAATGTCGGATCATGGAACCGATTCGAAAACTCCGAACTCACAACCAGCTTTAACACATAGCAATAAAAAGTGACAGGAAGAAAGTTTCTGATATTCGACTGTTTTCCGACAGTTGTGAATCATCACCATCATTATCTGGAGATAATGCAGCAGCAGTGGGATGTATATAGGCTGGAGTCTATATACATCCCACTGCTAGGTACAGGCCTTCCTACATGGAAGAAAGACATGAGTTTGGGCCGTAACACTAACACGCTGGTACAATTATGGGTTGGTGGGCTAGAGCGGCAGTAACAACCGGAAGCAACGCTTTAGCTTGTCTTCCAAAGCACGGAGGAGCTCCAAATTACAAATTGGATTGACCTATACCGCGATCAACCAAGACGAAATTTGCTTTGCTTTCATAATTGAAACCACTACGCCACCGAGGTCCTAAAACAGCTCTGAATATAGGATATATTCGATGCTATGATGATAGTCTATGATGCCTCCGTCTTCTCTGATTAACTGGCACCGATTCCCCACATCAAATTGTTTTTATTCCCTTGTTCCCATACGTCTAAATCCATGGATTTCTTTCCTTAAGCCGGTATCCCGTTCAAATCTCTTTAACGACCGAACCAATCCTCAGCTAACAAGCGAGCAAACAGCCTGAATCAACACGAACCGCTGAAATACCGCCATTACCTCGGTCTACCGCTAACTGCCGCAAATTAGGGATTTGTACGCAAAACTAACACATCATTTTACTTACATGCGAGATAGAAATATCCACTTTAAGTTCTAACACATAAGAGCGATAGTAAGTGCCCAATGATGGTATTAAACGGAATTTCCGCTCAAGTTTATTATTATAAGCTTAATCTCTGTAGGAAGTTTAGATTTGTTGCGAAAATGTTTATTTGTGGTGATTCTGGTTTATGACCGTTTTTATTGGTTGATGGAGAGTTGAGGGTGTTTTGCTAATACCTCTGAGCGCATATTGTGAAATGAGATTAACTTGAAAGCTCTTCAATTAAATGTCCGTTGCGGCCCTAAAATAAAGAAATTAGAATATTATGTCTATCCATTTACCTACATTAGTTTTTCTGCAAACTAGTTTGATAATAATTGTATAAACTTTCAGTTCTTATTTATTGCTTTTGGCAATCTTTCATCAGGGTAGTTCCCGTTTGCTAGCACCATAAGTAGGTTTTATATTGCTGAGGAGACACCGACGGATCGGTAAAGGTCGAAAAGTTGTAGCTAACGTAGATGAGGTAGCTAAGGTATTGCACTTGTAACAAGTTATACAAAAATAACGATTAATTAGCATGTGTGGACTTATCTCTATTAGAGATATCTTCAGTCAACACATCTCCCAGTTCTTCTTTTCCCTAAGGCGTTCCTTTACCAAACTCCTGTTTTAGTAGCTTATCTTCTGTCTAGTTAATGAATGTTTAAACAATATAAAGATACGTTATCATTCTTCAACGTTTTGAACATTTTTTTTTCATTTTATGTGTAAGTGACCTTAAAACTCAAAAAACAACAGAAAAACACTTAAGATTCACGCTGCAAGCTCAATATCTCCGATCAACGATAAACCTCTTGGTTTCATAGAACAATCCGATCCTTCCAATGAATTAACAATACTACCAAGAACCGAAGTGCTTCCACATGAAATTATAAAGACATCTGCACACGATCCCACAGTATTGTGATGCAACAGAGCGGACACGTGCGAAACATGGGTTAATTTAGTGGCGCTTGGTCCGGAAATGAGCCGAATAAATCAAGGTTGGACCGCGGGGGACCGTGTACTGTCTGCACAACAATTGTGGGATAAAATATTAGTAAATTTTGGTGAGCATGTGGCACAGATCTGTGTACACCACAGAGTTGAAAATAATTTGATAAAAATACCACTATATATACATGTATGATATGAGCAAAAATGTATAATTTTAGAGCCGCGTTTGACCTCTAGAGGTCTTAGTGCATGGCTTATGTACTATTGATAGGTTATGTATGGCGCTCATTATTCGTTACTATAAATTTCTATAAAAATACTGCAGATCCAACTACTGACCACACTACGTTATGCAAAAATCATTATCTTCTGATAGTAGCTAAAAGATAAATTAGGTACCAACTTTTTATTTATTTTCTGTTAATCAAACTCAAAACAATTACTATGTTAAATGTAGCTTAAAATCTATACTAATATGCGACAGTAACGCTGTCAGTTATCTACGTAATACACCAATGTATTTTAAATTATATAGACGTTTAAGAATCTTTCTACCATCTCAAACGCTCGCCAGCGCTAGGGAGTTAAGCCTCACCAGGTGGAACCTGTGGCGAGTTCATAATTCAAAAATTGTTCAGATTCTTCAAAAAGCTAGTCCAAACGGTTTGATAGGGAAAGTGGTACCTACGGTAACCTATTACCATTAGATGTGTTGTACTTACCTAGCCTGATTGCATACCTTGCTTAGGGCTAAGATCATAGCAATCCATGCTAATTGAAAAAAAACTTGCAGTACAATGTTTTTTTACTTTAAATATATATTTTTATAATCATGTGCATAATAGCAATATCTGTGATTTAGTTTAGTTGTTTAGTTTAGTTAGATTGAATGAGTTGAAGTCGTCTTCAATAAGCTACACTTAAATATTTAGCAAAAATGAAAAGAAATTGCTCAAAAAACATTCATCTGCTGTCGCTACTCTGTAACTCGGCTGCGTATTCATTAGTCCGCCATTAATAATTTCTGATCCCGGAGCCGTCCGCAGCGGCCTGTCACCGGCACCACGGGGTGACAGCTCCACCTGATTAAACGAAAATAAACAATACACGCTTTAATGTTATCATAAATCACATTTGCTTAAAATTTTCTTAGAGAGGTTGGGCAAAGTGGAATTATCCACTAGAACTTCGAGTACCTGACTGTCTGCACCTTCATGTTACAGAAGATCGCAGACCAAATCTCACCTCGTAGGTATGCTGTAAACAGCTACCTTTCGATTTTTACCATATTTTTACAGGGTATACAATGAGCGATTACTCTTGCTGTTAATTATTCATGATACTAGTACCGTAAGTTGGTTTTACACTTTTTACCAACAAGTAGACGAATGTAAGGCCGAGATGAGGTCGAGGGCTTACCGTAGTCTGGAGTCACGAGTTTGTAAAAAATAATATCCGCACGTATGTCATACAACGTTTTTTCAGCAGATTTGCGAGGAAACAGGTAAGTTTATTTTGTTTTAAATAACAGTCGAAAAGTCGCAACAATCTTTGTCGTTCCTAATATGAAAATGGCTCAAATTTTCAAATGGCGCCACGTGAGCGTGTTGAGAATTAGAACTACATCTTTCATCTCATTTTCTCTATAGTATCAAAATGAGACAATTGTATTGAGTTAAAGCGCTTCCAAAGAGGTTCGGTTATTCAGCCTATTTATTCTCATAGTGCGGAACTCCTTGGTGAAATTAAGGAAATTGAAAAAACCGTAAAGAATACGCACAGTGCCATACAACGGAGCCTGCGGTAAAACAGGTGTGAGTACCTATTTTACCGCACGCATCCTATGTATGGTGCGTAATATCTAACTTTGGAACAATGTAAGTATACAGGCTTAGTAAATGCATTTTTTCAGCAAATGTACTGAAAAAGTTATATTATAACTGTCTAAAGTAAAGTCTAAAAGCTTAATACAGGACACTTGTTATAAAAAAATGCATGGATTTATTACTATTAGTAATGAAGAGGCTACTGATTATTTTATCCAAGACACAGATTCCAGAGACAATTGGTTTATAATTGTTACAAGCCCTCTGGAGGTCTTACACGGCTTGACAGTTGCGTACCATTTCAGATCCTAACCAAGTACCAAGCAGAACTAGTTCTCCAGCTTTTCATTTAACCCTTATAAATAAAAACTTAAACAAAAACTCAATCATCATTATCGTCACAATTATTGTTATTATAATATAATTGCTTGGTGTGAAACTGCGTACGACTAAAACTTCAAACTATAAACTCCAGGTAGTAATTGTAAGGCACACAGCTTTTTACAAGACAGGGGTAAGAATTCTTCTGATGGTAAGCGGTTCCCGTAGCCTATAGACGCTCTACCACCTTGGACGTATTCACGTGTTAACTACCCGGTACAAAACAAGAGAAACCGTTATATTCCCAGCATAGGAGGCAAAACCCCTGCTACCATCATAAGCCTCAAAATGAGCCATAATGAGCTCTGTTGACCCTTACATCAGCAATGTTCTTTAATGTGGAGAATGGCAAAATACTATGTAATCAAGCTTCTCTGAACATACTAGAAAATAAATAATAATAATAATATTCATACACTAACATCATTAAGAGCTTGTTTTAAAGATACTATATAACAGACAAATAAGGATAATAATACGTATATAAATATTGGAATTTAGAAATATACTAAATAAACATCCATGACTCGTGAATAATACAATAGTTCTATAAACTTCTCCACCAAGCCACCCGAGAGTACATTAATATAGAAAATAATAGCTTCCCAACAAACTCGTAGGTATTTCGATACGTCAAGAAAACCAATAACTTCGATAAATATTACAAAGGCCCATTCAAATCCCTCAAGTAATATCCGCTCCCGATACTTGCTTTCACATAAAACATATTGACTTTCCATGTTAAGCGACATCCTCAAAATTAAAGCGTCATAAATGAAGACAGATTGTCTTAAAGGCCTTTGACGAGTCCACGTCTGCTCCGAGCTTAATCTTCAACTTTATTTGTAGGCAGTTAAGATTCAAAACGTTTACCAGATTCTCAAGTGTCGGCAGCTGTTCGTTCCCTTTTATGTTTAAGACGCATTAGTTCGAGACATATATTAAATTATTTTGTTTTCACACTCAAAACACAAAACTAAATTGTAGGGTGACGTACACAAACCACATGTTCCAAAAGTTTCCATGGACAGCTGTTGTTGCATACAAGTTTGAGAATAATCAATCTCAATTTAATTGCCCTTTGAAAACAAGGTGATGCCAATAAAATCAATGACAAGAATTTTAAAGCTTAAACACAAGGACCGAATGCAATACTGTTGATATACCCGCGTCGTACTACTTACAACTGACTAAATAGAAAATCTTTGGGCTTTTGAAATTTGTTACTTGTACAGAGTTGTTTTATTGAGATATAGGTTATTAGTATTAAGAGGAACAAAGTTCTCGAATCACCTACTAACCTAACCACCAAAGTGTTAGTTTATTTAAAGTTAAAAGCTGAGGTGATCTTCATGGCTCAGCTCTAGATATATTATACTCTCTCCTTGTCCGAGAGGGTTTAACGTGTAGTAACGCTGATTGTACCAGCGCCGATCACAATTTTCAAAGCTATAAAAAAAAAAATTGTTTCTCTCATATGGTAACTCTAAATGTATGTCATTACGTTTTTTGTGCACAGCGCTGTCACTTGGTTCTCTCATTAAAATTATTAATTTAACAATTTAAACCAATAAAAAGTACGATCTGTGATCCAAATTTTAAAGAATTATTAATCTAGTGTTATTATGTGTTCACTAATAACAGGATATCGATGCAGTATTTTATTCCCAAACACGGTCAGGTATTCCGTTAGCAAACAAGGTCAAGGTTTGTTGTGAAAACGTTAATATTATTTGGAGATTGAAGGTATGTATTTAATATTACATTATCGTTACGTTATCCGGTGAGAAATAATTCTCACCGGATAACTGGTAATATGAAACGTCACAGAATTAATCTGTTAGAATATTATGACATAACCTAAAAATATCAAAATAATACTACTAAAATCTAGAAAATCTAGCTAAACTACTTACCTAGCAATATAACCCTCCAGATATTATTGTAAGAATTTTTACAAGGCTTATGATTTCCGATATTTTATAGGTTTTATCAATTTACACACTATTTTTTCTTGTATTGCAAATATTTGCCAATGGCATGTAAAATATTAAAAACATAAATAATAGCTCATTTTGAGCGATAGACAAAAATGTATACCTATTTAAAGTGCTTATGCAGTGTTTTATTAGTGTTTCTAATTAGATTTTTGGAAATAAAAGGGAAAAAGAAAAGGAGTAAGTAAATCACCTACTTTGGACAGAAAGAAGATTACAAAAAGTGAAAATAATATGACTTTTTGGATAACTTTAACTGTTCTGTGGTAACTACAAGTGTCATATACCTATCTATTACCTAAATCTTTAACACCCAGATGTCGTAAGTGACAATTATAACATAACAAAGACAATTAAAATTATGTCTGGCATATAGGGTTTAGAGAGGAAATTACAAGAAGTAAATTTTTATGATGAGAAATACCTACTCAAGGCAGGAAACAGAAGACTCATATTAAGTGCCTTCATTAATAGGTGAATGAACAGTAAGATTATGCCTTAATTTAAAACTTCTACCGTCAAGTACATATAATGGTTACCACATTATTATATGATTAATTATATGAAAAAGGTTATCACAATATTTACCCGAGCAAGCGCTATCACATTGAGGTTAGACAACGCTCAAATGGGTATGAAATTATATGAAAAAGGTTATCACAATATTTACCCGAGCAAGCGCTATCACATTGAGGTTAGACAACGCTCAAATGGGTATGAAATTATATGAAAAAGGTTATCACAATATTTACCAGAGCAAGCGCTATCACATTGCGGTTAGACAACGCTCAAATTGGTATGAAATTAAATGGAAAAGGTTATCACACTATTTACCTAAGCATTTGCTATCACATTGAGGTTAAACAACACAGTGAAATGAAAATGTTTATCACATTACTTGCCTGAGCAAGCGCTATCACATTGCGGTTAGACAATGCTCTAATTTAAATGAAAAAGAAATGAATGCTAATAGATAACCTGGGCAAATGCTATTACATTGTGTTAAGACAATGCCCGTACTCTTGTTTTAAAACTTCTACAGTGAAGTAGAAATGAATTTATTGATAACCTGGGCAAGTGCTATCACATTGCAGTTAGACAATGCCTGTAATCTTCTTTAAAACTACTATCACACTGCGGTTAAAACCAACTATTTAGCTGAACAAGCATTATCACACTAGAGATATACACTGCAAATGAAATGCAATATACACTGAAAGAAACAGTATAACTAATACCATAAAGTAGATTTAAAGGCAATCACTTGAACAGGTCTAGCTACTATGGCTAGACCCTTGCACTGAAATAGAAACTTCTACTAACTTCCATCAAGTAGATATACAAAGGTACAGAGATAAAACAAACACAATATGCCAAAAAGGCAATCTTATTGCTAGAAGCGATCTCTACCAGACAACTATAAGGCAGAGAGATTACTCAATATGAATAATTGTGATAGCTACAAAAATGTAAAAATAGCCATTAATCATATTTAAAATATGTAACAAAGTACCAACCCGCATTGGGCCAGCGTGGTGGTGTTATGGCCCAAACTCCTCATGTGTTTCTCCCATGTAGGAAGGCCTGTGCCCAGCAGTGGGACGTATATAGGCTAGTGATGATGAACATAAAGTAGCTGTACATGTAATTTAATAATCAGAACAAGCCCCATCACCTTGCGGACTGACTGACAAATAATTCTACAATAAAGTACCGGTAAAGTTTACTTATTAACTTGGGCCAATGTTTGTCACATGGGGGCTAGATAATGCTGCCGCATTTAATTAATAATTTTAACATCAAGATATATATTATGTTATTCTATAACCTGAAAATTGCTGTAAGTGATATAAATGTTTATCAATAGCCTGAGGAAGTGCTATAAAATTTAGCTACACAATGCTTTTATGGTTCATCAAAACTTTACCCTCTAGCATACCGAAATGATATTCAATGACCTGAAAAATTGCTATCACTGTATGAATGATCAGCCATTGATAAATACTTAATAAGATTATACTATCTGTCAAGCCGCGATATACCTCCGGGTGGCTATGATAATTGAAAATCAATTGTGTCTGGAATCTCATGCTTGACAGGTTAAAGCTACACAGTGTATTCAAAAATCAAACAGCTGTTCAAACATAAAGAAAATTTATAAACCTTCAGTGACCATGACCAACAGATCATTGGTTGCAACAACCAGTTACACACAGCAAATACCATAACTTTCATACTTTATTTAATCAACAAAACTACCAGAAGATTCAGAAACAAGCTTTCAGATATTGTTTTAATAATTCCAAATAAAAACATTACTTTAGAAAAAAAATTAGTTACACAGATAAACTAGTAACCCAATTGTAATAAAATGATGGGATTTTTTTTTTTTCATTGAAATGTCACCTTATGAAGTACCTCATTGCACAGATTTTATGAAATGAATAAATGAGATAAGACAGAGAAAATAAGAAATGATTATTATAACTAATCATTATTTCAATTCCATTGCAATATTTTCTTACAATACAGACCTAATAAAGTGATATAAATGATGCCCTATATTTTTAAAAGAACTTGAAAATTAAGAGTATTTTCACAATTCTACTTGTACAGAATTATATAAAATAGCTAAGTTGAAATTAATAACTGTTGAAATAAACTTGTCTATTAGAAATGGAAATGGGTCTTAATAAAAAGACCATTAGGTATAATAACTACTCAGAATTAACAACTATATTTTATGAGTAAAAATAATTGTTATGATAAAATAAGAAACATTATCGAGAGTACATAATACCACAGTTGTTGGATACATGAAAATCGAGGCGGGGGGGCATAGATTGAATCCCCACAACAATAATAAATATTAGACATTGTTGTACTTAATGATAGTACCGATTGAATTTTTACAAATTTTATTTTTGGTATTTTTATAAAAAGTCATCTTGCTTGACACAATACGAGAAATTGATTTATTGCTATGTACTTAATATATAAAAGTGTCCATATGAAGTACCTACTAGCGGGTGCAATTCACACAAGGTTTTTTATTTTTAGTTCTTTTTTAGATACTGAGCTTAAATCAATGATTTATGTTATTAAATTTATATCCAGCTTATCCTAGCTGCAAATCAACTATCGGTCAAGTATAAAAACAAGGAATTGCAATATTGACAATTATTAATGTTGAAAAATGACAATATGATTTATTATTAGAAATATAATGGCCATTTGGTACAATGTACCTATACATAATATAAGCATCATAGTTATTTATCCTGTACATATGGTGCGCATGCAGGCATAATGAATAATCATGCACATAGGTATCGAGTAGTGGCCTTTCTGCAATTATGAAATAAAAAATTTCACATTAAATTTCATCAATAAGAAGTGAAATATTGGGACAAAATAATAATATGTCCATGACATGCCAGCAAAAGTTTTTTGTATGTACTAAAATAAAAGTCAAATAATTAAAATATAATACATCAATAATCAACCTGATCATGGTAAATACCTACCTACTTAAATATATATATATATATATATATATATATATATATATATATATATTAGCTCTAAATTTCAATATCATAACACCTGTAGGTATAGTAGAGCATTGTGCTTTATATAACAAATAAAAATGCCTAAGTCAATGTTTTGTAAAAACAATATCATTACTTATATGGTACCTAAACTATATAAAATGAATAATACCAGGTCAACATTACAATGACCTAAAATTGAATTGATTTAAAGATAAAAAACATTTTAATCGAAGGAGCCTCTTCAGTTTACTGACATACATATATGATTTGGAATCCAGAACTGGTATTAAAAATATTTAATGCAATAATAAGGCAATGATAAATCAAAAATGTTATTAAAGGACCTCATCAACTGATTTATTACAATTCATGACTTGAAAGCAGAAAGACTTCATTAAACATCAAGTAAAATCATTTAAAAGTGACAATCAGTAGTGACCACTATCGAAATAATAAAAACCTATGTAACTAGGTACTTTACAGCCATATTGTATCTAAAAATCTTTTTAAATGAGGATAGAAATGTATCCTATCTTGTCACTTTCATTAAATCATAATAAGACAAGTACTTTATGAATACACTTATATCATAAATAAATCAATAGAAACAATTATAAAAAACACAAGATTTCATCAATTCAATCTAAAATTCATTTGGATCAAACTAATGTTGCAGGAAATGAGTATTAGTGGTTTTAACTGTCTTCTCTACTCTTATCACAAGATATGCTTCGGTGTCGACCGCAAGCCGATTTGGTTTAAATATTGATTGAGTCAAAAAGCCAACAGGAGTGTTTACATACAAAATTCAGTTTAAAATTCTGAGTCAAAATTCTGAAACATTTCCTGCAATAAGCATATAAATGTCCCATTCGGCATTGCTAAAAATTTTAAGCGATAGTTAAAATAACAATTGTGTTTTTTATTTTTTTATAGGGTTTTGTATAAAAATCTAATTATTTTGTAAATTAATTAGTAAGGTGTTGGACTAAACATCTATACTAATATAATATAGATATCTAAATTCTATTTTTTCACAACCCCATCTTCAAACATCTACACGTTAAACCCTCTCGGACAAGGAGAGAGTATAATTATAAGATTAAACGAACTTACCTTAAGTGAAGTTCTATCTTAATTATACGAAGCTCCTTGTCCGAGAGGGCAGTCCCAAAACCCGCCCACTAATACAAGTATTATCCCAATTGTAGGGTTGTTCCAAAAATAATCTTCGAACGTAATGACATACATTTAGAGTTACCATATGAGAGAAACAATTTTTTTTTTTATAGCTTTGAAAATTGTGATCGGCGCTGGTACAATCAGCGTTACTACACGTTAAACCCTCTCGGACAAGGAGCTTCGTATAATTAAGATAGAACTTCACTTAAGGTAAGTTCGTTTAATCTTATAATTATTTATTACATTTCAAGATCTTCAATTTCATTCGGACCAGTAAGGCTTTAGCAAAACATACTCTATTCTTATGGAGAAATGGTCTAGAGGGCCTAGGCAAGACGCCTTTCGATAATCGCTATCGCTATCGCTCAGAGGACTAATGTCGAACCCCATACATTTTCCATTTAGCGATAGCGGGCCAGAATTTCACAGAACACACTGAAAATGTCAGGATCATTTTCAGGAAAGCTATACATTCTTAATTTAATATAATTAAATACTAGCTTTATTTGTATTTGAAGCGCTGTACGTTAGTGGTCATCATTGCCCAAGGGAAACATTTCATAGTTTAATCCTGATAATGCTACTGTCAATGTCCTCGAAAATGCACTAATTTTGAGACCCGGCATTCGTTTCATTTTATATTGTTTAACAAATGTGACCGCTGTACGCTTCCTACTAGTTGGTTCTAGAGAAGCTACGCTAGAAAAGCTAAAAGTTAACATGACACTAAGAACAATGGCGAAACATTTGTCGAAGTAAATTTTGAGCGTCCTGAAATGTCATTAAAACAAATTTACCTAAATTATTTTCTTATGATTTTATAAGTTTTAAACAAGGTCCGCTTTTAAATAAAATCAATTATAAAGGAATTTTAACTGACTACCGATACTTAAATCACCAATCTGTGGACCAATGAGGAAGGATCATGGACTACCTAGTAGACGTACGCACAGATTATTATTACAATAAAGTATCGATCGACTTTTTTTGAGGTCGCTTTACTGGCCTGGACTGAAGTTCTTTTGGCCATTATCTATCGAGTATTGATACAGAGACAGTCACTGTTGATCTCTGTTCTATCCACAAACTGATATTAGGAACCTGTGTTATTTATTGTCAATTAAGGTAAGTATTTAAAAATACTATGAATATGAAACTGACATTAAAAAGTATATTTTTGTGTTGTTTTGTAAAACATAACATCAAAAAGTTTAAATTGAAATATCTTTTATTTAAAACTTGCAATATTAGTGAAATAAACACCAATTTATTAAGAAAATTTAGCTCTATACTTTTACATATTTTTCATCTATAGACGCATAAAAATTTGGTTGACATAAATTTGTATGGGAGTTCGCCATTGTTCTTTCATATTGGAATAAATATTAAAATTTCAAACAAGAAACGATTCTTTATAAATTTTATTAGTCCGAATTGGAGCCTTTATATTTCGTAGCAATTATCTAAAACAGCGGACTAATAATGGATAGCTGAATAGAAACGATATTTTTAAAATTTATTTGACGTCGAATTGATGTTCGGTGGCGATAAACTGGTGCGAGGAATTTTATTTATGTTACTCTGTTAGCAGGTTTTTAATGCACTTTGTAGAGCTTAGGTATAATATTCATACTTTTGTTTATTTCACAAAAAAACATGGATATAGTTATTTTTACTCCAGGTATGCGTAATTAATATAGGCACAAAACTATGTTTATGTTTAAGCCGACTTGAAAAATGTGGAGCTTCTCAATTCGGTTGGTATGTTTTTTTTCTATGTAGGTACATATGTATACCGATTACGTACAGAGTTCTGATCCGATTTACGAGATTCTTTTTTTGTTCGGTGCGAAAAAGTCGCCATTTTGGTCACATAAAATATGTGACCAAAATGGCGACTTTTAAAAAATCAGTTGGTTAGTTTAGTTTTGAAATCAAAATAGCTGGAATAATTAAGTCTTCTCTGTATGCGACATTGCGGATTTTTGCTTTCCCATGACTTTTTAGTGAAACCATACGATAGTAGGAAACTATACAATGTATAGTCATGTATGCTTACGGTAACCCATCTAGTTTTGACCTTAATAAGAAATCACTAAAAATTAAAAAAAAAAAAATCGACTGCAAAATACTAAAAAAAAAATTAATGGAATTTAAGTAGGTACTTATTCCCTAGAAATATATTTTTTGGGTTGGTGCTAAGTTGTTTCCAGAAACAATAACAAGTGAAGCGCTGACTCCAAAAAATATGTTTCTAGGAGGTAAATACCTAAATTTAATTATTTTTGCTTTTTAGTATTTTGAAGTCGGTTTTTGTAATAACGAAAGCAGTCATATTACGGCAGTAGTGAAAATCATTACGGAAGTATGTTTATTTTTGTGTTTTATTCTTGTTTGGTTATCCAAATAATCATAATAACATTGAACTACCCAACAGTCACACAAATAATTTTAATACACACATATAAAAAAGTTTTATTGGCACTATTTTTCAGTAGACTATTAAAAGTTATTCAGCGTGTTCAGTTGACGTGAAAATATATAGCAATTAACCGCATGAAAAAAATGTTGAAAACTGAAAGCTGTAGCGCGCGGGAGCGAGTGTCGCGACGCATGGGGGCTCACGACAAAAATAAACGTTTTTGTGAACTAAAGCACCTATACAGAGTTGTTAATACCCTATCGAAAAAAATATTGGTAAACAAATCGTTATAACTTTATCATGGTGGCGCTCACTGGGGGTGCTATAGATAGATAGATAGATAGATAAAATGTTTATTTTTAATTATTTAACACACATACAAAAACACACATACAAAATACTAATACATTGACTTAAAAAATTAAAAAAACAAAACAAAATTAAAAATTATTAAGTATTAAGGTAATGTAAATTAGTTATATGTATTTATTTTTATTTTTAATTATGACAAAATAAAATTCGTAATTATTTCTGTAGGTATTACTTAAATAACAATGGCATATTTATCTAAAGTCTCTGTTTTATTATGTATGTTAGTGTTAAGTTAATATGTTAATGTTAGTGTTAAGAAAGAGCGGAGTTAGCTGACACAAGCATTTTATGCTTACTAGGTAGCTCCAACAATGTACATAGAGTAAGTCGTGCTTGTTAAAGAAATAAACATTTTGTATTTGTAATATATGTGTGTGTTGTAGAAAGGGTCGCAGCTCAGTGTCTGGTTTCTATGGCCCAAAATCAAACTATGATTATTGCAATAAACTTTTCCAATCGCTATCGAATCTTTGACAGAAAATGGCGTCATGCTATCGTTGTAATGTCATGTTTCCCATACAAATGCTATCGTTACACTCGATAACGAGACGAAAATTTCAAAAAATAGTTTCAAAACCGCCCGCCCGCCAGGTATACTTCTGAAAATTTTATACAAAAGTTGACGAAACGATTAGAATATGAAAATGTCGAATGTTCCATGCTTGGAAGGGTACTATTTTATACATACTTCTGAGACGTGCAATGTGCAAATACTTTAATTGATCCCAAATTTATTTTCAAATTAACTAGGTACTTGTCTACTCTGTGGGAAAAATATTTAAATTTAATGAGGTAAGTACTAAATTCCTAAATTTTTTTAAGGTGGTGCCAAGCTGCTTTCAGAAACAATAAGTAGAAAGTGTAGCACCAACTCAAAAAATAACTTTTTATGGATTAAGTACCAAATTTTTTTTTTTTTTTACTTTTAGTGTTTTGAAGTCGGTTTTTATTATAGTTCATTTTTTTTCACAATTTTAGCAATGATATTCGAAGGTGTGTGATCGTGGCCTAACCTGGTAGTATACCAACGCAAATAGAATTATAGTGAGCAGCACTGAAAGTATCAAGAAAGCAAAAATCCGCAATTTCGCTTACATTGATGAATTAATTATTCTAGCTAATTTGATTTTAAACACAATTTTCTTAATCGTTCTTTAAATGACGGAGTTCTACGGTAACAAACATACAAAAAATATACAGCCGAAGATAATCTCATCCTTTTTTTAAGGTGGTTAAAAATAGAAGTGTATTGACCTCTTTGTTGAGGTAATAACTACTCGTTGTAATTATTATATAGTGGTGCGCCATGACATATCGATAAGCAGATGGGTGAGCATACGCGACGTCACAACATCCACTAATTTATGCGCTCCTTAACGCCCGTCCCACCTATTAGTTGCACACAATATATTTCATGTGGCCCAGTAGTGTGGCCATGAATTGTGTGGATTTTTTTATTTAATAATTTCATCTTTCTGAACTCTCATCTCAATAACATTATTTGTCTCATTTATATTTGTTTTTATTCAAAAAAGATCAAGTCATCTATTTTATAAATAAAGAAGACACGTAAGGCATTATAGTCATAAAAGAGTTCCAACATCAACCCTAGTTGTACCTGAGGGTTTCAAAGATGATTAGTTTAATTAATTATACACTTAAATATAAAGCAGCCATCCATCTGTACTAATATTATATGCGAAAGTAACTCTGTCTGTCTGTCTATTTGCTTCTTAAAATCTGAACAAAATTTGATGATATAATCATCCCTATTTTCAGGATGTAATCATCCTGAGAAAGGATATTTTATATAAAAGGCGTTACATTCAATCAATCAATCAATAGGTACACTTTATAAAAGCTAAAGAAACTAAAGTTACAAAGAGTATATGAAGTATATAAAAAATAACAATATAAGATGATATGACAGGAATAATCAGATAATTAAATAACAGTGTCTTTAATATCCTCTGGCAGAGAATAACATAGCAAAAAAAAAGAGTAAGAGAGGAAATCGGTGGACTGAGGCAGGATGACTAAGGTAAGTGTAGAAGAGGAACATATGGTACGATTCATATAATAGGAGCGAAAGGAAAAAGTGTTACAAAATATCGAAGAGCAGTAGGTAGGAAAAGGATGAAACTAGTATAAGTAATAAACTGACGAATAGGTAGCCAATTAAGCCTAGATCAGAAGGGAGAAACAAGATTAAACCCCGAATAAAAAATAAATCTTATTCTGCAGACGCTCTATTTTGTTGAGAAGCTCCTCGGAAAGATCAACGTAGCAAACGTCAGCGTAATCAACTATGGAAAGTTAAAAATAGTGTGCTGACGTGAGTTTTATTTAAATAACGAACCCGATGTATTGAGCTATATGCCGCAAATAAAATACGTTCTTCTTATGTGCCATTTATGAGGTCCCCATGACAGGCACTGGTCAAAAACAACACCAAGATTTCTGACAGTTTTAGCGTAGGGAATAACTGTGTAATTAAAAATAATACTGAGCAAATTTTGAGCTTCTAATCTTGATATAAAAGGAGGACTACCTATTTATCGTTTGGCTCATTTCTGGATGAATTTAAAGACCAAAGGACTTACTTCATTTATCAATAATTCGCTGTTACCTTGTGCCATTGCCACAAGGCAATGGCACAAGGTAAATTAGACTTTTCTTAGTCATAGAAATGTTGATACTTAAAATGTATAATTTAACTTTAATGTCTATTTTAATGTCGCTACATATAAAAAGTAGCTTACTCATATTTTATTGAAATTTAGTGTATGCACCACAACCAAGAATCAAGGTTTTTCAAATATGTATAATGGATTCACTAAAAAAACATTTTTTTTACGAGTGTCGAGTCATTTAAATAGCTTAAAAAGACTTTCATTCCACCAATTTTGTTGATTGAAGAGAAACATTATGACTAGGTTCTTTCTTAGGTTTGGGATGCTTATATAAAATTTCGTTTAAAAATCATTTAATCTCGCTGCTTTAAAATTAAATTATCTTACGCCTCACCAATATAAATTCATTTTGTATCAAAGCAACTAACTAAACAATATGTAACCTACACGTCGTAAGTATCCCCAGCTGAGTTATTGGTTAAAGCTGCTTTTTATTTCTGGAACGCATCGCGACTAACAGCTCAACGGCTTTCATCTTGTAAACGTTATTAATCGACACCGCTCCCGGACATACCCCGTCACTACATGTCTCGCCAGAAATAAATAAAATTGTAGGCATCAATTTGTTTTGTATACAACGGTGAACCGCTACTGCGGTGAAATAAATATTTTTGTACAGACATAGCAATGGGATTTAAATGAAACGACTCTGCAGTTAGACGACTGTGTTTGTTGAATGATTGTGCCGCAAAATGTTTATGTTCGTGGTCTTTGTTCGTTCAAAAACACAATCAGTCATGTTCATACAAAACAAGGATGAAAGCCATTGTCGCGAATGCTCGCAATATTGTATGTTCTGTACGTAATTCTCTTCGCTGTGACTCTCTGATAGTGAATAATTCATGGAAATAAGTCAGTGTCGTTTTTAATAAGCCACGGTCGTGAGAAACTTTAATGGGGAGTGATGTTATTAGGCGTAATTTCATTGCTGCGCTAATTCCATTCCATCGTCCTAGTTGTTTCTGGTGTTGGGTGAAATTAAATTTACATTTATCCATGTCAAGTGTCATTAATCTTTAAATGTTCATGAGACTGTTCATAATTATTTTTGGTACCGTGAAATGTCAATTACATAAGGTCGACACAGGAATTTTTATAGCCTTACGGAATAAATTTAAGTGGGACTGCTTGCTTCAATTAAATTATTTTGAACATTTAATAAAAAAAAACCTGGACGGTATGTGCCTTAGAAGAGTGTTATACAAACACTGATTATGTTGCCAATCAAGTCACATTCAAAACTAACAAGCCACTACATCTACCTCTTAAGATAAACGGGGTCTTTATTAAACCCCTCAGTTATCTTCACATCGCTATCAAAGCAAACACTAATAGAATCGAGTTAGCGTCTGCTGGCGACGCCGAGTGGTTCCACTAATTGACAGTAATCAATTCCGCGCCGGTCCGCTTTCAATATTCCTTCATCTCGGATTTTTCTCGGTTCCCGTTCGTTTTTACATCGCTCTCGTCTCGTCCCGTGAATTTATCGCTCAATTAGTCTTGTTTAATAGCCGGCTGCCGGGCTGATGTCTGCTTCTCGCGCCTCCGAGGGCTGCCACTCATTTATTAAATAGTTCTTATCTATTTTTGTAAAGATTGTAGTGTTTTAAAGGTTATTCCATATTATTAATATATTGTGAGTTCTTAAACAAACCTGTAATATTAGTATCTGAAGTAGTCGAAATGCTACTTACTTAACATCGGCCTTGAATGCTTGAGTTGCTTTCATGGTACTTAATTTGAAGTATTTTTAGGGGTAAGTTTAAACTTTATGTTTTGCGATCATTAACCTCATTTATCGACTCAATGTTATACACAGCATTTTATGTTGATGGCTAAAATATTTTGTATGACTTCGTTAGTCGACCATTACGACACAGTTTACAAAATATTCACCATTTTCGTGTAGACCGCCACTAAAATATTTGCACAAAATAGATTCATCCCATTTATTACCAGCTCAGCTGCCCTATCAAATTTAACGTCAGCATTTATATTAGCAACTCGACTCCAATTTGAACTTTCCAAAACAAAAAAAAATCCATGACAACCCTGCCGATTCGAAAGACGCAGAGAAATGGGATTAAATTAATTGTCGCATCAGTCAGGAGGGCGTCGGGGTGTTTTTTATTAGTCGAGTGCACCGCCTCCGCGTCCCACGCCCCGCGACGCCCCGAGTAAATCACATGGCATTGGACCAATGAATGAAGTGGCGATTATGGAGGTGACATCTTCAAACTAAAATAAACTTTCAACAACGCATTCTAAAGATCTTCGTGTCAGATTCAACTTAAACTTTATTTATGTAAACAGGTGACAGCTTTGTAGCCTCTAATTCTAATAGAATGTTGCCATTTTTTATGCTCAAACCGGGCAGCACTATATCAAGACGAGGACTATATCCAAATCATATTTTTTTGAAAAATACTCATGTCATTGTCAAATTTAGTAGTCCCTTTGTCCAGTGGTGAGTGGGGTACTAAACAAAGAACTGTCTAATACACCAGAGCTCCTGGGTTCAATTCCGGTAAGGGCCGATATTTGTACAATGACTGCGAAAATTTATTCACGAATCATGTTTTTTTATATACCAATAAGGCAATAAATACGGCCCACCTGATGGTATAAGCGGTTACCGTAGCCTATGGACACTTGCAACACCAAGGGTATCACTTACGCGTTGCCGACCCTGTAAAAACCTTTTCAAAGCCGCCGTTTTTTAACGCCTCTGTAGTCTAGTGGTTGAGACCACCTAACTCAGATCTAGAGGTCCGGGGTCCGATTCCCGTGCGGGTAGAAATTTTCTGCTCAGCTTGGTTAGTGGTAGAGTTTTTCTAAGTCCGCCTGACTAGCTACCACTATCTTTCCTAAGTCTGCCGCCATAACAATAATGTTAACAGCATTGTTGTGTTCCGGCAGTTAGAGGTAAGATAGCCAGTTCCTCTGTGGTTGAGGAATCCGGGTGAAGCTCGCTTATATCGTTGGCCTTATTTTCACTTACCATCAGGTGAGATAAAGGACAAGAGTTACCCCGTTAAGCTAAAAAAGGCCTTTTTGAAGAATTCTCATGCAGTACTCGTGCTGTACAGCACTCGCACAGTACGCGATGGTCATTTATTTTTAATGATAATTTACTACCATTCTAAATACTATTATTATTATTTATATTACTTCATTATCTAGTATCAATAATAGGTGTAAGTGTAGGGGAATATTATAGTATTGTTATTAAAATACCTGCAAACCCTCGTCTCGTCTCGTTACACTATACAAGTAATGGTCACATCCATTCCAAAATCATTTTGCTACGTAGCTCCGCCACGACGCGCCCAGCCGATTTGTTCGCGCTTTGATCTCCGGCGCGATTTATCGGCATTATTTTTAACGCGAATGCCCCATCACTAGCGCTTGAGTGATAGACTCCGTGCTAGCAGAGTGCGTATTTTTGTTATTAAACTCGTTTTTATGTACATAAAAAACGAGTTTAATTTTTTATTTGGTGTAATTTCAATAAAATAGATATAGTGTTAAAATGAAGAAAAAGAAAGTAGTAACAACAATTTGTTTATTTAACAATTACTTACGTTCTAAATTGCCTGTGTTTTTTCATTTTGTATTCCGGATTCTCGATTAATACTGTCAAACTGTATACTAAATGTGCTTAATTCTAAGTACTTTACATAATCAAAGAGGAACTAAACTTTATCAAAATAAGAAAAATGTACACAAATATCTGTCGTCTTCTTTTTCTTTGTATGTTTTGTGCAGTTTTCTCAATTTTCAAATATCACTCGGGTTTAATAAAAAAAAATGGTATATTATTAATTTTAGGTGTTTCTACATTATGCTTCAACATAATATCACTAAGCCTTAACTTTGCCCTTGTTATGCGAAATTAGGTACCTACTCATGCTGTTACAGGCTACAGTACCTAATCACCTACCAGATGAACTGATCATTTGTTTTTTTCTATACAACTAGATGACAAACAAGCTGACGGCCCACATTTGTTTGTCGCCTTTGTTAGATAACAAGAATTTACAATCTCTGGTTCTCTTACGAATGTCCTCATGACATATAACGTGCGTACCTTAAAGTATTCATAAAAACTTTATATTAATTTGTCACTAAAATTTGCCATTATGGGATTTTTTAAGCCGTGGAGGTGGCATTAAACGCTTACTATGCAAATATTTATTCTATACTTAGTTATGGGATAATATTTTGGGGCAATTCGGTCAATATTACAAGCAGCTTCTGCAAAAGCGATCCATTAGAATAATTTTTAGTAAATGTCACGATGATAGCCTAAGACCCATATTTATTGAGAAACAAATTTTGACTCTTTGCAGTATATATATATTGGAGATATGCAAGTTTGTAAGAAATCGGAGATCAATTTTCCCAAAACTTTCTGATTCTAGAGTAAGAGAAGTGCCAATGAGAAAATATAATGATTTAGCTTACCCAAGGACTAACTCCCAGATCTTTAAAAAGAGTACTTATGTGTCGGCTATTCAGATTTATAATAAATTGCCTGTAAAACTAAAAGATCTTCCTGACCATAAGTTTACAAAATTCTTAAAAAAATGGCTTTTATGTAATGCATTCTACGACTTGAAGGAATTCTTAAATAATAGTGACAAATGAATATAACAATGACCATAGATTTAATTTGTCAATACATTATAAATAAGTACATACATGTTTTTTTATAATTAATGTTTAAATTTTTAATTTTTATATATTGACCACGAATTGTAATAATATTAAAATCAGATTACCTACATTATCAGTTTATCTAATTATTGTATGCCCGATAAGGGTAACTGTTTTTACTCATTGTGTGCAATAAAATCTAGTACTATAATAATTTGTAACAGTTATACAATAAAATGTTCTTATTCTTATTCTTATTCTTATTCTTATAAATAACAGAATATATTTCGGGGAATAATAATTATCTAATGACATCTCACTCTTCGAAATCGGTCAAGCCGTTTAGGCTACAGGAGGTCATAATGGAACAGACATACAAACCCACACGCATGGAAAAACAACCCACCTTCTGGCGCAGGCAGGTAAAAATGGGCTTCACTTTAAAAATAATAATAGGTATGTCACCGCACTTAATTGACAAGATACAAGCTACAGTGACTACCTGCCTATCTTATCTTATCTTACTGTGGGGCCATGACTACAGTGCACTTCGACCCACTGGGATATTTTGTGCCTCCCCTGCGTTTACTCTTTCTGTGTCCAGAATATAGATGTCATTAGCCTTACTATATCTTTAGGCAGAAAGAGCCTGTAGTCTTCTGGCTTTGGATATACCACTTCCAGAAGGCTCATTCTGGTTCTAGCCAGGGCATCACAATGACACAAGAGATGCATCGTTGATTCCTGGCATTCACCACATGCCCGACAAAGTTGTGTTGGGGAGAGTTGCATTTGCCCACTACTGTATATTGACGCCTTTGTTGAATAGCAAAAACTTACAATCAGTGGGTCCGTGGCAGCAAAATGATTTTTTTGTCATCTAATAGTACCTAAACGTTGTGGCCAAGTCTATATACAGGCTCTGTCAGATCAAGAAGACGAGTGGGTTCATAAATTCAAAGTACGTCCTCGCTCACTGTCCTTTCTCATGAGAATCAGGTACAGGCAGAGCCATAATGCACCGTTGACATACGGCGCCAAACATTCCCCTGATTTAGTAGACGTGTAAACGGTGCGACTGCGCATCTATCTGTCTCGGTGCGAGTGAGCAGAATACCCTATAAGGTACATTGCGTTGCGCGTATCTTATTTAGAATAAAAACTTTTTCAAGAATTTCAGGAAAAATAACTTAAAAAAAAATTTAAAAACAGACTTCAAAAAGCTGAAAAGGATAAAAAAAATAGATACCTACTCATCATCTCGAAACATATTTTATGGTGTCGGTGCTTCATTTTCTATGGTTCCTGAAAACAACTTGGAACCATCTCCAAAAAATTGTTTCTAGGGGATGAGTACCTTTTTTAATTTAATTATTTCATCCTTTTCAGTTTTTGAAGTCGGTTTTAATTTTTGTTTCATGTTTTTTTTTTCACTATTTTTAGTGATAACTTTCTAAGATGGGTCACAGTCAGCGTATATTGTTTCTAAGTAGCGTATCGTTTCACTAAAAAGTTATAGGAAAGCAAAAATCCGCAATATCGCATACGTAGATGACTTTCTCATTCCAGTTATTTATATTAAAAACCAAACTACCCAATCGATTTAAAAAAATATATATGACCAAATGGCAACTATTCCGCATCGAACCAAAAAAGAATCACGTAAATTGGAACAGAAATCTCTTCGCAATCGGTGTAGGTACATGCGTAGAAAAAAAACATATCAACCGAATTGATGACCGTTTTTGAAGTCGGTTAAAAATAGATACTAGTATTATTGGTCTATAATTGTTCAGAATCATAAATAGTACACACGCAGCACACCAAGTGTAGCAGTTGCATTACGAAAGCCGCCTCTATTACGAACGGGATAAGAACGGTCTTGAGGTCAAACTTTTATGCTTGATGTGCTGTCGACTGTACTACATATTTAGAAACTATTAGTAATATAACCTTCCCTTGGTCTCAAACTATCTCCATAGCCACTTGTGACCTTGTGAGGACCTATAATTAATTGGCTTTTTGTTATGTATTTTAAGTCACTTAAGTTGTTGTAATAGCTGTTGGTCTTCCGAATATACAAATAAAAATAACAAATTGCATCTGAATCGGTTCTGTGGTTTAAGCTTCTTGTTTATTATAATATCATTGGGTTTAAGCGTAAAAAGGTAACAGACAGACAGAGGTACATTTATAATATTAGTATGGACTAGTGGCAGCTCGCGGCTCTGCCCGCATTGATGTCGGTTATCGCGAAAAGGGTTGGCTATTGTTTAATCTATCTTTAAGCCAAATTCCATCTTTATCGGTTCAGCGGCTAAGAAGTGAAAACGTACCAGACCAACCAGTGGTTGCGTTCCCTGTCAAGAGTTCCCTCTGAAACCGGTGTAAATTTAGACAGACTGACATATAGACAGACAGACTGACTGACACAGACGGACCGACAGACAGATCGACAGACAGACCGATGGACAGACTGACATTATAACATTGTTAGATTACGTAGATCCATTACGACATTGTTAGTTAATATTATTTTATGTGTTAGACATAAGGGTTTTTTGACGATTCGAAAGTGCTTCTTGGGGGGCCTAATTGAATAAAGATATTTTCATTTTCATTTTCAAGTTTGACACCTTTCAGACCACACACATATACACACACACAAACACTCACAAAACCCTCACACATACTATAATACTATATCGACCCCCCTTTCAAATTTTATTTCGGAATCCTGTTACACCTCGTATTTTATTATTGACAGTCGGTGACAAATAAAAACACTTTTCTACAATATATCGTAAATCTACAATGTCCATCAATCACTTGACATGTCTACATAGAACCTTATACAGGGGCATTGTATAACAATTTTCCGTTCCCAGTGCAACACGCCGTATACAAGCATGTCACGAAGTGATTTGCAGTTTGTTGGTGGGACACACGGCTAGAGAAAACGAAGAGCTAACGTAGCTCTCAAGTGACGTCATTATCAACCTACCTCATAGGTAGGTGACGTCATTATTATCATATCGGGCCTGTGATTTCCACTGCTGAACGAAGGCCTCACTCGTCGATTTCCAAAGGGACCGGTTCTGCGCAGCCTGCATCCAACGGTCCTTCGCGACCCTGACTTGGTCGTGTCGTACCAGCTACTAGGTGGTAGGCCCGTATGTAGGGTCGTCTGGGTAGGTACCACCGCCTTTCTTATTTCAGCCGGGAAACAGTTCGCTGTGTTTCGGATTGAAGGGAAAGGTAGCCAGTGTAATTACTGGGCATGGACGGCATTTCATCTTAGGCTTCAGGATGACAACGCACCAGCAATATCAAGTGATTTTTCCTTGTTATTGCAGGTGTCTATAGGCGGCGGTAACCGCTCACCATCAGGTGGACGATCAGCTTGTCATCTAGTTGTATAAAAAAAAGCTGGCCGAGTGGTCTGTACCCCTTGCTATACAGATTACTTCGTCAGGGGTCCCGGTTTCGAATCCTAGTAGGAGCAAATGTTTGTATGACGATAACGAGCATTTAACTATTAGTCATGCATGTTTATATGTTTATTTAGTATATTTCACACAAAATTAGACATTATATTGTCAATATTTATCCGTTAGCTATCCATTACTATATCCATAACACAAGCTCAAATGAGCTTCGTTCTCATAATTTGATGCTTACTCGCCTCATGTGTTTCTCCCATGTAGGAAGGCCTATGCCCAGCAGTGGGACATAATAATATGATGATGATAATCTCACCGCGCTTGTTAATTTCATATGCGGAATTTGAAAATAATGTTCAAAAGCGCTCCCGCGTAGATGTCCTATCGCATCAGCATGACAAGGAGTTAAGCTTTGGGATAGGGGGATAGGCTTCCCTTTAAAGAGAGAATTAAACAACTACCTAAATACAAACACACCAACTAGGTGGTTGTAGGTACTGGGCATGGAAGGCATTACAACTTACGCCTCACGATGACAACGCTGCAATACCAAGTGATTTTTCCCTTGTTATTGCAATGTCTGTAAAAGCTTGTCATAATGCTTAATAAAAAAACAACAAAAAAAAACAAAAGAACAACAAAATTCTAATTCAAAGTAGAAATAATAATTATTATAGGTACTTAATTCTTGTAACTGTTACTGTGGGAACACCCGATTTTCGTTAAAAACTCTTTGTTTGGCGTGCTTAATTTTTGTGATCCTAATTGATCAGTGTCAAATGGACTTTAAAACCATTTCCCAAACAAGTCACGGAGGAGTTCCTCGATGTTTACTTATTTTTTTAGGGAAATTAGCTCGTTAAGCAGCCAAGCTGTATGCGCCGAAGGTTTTCATCAGCAGTCTTGAATAAACTACTGCCACGAGATTCGCATATAAAGGGCTGAATATGTCATTTGAGCGCCTAATGAACTATTTGAATGTAGGCCTTATTGGCCGGGAATAAATAAAGAAATAAATGTGTGCGCGAGTGGTGCGCGCGCGCATCGTAATGTGCTGTTTAACACCGTATTCGTAGTCGGATAGAAAGTTCACGGGGGCCTGATGTTGCTAGTCAACTTTGCTAGATTGAGCTGCCAATGCAAAAAATCTACAGTAGACATCAAGCTTAACAGTTTGACCTTGAGACGCCCTTAGTCCGCTCGTAATAGAGCCGTCATTCGTAGTGTCACTGTTACACTTGACGTGTTGTCGTCTGTACAAATATGCCAGGCAGAACGATTCAAGCTCCACCTATCACGAGAGTGCTTCAAAATATGGTCATGGATTCGATCCTGGCTCCACTTCATGTTAACAAAAAGAAGATGATTTCCAAACGGAACAGGTCTGCGCAGCCTATCAGCAACCTCGTGACCCTGACTCGGTCTTCTGTCGATCTAGAGGTGACGTTTAGTTGATTCCTATATCGCCCGCCATATTACCTTAACCTTAATGAAGAATAGTAACAGTGATGAATAATTTTGAATTCTTAGTATTTTTCTCGGATTCAGCAGAGTTTTCCTGATTTATTGAGATAGTGTAGTACATACATCTCGCCGGATATTAAACATCTTCTTTATGGCCGATTTCTAAATCTTAATGTAGATAAAAAATTTATGAGTTGACAGTTAATTTGAAGATAATTAATTATGCCACTCCTAAATTATTCGCAGATTAAACAATAACTGAGGATTGAAAAACAGGCCAGTAATAAACAAATTTTTGAATGTATTCGTCAAAAGCCGGCACATTTAATTTTGTTATAAAAATTACAAATAAAGAAAACTACTACAATAAAGTAGGCGTTTAATCACATTTTAATGTCTTAACATCAAAAACATTACAATGTTTTTAAAATAGCTTTTCTCATGTTAACTGGAAGTGTTAACTTCAATGAGTGGTAGATAAACGTTGCTATGAAAACGTTAAAAAAGGGTAGATAGCGGTGAAGAAATTAGTAGGTTATACTTAGTGCTCCAGTGGCGTAGTGGTAATCGCGTCTGGCCGGACATCAGGAGACGCGCGTTCGATTCCCGCCTGGAGCATATATTTTTTTCATCGTTTTCTTTCTTTATTTGTAACTGTTACAATAACATAGGCATTGAAACGCATCAAAACATTAAAATATGAAATTTAATTTTGTTATATTATTTACACTTAAATTTTAATAATACGGTTTGTTCTGTGAGCTGAGAACTTGTGACCTATACGACAGGTTTTTCAAAGTCAAATTTAATTATTTTTCAAAGTTAAATTTAAATATTGCAAATAAAGTGCTATAAGCTATTATTATTACTACAGCACTTACCAACCTTATTACCCTCTTCGAGTATTTACATATCCATAGAGAATAATTTTAAAAAAATATAAATTTTTAATCATAACATATTTTTAGTTAATATTATCATTTAAAACGAAGCACGGGAAATGACTCAACACCACCTAAGTAATGTGAAACGGTAAGAAGAGTCCATATGCGAAGACAGCTAGTGCAGTTCAAGTACAATGTTCTAGCCGCCTCCAGCTTGCCGGCCCAAAAGATTCTTTTTCACACCTTTTTTAAAGGAAACCATGTTATAAGAGGGAAGGAACAAATATGCAATTCCAGGTTTTGCAAGGACAACAAAGAAACGAGTTACTAAATCTCTTGAAGGGGACCTCAGAAAATCTGCTGGACCTAACGGGTTTATATTAATGCAATAATTAATGGAGCATCTCGTGCCTTAGTTTTTATTTCACGTGTGTCCGGGTCCTTCAAACATATGAAAACTATTAAAATTCTTTACTGTGCCTATGTCCGCAGCCATCTTGAGTAGGTACGCTAGTTCAATTTGGAGCCTTTGCTACGAGTTGTACGTAGTTAGAATTGAACTAATTCAGAAAAGATTTTCACTCTTTCTTAATTATAAATTCAAGATTCCTAAACTTACCTATGAGGAACGCTGTTCTCGGTTTCATATATTACCGCTTTTTGTTAGGCGTAATATTTCAGATATATTATTTTTAGTAAAAATTATTAAAGGAATGGTTGATTGTCCTGACCTGCTGAAGAAAATTTATTTTAGAGTACCATCACGCATACCTCGTAGTAGTAATTTTAAGCTTTTTAATGTCCCCTTTGCTCACACTAACCACAGACAAAACAGTTTTCTCATCAGGGCCAGCGTTGCGACTGACAAAATCAATGATAATGATATCGATATATTTCGAGATAGTCTCTATAGCATAAAGAGAGCATTACTTGAGCACCAGTGGTTTTTCGTTTTACTTGTTATAAATTAAATAATATTAGTATAAGTTTCCATGAATGTTAATTGGCTATATAAATGTGGTAGCTAGTTAATGGCTTATTGTTGTTATTTTGTGTGTGCGTTTTGATAGTAACGCTGCAAGCTATCCTAAATAAATAAATAAATCGGTCAAGAGGTCCCGGGTTCGAATCCCGGTAGGAACAAATGTTTGTATGATGAGTACGAACATTTGTTTACGAGTCATGGATGTTTATATGTTTATTGAGTATATTTCTAATATTTATATACATATTATTATTATTTCTCCGTTATCTAGTATCCATAACACAAGCTCTTAATGATGCTTACTTTGGGCTAGATAATAGGTGTATTATTATAATGTGGTGGTTATTAAATTTCTTTATGCGTGATGTTGAGGCGGAGACAGTGAATTTATGACTCCAAATACCGGAACGCGTGCTTCTGAGTAGGAAGGGGGAAGGTGGTATGTGTTCGATAAGCTATTCAGAACACTCGCCATAATATAGCCGATAGAAGGCGCTAACGCCATGCTGCAATCTGCAATTGTATTGTAATTATTATTTTTATTGTTACAAATTACAAATTAAATTGAATATCATAATAATTAATTCAGTTACATCAGGCTATTGCAGTCCACTGCTGGAGGTAGGCCTCCCCAAGACTACGTTATAGTACACGTTCTCCCGCTTACCTTATCCAGCCCAACGTTGGTTGCGTTTGCAACGTGGGGCTGGTCTCCATTCGGGAAATGTTTATAATCCACCGCTCATCGGTTCTGCGACAGATGTGACTGGCCCACTGCCACTTCAGCTAAATAAATTCAGTGGTTACCATAATATTTGGGTGCGTGTAAGTAAGAATTAAGATTTGATTTTGCATTTTTATAGACAATCACAAAATGGCGTTCTTGTTGGATAGCCCCAATTCTTCTTGGTGGAAAGCAGAGTTGGTAAAATAAATTATACATAAGTATTAATACTTAAATTAGATATGTCAACTAATTGTTTACCTTGTATATGCATTTTGTAAGACGCCGTACTAAAGATATGGATCCGGTAGCACGAAGAAGACTTCACGTTTGATCGAATGTGAAAATTATACGACGCGTACGCGACGCCTCGTGTGTCGCGGACTCGCGGGTCACGGCACTTACTGTTCCTTGAGAACCTATCCACTGGTCAAGTGTGATCTGCGATCTAATAATAATTAATTCAGAAAGTTCATAACAAATAGTTTAAAATAGTTACAACATTACTTCGGTATTATAAACAACAATGTGCCTGTGAACTAGGAAATCCTGTGATTCAGGCTGAAGGACCTGCAGACCTGCAGTTGAAAATAATCACTAATTAATATACAACAACAAAGGCAATATACATAAAAATTTATTTGTAGAAGTTAGGTATAGGTAGACAAAACGTTTAAATAAAGAATACTTACATTTAAAAAAACCCAAATAAAAAGTTTTTTGTTTTTTTTTATAAAACTAGATGACAGACAAGCTGACGGCCCACCTGATGGTAAGCGGTCACCGCCGCCTATAGACACCTGCAATAACAAGGGAAAATCACTTGATATTGCAGGTGCGTTGTCATCCTGGGGCCTAAGATGAAATGCCGTCCATGCCCAGTAATTACACTGGCTACCTTTCCCTTCAATCCGAAACACAGCGAACTGCTTTACGGTCGAAATAGGAACATAAATCTTTCCTTTCATGTTTCAGATGAAATAAAGTTCACAAGTTATCGCCTCGAAGAACACGGACGATAACTTTTATTGCGTCACCTATTACTAACATAATTTTCCACGATAACATAGTCTTTTACTTTGCTACAAAAACACTAGCTAGTTAACTTACTAACAATGACGGAATCTAAAGGGCGATTCATTTAACACGCGAATATTTGATGATGACATTACGCAGTGTGTGTGTTTGCCTCAAGTTATGCGGCCCAAATAGCAAAATGGATTATTCCAAAATTCCAGAAGTAGTTTAATTTAATAATTTTGATCAAAATCGGTCCACAACCGCTTTGAGTATTTTACAATTTGGCCATCTACAGTCACTTGAATAGTCCACCCGTATATTCCATTTTTGTTGGTCAGAGCAGATTACACAGATTTTGTCCAAGGCAAATCAAAAATGTTTAACTTCGACGGTTTGTTTCTTGAGCCAGGTTTTTTTTATCACCAAAAGTAATCTATATTTCCTCCAATCAACATAACTGAAACCACTCACTGAATTAATTTCTCGTGCAATAAAAAAATACGGCGTTGTTCCTAAAATTAACGACAATTAACTCAATCCCGATGTAAAGTTAGCCTGTTTTAATAGGCCCTTATCGTAAAACTGATCAAAAATCGTAAAATACTCGATTTAACAATATCTTGAGTATACGATATGTATCTTTATTATCGCTTGCCCTATTAATTACACGCCATAAAATATCAAGTGATTATTTTATTAACCGTTACAATTGGACTGGTGGTTCGAATCAAGGATACTGAGGTACGGTTCAAGAATAACTGGACATGTTAAGTCAAGTAAAAGAGTTTGCACATTGTTAAAAACCGGTCGCAACTGAAATTTTCCGTCAGGTATCAAGTTGGTAACATTTGCATAATATGGAGGTTCTATTCCTTGAAAAATTCAATCATTTTGAGTACATAATTACGTAAATTAATTTACCTAGATATTGAATGACCAATGTTATTTGTTTTTAACTATAACTTTATTTTATATAATTTCATTTTTACTTGTATATTTGTATTAACTTAACTAAAACAACTAAAGAAAGTTATTGAAAACCAACAAAAGTATCTAATTGTACATCTTTAAACTAAATTGCACATAATATAACTACAGGTAATAAGGTAAGAGGCACAATACAGTATGCACGGCAGATGGGATGACGCATTACTCTAACTATATTTTAATACGTAGTGCAAAATTAAGCTTTATTTTACAGAAACAAGTGAGTGTACAGGAACAATAATACACAATTATATAATAAACAGATATAACACTTTAATTTATTGAAATATTATTATTATCAAAATGGACTTTATATGGCCCACTCTTGCTCTAAAAGAAGCTAAGAGTGGGTCGATGTAGCATGCCTATGAAATATATAAACAATGAGAATGGATCAATTATCAATTGGATTTGGGTAGAAGACTTTAAAAGATACTTACTGCGAATTGACCGATTGAAAAGCCGCATTATCTCTCACACTACCTCCTCATATTCACGGCTTCTTCAATATGGGGATGTAGTGCGTTCCAGTTGCACGAAACCAATAAGGAACCAGTGCGGTGAGAAGGAGTATACATAGTTAAGTTTGCTTTAATAAAATTCAATATCTACGTAGAGGACAAGGTTTTTTATAATTTTTGCTTACTATTTATTTAAATTCACTATCATCTACTTAAGTACTGTAACCACGTCAATATCACTCACAAAGAAATTCAGTGCCTCGTTTCTTTGTCGGACTTCCAGCACTTGGAATTCTTTGCTAGCACATGTGTTCCCTCCTTCCTACAAGATGGGTTCCAAAGAAGCGTGAAAAAGCACCTTTTGGGTCGGCAAGGTGGAGGTGGCTAGTGCAGTGTCTTCGCATATGGATTCTTCTTACTTTGGCGTGCTTTTGTGATAAAAAAAATCCAGTCAAATTTATTTATTTTTCGAACATAGAAATATGTATTACTATGGTCAGCGTGTTAACTTTTAGAGGGTTATCTAAATATATCCCTTTGTTTATTCTTTTTCTTGATATCAAAATCATAATCATCATAATCATATCGTTTCGATTCTTGGTAGCGCCCTCTCTGCCATATTCTCGATTTTATTTTATTACCTAATGGAACTTTCAGTACCTACTACATCTATTTTCTTGGCGCGAAAATGTCACATTTAGTAACTGGTTACGAAATGGGATGTGAACTATTTTCCAAACTAACGCTACTTGTCTGGCTCAAGTGAATGATATTAATCTATTAGCCCATTCATTTCCAGTTGAACATGTTCTTCTGATTTTATTGTAAAGCTGTCATCAATAAACTCAGCTGTTTACTATCGACGTTAAGACTAAATGTTAACAGCGGCTTAACACTACATCAGTTGGACAAGAATTTATGATCCTTAGTTCTGATTATAGCATGGTTGCCTGTTGCCACCAGCTGGATGTTGAAAGATTTCATTAAAAAAAATACGGGTAAAATGGATCTCTTATTAGGTACGTACACTACCGGACAAAGAACTTTCCCCATCAATTTCCAACGGCACCTCCTGACCCTCACTAGATATCTATCTAGATGTCCATCTTGTGGGAGGCCACTGGATACCGAGCTATTTCGGGTTGGGTATGTGGTCGCTAGAACTTTAACAGTTCGCTGTGTTTCGTATTGAAGGGAAAGGTAGCCAGTGTAATTACTGGGCATGGACGGAATTTCATCTTAGGCCTCAGGATGACAACGCACCTGCAATATCAAGTGATTTTCCCTTGTTATTGCAGGTGTCTATAGGCGGCGGTAACCGCTTACCATCAGGTGGGCCGTCAGCTTGTTTGTCATCTCGTTGTATAAAAAAACTCCCCATTGCGTGTAATGAAAAAAAAATTAAAAAATTAAACTTGCTGATCCTTTGAACAATGTGAGCGACTTTGATTCTCTTACTGATATCCTCATAATTGTACCTGTTAGGGAAACAAATAGTTAACTTACTCTATATCTCATTAAGTGACTGCAAACTTGTTCAGAAGGTCCTTATTAGGGAGATCAAAAATAATAAAAACATAAAAAATAAACATAACTTCAATCGTCATAATCACATGGTAAATTCACCTCGAAGTTGCCGAAAATGGGTCGTTTTTGCAGGAGAAGCATTTTTTTCGGAAGCAGTTTGCCAAAGAGAAAGTTTTACGTGGTTTTACTCTATAACTGTTGGTATTATAAAAGATTTGGCGAAATGTTTCGTGCACAATTATTATTAGGTTGCATTGCAGAAGGACTCACGGCCGTTGGGGCGGAAAGGTCCTCGAGTGGCGGCCGCGTACCGGGCCTGCGTTGGTAGGCCTCCCACAAGGTGGACCGACGATCTGGTGAGGGTCGCGGGAAGCCGATGGATGCGGACAGCGTAGAACCGATCGGTATGGAGATCTTTGGGGGAGGCCTATGCCCAGCAGTGGGCGTCTCTCGGCTGAAATGATGATGATGATGATCTACATTGCTCCGTTTTCTAGTATCCATACACTGACTCTTAATGATGCGTAAGTAATAAATAACCTGCTCTCATAAGATTTGAAAATACTATATTTTATTTTAACACTAGGTATTGCAGAAAAATTAAAACCGACTTCAAAAAACTGAAAAGGATAAAATTACAAAGGAATAATTTTAAGTAGGTACTCATCACCTAGAAACATATTATTTGGAATCGGTGCTTCACGTTCTATTATTTCTGGAAACAACTTAGCACCAACTCCAAAAAATGTTTCTAGGTGATGAGTACATACCTACTTAAAATTAATTATTTTATCCTTTTCAGTTTTTTTAAAGTCGGTTTTTTTTACAATTTTTAGTGATAACTTACTAAGGTCAAAGCTAGATAGGTGACCGTAAGCTTACATTATTTCCTACTATGTATCTTTTCACTAAAAAGTCATATGAAAAAAAATCCGCAATTTCGCGTATGTAGATGACTTTCTCATTTCAACAAAAAAAGAATCACGTAAATCGGAGCAGAAATCTCGGCGTAATCGGTGTACATACATAGAAGAAAAAAACAACCTTATTGAGAACCTCCTCGTTTTTGAAGTCGGTAAAAAGCATAAATAAATAATTATTTGGCCAAACCTTAATCTCGTCCCAATTCCTCGGCCGAGCTGACAAATGTAAATTTATGGGCACCTATACAGTTTCAAAACCCAGTAATTGTTTGCCTTATAAATATCGCAGCTGACAGCCCTGCCTGTAAATTATTTGCAAATTGCCGTCTAATTTTATTAACGTCGTGTCACAAGAATGATTTATGATCGCTAATGTCCTATGATTGAATAAAAAATTATATTCAAGATATAAGATTTATTTTAGTATCACTTGGTTGATCTAACGTGACGAATCGTTTGGAATTTTAAAATATGAGTTCGTATCGGCTGTTGTATTTTAACCAACTTCAAAAAAGAAGGAGGTTTGCAATTCGACGATTTTTATCTCGTATTCATTAGCTGGAATTAGCTCATATCCATATCTCCTTCAAAGGTTGGGTCTATTTCGATAATTCTTTTTGTGTGCGAATAAGTATTCTATCAGGTGGGTTCCATATAAATTTTGTCGGGATCTGATGACAATCTTCGGCAATAGAGAACGGATTTCCAAAAATGGGGTACCTACTAACTTCACGCAGGCAATTACAGAGTTGCGTTAACATGATTGGATGCAAACACAAAATATTGTATGGAGTACATGCTGCTGCACATACTCCACATATTTTAAAAAAATACTACTATATTGGACAATCCAGTATTGTTTGAAAATCCAAAACCTAATGACGTAGGTGTATATTTCTGCCAACTCAACAAGCAGCCTTATCGCCATTCAAACGAATGACCTAATCCAAACGTAACGATCTCATACCAAATCGAGGTTCGTTTATTCAAAAAACACAATCACCTACAGATAACCCCCAACCACCGCCGGTCACGAAGACCGACCGTAAAAATTCTCCGGACGTCAGCCCAACGACTTTTCTACACGATTATTGGGCCCGAAAGGCCCGCACCGAATGGGAACGATTTGATTATAAGCGCAGGGTTGGGAAAGCAGTTGTGTAATGCCAATTCAAAGTGCGCTTACAAGTAATCCTCTTTATTGTGTCCGACATGTGATACCTTAGCCGGATAGCGGGAGGGGTCATGTAAACCGTATATTTACTGATAGCATTGTGGATTGCTTATAAAATTTTTCAGTAGTAGCGAAAAAAGGTTTGCAAGTATATTGGGTCTCTATATTGATACACCGATGAATGTCCTTCTTCTTCCTCTGGTACCGCATCATTACTTCGCAAACCGACAGATGTCATTCCTATCTACTCGCTGACGTTCCTGAGCCAGGACTTTTATTTAATCCTGAGCTGAAAAAATCAAGCATGACAGTTCGATCTTAATCTCGTCCCTACTCCGTTTGTAATAGAGGCGTCATTCGTAGTACAAATGTTACACTTTAAAGGTGCTATCGTCTGTACAAAACAATTAATAAAAATCTACTAGAAATAAGTAGCCAGACTTGGTTGGTTTTGCAAGTTAAGCTATGATCTCGTTATTATGATTCTAACAGCTAAGAAGCGCAACGCTCTGCATGCCCAATATTCCTTTAGGAGTTTTAAAATTCGACATCCTTAAATCTAGACTGAATCCTTCTAGGTAAAATACATCACTGTAGATTGTACACTCAACAGCACATCAAGCGCAACAATTATTACAAGAACCGCCTTAAAAATCTTAAACTTGCTACACTAGAACAGTCAAGACAGAGAGGGGACTTAATTGAGACGTACAAGATCTTACATGGTGGCTACAATCTACCTTCGGAGTTTGCTAACATGTTCACAATGAACTAAAACCAAATCTCAGAGGACACTCGCTGAAATTAGCAAAACTGCGAACAACAAGCAATCCAAGCACTTCTTGCCTAACGGCGTAGTGGAAGAATGGAATAAGTTACCAGAGATGGTGATTGATCCCCCTTAGTGAATAGTTTTAAAAATAGACTAGACACTCATATAAGAAAACGTAATGCACAAAATTATAAATACACGCATCAGCTTTAAGCTGCCAGTGTATCAAATAATAGTAATTATGATTTGACCCTTAAACCGCCATTACTGCATCGTAATAGAGGCGACATTCGTAATGCAACTGTTACACTTGACGTGCTGTCAGCTGTACTTTATACCATTTGACCCAAAAAAAAACATGTTCGTAATGCGTATATTAATCATAAAAAATTTTATATACAAGATAAGATGTTATTGGTCAGAAGAAGACAACAAACCAGATAGGTACAATTCCGTTGACACTATTTCCATTGAACCGGAAGCTCTAGTAAATTCTAATGTTAATTCAAAACAACTCCAAAAACCTTTATAGCTTGATTCCGTTAACGTAGACATTAATCAGTGATTTATATTATCACCGGCCATTACAAATCCAAAACCTTTCAAGTGGGGTCATTATTAACCATCTCAGCGTTTTTGAATGGCCAGCGAGTAAATTTATAATTGTTAGTGTAGCATACGGTAGTGCGGTTGGAATAACAATAGCGCGGACCACCGGCCTCGAAGGATACACAGAATGCTAATAACTGTTTCTTGTTTTGCAACACCTACCGCAAAGAACGCACGCTTGAAATGCACCACGACATTTGGAGGGTTAAATGGAAATAAGTAGCTACGCGTTCTGTAAACAATTTTGTGGTTTTCGAAGTTTTGTAAACTGATGACATCTTGATGTGACTATTGCTAACTCTAATGCTACGTCCATACATTGTATTATGTATTTTCTCCAAATTGGAACATTCGCTTATTTTATCAGTGTGCACTGCACATTCTCTCCAGTACCTTTACCAAAGTTCTTAGTCCTTAGTCACAAGCGTATATAGCATGGTTCTACACCTACCGTCACTCGCGACTTACGCCTATGCTTGTTGCTTATTGTTCTTCGAACAGTAGAACTACCGAGGAAAATGCAGTGGATAATGATGCACCAGGAAGCGACGTTAGAACCAAATGGCATCGCACATTCCCTCCATTCTTGTCACAAAAACTAATACTGTAGGGGTTGGCGTTGGCTACTGTGCATAAGATCAAGTCTATATGATGGCTGGCACATGCGTCATACTTGTGAACAGGTGCCACTAGTGGAAATGGTCATCTCTAAGCTTCCTTGATTTTGTAATAATTTACCTACATATTCATCAATAGTATCATTTTTGAGGGATTTTTGAGGTATATGGCATTATAGGATATTATATATAAAACAATACAATTATTATTGTAATGACGTGGTCAGACAAGTGTTTAAAATTAATGAAAGATGATTAGCTTTATTAGGTCTTTGTATATTAATTGTTGACCTTTGTGTATTGTAATACCTATATTGTGATGGTGCATTGTCGGACAGCCTTTAAATACAGTACATATTATGTATTCATTTTGATTTTCAGGGAAAATCAGCTGAATCCGGAAAATTTACTAATAATTCGTTTTCATCTATAGTTTAGTATTTACAAACCAAGATCAAAATATTTCGTCCATTTCAATTTTCAATATCATTCAATAAGGGAATAGGTATAGCGGGCGACATAGAAGGCAAATAAACGTAACCAAAGTGACATAGCTTATGATAAATATTGGGCTCTGTTGCAATTTTTTCTTTAAATCTCTTGTTTTGAACTATAAAACTATAAAATAAACTATTAAAAACTGTTCAGCATATTTTTGCCTATTTTCTAGTATAGTGCTTAGACCTAGAGACCCGTCACAGATTAGTTAATGTCTCCATACTTTTTTGGACATTTTTTAGAATCGGAATAGTAGAAACCAAAAAAAGTACTTATACATTTTACCTTCATAAGAATATTAATGAAATTGGTATTAAATTGACACTCTAAATTTTTTCTTACAATAAACAGGCCGCTATTTGTATGCAGCAAGAATAAATCGATACCTGCAATCGTGTAGCCTTTGTACACGAATAGAATAAACATAGGAATAAATGCTTGTTGAATTCAAGACGGGTATTAAATCGATTGGATCGCTTGCGATTATGAAATTAAATAGAATCGTATTACCGAGAAGCTTGCTCGATGTGCTGGAACCACGCCATGCAGAAATTTTCCCTGTAGTCTTCAGAGACCCACCAATACGACAATCTGGGTCTTAGTGTAAAGTAGTATGTCCAAAGACCCACTGATTGTTAGGACCCATGAGACCATGAGAAGTAAGTTCATAAATTATCTTAACATTTGTGTACCCACTTACATCCTGTACACAAATGCAAAGACAATTAAACTAAATCTTCTGATCTCTTCCTTTTCAGAAAAGTCACTATCAAAAGTATCTTCTTCTTCCTCTCTAACTTTTTTTTATACGACATAGGTGACAAACTGGCGTAGGTACGGTCTGCCAGATTTTACTTGGATCTCCTCATCGTCATCTGGGGAAATCTTCGCAATAGGTTACTAGCTCATTCCGGTCCTTAATTTATTCTGTTGAAAAACTTTATAGTGAAATACATAAAAAAGCCATGTATCTTAGATTTAAATAGAGATTTTTTATGTGCAAATCAGGAAAAATATATCTGATGGAACTTCTACAAGAAAAGCCAATTGGCATAAGACACAATTATACCAATGATCTGTGCTACATAATGAAAGTTTTACCGTTCGTAAAACGTTACTAGCAGCTGTAAAAACAGGCTTCAGTGGCCTCTGCTGTGTGGCATCGGAAAGTATATTTTAATATGGAGTTTATAAGCACTCTAGATTCTGTTTCAATATCCCTCCAAGAAGCCATGTATTGCCTTATATTAACAGAGAAAACCTTATGAATATGTCATCACGCCATTATGTAAATTGGCCTACCTTTTTGTTTGGAAAAATAAAGTCTTGGAAACCTATACAGGGTGGTGCCGTCAATGCGACAATAAATTTAAACATGGGCTATATTAGTCCATAGAAATGGTTTGCCACTTTCAAAAATATCGTATTCATTTGATAATTTCATGACATTTGTATGGAATAGTGTAACGTTGGCAGCATTATTTCATTGACGGCACCACCCTGTATATCTTATTGAGAAACTAGATTGGTCTGCGCAGTCTCGCCTTGGCCGACTGAAAGTCCATAATCACAAATCGTCGACTTTTAAGGGTAGTATTAAGTATGCCGCCTTAAAAATATCTAATAATCTTTCACCCTTTTTTCTCCGTCTGGATTCAGTCTCAGTCTTTCGTAAAAGAGTCAAAGAATATATTCAGCTCGACAATTAGACGGCATAATTAAACTTTTGTTTTTGAATATCGATACATAATACCTATATAAATATTTAACCTATACTATATATTTTTTAAAGTTTATGTTACAACGTAAGATAACGCAAAGACATTATTTTTAAATTATTATATCAATTCCCCTTTACAAAAGCCGTTATGTATCTACAAATCACGACCGGCTGGTCGAGTGTTCTGTACCCCTTGCTATACGAGCTGCTCGATCAAGAGGCCCCGGGTTCGAATCCCGGTAGGGGCAAATGTTTGTATAATGAATACGAGCATTTGTTCACGAGTCATGGATCTTTATATGTTTATTTAGTATATTTCTAATTTTTATATACATATTATTATCAATATTTATCCGTTACCTAGAATCCATAACACAAGCTTTTAATGATGCTTACTTTGGGCTAGATAATAGGTGTGAGTGGATGAATATTATTATTTTTATTAAATACTTGCCGATCAACAGTTTAGCAGTCAATACAAAATGTCCTTTCCTGCTGCTGAACTTAATATCCCCACTTCCCCAGTGATTCGCACACGTTACGACCCGCTATCGACCCGTGATCATCAGATAGACGTGAGCAATTCTCAATTAGCGCCACGTACTAGCACAAAGGATCCCCGGACGCGCCGTGTCCGCCGATCGCTATCTCGCTGTGTGTGGTCACTCCTAGTCAGAAAAGTACTTTGATAGTACACACCTACCTATAGTATAGTTGAGCAATTTCAGCAGTTTATAACGCTTTCTTTTGATTTTTACATCAACCACCAGAAGATAAAGACAGTCTAGAATAGACTCTCGGATGTTTTGCGCGTCTTAAAGTGAGTATCGTAATATATACCGACTTTTCTTTTGTCAGGAGTAGAGGGACTCGTCCACTATGTTGTCAATATAACGTTTTCTCTTGATTTTACAGGGCTGATTACTGCCCTTGATGATTCAATCACTATATTTTAAGCTCTTTGGTTACTCTGTCAGTGTTGTTGCGACATAAGTAATAGGTGTTTATTATAAGTTGAAAAACAAAAATTAAAACCGACTTCAAAAAACAGAAATGGATAAAATAATTAAATTTGAGTAGGTACTCATCCCCTAGAAAGATATTTTTTGGAGTCGGTGCTTCACTTCTATTGTTTTTGGAAACAACTTAGCACCAACTCCAAAAAATAGGTTTCTAGAGAATGAGTACCTACTTAAATTTAATTATATTAACCTTTTCATTTTTTTGAAGTCAGTTTTAATATTTGTTTAATTTTTTTTACAATTTTTCATGATAAATTTCTAAGGTCGAAGCTAGATGGGTGACCGTCAACTTATATTGTTTCCTACTATCGTATCGTTTCACTAAAAAAGTCATAGGAAAGGAAAAATCCGCAATTGGCATACGTAGACGACTTACTGATTTCAGTTTTTTTTTATTTAAAAACCAAACTACCCAACTGATTTTGGAAAAAAAATATAGGACCAAATGGCAACTATTCCGCATCGAACAAAAAAAGAATCACGTAAATCGGATCAGTAATCTCGGCGTAAAACGGTGTACATACAAAAAAAAGGAAAAAAAAACATACCGGCTGAATTGCGAACCTCCTCGTTTTTGAAGTCGGTTAAAAATAATAGCTAATGATTATGGCGCTTGATCCTAACTTCAACCAAGGTGTAAAGACAACTTGTATAATTTTAGAAACTATTCATGAAGTCTGCAACTTATTCGCTTGGAAAACCAGGTTGTGCCGTCCGACGTCCTCATAAATCACGAGCTAAAACAATGGTTACGAACTGCGATAGTCCTCGATAGTGGACTGAGACTATAATCATGTTGTACGCTGGTTTATCTGATGAAGAAATTGTCCGCCTTCGAAAACATTACCGCAACGTCTGCAACCAACAATCGAAGTAATGACGGTTTAGTTTTCAAACCTGTTAAAGATATACCTGCAACTCTCAGTGGCTTTGTAACTGTTCTGCTTTGATTGCCGGATGAAAGTTTTTTTTTATACACTCACGCCTATTATCTAGTCCAAAGTAAGCATCATTGAGAGCTTGTGTTATGAATATTACATAACGGAGAAATAATGATAATAATTTGTAAATAAATATTAGAAATATACTAAATAAACATATAAACATCTATGAGTCGAAAACAAATGCTCGTACTCATCATACAAACATTACAAACATCATATAAACCGGAAATTGAACCAGGGACCTCTTGACCAAGTAGCCTGTTAAGGTACAGACCACTTGGCCAGACGTCCGTCAAAGTTGGTTATGAAATCCTATTAACATTATTATCATGCCGGCCGCCATAGGTAAGATGGTGGTAGCTAGCCAGGCGGACTTGCAAAAATCTTAACACTAACCAATTCAAGAAGAAAATTTTCTTCATTCTTCTGCTCCACGGGAATCGAACCTGTCCAGCTTAAGGAAGGTGGTTTCATTTCAACCACCAGTCCACACAGGCGATTTAAATTGGCGGTATAGTGAATTCATTTAAATATCAAACAAAGTATGTACATAAAGCATCTGTAATATGTTTTTTTAAGCAACTAAGAAAAAGCAAAAAAAAAAAAATTTAATAAAGTTATGTCTTTTTCTCAACAATCTTACTTGACGGGGTTAAGGTAAAGATCTAAAAGACAGTTCTTATCTAAAATAGCAGCATAAATATAATAATAAGAAGACTCACTGTTCAATCGACGGTCTAGATTCCCTATACCCTAACATTAAACTAAATAAAGCCACGATAAAGTAACTACTCACGTCGCCTGTCAGTTCCTTCGTTTCCCTCAATAACCACCACCTAATTTCAAACTTTCCAAAGCCAAAATTTTCCAAGGCAAAATGGCAAACTGCCATTTTGCCAAATAACATATTGTGTTAAACGAAGATTACTGGTTCAGTCAAACCAGAGGAACCGACGCCGTTATCTAATGAAATATCAACCGTATGACAACAGCAGAAGGAACACACGATTGTAGTTTGAAACTTTGTTAACACAAAACATCACGGTCAACAAAAGTTTCTTCGCAGTACAAGTCAGATAATAATAAAATTATAAACATTATTTAGTATAGAGGACAATAGATGATGAGCCGCCACATCTTGACCAATGCAAAAATGATCAACGATATATTATTTGTGGTAGTAAGAGAACACTTAATTTAAATTTTATTTATCAGACAACTACAGCATTTTCACCAATACACAACTTTAAGCCAATTACAGGGTTTCTCAACATTACATAAATAACACTAACGTAGCAATGTATTTTCTAAGCAAGTCGAAGTTGTAGCGTATAAAACTATAAGATTTTAGATCTGGTATGGTATCGTAATTAGAATACAAAACAAAACAGAAAAGCGTAGAATAAATAACAAATATTATACATTTTTTTTTATAAATATGCAACAGATGTTAAATGTTACAAAAAAACCAATGAATGTTCGTACTTTTCTCTTACCCATTCCACCTTTAGAAAAAAATTAAGGGAATAATAGACACAAAAAGGATAAATGCATGCAAGTGGGATAAGATACATGTACATACTTAAATACGTAAGGTAAAGCATAGTGATGTTTTCCACTTGAAATAAGAGAACCGGACTGGAGTAACGGTTCTTTGTCGAACTTCCAGAACTTGGAATTCTTTGCCAGCACATGTGTTCCCTCCTTCCTATAACATGGGTTCCTTCAAAAGAGGCGTGAAAAAGCACCTTTCGGGCCGGCAAGGTGGAGGCAGCTAGAGCAGTGTCTGAACTGCACTAGCTGTCTTCGCATATGGACTCTTCTTACTGCTTCACATCAGGTGGTGTTGAGTCATTTGTCGTGCTTTGTATAAAAAAAAAAAAAAAAAAAAAAACCGGACCTTACAGCAGATCGCAGCTTTACTTAATACTAGTATGTAGTTTCATGTTCCTGCGGTGAGTTTATAGCTCATTGAGGGTAGGGGTCTCGTCTCCATACTGTCTTCTTAGGCTTTCCCTTAATATTTCAGGGTGGGCAATGCGTGAGTAGTGCCCAAAGTGATACGAGCGTCTATACAGTCTATATGCTACGGTAACCGATTGCCTATCAGGCTGGTAAGCTGGTTCACCATCCTTGTCTTATAAAAAAACCTTAACTAATTGTTCTTAATTTTTGATTTTAACATTATTATAAATGTTTGAAAAATTATATAGTAATTAAAATATAATAAAACTAGAAAAATTTCACGTCCTGAGGCAGGAATCGAACCCGCGACCTTTCGCAATCCGGGCGACTGCTCTGACCACTGAGCCACCCAGGACTTGGGATATCCCTGTGAAATTCTTCTAGTCTATCTGTATTTGCGTTTATGAGCTAACGTCCACCCTACAATGTCGAAATATTCTATTTCAACATCCAAAACAAGTATTTTTACAAATACCGACGATTCGGTTAAGTTGGGGCAGTGCTTTCAAATATTCTTAATTTTTGATTTTAACATTATTATAAATGTTTGAAAAATTATATAGTAATTAAAATATAATAAAACTAGAAAAATTTCACGTCCTGAGGCAGGAATCGAACCCGCGACCTTTCGCAATCCGGGCTACTGCCCTGACTGAATTTTTCTAGTTTTATTATATTTTAATTACTTAACTAATTGTTTATATTTTTGATCAACTATTCCTCAGTGAAAATCTTAATTAGGTTGCGAATGTAAAACCGGAGGTTTTTCTGTCAAATAATGTATATCAAACACTTAGACACCTGCATCATCAAGAACATACGATGCATGATAATTTAAGCGCGCGTTAACATTCTGGAGATGTGAAATAATCTAATGCCTCCAATTACATGTAATTACAATGGCTACCTCAGCCCTCATCACAGCGAAATCACCACTATTTGAATGAATCAAAATGTATATTAAAACCTATCTACATGAATATTAATCTCAATATTAATTTAACAAACAAAGAAGCTCTAGATCAAAGACGGCGGCGGATCTGCAATACCGAAGAAATGATTTGTCGGCACTTACGCCTCATATCATCAGACGATTGTCGGTTCGTAAGTGGTGCGGTGTTTTTGATATGGTGTCGGTAGAACGAAGGATGCTCAAGCAAATTGCCCCAAATTACTGTGCTCCACTGAGAGTCAGAACTGCGTGAACATTATGCTCGCCAGGTCCATTCGGACTGAGTTTGGTTGTTATAAGTCTTGCGGCTTGGACAAGACCTATAGCAGCAGATAAATTTAGAATAGCGAATTCTAGATTGTTCTAAACCTTGGGAGTACAGAGATCCGATATAATAGATTTGCTCTTGTTTGTGAGCGCCCGCGTCGGTGGGCTGGTAAGGGACAAAAGTTGAATAACATTTAGGCTGAGCGCACATAAGAGTCACGACCGTCTAAAGACAGACTTGCCTCTCACAGACAAGTCTGTCTTGTCGCCGTGCAGATCTTGTAGGTATAAGACAATTTTGTCTATGAGACGTTTTGTTCCAAGTCTGCGCGTCTTCATTATTTTTATGAAGCAATAGTCTGTCTTTAGACTGTCGTAACTCTTATGTGCGCTCGCTCTTAGGTAAACAGAAAAGTAAATGGAAAAATGGTTATGATCATTCAACCTCCATAAAATATGAACGAAATAAAATAGATTTTTTTATTAACCGAGGACCGATTTTTCAATCTTTAGATAATTTTAAAACCAGATAAGTTTGACAAGTTGACAGTAATCTAAAGAAAACCTGTCCAAACGTCAAAACTATTCATAAAATAAATCATATCTGAATGTGAGAATCATATAAAATGAATGCCCTCAAGCGTAACCATATCAACGTGCTTCACTTGAGCTGTAGGCTGTAGTAGGTATAGTATGCACTGTAAAATTCTAAGCAGTACATAGGATTTTGTTGCTGCTTGTACCTTTCCCAATATATAAATAAATGAAATTAAGTTTTGAGGCTAAAAATATTATTAGAGATAATGAAATTGGACCTAACAAAATATCTGTATCTATAGTTGAGAAAAAGTATTTTGAAATGACAAAATTCCAAAAATTTTCTGTAGAAATCGCCCTTATACGGCAGTAATCGATAGCATAGTATATTCACATAATATTCCACTTTCAAGCAAACTTGTATGAACGCTGTTATCAATGAACCTGCAACTTGATTGAGATGTATTTAACTTATCTAAACAGTCAAGGGCCGATAAACTCATCTTCGCTTACAGTCATAAAACTGGCAGTCATGTGACAACAGACACTTACACTTCAAATTGTCACCCTTGTAGAGACATGATTACGGGTAGTGAAGGTCGAACGAAATTACAAGCTGATAAAATTGTAGATACTAAAATCAATCAATATCAAATCAATAACAGCGAAAGTATGGAAACATGACAGAATACAAAGATAAATGTCACTGCTGTCAAGTAGTTATTTTCGTGAAACTATCAATGCCAAAATCAAGTGGACAGGTTATTTGATTCTATTAACATCACCACCTTACCCCAGCAATATTCAGTGTCTGTAAGCATGATTTCGCATAACATCTCAGCAAACTAATAAGCAATTTCTCCAACGTTAGATTTATGAGACCCTGGAGCGATAGCCAAACGCCAATTACGGTAATTTTCTTGAACGTTAGGTGCCCATCATTTCGAAGAAAATTACGATCTTGGCGTCCTGCGTGCTCACCGCAAGTGGACACTCAGGACTGGGCAATGATTTGCGCATTAACAACTGCATACTGCATGTGAGAGTTACTGATAATAATGTATTTGAAAGTAGTTATGTGAATCTGGTCTTTAATAAAAGTACACTTAAAACTTCAAAACAAGAAACCGAAATTAATAGCACCTACTATGAACAAATCTTTCCAAAACTTCTAAAACGAACAAATCAAAGAAATAAGGAACACAAACCTACGAAGAAGTTAATTTGGTGGATTCTCATTTGGACTAAAAGAAGACACAGGCGAGGCAAATGAAAGTATAAGGGTTCCTAACAAACATCTATAATGTCACGACAAATTACGCCTAATTGTGGTCCAAAATTTTTAATTACGTTTATACACGATAAAAGGCTTGAAGTTAGCAAGAATTTCAACAAGGGACCGCTACCGTCTTTTTGATAAAAATTAGAAGCTTACGGAGCAACTCCGACCATCCAGCAAATACATAAATAAGCGTAATACTTAGAGTGCAGAAGAAAATGTACTCAGAACAGATTTGATGACGGGATTTTAAAATTGCAACGCTTTCATCACAGACGTTTTTTACATCCTATTGTTTATTTAATCCTTCAAATAATATTCGTTTATGTGTATCATAAAGTAAACAGTAATCTAAAACAAGATCTCATCTCTGAATCATAAAGCAATCGTCAGCAACACACAAAGTGTCGGTTTCCATAACCCGCTGACACGTCACGTCCGCAACGCTAATCCTGCTTTAGGGTTGACTCAGATGATACTTATGAATTTTTGTTTTATCTACACAATTATGATACAGGAGTGCAAATACTCCAACATAATCCCCCGTATTTTAAAATGCGGATTAAATTTAGTCAACTGATGCTGTCACTTTTATGTGTTAAAAGAAAGACAGTTTTAAACCAGATCTAACTTTAGTCTGCGTTTTACAATAAGCTGGTAAATATCCATAAAAGAACCTAAGAATAGTTCTATTATACAGTGTGTTATAAAAGCCCAAAATAAAATTTGTGGAGTTGGTTGTGTACCTTGTCAAGAGATACTTCTAGGAGCTTGACACATATCAGACCACTTTGATATTCCGATTAAATTAATAAAATATTGTCTTGCCCGCGGCAACTCTAAAAATGTGTACTATTGCGTATCTTACGACACACTACAGTTATACTTACTCTGGCCATAAATTCTTTTACAATTAAAAATAAACAAAATATTACATTTGAATTAGGGGGTAGCTTAGTACCAGCCCACATACATTTTCAGAACATGTCCTTTGTTTAGAGTGTGCGTTTTCTTCAGATTTAGGCTCTGTAGACGTCTTCAATATACTAAGTCTGGCCATAAATACTGTCACAATTAAAAATAAACAAAACATCACATTTGAATTTGAAATCTGTCATTTTTATAAGATTGTCCATTGAGTTTTCTCATTTTGGCGCCAATACATTGCACAATATTTTGCAATATTAAAATGGAGTGTTACAATATTACAATAAAAATAAACAAAATATTACATTTGAATTTGGAATCTGTCATTTTTATAAGATTGTTCATTGGGTTTTCTCATTTTGGCGCCAATACATTGTACAATATTTTGCAATATTAAAATGGAGTGGGGTGATAAAGAGAACCGAATCGCGGTGATTGCATTACATAAAGTAGGTATGGAGCCAAATGCAATTTTTAAAATTCTCCATACGCCTGGTATTAGTAAAATGTTTGTTATCGGGCTATTAATAGGTACAATGAGAGCTCCTCTGTTTGTGACAGAATAAGATCTTGCCGTCCACGTAGTGTTCGTACGAAAAAGGTGGTCAAAGCGGTAAGGGAAAGAATTCGAAGAAATCCTGTTCGAAAACAAAAGATTTTATCTCGGGAGATGAAGATAGAACCTAGAACCATGTCGCGTATTTTAAAAGATGACTTAGGACTTGCAGCCTATAAGAGACGTACTGGTCATTTCTTAACTGATAATTTAAAAAAGAATAGGATGGTAAAATCGAAACAACTACTGACGCGGTACGCAAAAGGAGGTCACAGAAAAACTTTGTTTACGGATGAAAAATTTTTTACACTTGAGCAACATTTTAACAAACAAAATAACCGTATTTATGCTCAAAGCTCTAAGGAAGCTACCCAATTAGTCGATAGAGTGTAACGTGGGCACTATCCGACTTCAGTAATGGTTTGGTGGGGTATTAGCCATGAAGGAGTGACTGAGCCATACTTTTGTGAAAAAGGTAGTAAAACATTGGCACAAGTGTATCAAGATACCATTCTTGAGAAGGCAGTGAAGCCCCTTAACAACACCATGTTCAATAACCAAGACTGGTCCTTCCAGCAATACTCAGCGCCGGGTCATAAAGCTCGGTTTACGCAGTCTTGGTTGAAAACGATCGTTTCGGACTTCATCAGAGCTGAAGACTGGCCGTCGTCTAGTCCCGATCTTAATCCGCTGGATTATGATTTAAGGTCAGTTAGAACAAGCCGTACTCTCTAAGTACGGCTTGTTCTAAACGCCATGATAATTTAGAGTCCTTAAAACAATCCGTACAATTGGCAGTGAAGAATTTTCCTATGGAAGGAGTGCGTGTTTGATAACTAGCCTCAACGTTTAAAGGACTGTATTGCAGTTGCAGCCAATGCAGACCATTTCGAAAAGGCTTTTTATATTTTAAATTATTTTATATTTATGTATTAAACTTACACACTGTAAAAGTAATAAATGTTATTTGCATTAGATTTTTTTTTCTTTGTTACAGTATTTATGGCAAGACTAGGTATACAACTACAGACACAGATACGCTCATAACCTGCGCACATACTGCGACATCGAACTTATAATTACATATTTTTTTTTCGGAATTCTGTAACACTCGGAATAATTAAATGACGAGTTAACTGTACATGAGCTATGTCTAGTGTTGATGCATTATTTGTAGGTTGTAGGACTCTTTCATCGAAAAAAAATATTTAGCGGCTGTAGTCTTAGTAAAAAAAATTGTATTGAAACACACTAAATATTATATTGTTACAAAAAAACTGTCAAGTAGATTTTCTATATCAATATAAATTAACAATCCTAATTACAGTGTTAATTATAATTTTATTTTAAAAAACTACACGTAAATCTTCCCGGATATGACAATTTGCTCTGACGAGTTCTAGCAATCACTATAGGATAGGAGCATGACAGAAAGGACTGTTAATATTTGTAAATAAATAGCAGTTAATTTTTTTTCTTCTTAACTTAGAAAAATATCTAACTAAGCTAGATTTTTATTTTCTAATTTTTATATTCATTGAACAAGAATAAGTGCTATACGCACTAAATTCAGGAAGATAATGCGGAAATATACGTCTTGATTTCAAATTCTAACATTATAAATAATAGGTATACAGAATCAGCTAATGATAATTTGGGTGGAGGCAATGGAATGTTGGGTTTTACCTGGACTAATATGAAACTCAACCATCCTTTAACTGAGAACGCACAAGATGGGGATGCTAGAGAAGACTAATAAGAAGAAAAGAAGAAGATTTTAACATCACGTCGTATCCAAGCTTGAGACAGCCCTACAGTTGAAGGCTACGCGTTCTTATGACAGGCGCGTCGAGCCGCGTCGCGCCGCCATTTATAAAACTCAATTACGCGCGCCTCCGCTCCTAATAATGATAATTGATGACGAAATTTGCGAGCTTTTTGCGGAGAGATCCTTGCCGGCTATAATTCTTGTTTATCTCGTACCCACTGTTACTGACGACACGACTTCAACAAAAAACTTTAAAAACAGAAATCCAGTGATTTGTGTTAAATGTTATTTGTGTGACCAAAATTTTACGCTTAGGTCTTCAGATCGGAGAGAAATAAAAATCTTCTGACTGTTATAGCTTTACTTGCAGTTTTGTACAATGGTTTTTAGAGAGAAAGTTATCGATACGTTGTATGAGAGGTAAGTAAGTTTGAATTTGAATTAAAGTAGGGGAGGGTCGCGGTAGCCAATCAGGAGGGTCTTCCGTTCGGCGCGTTCCTTTTCACGTAGACGCCGCGACATGCCCCCGGCCTTGGAAGCACCAGGTTGGTTCCAATGTCCTATGATGATGCGTCCTATTGAAACAAAGGGCATATTTTTGAGAATGCCCGCCTGACGTTGCCAGCAGCTGTGCGTATGTCCGCCACTCGAGAGACTCCATCCTGGCCATGTACAGTGCCAACAATGCGTCCCAAACGCCATTTTAGAGGAGGTAGGTTATCATCCTTGATAACAATGAGAGTGCCAGGTTGCAGCGAGTCGACGTTATCTTTCCACTTGCATCTAGTTTGCAGCTCCGATACGCAATCCTTCGCCCATTGAGACCAGAAGTGGTCACGTATAATAAGGTTTACTTGTTGGTCTCGCATATCTTTAAAAATTGGCTCTCTACGGAAACGACCAACCAGAAAATGTGTAGGAATAAGGGGTAGGCTGTCATTAGGATGCGAGGATATAGGAGAAAGAGGTTGTGAATTAAGGGTTGCCTCCACTGGAGTTAGTACTGTGGTAAACTCTTTAACGGTTAAATGCGCGCTCCCTACAACCCGCATTAAATGATGTTCACATGACATCTCTGCTGCATCCCAAAAGACACCAAAATGAGGAGCGTAAGGTGGAATAAATGTGAATTTAATAGACTGACTTATTGCATATTGAGAAATGTCTCCTGGACAGTACGATAAAAATTTTGAAATTTCTATTACAGCCCCAACGAAATTTTTGCCATTGACTGAGTATATTTCAGCTGCTTTTCCTCGCCGCGAAATTAACCGCTTTAAAGCTAAAATGTATGACTCTGAAGAAAGGTCATTTATAAGTTCCAAGTGTACAGCGCGTGTTATGGAGCATGTAAATAAACAAATTAATGAATCAATAGTTTTCGCGCCTCTGCCTTTACGATTTAGAGTGAGCACCGGTTCCGCATAATCTACGCTATAGTACAAAAAGGGATAAGTAGGACCCAAACGTTCCTTAGGTAAGTTATCCGTCACAATCGGGTGCAATGCTTTACCTAATAATCCTTTGCAGGTTACACAACATCCGTTACACAAACCTAGAATCAAACGAACATCAACATACGCATCATACGCCCTTTGAGAAACTATGGTGAGTGGCTATGTTCTTGTTTATGGACATAAAACTACAAAGTCTAAAAATATCTATTCCATTCAATTATATTGTGAATTTAATTTTCAGAATATAATGTCTTCTTCTCGGTAGTTCAACTTTTGGAACCGGTGTAAATTCAGACATGACATGACAGACAGATAGACTATATGACATTGTGAGACCATTTCTTAATTAGATATACATATTTTATGATTTTTGACGATTCGAAAGAGCTTCTTAGGAGCCAACTTGAATAAATATATTTTTGATTTTGATTTTGTGATTTGGTAATTTCGACAGAGGCAAAGTTACCAGCTGCAAAAAATAAATTATCTTAAGGAATCTTTTATTATTTTAAACTCCGTAATGACACAAAACTGAAACATGAAAATAACTTACTCAAAAGAACCAATGCTGATAGATCCAGGCGGCAGAAAACTGGTGACATTATGGATTCGATGTCAGAGGCTGTGGTTTAATAGTGGGCATCATAGGCAGGCAGCAATGATCTCACTAAAACATCAATCAATCAATCAATGTATTTATTTGTAGTTTTATAACATTTAACTAGGTCTTATAAAATAAGCATTTCCAGTACACACACATCAGCATTAACATGTATGCAAATATTATAATTACGTAAATAATTAAGATAACGTAACTTAATTATATTAACCTCATATAATGTTAAATCAATAGCCAATACATGATCAAAACTTAATAGGTGCAATACAATACAATACAATAAAATATCATTAAGTACAACAACATCCATCGTCCACCGAATCTGATCCCGTAACAATGGAAACACTGGCTGTTGCCTCGCGATATTTCTTCATAACGCGGCCCCTGTTTAATTTGTAAATCGCTTGACGACTGATTAAAAACTCCTTTGAAAAATTTACGAGGGCGAAACGTAACTGACGGAGGAGGGAATGTCTCGAGCAGGCTTTAAGGTCGCCGAATTAAAAAATCATAACAGAAATAAATTAAAAAATTCTTGCCCAGTATTTTTTCGCGTTTAAGTGTTTCGTATAAAGTGGAATTCGAGTGACGGATAATCAGTTTGTATTGGACTTTCTCTTTTGAAATGTAAATAGCACTTGATGTTTGATTTGGAAATTTCTTTTAATCTCCAATTCTGACTTTTAAAATTATTTTTAGTTTAATTTGCAAAGGGAAATCCAAAAAACTCTAAAGATAATATAATAATTACCTACAATAAATAAAATTTGACAGTGGATAGTAATCCGAAGTCTGTATCTCAAGAAAGAAGATAACCTAACAAGAGCATTTATATGTTTCTGTTGCCGAGCGGCGGGAAAATTATACAAGGTTCTTGCCGCTATACCATACTCATCCCATTTACTTGGGGTCGACCTTTCTTGCATCTTTTATTTAGCACTGTTTGTGCTTCGTCTTGCTCGAGAAAGAAGAGACACCATCAGGTATTTATGACCGTGCATCACACTAGGGGGCGAGTGGTCTTCTACGCGTTAGTTTTGTCGTTGACAGGTCTAGAGCAAGCTGCACCACACGTTTTTTGGAATATGCTTAGAAAAGCATATAGATTGAAGACGTTTTATCGTTAATCATTACAATATATTAAGTGACTTCTCGGAAAGACGACCATAGCTCCGTAGAAAGACGGCGACACCAATAAAATGAATCATATAAAATATTGTCAAGTGTCACTTCCCTGAGAACTAATCACTCATAAATCATGCAATTTGCTTTATGGCTCGATCCTGCACTTCATTCGGAGATCATTCGAGAATAATTTCTCTTGGCAGTATCTAAGAACCTATTGGTATAATTATTTTCTCTATGCTAAACACACGTGTCAATCATATATTAAGTAAATGACATCGTACTAACAGAAAATTATTAATGATTAACCTTGCATACAATAGTTACCATGCAAATACATTCATGTCGCCCTTTCTTTGTGGAACTTATTATTTATACAATAATGCTTGCTGCCAAGTGTTATTCTACTAAAACAAAAGATACTATGTTTTTCTAAGTCAATCGTCTATTATTCCAAGCCTAAGCTCTTAAGATCGACATGCTATTAGGATTAAAAAAAGAAGTAGGTACAAATGTTGGCCAATGTAAAGTATGAGTAATAACTTTATCAAACAAAAAGTCCTAACTCTTCTGTTTATCTGCATGCTATCCCTAGAGTCACATAAATTCGTCAGAAAATATAAAGTTACGCGTTACAACAACAAAAAGTTTTAAAAGAAATAGTTTAAATGTAAGCTGTACATTTGATACAAATATTCAACTCAGAAGCCGGCCAATTAAATTCTAAGACAAAAATTAATAGCGATCTTCAACAGTAGAGTCCAAAAACACATTAAGCGCTTATAAGCAGTGTTATCCAGTTGTAATAAGAAAGATTTTTGCAGAGAGTCTGTTTTCTACTGCACAATTATCAGCAAAACTTTACCTTGTTGTGGCAAAATGAGATTTATTGGCATTCATATAAGGATCCAGAATGAACTTTGTAGAATCTAAACTATACAAAAGATGTGTCATTCATATAAACAAATAAACAAGACAGCTGTAGCTATTAGCACCGTAATTCTCGGCTATCAGCGCTGTTCTTTGAAATCTTCCTACAATAACATGAATAAATCTTTGTCATGAAGCTAGGAAAACGCTAAGAAAAAATGAATATGGCATGAGACTCTGTCTTTGTTTACATAATAATAAACATTAGCGTTAAAAGGTTCATTTGGCCCATGGTTTTAGTTTTTCAAAAGAAGCGGTAAGAGGACTATGTTTTAAAAGACGGTGGTCGCAGCACTGAACATAGTGGATAACGTAGTAAACTAGACCGAATCCTTAACCATATCCAAACATCTAATGCACAAGTATGTGGCATTCATTATTTTAGCCTAAAATTGTCTACTGCTGAACAAATCCCTCTCCCATCGATTTTCAATTGAACAGGTTTCATGAAGTCTGTATTTATCCATTCCTCGCTACTTAGATGTTAATTACTTTCTTTTACACCATAAACTGGGAACGGGGGTAAAACAATTACAAAACGTATATCAGCACATCATTCATCTCATCGCTCAACGACCCTATCGCCTGTTATCAGGCTTGCGATGTCCCGCGCAATAATCGTTAATTTTAACAGCTGAAACAGTAACAGTTAAATTTACAACGTTATAACCGTTAAATGGAAGGACAAGGTGTCTTTAGTCGCAATAAATCGAGGAAGATAACGGACAGACGATGTAATGTGACTGAACACCGATACAAATGACAGAGCAAGGGTGATAACTGCCTGGCTGTAGGCAAGAGAGCTTGAAGAAGTATAATAATGTTTCTCTTAACTGATTATAGCGTATCGAATGTAGCAGCCATTAATGGGTCAGACACACAACGAGATTCTCCGGTGTAGGACATTTAAATGATTCTAACCTTGTAAGGTCATGTTCCCGTAACAATCAGGCAATCTGCCCGGTCTTTGCGGAGGTGTTTTGCTAGCATTAGGTCTTTCTTCAAATCAGCTTTCCTTCTAATCTTAAATGCCATGTTGCATGCTACTGGCTGGCGTATAAAATCATTCATAAAATTTCGCATAAGTTCCGCCAAAGTAATGCCATTTATGCAGTACGATCCGCTAAAAATTAATGACCTAGAAGTCTCCTTAATTTCTTTCGAGTTCTGAAAGGCACGTTCCTGATAACGGCTAGAAAACCCCAATATTTGACAATCATTTAGTATAATTTTTGACTAAAATTTGGCAACGTAAAAATGGGGAAAAAATTCAATATTGCAATGAGGTACTCTTTAAATTATGGCTATTTTATACTGTATTTCACAATAAATGACAGGGTTTATTTATTATCTACTTACCTAAATATTCACCTTTATAAGGAGCACTTTATTAGTACGAGCAATAATACAACGACCATAAATGATGTCAAATTATAAATAAGTGTTGCAGACCTTTTTAATATTTTCATCTATGGGAGAAACTTTCCCCCACGTATGCTCAGGTTGTGGAATGAGCTCCCTGTGGATTTCTCGAACGAGTACAGCATGGTGTTCTTCAAAAAAGGCGTGCAAATAATGTTTTACAGGGTCGGCAACGCGAAGTGATACCGCTTACCATCAGGTGGGTCGTACGGCCGTATGCTTGATTGTCACCTCAGTGGTATATCAAAAAATCCTATTACGAGTAGACTGTAGGTAGATGCATATTTTAAATTTCAATTCTCTCGTTCTCTATTATTAAGTCTTGATATCAAATATGAAAGAAAGAAAGGAAGACAATTTATTCGGCATAAAAATACAAGATTAACAAAAAATACACAGTTCGTATATCATATGTTTTGATGTCAGTCTTCACGATGCAACTTCGTTGGGGCGGATAGCCACGGTATATTACTCAACATCTTTCATATTTTCTATAATGGCTGGTGGCTATACAGGCTGGTGACGGCAATACGACAATAAATTAAAACATGGGCTATATTAGTTCAAAGAAATGTTTTGCAGCTTTCAAATATATCTTATTCATTTGATAATTTTATAACATTTCAATGAAATAATGCAGCCTTTGTTATATTATTTCATAGAAAGTTTTAATTACCAAATGAATTAGATGTTTTGGAAAGTTTTAATTTATTGTAGTAAGTATGTCGTCGCCAACCTGTATATGAGAAAGAAGTCAATTATGTAAAGTTTTTAGTTCTGACGTGATTTTTCACTTGTAATTAATTTTGCACGCCAGCTTTTGGTGAATTTGTATTTCAAGAACTCAATATAAAAACTTCACTTATTCGTATGAAAAGGGCTATTCCGTTAATAAAGTACTTAAGTCAAAACAACATCAGAAGCCGTTCATTTCCAAATCTCGAGACAAACAAATTAAGGGCGATTATTAAGGCAGAACATCGAAGCCTAATTAAAAAACAAAACGTTAAGACGAAAAAAGCTTTATGACAATGAAAAACGACCTTTTGGCGAGCGCTGAACGAAATTAATTCTTAAGGGTGGTGATTTGTCTTGCGAGCCAAGATTAAGAGCCCTCGTGGAAGAACTGGCTAATTTAGACTTCACTTGTACAATGGTGGTTCCGTATACTTGGGCTGGATGAAATACGGGTGTTAACAGATCCCTTATAACGATAACTTCATGGGGAAGTATTATATATATATTTTTTTGTCGCATTAAGTTTAAAAAGAATGTGCAATATGTATCGAAGTATCTCGTCTGTTAGTAAAAATAAATATGTCTAGTAAAATGTTGGAAAGTCCAATATACTTAGATATATGCACTTGCCACCATTATGTTGTCGTAAGATCGTTGTAAGAATCGAACGATCATTTAACGAAACGTTAATACAGCGAGAGTGGAAAACAAGTACGCCTAATGATTTAGGAATCGATGGAGTGGCTTTTGGAGAGGCTGGATCATAATATGTTGATGATGATGATTTTTTATGACCTACGATTTGCAGACAATATTATTGACATGCTGAAATAGAACAAACATTGCTGAGTGTTTGTCTATCCTTTTCAAAATAAAGTACTTCAGTAGATTTACGAACGGACGGCATAGATTTGATGTTAAATAAGTGTTTTCAAGATAGTAAGTAGATTGCCCCAAAGTTGAATAGTTTGACTTTGTCTTGACATAATATATCTAGAAAGATATGTTCAATTTTCAAACAAAATGAACGAACATGACTTCTCAAATCGTTGATGGCTTGGTTCTGTTATTATTATTAACCGTTATAATAAAACTACATTTAACCATTTTAAAATATCAATTATTTTTCCTAAACTTTACTTAGTCGTACTGCACTTACATTTATATTAAGTATGTATGTTCTAAATCGAAACCAATTGTTTACGAACAAATATGTTTATTTTGATCCTCCGAACCCTTGGTCCTTCGAGCCAGAATGCGGAATCCCAAAAAAGCGCGCGGAGGCATTCGTTTTAATAGGTTAACTTTTCATCTGGCAACAAATTAACAAGGGTGCCGCCTCTTAATGCAAATAAACAGTGATTAATTGGACACATTACTTTTTTAAATGTTGTTCGTCTTATTCAAGGATCAGCGTGAATTTTAAGATTGAAAGCGTTTGTGTTTACGCAGGCTTTCAAGCCTGTGTGTAACTTTATTAAAAGTCTTTATTGCTTACTTATTTTGCGGTTGTAGCCTCCAAAATAACTGTTAGTGACAGAAAAAATATTTCGTTTTCACATTCTTATTTGAATTTATAGAACAGTGTGTACAGTAATGATCCATTATTGGTCTAATAGATTGAAAGTATGGCCGATAACAAGTTTCCTTAATTACTTAATGGTGCAGAATATGTTGTTCGAAGCAATTGAGATAATTAAGACATGGCTTAAAAGACTAAAAAAGTAATTGAGAATGAAATGTAAGTGACAGACAATTATAAGGCAATTAATGTTATGACAAGGTCAGCATTTAAATAGTTTTCAGTTCCTTGGAAATATAATGAATTGATTGATAACATAATTCTTAACAAAATTAAGAGTCCTGGGTCCTTAAAAATATTATTTTTATTTTTAACGGCCTTCGTGTTACCTGATGATGAGTGATGATAAGGCCGATGACGGAATCGAGCTACATCCAGATTCCTCGAGCGTAGAGGGAATGCCCATCTTATATAATACATACTTTCAACTGAACACAACAATGCTGATAACAATTATTATTATGGAGGCAACTTAGGTAAAGTGGTGGTAACTGACCAGGCGGATATCGAAAAAACAATACCACCAACAATACCGAGCATACAATTTTTGCTCCACACGGGAATAGAACCCCGGAAATCCAGAGCTGGCGTAGGTGGTTTCACCAAATTAACGGCAGAGGCTGCTAAAAAAGTTAGGTGGTTTGAAAAATACTTGTAAAATTGACAGCGATCTTAAGTACAAAAAGTTAGACTCCACTACTGAATTTCGAAGTTTGAAATTTCGATGTATGTTAGTTATAAAGTATACGATTTCGATGTACGCCAGTTCGAAAATATATGATTACGATGTACGGCAGTTCGAATGTTTGTTAGTTCTAAAGTATATGAATACGATGTACGCCAGTTCGACACTACACGGTAGCGAAGTATAAAATTCCGACGTATATTAATTACAAAGTATGCCAGTGCGATGTATACGGTAATTGACACGTACACATAGTAGCCAGCCAAGTTTAAAATAACAAATACAAGTTAATAATATTTTTATTATAATACCCTTTATATCAGGCAGCTAAAATACACCACCATAAAATTCAAAGGTCTATATTAAAATTACTTATCGATTTAAACATTAGGTACATTATAATTTTTTTAAAGTATATCTTTCTACAATTAAAACATGTTACAGAGACTACACCTATATAAATGCTAAAGTATGAAACTATCGCCAACGCCTTGTAATTTGTCTAACATACGTAGTTACAATCATTTAACTCAATTTATCATAGAAATAGACACGCATGTCATGTATTCTTAGTATATCTATTTTAGAGTAAGTATAACGCAAGAAGAATAGAATAGAATTTATTTCGCTAGAATGTGGTTACATAACAGTTCTTAATCAACAAAAAATAAAGTTCAAGACACATTCACCTGGTTGGGCATGCAAAATTCTTCAATTTTAAAATTAATGAAACAATAAAATTTATTCATGCAATTTCACATTTTTAAGTCAAAATATTCTCTTTCACTATAAAAACAATTTCGCTACCGTGTAGTGTCGCACTGGCGTACATCGTATTCATATACTTTAGACTATAGAACTTTGGCGGGGTGTTGATGAAGATGATAATATTCCCCGCGTAGGGTTTTGTGCAGAAGGTGTGCAAGAAGGAAACAAGCGTATAGGCACAGATTAATAACAGGAATAGGTACCACAAAGCGCGTAAGCAGGTTGGTATGTGCCGAATGAAGTGACATACGGTCCGCGTCGCTGATAATAAGTATATGTTATAAGTTATTTATATATATAATAATAAGTAATGTGAGTACACCACAGAACTAACATACATTCGAACTGCCGTACATCGTAATCATATATTTTCGAACTGGCGTACATCGAAATCGTATACTTTAGAAATAAGATACATCGAAATTTCAAACTTCGAAATTCAGTAGCAGAGTCAGTTAAAGAATTCAATCAAAAAATGTCACAATCTCTCTTCAAAGTTTTAATTATCAGACCTCTGCACCCTATGAAGACATAATCAATCAAATGTCATTTATCTTGAAGAGAAGAGATAAAAGTGTGAATGCGTGCATTATCTGTACAAATACAAGAAGCATTTTTAATAGTTTTCACAACACCATAAATTTATAACTGATAGAGATACGGTAACATGGTCGCCGATAACTAAGTTTTATGATAACTGATTAACAGCAGTGAAAGTAATGGTTCGTACTTGTTGACTAACAGATAAACCCGAGGTTACATCGTAATTTATCGCTCGCTTATCGTTTGAGTGACATTTGAAATTAGGATCTGACTGTCAGCACCACTCTGTCTGCAGGTTAATTTGTTCAAAAAGAAGGGGAAATAACCTATAGGGGTAAATCCCCTGAGGGGGTTATAAAAATACTAAATTGGCAGCATTTTTTCGGTAAATTAATGAAAATTATAACCTATCGTTGATTTCATGACGAGCATAAGTCGATAGAGTGCTAACATATTAAATTGGTCTGGGAAAAGTAACATCGTCACGACTTAGCGACAGAATTCGGTATATTACTTTAGGATTAGGATTTTCTGTCATATGATATATTATCTCATATATTTTAAGTGCAGGCATAGTAAATTGAATATAATACAAGAACATCGTACAGACCGTTAAACCGAAACCAAGAAATATCATTAGCAATAAACCATTTTTACTTTCATGAAATCCGAGAGTCGTAACTCACATTAAATGGGCCAGTCTTCGTCCGCGATATCAACGAATTATGAGCCGAACAACCGCCCAAGTGTTATCACGGCCATTTATTTTTGTAGATCTATTTCCCTCTTTTTATGCTGGCCCCACTGATGTATAGTGCAGAGCATATCTTACGACGTGGTATAATAACTTTGGATGTAGCACTGTTCGCCAAATCATCAGATAAACGAGAAGGTTTTGTTCAGAGATGGTGCTCCAGCTATTCCTTGTTGAAACTTGTATGACTCAGCAAGTTACGGTTTCAATATTGTCATTTTTATTTCGTAAGTCAAGATACTACAGTGATACATGGACTTTATTATCATCTATAGATATTTTACACCTTATCATCAGCCTTTGATGTCCACTGCTGAACAAAGGCCTCCCCCATCGATTACCAAATGAATCGGTCCTACGCAGCATCCAACGGCTCGCTACGACCACAGACTAGCCTGACCAGCCCCCTTATTCGCTAAAAATTACAAATGCCGATGCTTACCATCTTTTGTATGATACATTGCTGTTTCACGCTACAGTGAAACAAACGAAACTTTTCGTTGTGAAACATCAATGTAAGTAAAAACAACAAATATTTTGTCCATTGACACTTGAAATTTAAGATAGTTTATTTACTGCTGGTCGTATTTTGCATCTATATTTTTACAAAATGATTTCATAGATAAGACTCCCGGGAGTCTTATGACACTTAAATTACATATCTGGGACTGATTAATCATTTCTCGGTTACTCGATATGATTAGACAGGCAAATCGCATGAAAAATAAAACCCAATGGAGCATGATGTTCACTCTGCTCACTTGCAGCATCATTAAGACAGCAACCGTCTAAAGGATCCTTGAACATCTATCTGTTTCTGGACCTGTAACGTTTTCGACATTTAGTATAACACTTTTGTTCCTGCATCTAGCCGTGAAGACCACAGTGGTTGATATCATCCACAAATGTAGCTTGCTACATTTGTGGTGAAGTGGCAGTGGACCGGTCACATCTGTCGCAGAACCGATGACCGTTGGAGTAGAAAGGTTCTCGAACGGAGACCACGCCTCGGGAAACGTAGTGTAGGAAGTCCCTCCGCTTGGTGGACCGACGATATAAAGAAGCTGGCAGGTGGTGGCTGGATGGGAAAAGCTGGAGATCGTGTTTTGTGGCGCAGCCTTGGGCAGGCTTACGTCCAGCAGTGGACTGCAATAGGCTTATATGATGATCTAGCCGTGGCTAGCATGGCCATGTCGTCGGATATCGTGGTCATCCAGGACTAAAAGCATTACTCCTATAGTTAAAATAGCCGTCTTGTCTTCGCTTATCCTGTGCAGAACTCGAAGCAGCGGAGGTCGAAATGTTACCCTGGAAACTCTGCCACAAAGTTACAAATCACACAATCAGAAATAAAAGCCACATGCAGATTTGTTTTAAACAACTAGATAAGGCAATGGGTCTCATAAGAAGGCTTGGGGGTTTCTCTGCGTGATCAAATCAGAAATGATGAGATCTGCAGGAGAACTAAGGTCACCGATATAGCCCCTAGAATTGCGGGCCTAAAGTGGCAGTGGGCAGGCCACACTGCAAGGAGGACTGACGGCCGCCGTTGGGGCGGAAAGGTCCTCGAGTGGCGGCCGCGTACCGGGAGACGCATCGTTGGTAGGCCTCCCACAAGGTGGACCGACGATCTGGTGAGGGTCGCGGGAAGCCGATGGATGCGGACAGCGCTGAACCGATCGGTATGGAGATCTTTGTGGGAGGCCTATGCCCAGCAGTGGGCATCTCACGGCTGAAATGATGATGAAGATGAACTAGATGACTAGCAAGCTGACGGTCTACCTGCCGTATTGGTATGGTTTGTGACACCACATTCTTATACTTTATTGTACACAATACAACTTAAAAAAAAACATGATGTACTCAGACGAGCTTAACACACTGTCATATTGTATTCAGTTATGACATTCACTGGCATTTGAATATTCTTACCAATAAAGTTAGCCCCACCTGGTGGTAAGTGGTAACCGTTTTAGTCACCTGCAATAACAGGGAAAAATCACTTGGTATTGCAGTACGTTGTCTTCCTAAGGCCTCAGATCCCTTCCTTGCCCAGTAAGTAATCATCATCATCAGCCTATATACGTCCCACTGCTGGGCACAGGCCTTCCTACATGAGAGAAACACATGAGGAGATTGAAACATAACACCACCACGCTGGCCCAATGCGGGTTGGTGGGTTAAAGCGTTTGCAGAAACAACCGGGACCAACGGCTTAACGTGCCTTCCGAAGCACGGAGGAGCTCGAGATTATAATATTTGATTGGCCCATCCCGGGACCAACCATGGCGGAAGTTGCTTTGTTTTCGTAATCGAAACCAGAGCGCTCAAGCCACTACGCCACCGAGCTCCTCAACTGGGACGTATATAGGCAGTAAGTAATTACAGTACCTTATTTCCCTTCAATCCAAAACACAGCGAACTGTTTTACGGCCACAATGGGAAGAGCGGTGGTGTACCCTACCCAGAGCTCTCTACATACGGACTTACCACCTATAACGAAATTATTAAATTGGCCTGATAAAGAATTGAGGAGCTCGCTGGCGTATTGGTTTGAGCACTCTGGTTTCGAATACGAAACTAAAGCAACTTTCGCCATGGTCGACCCCGGGATGGGTCAACCAAAATTTATAATCTCGAGCACCTTCATGCTTCAGAAGGCACGTTTAGCCGTTGATCCCGGTTGTTATTGCAACCGCTTTAGCCCACCAACCCGCATTGGGCCAGCGTGGTGGTGTTATGGCCCAACCAAACTCATCATGTGTTTCTTCCATATGGAAAGGCCTGTGCCCAGCAGTGGGCCGTATATAGGCCGGTGATGTGATAAAGAATTACCATATGCTTTCTTTATCATATTTTTTTCTCTCTCTCATACTGCTATCTTAATAAATCCATAATCAAATATTTTCTACTTTCCTTCTATGAAGTTCTATGAAGTACAACGTTCCAGCGACGGTTCACCCTGTGCTGAATAAGCGTGTTTTACATTATTTTATTCACTTCTATTAAAATAATGAAAAATAGGTAGTGAAAAAATAATGTCCGTTTTTCACGACTACAACAGCCGTAATATTCGGGTTGTTTTATACAGGAACCTGAGCTCCCGCGGAAGCCTTCTAAGCGATATTTCATGTTTAATGGCCTGGCTTTTTGTCGCTGAATTTGTAAATTATGACCTACTCAAACTTTGTACACATAAAAAGTATTTTTAAGTGATTTGCGTGCAAACAAGCATACAGTTCACCTGATGGATGGATACCGAAGCTCAGAGATAGAATACTAGTGGTCAACCACGTGTCCGCCCGCGTGGATGTCGGTTATCGCTCCAAAAGGTATCCTATATGCTTTCTTAGGATGCAACCTATCTCCATGCCAAAGGACATGTACAGTACATTGACAAAAAATATTGTAACCACTACAAATTATTTTTCGTGCTTTAAAATATTCTTGTATACGTGGTTTAACGGCCGAAACCGTTAAACCACGTATACAAGTATATTTTAAAGCATCCTTAGAAAACCAAATATGGCAATTTAAGAGGCCATATTAAGACATAATCTTTATACTTAATCTGTGGCCATATTTTTAAAACGTTCGAAAATTCCATATTCCTAGACTAAAGGAACGTTTCCTTTTTAGTCTAGGAATATTATAAGCAATTTCCAGTCATTGATTTGTTTATATCAATGTTTTCAGTATCTGAATTGTTGATATTTTATAAAACCTTTATATGCCATTACGTGTTTCACCAATAACATTCTAAAACGTATAAATATGAATTACGGTAATTCCCCGCCACGTGTGAAATTAAAAAACATACATTTCTCTAACGAACGCCAGTGGATCGACACAACGAGAATCCGCTGACTCGGCAGAGAAAACAATTTGCAACAAAAACAGACCCGTTCATATTCAGGGCTGCCCATCCAAGCGTAGTTTTAAAATATTTTATAGAAGCATACATTTTTGCATGAATAACTAACACACACACACTAAAACACAACACTACAACACTACACAACACTAACTTACAACACACAGCAAATACACACGTAACTTACACTTCACTAACTTACATGCGAAAGTAACTCTGCCTTATTCTGTTTACTAAGTTTGCAATCCTAAGCCACAGAACCGATTTTTTTAAGCTATTGCATAGCTTCTATCGCGGGCCTTGAGCGCGGGGACCGAATCCAGAAATTCCGTAACGAAAAAACCTCACGCTCCCCACTCCGATGCGCAAGGAGGTGTGGCTTGAAGGCCGTGCATCGTCTAACGTCGTTTCAGTTCGGCAGTCTTCGACACGGCGTTGTGTGCGTGCGATTAGATGTATTGTACGACTCTACGAAACTCGCACGAATCGAGACGAGCTGCTCCGAAATCGGACGAATACATAAGCAGCTGTTTATGAGAAAGTATATAGGTGTATAGGTATTTGTACATTATTATCACAAATGCAGTATTAATTTTGAATTGAAAATATAATACTGCTATAAAGATAACCTAAACTTTTGATATTAAAATGAGCGATATTAAAAGTAGCCCTCTTTTATACACACAAACACACACACGCGTATAGTTTAAATTCTAAATTTAGATTCTCAATATAAATAAATAAAAATAAAAAAATAAAAATAAATTCATTCTTCATTATGTATATAACAGAAACCATCAAACGAAGCACGTGTACGCACGTATTTTTATTTATTTAATAATAGAAAAAATTGTTTTCTTATCGGTCACCACGCTCAAAAAGTGTAACTTGAATTAATATCAAAGAAAAAGAAATACTGCATGAATAAAATAAATAAATAAAATTATAATTGCACAAGTTGATACAAAATGCTATGCAATAGCTTTTTTTTTTATACAAAACACGGCGAATGACTCAACACCACCTGATGTGAAGCGATAAGAAGAGTCTCTATGCGAGGACAGCTAGTGCAGCTTTGAAACACAGTATTCTTCGAGTAGCTGCCTTCTCATTGTCGGCTTAAGGGGCCTTTTCATGCCATTTTGAAGGACTCTGTGTTATAAGGAGGGAGCACTTGTGCTGGCAAAGAATTCTAAGTTTTGGAAGTATGACAAAGAAACTTGCTACAAAATTTCTTTGTGCGTGATGTTGAGGTGGAGACAGTGAATTTAGAGGTAATTTGGCATGGAAAAAAATTACATCTTGAGAATGGATAATGGGCTATACTATGCGACATTTACGCGGGTGGAACCAGAGCCACGCGGGTGGTCACGAGTGCTTTTATGTTTTTTATTTCCACCACATACAGAATGGTGCCGTCAATACGACAAAAAATTTGAACATGGGCTATATTAGTTCATAGAAATGGTTTGCAACTTTCAAATACTTAAATCTTATTCATTATTTGATTTCATGACATTTGTATCATAGGAATGTTATCAAATGAATAAAGTATATTAAAAATGTTTAAATCAATTGTCATATTGATGGCACCAACGCACCAACCTGTATAATTGAAACCTATTGTTAATCTCGTGAGTTCCCCATCAAACTTTTGTATACTTTCATTGTAAAATTGAATAAAATTTAATAATCCTGTAGACTTGAAAATATTTCGAAGTACGTCTATTGGAGACGTACTTCGAAATATTTTCAAGTGGAGTTTCAGATTTAACATTAAATTTAATTCTGGCAACCCTGTAAATACTTAATTAAAACGCAAATTTGATACCGCTGACCCCCGCCACGGGGCATAGGGACGTGACCTGCGCCTCGGTTATATTTGTCGATGCCTTTACACAATACTTACCTTAATGACAGGAATTAGAGACAATTTATCTGTAGATGTTCAAATTACTTTGGCGTTGTTAAAGGCAATTCAGAATCATAACTAGGAAAATAGGGCTTATTCGTCACAAAGGTAGGATGGGATGATATTTGTCTCAAACTAAGAGATTTATTTACTTATTGAGTCAGGCGACGAAGAAGTAGGACTGTTGATATTTTTTAAAATATCGTATTCTCGATATATCGATATTTTAAAATATATCAATATCGGAGTTTGATATATCGAAAAAAAATATCGATATTTCGATAGATCGATATTTTTTTTGATTTTATTTTATAGGCTTCGTTTAAAAAAAACAATCCTAAGTCGGCTCAGAAATTATTTACACAGTTTTTAATTCAGTATATTTATTAAACAAATTAAATTATAAATGTATGAAAATGTTAGGTTCTTAACAATTATTGTTGAATTTTTATTAAACAACTATGCATACCAATATTTCTCAGTAAGAGTTTTCAAAAACACTCGTTGTTTTATATGTTCAGCTGTTTGACTACTACGATTATTAGGCACTAAAAGATTGATTGTAGAAGCAATTCGTTCAGATGCTACAGATGTAGCAGATGAAATCAAATATTTAGCAGCTATTTCTGATAACACTGGAGTAAAATGTCTACTATCTATCCAAAATTTTAGTGCATTTGATGACCTTGAAATATTTGGCTGATCTAAATACTGTTTTAATTCAGCAGGCATTGCACTAAAACTTTTACCAAAAACTTCATTAGCATTGGACATATTTTTCAAGAGCATATCTTCATGTCTGTCCCATAACGATGAAGTTGTTTCCTTTTCTACACGTGGAGAAACACCAACTGTAGGTGAACGATTCCCTCTTATTTTGTGTTCTGCAATTATTTCTTTTGATAGATCTGTTATTGCATTAGCAGCGGCCATTGCTGACATGAAATGTAACTTTTTGAAGCGGGGATCTAAGATAGTTGCTTTGGCCAAAAAAAGGTTTTCTTGTAAAGGCACTAATCTATCTTCAATACCTTTCAATAAATCATTTTGTACTGACAAACCAATAGCTGTAGATATTTTAGTTTGTTCGATTTCTTGTTTTAATAAATTTGTTAATGGTATTACTAAGCTAGCTGTGACATATTTCTCAGCACTCAAATCTTCTGTTACTATTTTAAATGGACCAAGAAGCGTAACTAAATCGTGCAAAATAGTTAACTGTGAAGTAGCTACCATATCAGGTACTTTATTCTTAGTTCTTGATGCTAATACCTTTGCGACAATTGAAGATAATTTCATGAATCTTTCCATCATGTCCAAACAAGAGTTCCAACGAGTACTAACTGCTTGAATGAGCATTAATATTTGGCCTTCTTTCTTTCCTTCTGTTAATTGCTCAGATCGTAATTGATCAGAAGCACTAACTGAGTGTTTAAAATAGGTCACAATACATTTTATTTGATCAGCCAAGTTTGAAAAATGTGTATTGTTTTTTAAAACTCCATCTATGATCAAATTTATGGTGTGCGCAACACATGGAATTCTCTTCTTTGTTCCCAAAAATAAGTTGACAGCAGCCACCATGTTGCTACCATTGTCGGTTGAGCAATTTACAATTTTTGATTTATCAATAGAAAATTCACTCGTTACATTTTCGAAGCAATCTTTAATGTATTCTCCTGTATGTCCCTGAAAAATGACAATTTAAAAATTAGTAGACATTAATTAGAAATACTTGATATCATACATCTGAATATCTAAAAAAAAATATTTAAAAGTATTTTTACCTCTGTCAGGTAATGAGCAGTGAGACAACAGCTATTGAGACTTGCATCAGCAACATTCAGAAAGTGAACTGTTATGATTAGAAAACTTCTTGTGGAGTTTGTTATTGTAACTATGTCACTACTCATGGTAAGGTACCTTGTTTCTTGCAAATGATTTATCAATATAGCTTTTGTCGTACTGTATCTTTGTTCTATTAAATCAGTAACCTAAAAATAAATAATTGTTTGATATAAGCAAAAAATTTCAAAACCATATTGTACAATTGTTAGGAATCGAAATTATAGAGAGATCTAACTTATTTACCTTAAATCTTGATGGTAATCTATATCGAGGACATGCTGTATGAACGAATTGCTTTAATCCTTCTTTTTCAACACAAGAAAGGGGTAAATTATCTTTAATGATCATGTAGATTAAACTTTGAGTGATTGCAATATAGCGCTCCCCGCCATCTAAAATTAAAAGAAATTTTAAAAAATAAGGCCAAATATAAAATTTACATTTACAATCAAAAATTCAAATATATTACCATCATAACTTGCACTCTGTTCAAACAATTGCAAAACAGTTTTTTGTTTTAATTTCGATGATTTTGATATGATAGAAATAGTATCTAAACTTTCGTTTTCCTCCTCTTGGTGGATAATCTAAAATATAAATATTTAGAGTTTATAATAGAATATAATAATCGAGCTTTATATATTATAGATTATCAAGTTATCGTAAAATTTGTTCAATATATGTACACTAAAAAATATTGCAAACAAAAAATGTTACCTGATTAACTATATCCTCATTCTTGTCACAGAAGCTGTCAGTATTGTCAGTAAGGCTAGTATTTGATTTTGATAATGGTTGCAATGCTACTGACATATGATGAAAGTTTTCTTTTGCTGCATTAGTGATAGCTTTTTTATTATTTGTCCTTTCTTTTATGTATAATTGGGCGTATGCATGGTGATGTTTACTTTTTAAGTGGCTCGCTAAATTAGTTGTATTTCCGCTGCTTTTGTAAGTTTTTCCACATAAGTTACAAGAAACACTTTTTGTATCTACTTTCTTAAAATACGTCCACACAATAGAAGAATTTTTCGAAGACGACATAATTATGGAAGTTCACTATTACTATGTAACTAGATTTTAAACAAGCTAAAACACGTTAATTACAACAAGACAGTAATATTTTTTCATAACCTCTCTTTTTAACTTTGCTCGTATTAATCACCGACTACAGAGTAGTACAGATATTTTTTAAAAATAAGTTTTCATTATCTATGGTCTGTCTCTGTACTACAGAGACAGACCATAGATAATGAAAACTTATTTTTAAAAAATATCGACCGTCGATATTCATATTTTAATATCGAAGTATCGATATATCGCCCAAAATAATATTAGTAATAAATATCGATATTTCTAAAAAATAATATCGATATTTCGATATATCGATATTTTATCAACAGTCCTACGAAGAAGTATACGGGCATCTCACCAGGCAGCGCTGGGATCTCTGTTGTCAAGAATAACTAAAAGAGTTATCTTTCTGTCTCACTCATAACACATAATTAGTAGCGAATTGTGATTCTACGTCGACTGGATCCACACTCTCCTAAGCATTTTCATTCCTTTTCGTCGTTGAAGACGTGACTACTGACCAGTGAAAACATGAGTTGCTGATCCAAAATCTTCTAAAAAACGCACATCGCCATGGGATTAGGCTAAGGAGCACAAGAAAAAGTTAGTGTCATCTCACCTTGTGTTTTCTGGGAAAAAATAAGAAAACTGCTTTGTAATGTTACTTGGAGGCAAAATTAAACTGAATTTATCGTTAAGCACTGTAATTGATTGAAGTTTAATTTAATCTCACGCCTCTGATCTTAATTCCGCGTAAAATAATATAAAAAAGCCTTTGAGCCAATTGAGTTTTATTAGGGGACATCACTATCACTAGAACTATAAAAATTGAACTGTCACAGAATTCTTGTCATGTCAAAGAGTACCTTTAATGTATGTATTATAAATCCTTGGCGTTGGATGGTATTATGGATTGGACATATAAAAACCCTTATTTGCAGTAAATAATTTTATAACCACAACCATCTTACAACCTTCGTGATTATATCCTCGATTGTGAGCTTGAGGAAAATGGGGATTTACTGAACTCCGAACTCTTTTCATAGTCCTGTTTTGAGGATGTATTTTTTAATTATTCAGTATATTTTCATTAAAAGCATGAAAGCAATAAAGACTCATTACTATGATCATTACAGCGTTGTCATCATTATGCTTTCTCTTGATTGTTACACGGCAAAATAAAAGTATTTGTAGTCACCAGCTGGTCGAGTGGTCTGTACCCCTAACTATGCTATTCAGAGGTCCCGGGTTCGAATCCCGGTAGGAGCAAATGTTTTTATGATGAGTACGAGCATTTGTTCACGAGTTATGGATGTTTGTAAGTTTATATAATAATATTTCTTATATTTATATACATATTACTATCAATATTTCTCCGTAATCTAGAATATGTTTAATGAATTTATTAAAACTCTTGGTTCACTAAAATGAGAGATATAATTATCATAAAAATATTATTCACTCGGCTTCTGGAGCACTGGTTGTTTGATTCACGTGACGGTTTGGTTGCACACAATTATTTTAAGTTTCCTTTTGATCCATAACACAAGCACAGAGTAATGACAAAAGTTCTTAAGGCGATATATTGAAAAAAATCGCACTTTTATAAGTAATGTCATACGTTGCTGAAAGATCTTACGAATTTGAAAATCAAATATACGTTACTTCATATACTTATCTAGATACGAGTAGAACGAAAACACGACTAAAGGAATTTGCCTCGATACATTTTATTTCCGAAAAGACCTCTTATAAACAAGAAAACTTAAGATTATTGGTGAACGATAATTTGTATTAAATAGGAAATTACTTTAAATAGTAGATATCATTAATATTCAGAATCGTGTAGAAGCGTTTTTTGTAGTCCATAAGGTTATTTTTTAATAAAATAATTTGTGTATTTCGTTTACTTTTCACGCGCGATCGCTGTTTTGTCTTTTTTCCTCCCGCTGAGTCAGCCATATCTCTATCCCTATCGGTCTTGGCCGAAACAACGTTTCGATAGATCGTCTTAAGGGGCTATCTCGTGCACACTAGCGACACCAATTGATTGTTATTAATTATGGTGAATTTAGAACATAATAAACAAAAACGCTTTAGAGAATTGCTAAAGAACGGTATTTGTAATTTTTAAAGATGTATCTTGTATAAAGTGTCTACCTATAAGTAACCAATTTTTTTATTATTGTTAAAAGTGGCCACTTTCGGCAATAATGAAAAAATAGGTTACATGTAGAGGAATATCTTATACCGAGCACATCTCAGAAAATTACAAATACCATTCTTTAGTCATTCACTAAAGCGTTTTTGTTTATTATGTTCTATATTCACCACAATTAATATAAATCAAGTGGTGTCGCTAGTGTCGACGAGGTATCGCCTTAATGATGCTTTCTTTGGGCTAGATAATAGGTGTAAGTGTGTGAATGTTATTATTATATTTGATCAAATGATAAATTATGAATTTTTTGTATTAATTTAATTCAAAATTATTAAAATCAGATTATACATATCTTCAAATTGATGGCAATTTTTTTAGGGAACGTGTGAGTAGTGCCTAAGGTGTGACAAACGTCTATAGGCTACAGTAACCATATACGGTAAGCCGATCATGATTACATCGACACAAATGCAATCGATATCTCATCGATAACTTTACGGGACTATCGTGCCTCAATTTTGTATAATCAACGTGGAATATTAGCATAAAATCACTCGGGTAACCTAACAGCTAGCCTATTTGACTTGCAAAAAAACGCCCCGGGCTGTCCCGGTGGACGGTCTTGATTGGGTATTAGCTTTGATCGTGGCACGATGCAGTTTGATGGGGTTCGAGGGCCTTGCCAATGTTGGTAGCAATTATTATTAATTATATCTGAACGATTTGGCTCTCCGATTTTTTATTTAAGCTTTTTACAAGCGAAGAATGAGCGTATACATAATATCTATGGACAACTCCCCAGGAGGAGATGCTTGTTGATAGCAGTCCTCCAGAGGTGATTTGCCCTAAAGCTTGAGAACTTACCAAGGTTCTTCTCTCCTTAGCCTTTTAGCCACAAGATTCCCGGGAATTTCAAGTGGCTTAATAAATTAAAAACCTCTTGGTAACGCTGCTGTAATCCATTCTATCAACCATCTACGACCAACAGCAATGAACAGTCCCAAAAAACAAAATATGATTTGCCGGAGTGAGAAGCAGTGCCGGCTTCCTAGCTGTATACAGGTTGGCGCCATCAATAAATTGAAACATGGGCTATATTTGTATGGAATACATTGGCTGCACTATTTCATAGAAATGTCATAAAATTATCAAACGAATAAGATGTTTTTGAAAGTGGCAAACCGTTTCTATGAACTAATATAGTCCATTTTTGAATTTATTGTCGTATTGACAGCACCACCCTGTAATTACTTCTAGCTGAACTCGATATATCTCGCTATATGTTCGCTATAACTTAATCTTTAATAATTTATAACATCAAAATAAACTTTTACAATGGGTACTAACACGTTACTATACAGGATGGTGCCGTCAATACGACAATAAATTAAAACATGGGCCATATTGGTTCATAGAAATGGTTTGACACTTTCACACCAACAGTACACCATATTACCACCATATTGCAAATCAATCGGATCTGTGAAAGTTAGTAAAACCCTTTTGTCAAGTAGGAGATGGGCTGATAGTCATCAAACCCCTGAACTGATCTTCATAAATTATCGCTTAGAACCATCCTAATCACGTCAGCTTTCAAATGAAAAAAAAACATATCAAAATCGGTACATTCGTTTAGGATCTACGATGCCACAGACAGACACACAGATACACAGACAGACACGTCAAACTTATAATAACACCCCACTTTTATCGTCGGGGACTAAAATAGAGTACTTGCAAAATGGAGATACTTAGATTATATCCTGGCCTGAGGAAGCACATAGCACTTTTGGCGCGGTGACTAAGAATCCAGAAGTATCAACAAATGAACACAATGGCCATATACCCGCACTTGCAATCCGTATAGTAGTACTAAGAATCAACATTCATAAGCACACGTCGATCAGTCAACCTCCCTTAGAGAGCCCTATAATTTTCTTATTTTTTCACATCACTAACCACAAGTTATTATTTGTAAACGGTGTACATTATACGTAATTAAACTGAGCCTAAATAACACACAGTAAAGGTCTAATGGTGGGTTACCCCCGTAATTTGTTACTTGAAATCGTTCGCGTGAATTGCTTTAACTACGGTCTTGTTAGGAATAAATTTTGACGTGTACATTTTTTTTATTTTTCCACTTTTGAATGACGGGTTAGCAATCGTTTGATGCAGTCCATCATTATTGATGGAGTTAGACGCAATAATTATGAATATTAACCGCATTCACGCAAACTCGAATGTTATAATATGTAATAACACAAAAGCACGTAAAATTATAATAATAAAAACCTCAGTTTTCATCCCAATTTTGGTTAGGAGGCCTGAATGAAGAATAAATTGCCTTTGATGAGTTTTATATTAATGCGGTATTTTGATGGTTATGATATTATTATGACTTATGACTATACTTAAATTATTAAATGAGATGTTGCAGTCCGAAACGTAAGTCCGACAATACGTTGTACAAAGGAGATGTTTTATATCCGGCCAGGTATATATATGTACAGTATCTCGAAAAATCAGGAAAAATCTCCTGATTTTTTTTTTTGTACAAGAGTTGAAATTTATGTCGATGTCACCGTTTTACACTATGGTAATATGGCGGGCGACACAGAGAAGTCAACTAAACGTCACGCCATTATGAATATTTGCATGCAGTTTTTTCTATAAAACGCAACAAAGCAAATAAAAAGAAAATGGACAATTGAACTCTGTTCTACATATTTTCCCCAATTTTTAGTATAGTGTTCATAGACCTGGCCTGGTCTCCATACAATTTTGAAACATCTCTTTTATTGAACGCTCGTCCGAAAAACAATGAGTTAAAAGAACTATAGGCCATCATAGGCACAACTCCGGCAAACGGTTGGGCTGCATTGAGATTAATAATTTAGAGTTTGGTGGGCGTCATTATTATATTTGATTAGGTAGCGAGGAGGGAAGCAACAAGCGGTAACTCTGTATATAGCAAAATTGTCGGAAAACCGTATGTCGAACAGCATATGGTGCTTCCTGATACAAGCAATACCATGCTTAAAAGAAGGCTCCAGCCACAGTTCCAATTATGTAACCTGAATGAAAAAATAAAGATTGTTATTGACCCATGTTAAAGAACGGAGACAACACATCTAATAATACATGTGTTGCGTCCTTTCTTTATCATGGGTCTCTAGTCTCTTTAAAAGAGGCGTGAAAAGGTACCTCATAAGCCGGCAAGGTGGAGGCGGCTAGAACAGTGTGTTCCAAGCTACACTAGCTCTCTTCGCATATTATGGACTCTCTTACCGCTTCACATCAGGCGGCGTTGAGGCTTATAGTTTTGTCGACTCGTTGTTGATCGGACAAACCTTTAAACCAACAAAAGTTTTTCGGACAACCAATCGTCCGACCTAGGTATCTACGTTTCGGAAAAATTATGGATGTCCAGAAAATTAATGGAGATATTTAAAGTACTACCTAGAGTAGGTTGTTATGAGAAGAAAGAGCATAATTAATATTTCCTACGTGTGTTAGGATCTGTATTTGAGGACTTCACAGACTACGATGTAATGCATTTATCAATAGAAGTGTCACGTTATATCCTGCATTTATTACAAACAGGGTGCATACTAAAAATGATATGGCTCGGCCATTTTTTTTCTGTAACACAATACGCAACTCAGAACCGAAAACCACAGCATTATTATCGCCTCCCTCAAACTTTGGTATCAAATTTCAAAACGATTTCACCATTTATCGGATTGACCAAGATTAGTTTTGGAAGGTTGACAAAGAGTAAAAATACAATGAGGATTGGCAGATGGATACATAAGCTTTTTAATCCGGTGATGGTAGAGCTTTGCCATAGGCTCAGAGCGTGCTGGTATTATGACCTAAACTCTTCGTGGTATTTAAAAAAAGGAAGGCCAGTTTCCATCAGTGGGCCGGCTTTTTATACAAAGTACAACAAATGACGGAATACCACCTGATGGGAAACAGTAAGCAGAGTCCGGTCGACCACAGAAGTAATTGAACACTTTAGTACCATGTCACAATAGCTAAGGCGTCTACATAATACGGCGGCAACTAATAGGTACGTGCGCAATAGTCGGTGTGTCATGGTACTAAAGTGTTAAGCTACTTCTGTGTCTATTGACCATATACGAAGACAACTAGTGCTTCTGTCGCGAACGCGATTCCGAACGACTTGAAATTACGTATAGTCTGTGCTTTTTGTGTTGGCAGTGTGTAAAAAAGTGAGTTAGAGGTTGGTATTATTGGTGATGCCTTGGAAAGGTAGTGCGCGACAAAAGTGTGAGTTGATTAATAATTCTTGATAACATGAAGGCTAGCATAAAAGATTTGGTGAGTCCTTTTATGATCTTGTCAAGAGATAATTATTGACTGTCGCCGGTGGACAGGGAATGGCTACAAGGCTATTCTTGACCAATAGTACTGGCTGTATATGACTTTGACTGGCCTATTTAAGTAAATACATACGTTTGTCTGCTCACATTTATTGTACCGACAAACAAGCAACCGCTGCTTGCTTGTCGGTCTTTGACAGATAGTACTTCGCGTATCGAAAAGCTCCATGAACTTATCTCCCCTTTTCATTTCTCCAGACGACCACTGATTACCAAATACCAAGTACTTATCTGCGCAAGTTCTTTTCTTCATAAGTAGAGGGTTGAACGCACTTCCAGCTTCGGTAGGATCTACTACATTTATTTAATTTTAAAGTTTTAAACAAATATTTCGACTTTTTATTGAGGATTAACCTATTTTTTTTCCAAAAACATATAATGTTGATCTGGATTTCAAATATTCAATTTCAAGTTTCTCAATAGAAAAAAAAGTCCAGAAAAGATTGTTCTTATTCCCTTATTTTCGTTTTATAAGCTAACAGACGATTATTAATTTATATTTTTTTTACAAATATAATTTAGTTATATAAAAAAACTAAATATTTCAATTTTACTGCTTACGTTACGCGCGCACGCGCTATTGTTATCCTTTTTCCTCGCGCTAATAAGTCACACTCTATCCCCCTTTGTCTCAGCCGAAACTACGTTCAGGAGCCCTAAAAAGGTCCCTTTCGCTAACTCCCGCTCTCTTAAACTCTTTTTAAACAATAGTTAGCCCATTTAAAGTTAAGAATTACGCTTAAAATATCAGCTGCACTTCCAAAGGTAGATCAGTTTGAAGAAACAGGCAGAAAATTTAAGTCTCAAGGCTCATTTGTGGCGGCATTATCTATCTATACTAAAATACTCCAGTTAATTAATGAATAATGTAGCGGTGTTTTACTATGCCGAAAAATACCGCCCAATGTTCGTCTAGGGCAAATCGAACTTAACATTTGCTTTTGTATTTTAAGCCGTGTTACAATGGCATAAGAACTGTTGCTTCATTCCTTCATTTCATCGTGCTTTTATCTGCCACCCGACTTTTATTATCACTGCAATTCTAATAAAAGCTTATCTTGCATAATAATGCTTTTGAGTTATAAGGCTTAAGCTATAGAGCATTAGGTTCAAAGTTGCCAGCTGCGATTTCCTGGGGTTGAACATTTCGGTCATTCGATACTTAAATTAGCCGTTTGCAAAACGGTATTGTTACTTGACAAATCTGCTGTCATAGTAAACTTAAATATATTTGAATTAAATGGGAATCGAGTATCTGCGTCCGTCATTGTGGCCACCCTAATTTTGTTGTATTACGTATACAGTATTACGTTACTTATTGACCAATAAGTATAAATTATTATTGCGTGTTCTTTTAATATTCTATACTTTTTCCTAAAGTTATTAATTACATGAAATCGCAGATTTGTTGGATTCGAAATTTTATTTTAAACGAGTTTCCAGGCTTACTTTTTTGCGATTTTTTTAAGTTTTTGTAAAGCGAAATTTCACATAAGCACAAGATGTAAGCTTACATTTAAATTGCCATTGTTTTTTAAATATATTTTTGTTTCTTTTCAACATAAGGGGTCTTTGAAGAGACCCCTTATGTTGAAAATAAAATTAAAAATAAAATTACATTGTTAAAAAGAAAAATTGTCTGAAACATTATTTTCCATTTTCAAAAAAATATATTGAATACAAAAACAAATGCCCCAAAAAGTCGAAAAAGAGAAATATGCCTTACATAATTCCAAATTACGATCGAAAAAATAGCGTAAAAAATTGCTCCAAGAAAAAGGCCATACCTATAAGTATAGACTATTTCAAGGATCTCCTCGCTATACACTACAGATGTAACAATCGCTACAAAATAAAAAACCTTACGGTAAAATATATGAATTATTATTCATATATTTTCAACAACTCTCAGTGCAAACAAATAAATTACGATATATCGTGACTTCAACAACAAGTTAAAAACTTAAATCACCCCAATGTGTCGTATTAATGTATCAACTTTAACTACAAGGTTATTTTGTTGGTTAATTACCTCATTTATAATACCATGGAGGTCTAAACACGCGATCAAACTACTTGTGAAAAATATTAGCTCATGAAAAATATAAATCACTTTATTATAGCAAGTTTACAACCGTTGATGTTTGATTTTAAAAGGACACAAGTATTTTAAACTGAAAAGTTTATTCGATTCCATGCCTTGCAATGTTTTGATAATAATTGTAAATATCATAGTTGAATCGTGTATACCTAAGGTAGTCAAGAAATACTGCTCCGATGTTTACCTGTTCATAGGGCTGTCAAAAATATTATTTGGCAATCCTATAAACAATTATGGACCAATATAGAAAAATAACTATTAGGCTGTACAACTAAATAAAATATTGCGCACTAAAAGATACCGAAATTCTAACCAAAACAATTTAATATTATATTTTGCCGATTTTTGCTGACCGTTGGATTATTTTGGTAAGAATGTTTAACTTTACTGGTGATCTCGTAATTTTTTCCTTATTATTGTTACGGCCCTTTTACAAAATCATCTTAGTATATTGAGATGAGTAAGTGCCTAATTTTCAAGTCGCTAATGTCACGAAAATGTTATTAACATGAAAGGTCTAAATAAAAACCAAATGTAGGTGCAATTTTGTAAGGGAATTACCCTTACAAAATAAGTAATAAAAAAATTCTTTACGTTTTCAATACTTTAACTTTGTCGCCGAAGTATTTATTTACTAAGAAGCGAAAGATACGCGTTGATAGACGCAGTAAGCTTGTGAAAACGGAAAGACAAGAAGAAAGTCATAAAAATGACATCATTAATATAATTCAACATTTCGAGAATCAAAAACTATTGCACAAATACAAATACCCACGATCCTATTATAAAATTTGAGTCGACATTTCATATTTCCTGTCTATTCACGCCTATTCATGCGGGCCATTGAGTAGCCATCTCATCGGGCTGTCAAAACGACAAAAGCTTAACAAGGTTTCGATTTACATCATCCAAACACGGCACAATAGAGGGATTAGGCCGAAATCCTTTGCGTTTAAAAAAACAATTTGGCGGCAACTTTGACAGCTGTCAAACTCTTTGTGCGCAGCGTGTTGTTGAAAGGTGTCGTTTTTCGGGTAGATTAGGGGTATGTCGTATTTGATAGGGATTAAATAATCGAATTCATGTTTGTATCATATTTTATTAGTACCACAAATACTAGTAACCGTGTAAGCAATGATTATCTGCCATTGGCCAGATCCCTTTAAAAAAATACGAACTTTTACACAAATTTTCATTTCTGTACTTAGAAATCATTTTTGTGGTCTTACGTTTTCTGTGAATGACATATTAATTTTCTTTAGCTACAGAGTGATCTAAATCACGGTTTAACCGTAGTAATTTAAAAAGATGAATACTAATTCTATTCCGTGGGGGTATAATACAATAAATTGCTTCACGTCCTGTCAATACAATGGTAATCGTCACCATCTTTGTCCTATAACTGTTCGCCAGTTACCAACTCGCTGAATATAAAGTGCCCACTAACAACATGCAAAAACCTCCCATACGCGACATAAATCCTGGACGAACACACGGACGAACAAAACAAGCATATTGACGGTATATATTAACAATAAATCTAATTTATTGGACGTCCTGTACGGAGCGAATCGTTCGCCTTGCATAATATCACATAGGACCTAGTTTATAGACGATGAAACCTGTGTTGTGCAATTTATATTTAACTATAAGGTTGTTGGATAAATAATCGATTTAGAGTAGTGGCATGCTTTTATTTACATTAAACGGGCGTCTGACGCCAAGGTACCTGTTTTTGACAGTGTCTAAGGCAAATTGCTTTCTAGATCAGCTCTGGTGACCTCGCAAGCAGACGATTGAATGAAGGTTGTGGCACTACTTTGAGTCATTGAATTTATAAATCATTATTTTCATTTAGACGTTAATGTAAATCATAATGACCCAGATATTCATAAGGTAGATGAGACAAAAATTCTAGAAATCATTATTGTTAATGAACTCAATTGGATACCTTCTGTAGCTGAATTATGCAAAAAGATTAGCAGTTCTTCATACGCGCTTTTTAAACTTGCTTCTTTTAAAGAGTGATGGCTTCCGATGTTCGAGCAGTTCTACGCAGCAGTATAGAGTCCCACTGGTCAGAAAACTTGCCCAGGATGCTGTTAGAGCCGCCGGGAACTGGCGCCCACAACGGAGCGCAGCGCAGCGCTTTCTTTTGATCGTTTATATAAAAACAATCAGTATGCGCCTCAGTATACGGTCGGCATCAAAAGTCAGTTAATACTTTACTACCTTTTCGAAATAATGACTAAACACCAACCTGCTGTGTTAATCTGTAAGGAAACTTGCACCTCACCTCGCAAGTCACTTCGAATTTAACTGTCATATAAAGCAAATTTTCATACATTTTGACAGATGAAATCGAAGTGACTTGAGGAGTGAGATCCGAGTTTTGTTACAGAATAGCATAGCTGATGTGAAGCGATAAGAACAGTTCAATTGCGAAGATAGCTGTATAGCGCTTGACACCCTGGTTTAGCCGCTTTTCCGGCTAATAGTCTTTCAACGCGTCTTCACATGGTACTAAAGTATTAATCGTCTTCTGATACTGACACTATCTACTAGTTCCAAACTTCCAGCTAACTAAAGTATGACAACTGACTCTTTATTCTACAAGACTATAATTAAAGATCAATTATGTTGCAAAACCCTCAGTGCCTTATAATTATTGAGAAACAACACATGTCCTGTCCTCATTTTAAACCTCTAATAATCTCTCGCGCCTATTATTGATTCGTAGGTCATGAAATACGATATATAATGACAGGCGAAGAATGAATTATGTCGGCTAGGGTGTTATTACTTCGGAGTGAGTACAATTACTTGTTTATTATATCTCAATTACGACGGGTTTCCAATAAAGGTGACAGAAAATTACTATCGTAAAGACAAGTTTTAATAACCCAGTGGGACAATGCGTTCGAATAATTTCAGTTAAATGTGTTAATACTAAAGTATCTATTTACTTTGAGTACAAATACGTAAATTTACTAGTATTTTACTATAATACATTAAGTTATTAGATAACAAGAGTACGGTCCAACTGTGGGCCAATTCTGCTATTTATTTTCCTAAAAGGATCGGCAGTGGTTCAGTGTCGTTACTAATGTGGTGGCAATACAAAAAGGTATTCTATTAACATTTCTTGAAAGCTAGACGCTTACGCAACGCTCTCAGTCGGTTTATTTAACTTCGGCTGGAGCATCGTTAACAGTATTGCAAGAAACAAATATTTTAGCATGGTGAGTTGACAGTTGTTAACTTTTGACAGTTCAACCAAAGAAGTAGCGATGCGCTTCGGCTGCCACAATTGTCAAATATTTAGCAGAATACAAAACAACAATTGAACCGAACGGTTTGCGTTATGTTTTTTTTTATTTTTTATTATGTGTTTGTTAGTAGAATATAAAACTAATTCATGTCTGCTACGTTTAGATTGCGCTGAGTTAGCAGAGGAGGAGGAGCCTGGGGGAGCTCGGTGGCGTAGTGGTTTGACCGCTCTGTCCCCTTATTCAGAATTGTCGGAAAAGAATCGAATTGCGGAATCTATCTATTTCGGAATCACGGTGCGTCAAAGCGAGACGGCAAGTGATCCGACAGTTTCTGAATAAGGGGGCCGGTTTCGATTACGAAAACTAAGCAACTATTGCCATAGTCGGTCCCGGGATGGGTCAATCAAATTTATAATCTTGAACTCCTCCGTGCTTCGGAAGGGACCTTAAGCCGTTGGTCCCGGTTGTTACTGAAACCGCTTTAACCCACTAACCCGCATTGGGCCACCGTGATGGTGCTATGGCCAGCAGTGGAACGTACCTATATAGGCTGGTGATGATGATGATGAGTTACATCATCACCAGCCTATATACGCAGAATACAAAAACGTTGAAACTAAAGCGGTTCTGATCAAAATATAATAGCCGAAAGGGGGGGGGGGGGCGCTGAAGGCAAACGGCGTTGCTACAGCAGCCTATAGACGCTCGTAGCACCTTGGGCACTACTCTCGCGTTGTTACTGTAGTCTTTAGACACTCGTAGCACCTTCGGCACTACTCACGCGTTGTTTCCGCATCCTATAGACGCTCGTAGCACCTTGGACACTACTCACGCGTTATTTCCTTATTTCCGAAGCATATAGACGCTCGTAGCAACTTGGGCACTACTCTCGCGTTGGTACTGTAGTCTATAGACGCTCGTAGCACACTCGGTACTACTCACGCGTTGTTTCCGCATCCTATAGACGCTCGTAGCACCTTGGGCACTACTCACGCGTTATTTCCGTATTTCCACAGCCTATAGACGCTCGTAGCACCTTGGGCACTACTCTCACGTTGTTACTGTAGTCTTTAGACTCTCGTAGCACCTTCGGTACTACTCACGCGTTGTTTCCGCATCCTATAGACGCTCGTAGCACCTTGGACACTACTCACGCGTTATTACCTTATTTCCGGAGCATATAGACGCTCGTAGCACCTTGGGCACTACTCTCGCGTTGGTACTCTAGTCTATAGACGCTCGTAGAACCTTCAGTACTACTCACGCGCTGCCTATCTTGAAAATATGCGCTACTGTTACCCATAAAAACAATTCAAACTGAAAAGTTATGGAATATTGTTGAAGTTGTATTGAAAAATCATAATGTGGTATTTTTTCGCCGCAACACATCAAACATACCACTATATCTGTGAAACTATTGATCGTAGACATACAATTTCTTTTGCAATAATTATTTTTGAGCTATATACTTCTTATTAAGAAATGAAAAAGTTGTCATCTACCCTATTGTAAAAGTTTATTGAATTTAATGATATAAAAAGGTCACGTGAATATGGAGTCTTCTCTGAAATTCACTCTCAAGTTTCTTATCGTTATAAACCAGTTAAGTCTCTTGTAAATTGCAACGACGATTGAATTATAGTCATAAAAGGCCATAAAAATGGTAATTCATTGTTAATTTTTCTTGGAGCCTGTATAAATGTTTATTGAGCGAAACGATTATTGAATTTATGTCAATTTATGTAAACAGGTGCTTACGTGGATGACGACGCAATATTTCTTTTAATTTATTTAATCACACTTTTAGTATCATCACAAATTTAACGATAACTGTTTTTATAAAGCTAATAATTGTTGAAGGTTAATCGTTAAGGAATTATATAAAAAAATTGATTGATGAAATTATACCAGCGGCAGCAGTGACTTTGAATGGCATTATGACAGCTTATGTTAGTGATAAAGTTTTGAATTATCATGTTAATAATTTTAGTTGCCTAATAATAATCACAAACCATACTCAATAGATTTGACTATTGTAATGTAAAGGCTGAGGCAAGACTAATGAGGAGTCGCAGGAGGACAGCTAAAGGAAAAAATGCGAGCTGAGAAGTCTTAGTTGTGAAAATTAAGTGTCGGGATATTTTTTTAAACAGTTATGTCTTTACTTTAGGTAAATGGTTTTTCCTTATTTTCGCATTTAGTTCGCGTGATATCTTATAGTATCTTAGTATCGACGGCTATTTAACTCCATCATGATCGAGGCTAAAACGCCGAAAGCATGGCATGGCGGCATGATGACACTCTCAAAAAGACTGACAGGACCCAATCGAAGAGTTATAGAATCATCACACTCCTGAGTCATGTTTACAAGCTGCACCCGTACTACAATCTTTTATTGCGATCCAGTTTTGGACCTAAACTGAGTAGAATCGTTAATTCGTACTACGACGCTATCTACGACTATGACAGCGACGCAGTTTAGGAACCAATACTGAACCGAGCGGAATATGAATCGCTTTTATAAAGACGGTGGTAAGGCCCCTGTTTTCAAAGGTTATAACGAATCGTCTCGCACGCAGGTTTGATGACTTCCAGCCTCCCAATCCTCCTCCAAATCCCATACGTATGTTCTATAGGTATACTACTTATGCTATGCATATGCTATTACGTGTTCTTACTTAAATAGGGCAAAAAATATATTAAAAGGTGTGATCTGACTGTAATCTTTAGTAAGATGAATTGAAATATCAACATTATTTTTTAAAAGAAACAAGAAAGAAAGAAAGAAAAAATATTTTATTTAAATAGGCCACAAAGAAGCACTTTTAAATCGTCAAAAAACACTTTATATAACTATCACAAAAAATATATAAACTAACAAAGTCATAGTTTCTGTCTGTCTGTCATGTCTGAATTCATACCTGAATTACTGAATTTACTGAAGAATTTATAGTTATTATTTAATTATATTACGTATGTATAGCTTTGTTACGGAGCCTACGAAAAATAAAAAGCAATACCACACAACCGCACAATAATGGACATTGCTGCTTCATTATGACCAGGCGTAAATATAGAAGGAGCTCGATGGCGTTTTCGTTTAAGCGCTCTGGTTTCGATACGAAAAGCAAAGCAACTTTCGACATGGTCTATCCTGGGATAGGTCAATCAAAGTTTGCTATCTCGAGCTACATAGTCCCGGTTATTCCTGCAACCACTTTAACACACAAACCCGCATTGGGCTAGCGTGGCGCTGTTATGGCCCAAACTCCTCATGTGTTTGTGTTTCTTCCATTTAGGAAGACCAGTGCCCAGCAGTGGGACGTATATAGGCTGATGATGATGGTATGTAGAAAAGGCAATCAATTATTATTATTCTAGTCCATTTCACACTATCATGAGTCCTGACTCCTGGCTCTTGTGACAGTTCAAATTCGATAGTTGTAGTGGTGTGTCTGATTATTTCGTCGGAATCGAAAACATTTTTAAAGTAAATTTCAGGTATGCGTTAAATTTAAATATCTGAAAAGTGAGTGAGTCCGGACTTGTAAGATTTGAATAAGACTATACCTACGTGTTACCTAGTATCCTGATCCGGCATCAGGTAAATTTTGCTTTTGATAAAACAAAATTTCACAATGTCACAGGTCACAGTCCTTTGTCCCCTCCCGACCTACCAGGTGGTAATACCAGAGAGTGTATTGTATAAGGTACGCTTACGTCCACCCCACTTTTACCCTTTATTAACTACGTGAAAAATAAATGGATACCAATCCTTTTCTTTTTATTAGGTTGGTATGGAAAAGCTAAAATCACTTCTATCTTTGTGTGGGACTTACAATAAAATACCAAGAGGGTTACCCCGGTGAGTTATGACTTTGGGTGTCTTATTTGAAAACGCTCGAAAATCTTTTAAAAAGGGAATAAATATTTTTCATAGACTGTCGTGAAAACAGCCTATTAAACAGTCCATTTTACACTAGAAAAATCATGTCCTCGAGCGGGGACTGAAGCGCCGTCACCGGATTGTGAAAGTTTGTGGGCCCATGTTTACATTTGCCAAATTAAAACATGGGCTATACAAGTTCGTAGAAATGTTTTGCAACTTTTAAATACATCTTCTCCATTTGATAATTTTATAACATACAAATGTCATGAAATCATCAAATGAATAAGAAAAGTGGCTAACCATTTCTATGAACTAATATAGCCCATGTTTTAATTTTATGTCGTATTGACGGCGCTACCCTTTTTATTATACTACAATAGGTTTTATAATAATTCGTTCATAGTAACTGAGATCCGAGATTTTTGTGTTTCAGTTATACGTATATTATGTATATAGCACTGTATTAAATATTGAAAACATAATTATAATAACGTTAAATATAAAATATAAAATAATACTGAAAGCAATGCCCAAATTAAGAAGTCATAGATATTTTTAAAAAAATGCTCTATCGGTTGCTTAAAATAGAATATTTCGACATTGTGAAGGTTCTCCTATACGTTAGCTGGTAACGGAAATACAGGTAGGTAGACCAGAGGAAATTCACATTGTCACCCCAGGTCCTTTATAGCTAAGATGGTTAAAGTATTCATCCGGATTGGAAAGTTCGCGGGTGCATTCTCCGCCTGAGACATGCTCGATGGGTTGCTTATAATAGAATATTTCGACATTGTGAAGGTAATCGTTAGCTGTTAACGCAAATATAAATAGAATAAAGAAAATTCACAGGATCCTTTAAGTTAAAGATGGTTGAAGGAGTCATCCGGATTGGAAAGTTCGCGGGTGCATTCCCGACACAGAGACTGAGACATGAATTTTTCTAGTCTGAATACTTTTTTAATCTACGTTGTTTCATATTTTATTTCTCATACAATTTTATTCCTAATTTTGATTTTAACATTATTATAAATGTTTGAAAAATTACTTAGTAATTAAAATATAAAACTAGAAAAGTTTCACGCCCTAAGGCGGGAATCGAACCTGCGATCTTTCGCAATCCGGGCGACTGCTCTAACCACTGAGCCACCCAGGACTTGAGATATCCTTGTGAAATTCTTCTAGTCTATCTGTATTTGCGTTTAGAGACGTTAGCTCATAAATGACATGACAATTTTATTGCTAAAAATGTCAATATTGAGAATTCTCGCGCGATTCTGAATACGCTCCCGAGTGAATTACGGCTTCAGGTCGGGGGCGGCGTAGTCCTGGCCGCATCACCTTTGCGCCATTATTCTGATGTTCAGATTCACTCAGAAGGTTACATTCGAATTAATTGCCGTTTCAGAGAAAATATCTTACCTACGAATAGTAAAATTTTACCTTGATACCATTGAATAGTAATGTGAGTAATAAAAATGTGAAGTTTTAAACATACGAGCCGCACTGGGCCAGGGTGCTGGTGCTATGTATGTCCCTCCCTGCATAAATAACAAGGTCTATTGGCGAGAGATTATTAAAAACTTCAATTATACAGATACTAGCTGTATAAAAATATAAATTCAAGACAAAAAACGATAGCGTGATTTAGAATTGCCTAACGCCATCTATGGAAACAATTATGTACTATATTTATATTATAATATTATTAGGTTACAATAAATGATATCGCGATTGAAAATGGTTCAACGCCATCTGTTATCGTTTGTTGTAACCAATATTACATGTTTTGTACTAACTTATATCTCATATAATTATTATTTATGTAATACTATGTATACCAATATATTTGGACAGTCCCAAACTGCTCACGAAGGCCTGTGCCCAGCTTGGAGTTGTATACAGACTAGTTATGTGTATTTCTTATTCGAGTATTATACTAACAGTATTGTTGACTCGGCCGTCCATTGTCTATATTTGACAGTCAATTTATTCCGCTATCCGTTGACCGTGTAAAATATAGTGTTTAGGCCTGAAGCTGCTATCCTTCGTGTTCGTCAATTATGTCAGTTGACGTTATCATTGCCCTAAATCATCATCATAATGATAATTGCTCTGAGTACGGTCCCGAGAAATATTAGTCCTTATCCCACCTTCCTCCTTCCTACTCAGTAGCACGCGTGCCGGTGTTTCGGTCAATTCACGAAGAACGTATTTAGTGCCGTATCAGTTGTGCCGTGTTCTAGTGATCGTATCGTAGCTATAAAGGTTACTATTGCGGAGTGCTCCTTTCTAGTGTTTTCGGTGTACATGCCCACAGACGAGCCTGTAAACTTGATTGAATTTACGCACTGTCTAAGTGAAATAGGTGCCATTATTGACAGTTGTGACACTGAATACTGTTATATTCTTGGTGATTTAAACGCTCACCCGGGTAGGCGTTTCGGTGTTGAACTTCGGGATTTCTGCATAGATCAGAGATGGACTTGTGTAGATATGGAGTTGCTTGGTTGTGACTCAGGATCTTATACATATGTGAGTGATAGTCATGGCACGTGTAGTTGGTTGGATCACTGTGTAGTGACCCAGGCAGCTAGACATACAGTAGATAAAGTGTTAATTAATAATAAAAATATGTTTTGGTCAGACCATTTTCCACTAGAAATACATTGTAATTTTAATGTTTTAATTCCGAAAAATGTACCTTGCAGTAATGAAATCAATTACATTTTGTGGGGAGAACGCGATGATTATCAGATTTTAGAATATACTAATTACTGTAATGAAAGACTTAGACAAATTGATTTTCCGTCTGTATTGTCACAGTGTGCAGGTACGGTATGTAATAATCCTAACCATCGCCCTGTATTAGTAAATTTATATAACCAAATAGTTGGTATTTTAAAAGAAGCTTCAGTATACACATGTAAAAAGAAAAAAGTTACTTGTAAGAAGAAACATATATGTGGTTGGAATAAGCACGTTAAGGCCGCTCACAGCGAGGCCCGGTTGTGGTTTAATTACTGGGTCCTATATAACAAGCCTCGTGAGGGGTATGTATATGATAAGATGTGTGTTTCTAGAAATCTATTTAAATCCAAATTAAAGTGGTGTCAGGAAAATGAGCAACAGATAAAAATGGATATTTTAAGTATGAATCATGCAAACAAAAGGTTCTCGAGTTTCTGGAAACACACAAAAAAGTTGAGTCCGAAGGCAAGTGCTCCTTTAAGTGTGGAGGGGTTAAATATACCTTCACAGATAGCCGAGATGTTCAAAAATAATTTTAGGGTCCAATCTGTAAGTTTGTCTAGGGCTCAGAATGTCGCATGCGATAATAGCAGTGATTTATTGTATAATGTTGATTGTAGAAGGTCGGCTGTGATTGGGGCAAAGGATATTAGATCTGTGTTGAGAAAGATGAGTACAGGTAAATCACCCGGACATGACCATTTAAATGTTGAGCACCTGCAACATGCAGGTGTGCATTTGCCGCGAGTCTTAGCAATGTTTTTCTCTCTTTGCCTGGGTCACAGCTACTTACCAGACAGTATGTTGCAAACGGTTGTTGTACCCATTACTAAAAACAAAACGGGTAGTGCTAGTGACGTGTCCAACTATAGGCCAATATCATTGGCGACCACAATGGCTAAGGTATTGGACAGGCTGCTTGACCTGGAGCTAAGAACCTGTGTCAGATTGCACGATGCTCAGTTTGGATTTAGACCTGGTCTCTCTACCGAGGCTGCAGTTTTATGCCTAAAGCAGACTGTCCAATATTACACTGCGAGAGACACGCCGGTATATGCAGTGTTTTTGGACTTGTCAAAAGCATTTGACCTGGTTCAATATGAGGTCCTTTGGAAGAAGCTAACTGATGAAACTGATCTTTCTCCTGAATACATATCAATTTTAAAATACTGGTACTCACATCAGCAAAATTATGTAAAGTGGTCTGGAGAGTTCTCGGCCATGTACAGGTTGGAAAGTGGGGTGAGGCAGGGTGGAGTAACTTCACCAGCGCTTTTCAACTTGTACATGAATGAGCTGATCGTTGAGCTCAGCAGTGCCGGTGTTGGTTGTTCAATTGACGGTACCATTGTCAATAACATAAGCTTCGCTGATGACATGGTGCTGCTGTGCCCATCGATCAGTGCCCTAAATAAATTAATTAGCATATGCGAGCGATATGCGGTGGCCCACGGTCTCAGATACAACACTGCAAAGAGTGAGTTACTAGTTTTTAAAGCTAAAAATAAAACCTACAAAGTACCACCTGTTAGGCTCAATGGGACTCCTCTTAAGCAAGTACAGAGTTTTAAGTACCTGGGGCATTGGGTCACCGAGTCGCTCAAGGATGATATGGACATGGAGCGGGAGCGCAGAGCTTTGTGTGTTAGGGCCAATATGATTGCCCGCAGGTTTGCACGCTGTACTAAGCAGGTTAAAATTACACTTTTTAAAACTTTTTGTAATTCATTGTACACGTGCAGCCTGTGGGCAAACTACACCCAAGGAGCGTACAGAGCCCTGCGCACCCAATATAATGATGCGTTCAGGATACTGTTGGGGCTGCGGCGTCACTGCAGTGCGTCAGGGATGCTGGCAGAAGCTCGAGTGGATAGCTTTGCCACTATAATAAGAAAACGCATAGCATCCCTGATACACCGTGTGCGCGGCAGCTCCAACAGCCTTCTGCAGAGTGTGGAGGCGAGGCTGGATGTGGACAGTGCTATTATGCGACACTGGACCAGCTTCCATTTGGCCAAAGATACGGCCATACATTACAACAACCACTAAGAATATTAGCTAAGCTTACTAACATAGTTTTTAAGATCATTGTTACTAACACTGTATGGGCCAGTACCCGAAATAAATAATTTTTATTTTTTATTTTATTTTATTTTATTTATTTATTATGGCTTTGTATCAAATCAAATGTTCAGTTTTTGTTATTTTGGCCCGAAAATGTTTTATCAGTAACTTTATTAACTAAGCTTTTATTAATAGTAACTTAAAGCTTTTTTTAGTATTGCTATAATGCTGAGATAAGTACCCTAAATACAAATCAACTTACACATCTGTAGTGTTTTCCAGAATTCTTCATTGTAATAGCTTCCACTACGACCTAGTAAATAAAAATAAACGCAGACAAAGTAAATATCAAAGCTGCGCTCGTTACCGGCACCTTGCCTGAATATTCATAAAAGTTAAACCGAATTTATGCTGTCCACGACACTCGGAAATGATAAAGAAACCAGCCAGCTTCATAACGAAAAATATTCTAGGAAATGTTATTCCTATTCTTATTGTTACTGTTTTGCATTATTCATGGTTAAAGAAAACGGTTTATACTGTAAACAGCCTGTGTTTCACTTTAAATGCGTTGTGTTTTTCAAACAAAGCCCGCCAAATGACTCAACACCACCTGATGTGAAGCGGTAAGAAGGGTCCATATGCGAAGACAGATAGTGCAGTTTGAACACGCTACTCTAGCTGCCTCCACCATGCCGGCTCAAATGCCTTTCCACGCCTTTCTTTGAAAGGACCCATGGTATAGGAAGGAGGAATCACATGTGCCGGCAAATAATTCCAAGCTTTTAAAGTACGATTATGAAACCAGTTACTAAATGTGTTTAAGAGTGTTGTTGAGGTAGAGAGAGTAAGTTGATAACCCGAAGACCGGTACGCGTGCTCCTGAGTATGAAAGGGAAAGGTAGGACAAGGCCATAAAGCTCTTCAGAGCAATATGATCTCGATAGAAGGCAATTTTAGAGACTCAAGGCCTTGACTGTGTTTGAAATCGCTTCATGGATCCAAGGTATTTGTAGACCACTAAAAAGTGTAGTAGTTTCACCCAGTTATTGACCGTATGTTACTAAATCATTCAAATGTAAATAATATTCTAAATGTTACCTAAGTCTGCCGCCATAACAATAACGTTAACAGCATTGTTGGAGGCAGTTGGAGGTAAGATAGCCCGATCCTCTGTGGTTAAGAAATCTGGGTGTAGCTTTCTTCCATCTTCGGCTTTATCTTCACTTACCATCAGGTGAGATGAAGGTCCAGAGCTACTCCGTTAAGAATTGAAAAAATCATAGGATAAAGAAGAAGAACCCTTAATATCAGACCTTACGTCACAAATTCGTGCTTGAGACACGTTGTTAGTTTAACTTATACCTTATTACAGACAGAGTCTGTAATTGTAATAATCGTAGTTCTTCTCCCGAATCGGACATGACAACCTACTAATATTTAACTGCAATTTTATTGTAGAAGAGGATTCTTTCTTGAAAATCTTTCCCCAAATGCAAAAGTAAGAGTTACTTGAAACAGATCAGCAATAAACAGAATCAAGACAGCTAATGTTTGTTTTCCACGAATTCCTGCTGAATAAAACCGCACAACAGTTACTACCTTTCCGTAGCCTAGAAACTGGCCCCCTAAAGTGGGGAGTACAGTGCAAGGTGTCAAGTGGGGAATGAATTTGTCAGCTGGTGATTCTTCGCCGCCCGCCGAGCCATATATCACACGGGACGACCTCGACTGGCTACACGAATTTGGGAATTCGTTGGTTGAATTTCATGTGGCGTTATTTTGGCAAAATCTTTAAAAACACTATTAGTCACTGTCTACGTGTTGTAATTATAAAATTCATGCTAACACTTTGAAGTTTCTTCAACGTCGAGATGAACAACTCAATTATAAATACATAGTATAGCTGTAAGGTGTATCCTCATTGTGTTTCAAATTGATCACTGCTGCCAAATTATGTCTTGGAAGCTATCGAAATCCGCAATATGGTGCGCTACCTGACTAATTGTACTATGTCTTTAAATATGAATTGTCGACTTTTTCCAAATTATTTTAAATCAATGTCTACCCAAAATATAACAGTTTAGATTCCAAGTGGAGTATACAATGTTGCTTTACTCGGATTGAGATTTCAACTCCTATACAATAAAGATCGGGGAAAACGACATTTCATTGAAGATATAACCTTTCGTGAGTTCCTCATGCCACGCGTACAAGAATGGTCTAAAATATGTAGATAACTGTATTTTTTTTATTTTGGTTAAAAATAATTTTGACAATGTAAAATAACATGCCGTTGGAAGGATCACTGTCAACTTGTAAATTCTTGTACTAAGACCGCAAGTATTTAGAGAATTTTTACAGTCATCTACATATTTTAGACCATCATTATTTCAACGAACTCTTCAATGAAATGTCATTTCCCCAGATCTTTTTTTTATGGAAGTTGAAATCGCAATCCGAGTAAAGCAACATTGCGATGTAAATAAAACTGTAGGGCTACTCATGTCATGCTACATAGGCCATAAGGTCTTATACTGAGTTGTTTTCGATCGAACTCAGCAGATACTCGTAGTATCTGCTGAGTTCTATCGGGATCTGGTATGAGCTTCCACTAGGCTATTCTCAGAGCTATGATTATGAATTTTTTAGAAAAAAACACGTGCACAGACCTTATTTCGATGTAGATAAAACCTTTCAGGAGCTCCTCAAGCTACATTAGATCTTCTACTAAGTGGTTTTTACTACGGTATCTGCTCAGTTCTATCAATATGAGCTTCCAGCAGGGGAACTATCGCAAAACTATGATTATGGATTCATAAACGACGTCATCTTTCTGGCATTCCAAATTTTTATATCACCATACCATCATCATCGTGCACTATTCACACCACATATAAATAACACCACCACCACCATAACATGATTTCGTAGTGTCCTTACACATTGTACCGTGTAACAAGAGGGCGCGTCCGAGAGATTTATCGTGCGATGAGCAACTTCCTTCATAAAACAAGCGCTGACACCTCGCCACGGGCGCGACGGCCGCTTGTTTTTGTACGCTTAACGCTCGGACCGCTCGAATTTATGTAATATCTTGTTGGGATAACGGTTTTGGGGAGGGGGACTTTATAAGAAAGAAAGCTGCTTATAAGATAAAAGAACTATACATCAATTGTTTTCAATTGGAAGGAGAAAATGAAATTGATTCTGAGGATTTTTTATGTTATCTTGATTGGAAATGGACAAATCATTGTCTCTTCTCTCTGGAAAGACGTTTTCAATATTAAGGGTTGCCCATCCTGTAAATATCAAGGCATACTTACGGTGTAAATTACCCCTTCATGCTAGCTACTAGACTAGACACTTGACTAGACTAGACACTAGCAAAATCTTTGGACTTATGAAATTCAAGAGATAAACATTGAATTTCATAAGTCCAAAGATTTCTTTGAAGACTTTCAGATTTGGTCTTCACATTCAAAATTCTAGTTATACATAATTTAGGTATACCTAGATTTTTTGTAATCTCTACAAGTGTACTATTTTGTATTTTTCTTTTATTGAAACATTTTCCGAGCATAAAAGTTGAGTGGCTAAGCACACAACATATTGATGCTATAATTTACAGGTACTTCGAAACTGCCTTATGTTATGTTGTTAGGATCAAATCGGTTCTGGATCCCAAAGAACCCAAATCCAGATTTTAATATGCAGCCAACCCTTTATCCGCAAGATAAATCTGGCAGTCATCGCGCTCCCCCGACGCGTCATTTCCTCCAAATAAAATATATCGGTTGAATAAAACTGGGGAAATTTTTCTCGAGAGGAGTCCACATTTTTTGTCGGACAGCGATAAATTTGGCAGACACCAGCCGGTGAAATATGCGAGGCGGGCCGGGCATCCGTCACGGCGGAATCACCTCGAAGACAAATTCATTCCTAGCCGAGATTCTCTTTTAGTAGACCCTGTAGACGAACGGGAACATTTCGTTATTAAGCTCAAGTTCTTTTTCAGGAAGTGTGAAGTATTGTTGGAAAACGGAACAGATTTTTCTTATTATACGTGTGAGAGACATATTCGTATTATAATAGGTTCTCCTTGACGTGTCATCAGTTAATGAGGCTACTAAGTCAGTGGTGGCCTACCAATAAAGTTGCATGTTATCTACCTGGCCACTGACACCGTTTATTTCTAATATTTTTTGTTTTTCATCTCTTTGATACTTTTCCTCAGAGCAAATGACTGGGCTTCAAGTCACATCAATTCTGCGATTATAATGAATAATTACGGGTTCGATTTCCCGCCAAGGATGTGGGATAGACTGTGCCTACACCTCAAACTCAGCTTGTTTTGACGTTTAAAGGCCTGTGATAGCTGGTTTAAGACTAGAAAGGTCTTACAAAGGAGATATCAATTCTGTGTACACTATACCAAAAATAAGGTATAAAAATGCAGAACAGTTTTAAATGAATCATTTTCTTTTTATTGCCTTTAATGCTTGAAAAAAATAATTATCTTAAAAAAACTGCAACTCAGCCAAATGTTTATCATACCGTCACTGACGTGGTGACGTTTGGATAAAGATTATACCCCGCCATTTAGTGAAATTGACGAATCGTTTTGAATTAGTGAACTAACCTGAAAACGAATTATTAGTACTTTTCCCGGATTCAGGACATTTTTCCTAAATTGTTGAAATACTGTATATACATATACCTGGGCGGATATAAAACATCTTGACAGTTCCCTATAGTCTTGATTTGTCCTCGATTACTAGGAGATTTATAAAAAGAAGATGCAATGAATCTAAGAGTTTACCAAAAACAATTGAATTAGCACCAGTCTTCTACGTAAGACAAGATCTCCATGTTAATACTTCGATACCTAAGCTTTCCTCTGCAACAACACATCCTACTTCAATATCTCGTGGTTAAAGCAACCGATCTATGGCTACTTTGCCATCTCTTGGGATTAGTATGTGTAAAGATCTCGTAGTTTCGGACCTATCACTTCTTAAATTATATTTGTGGACGACAATATCAATTGTTGCATCCCTCGTTTTTACACCTATAAATTATTCTTTACTGACAAAATTACAAATCATGCTACAGGATATCAAGAATGCACCCCACACACTGCATAGTTCTATAAATCTATAAAATAAAAAGAAGCACCTCGCAGCACGTAAGGAAGAAAGGAAACTAAGCACATAAATTGTTCAGCGAGTGCGTATTGTCCAACGTAATGTGGTGGAGGTAATAAGTTGGGGTGTCTGATGTCTCCAGGGAGCTGTTTGTTACGGGGCGGACACCAGCACTGCTGTGAAGCACTTCTGTTACCCAGTAGCTTTTTATAGACGTTCAGACAAAGATAAAATGTAACCACAAAGTTACAAAACAATTATTTAGATGTTTAAATTGTACTTCTAGAGATTTCTATGAAATAATATAACATTGGCTGCATTATACTTATTTCTTTTATTTTTTATTGACTTTATGTTGGATACCTGATAATATAATACACACACTTACTACAGACAAAGACAGAAGCTAACACTACAAAATATCGATTGTTTTTTATATACTCTACCAATTAATCACCATAATCGTAGTAATCTGTAATAAAGAGACCCCTGATGAACCAACTACGCCACACACATATTTTGTCAACAAATACATAATATTAAGCGGCCATTTCATCCTGTACAGTTGACACTTAAAGCTTGACCACATCAACGATAAACAAGTCCAAAACATGCATCATATGGAATCACCAAACATTAGCACAAAGCGGTATCCATCTCCATACATCAACGTGTGAGTGCGATGCAAGCTCACTAAGGGCTCTTTCATACAGGTGATATAAACGTAGGTTCTGCTTTATTAGACGGAGTGGCGTTTTACTTGACGATAGCCAGACGATATACTAACGAAAAAATTACTATAATTGTTAACAACTGGCTGCTTAATGCGCTATTTTTGGTTTATTTCTTAAGAAGTTGTGTTATGTTTAGTTTGGTGTCCGTTCGCTGTCACATTTTTTCACTTTTGCTGGTTTGCTCTGTTGCCTGTATTTTATTAAACCCCGACGAAAAAAGAGGGGTGTTATAAGTTTGACGTGTCTGTCTGTGTATCTGTGTATCGGTGTATCTGTGTATCTGTGTGTCTGTCTGTGGCATTGTAGCGCCTAAACGAATGGACCGATTTTGATTCGGTTTTTTTTGTTCGAATGCTGATGTGAGTACGATGATTCTTAGCTATAATTTATGAAGATCTGTTCAGGCGTTTGATGACTATCAGCTCATTTTCTACTAGATAATAGGATTTTACTAATTTTTACAGATCCGATTGATTTCAAAATTAGTGTGCTGTCACTTCGGTGACATTCCCATGACATACTATCTTTGAGCTGATCCTACATCATCAAAACGTCTGTGTAATGCTCAATTCTTCATAAACTTACAGCAGATACAGCGTGTTTGGGCTCTTCTGAATAGTCTTAATGAGATGGTGTTAGATAGATGATTAATGACGCCGGGGGTTGCTTAAAATTTTTAATTTTGCAATTATATCAGTTTGTTTTTATATTATTTTACCAATAAACCCATATTCCCTGCTATCAGCTCTTTAACATTCTGCACACCCTTATGTCAGTAATAATAATGTTTTAAATTTTCTCAAAGTTCCTTCTTTATCATATTGCAGACTAGCTAGCTAAATATTTATTTTGATATTTGTATTTTGTCTGTCAAAGTAATCTGTGTTGTGATTTTGTCCAAAATATTGCTATAGAGACATATTCCGTAAACCTTATTTTTATACAACTAGATGACAAACAAGCTAACGGCCCACCTGATGGTAAGCGGTTACCGCCGCCTATGAGACACCTGCAATAACAAGGCAAAAATACTTGAGACAACGCACCTGGCGTTGTGATCCTGAGGCCTAAGATGAAATGCTGTCCATGCCCAGTAATTACACTGGCTACCTTTCCCTTCAATCCGAAAAACAGAAAACTATTTCACGGCTGAAATAAGAAAGGCAATGGTGTAAGTACCTACCTAGACGACCCTTCATACTGGCCTACCACCTAGTGACCTTACCAAGCTTACCTTGCACTTTAAAATACAAGGTGTTTGTTACATTGTAATATGGTATAACAAGCGCGCGCAAATGTTATACATTTTGTTTAATTGACCGAACAATTTGTTCCGAAACCGAACAATTGAAGAAATTTCAAAATGTTACAATTTTCCAACTTTTTATAATTTGGGCCAATAGGTATTTTAAAAAATAAAATGTTAGCTATAGTTATCCTAGGCACTAGGAGAAGGCTAACTTTAGCTAACCTTTTATATATACTAATTACTTAATTAGGTAATAACTAATAAGTGTAAATGTGAAGGACAAACATCGACTGTGGCTTACATGACGGATGGATGAATGCTATAGCGGTATGCCTATTCTCTCCTGGTTAAAATATAGGGTACTAGCAAGGTATTTTAATAATTTGATTTGATAATCTGTATTGGTTAGTAACATTTTTTTACACAAAGCATGGTAACTGATTCAACCTCACCTGGTCTGAAGCAGTAAGAAGAGTCCTTATGAACTCTCGCACAATATGCCTAGTGAAGACAGCTAGTGCAGCTTACAAACTGTTTAACCCTTCTCCACCTTGCCGACCTTAAGGGTGCCTTTACAAGCCTCTTTCGAATGATGTTCTCTTCATAATCTTTTATATCTCATAGACCAAGGTGAATTGACAAGACATTAAAATATGTAGGTAAGTGATCAGCCTCACCGCCAATGGGGGAACTCAAAGCTCCTGAACGGTTTGAAGCCGGTGCCCTAAAATAGATGATGTCATATCGGTCAGCTAATATGTTGCTATGATGCCTTTAGTGCTGGTGTACAGACGGCAGCACATCAAGTGTAACAGTTGCACTACGAATGTCGCCTCTATTACTAACCGAATAAGGGTGTCTCAAGGTCAAAACGTTACGCTTGATATGCTGTCGACTGTATATTCGGTGCATTGCGGAGGTACATCGCTTGAGCATCAAAGCCATTCCATTACACAAGAAATATTTCCATAAAAAAATTCAAACGTTGCGTCCTCGTTAATGAAACGCCTCTACGTATTCAGGATTGCAAATCGCCTGTGAAAGGATCCTAATCTGGTGTCCTGCTCGTGCGCCATAACTCAGAGTGAGACGACGTTTTTACGAGCTCTTAATCAAGAAATATAGGATTGCAGCGGCTATTAAGAGTGCGCGATTTAGCCACGCGCTAATGCAGTTGTTCCGCTGATATACGGCCTTTGTAGCCGCTGACAGGGCTGTAAGCCATTTTTAACATTCCTCGCTGGACTTAAGGTTAATTATGCGTTTGCTCTTGCCGCTAAAAGGTAAGGATAAAGAAAGCGAAGGGGAGATTATTATAAATATACCTTTGCAGATGTAACAAAACATTTACCTGTTATTCTGGAAGTTAAGTAAATTATTTATTATACTACACCAGTAGTTAAATAATACAAAATTAAAAATTTTAGGTAACCCCCGGCGTCATTAATCATCTATCTAACACCATCTCATTGAGACTATTCATAAGAGCCCAAACACGCTATATCTGTTGTAAGGTGGTAAACCCATATGTAGGGTCGCCTGGGTAGGTACCACCGCCTTTCTTATTTCATCCGTGAAACAGTTCGCTGTGTTTCGGATTGAAGGGAAAGGTAGCCAGTGTAATTACTGGGCATGGACGGCATATCATCTTAGGCCTCAGGATGACAACGCACCTGCAATATCAAGTGCTTTTCTTTGTTATTGCAGGTGTCTATAGGCGGCGGTAACCGCTTACCACTAGGTGGTCAGCTTATTTGTCATCTAGTTGTATAAAAAAAAAAAGTTTCTGAAGAATTAAGCATTTCGCAGACTTTTTGATGGTAGAGGATCAGCTCAAGGATAGTAGGTATGTCATTAGAATGTCACCGAAGTGACAGTACACGAAATTTCAAATCAATCGGATGTGTAAAAGTTAGTAAAACCCTATTATCATGTACAAAATGAGCTGAATGAGCAAAATGAGCTGTCATCAAACGCCTGAACTGATCTTCATAAATTATAGCTAAGAAACATCGTAGGCAAATCAGCTTTCAAACCAAAAAAAACCGAATCAAAATCGGTCAATTCGTTTAGGCGCTACGATGCCACAGACAGACACACAGATACACAAACAGACACGTCAAACTTATAACACCCCTCTTTTTTCGTCGGGTGTTAAAAATAACTCTAATTCCGAAGACATCAAAACTTAAATGGCCACGAATCTGCGCTCAATGAGTTGCCTAGTTGACCTTCAGCCGTTTTATTGGATACCGGCATTCAATCAACGGCCTAGACGTCTTTTTAAATGGCTAATATCATCGCTTCGACGAATACTCAAGTTGACTTACATTTAATAGATATCTATTATTGCTGTAATTATTGACTGCATATTTGACAATTAAGATAATTCTGAATATCCAACGCAACCAACCAAATGCATGAAAACTTTTTATTTATTTATCTTCTTAAATTAATTTAAATATAATAACGATAGGTCGTTTAAATCGAACAGCTTTTGTGTGACTTTTTGAGTGATTGGTGGGTTCAAAATTATTATATTTGAATTATTCGGTTGCGCAAGTTCGATCGTGTATGGAATACTGCTGTCACCTATGGGACGGTTCTGCCAAACATCAGCTGGCAGCATTGGACTCTGTGGATAAGCGATCTATACCACTTATTAACAATCCAGTATTAGCAGAGGCTAAACTTCAAGATCTCTAGCATCGCCGTAGACCTGCACTTTCGTCGGTTATCTATCGAATACACTTCGGAGAGTGTGCGAGGGAATTACACGAATTAATTCCACCAGCTCCCTTTTACCATTGAGAAACCAGACGTAGAATAGCATTTAAAATAGCACAAAGCATTTTGCCAAGTCTTGTAATGTGAACTGCCAAGGAGTGGAACCCTCTGCCTGCCAATCTGTTTCCCGAAACCTACAATTTGGACGTCTTTAAGGCTAGAGTGAACAGGCACCTTCTAGGTAAGCATGTATCGTCGTAGGACATGTCACTACCTAACATCAGGTGCGACTTAGGTCAAATATTTGCCTATTAATTGTAAAAAAAAAATGAGAAGAAAAATAATTTAAAAAGTTTTCATGTATTTGGTTGGTTGCGTTGGCAGGCCTAGGCGTCCAGTTGAATGGCTAATTTAACCAGACGGCTGACTTAACGTTCAGCCATCTGGTTAAACGTTGCGCTCAATGATTGGCTAGTTGTCCTTCAGCCGTTTTATTGGATGCCGGCGTTCAATCAACGGGCTAGGCGTCCAGTTAAGCGGCTAATTCAACCAGATGGCTGCGACACATATATAATATTAAGGAAGTCCGGCTAGTCCAAATAGTGGTCATAGAGTTTTTTGAAAAACAGAATTATAGTTAAGGAAAATTTCAAACTTTTCATACTAACAAGAATCTTCAATAATCATTTTACGTAAACTCTCTTAACTGAATATAATTATACATATTATATTACTGTAAAAAAGTTGTACACCTATTATTGAAATTGTCAATTTCGCACCGTGCAAGAGACAGGCGCACAGCGATATCTCATCTTAAATGTGTGTTTCTAGACGGTAGCTATTCTGAGCTAATAAAGAAGATAAGGAACAACTATATTTTACGTTTCAGCCTGTAAAGTACCTCGCGGACCGACCGAAATGAGCCATCCAAACGTGGAAAGTGCTACAATTTATACAGACTTCTAGGTTAGACGTTGGCATAAGTTAGAAGCGTTTGCCACCTGTAAAATCTGTAAAATGTTTGTCTATTAGTTTGAACCATTTTAGACCATACAAATAAATAAACGTTCTACAATCTAAAATACTATTGAAAAAGCAAACGGCGTAGTAGAACTCCCACCGAGCTGAGTTATTGTTAAAAAATTGTATCAAATGTTCTGGAAACTTGCAGGCTTTTGTCTTCGTAATAAATATTGTTAATAGTTTTCTGGCTTATAAGGTGTTTGGTACACTTTATGGTATACAAAGCGAGCAACCCATGATAACATAGTCATACAAATACTAACGCGTTATCAAAAGAACAAAATTGTAAAATTTATTTTGAAATTTCCCATACTTTTGGTTTAATTGACCAAACTATTTGTATAATATTTAAATTTAAAATTTATTTTACTGTTTTGAATTTTCGATAAGAACTTAGTATTAGGTAATATGACTACGTTAACATCGGTAGGCACACGCTTGATATGCTATGTACACACGACAGCACATGAAGTATAATAGATGCATTACGAAAGCCGCCTTTATTACGAATGCAGGAAAGGCGATCTCAAGGTCAAACTGTTACGCTTGAAATGCTGTCGACTGTACATACCTGTATAAATGTTTGAAAGATATTTTGAATAATGTTAAGTCCCGTAAAGAAAAACTGTTCTAACCCACGACCTGTCACAAAATGGATGATTACTTTAACTACTGAGTTAAGGGTTACCTAGTTAGAGACGTCCTATAGTTTTATTTTGGAAAGATTATGTTCTTTTTGCTTAGATGAATAGCTTCACGACTACGACCGGTGTAGGTACACTACCGTCGTCCTAACATTTACATCTTAATTCATCTAAAATGTTACTTCATAGAATATCGAAAACTATATCCTCATCATGGGTTCCTGCAAAAGAGGCGTGAAAAAGCACCTTTTCGGCCGGCAAGGTGGAGGCGGCTAGAGCAGTGTCTGAACTGCACTAGCTGTCTTCGTATATGGACTCTTCTTACCGTTCCACATCAGGTAGTGTTGAGTCATATGTCATGGTTTGGAAAAAAAATCGCTTTTCCCTTCAACTTGCGCCACACCACTAGTTACAATATTTTACAGTGAGCAGACATTTTTATAGGTATTTAGCGAAAACGTCTCTCCTACAGGCCAATTTGCAACTTGTTTGCGTGGCCAATAAATCGGGTCAGGCCTGGCCGAAATTACGGCCTTTATACCCGTGACGTCAGCGGTTTCACTCCAATTGCGATTTGAAAGGTTAATGTTGTTATTCTAAGTGCCTTTTTAATAAAAAAAAATAAGTATTGAAGTTTCAGTGGTTTTTTTATTTACTCTTAACGGGGTTACTCTTGGCCTTCATTTCTCACATGCTGGTAAGAGTTGATAATGCCAAAGATGATAGCGAGCTACACCCGGACTCCTCAACCACGGAGGAACAGGCTATCTTAACTCGAACTACAGTACAATGCTGTAACTGTTATGGCAGCAGAGGTAGATAAGACGGTGGTAGCTAGCCAGGCGGACTTATAAAAGCCCAACTCCCAACCAAACCGAACAGAAAATTTCTGCCTCCACGGGAAGCGAACCCCGGACCTCTAGATCTAAGGTAGGTAGTCTCAACCACTAGTAGCCCTTAAACAGTAACTCGCCTAAGGGTCACAGGTTCGAATCCCGGTAGGGGCAGATGTTCGTATGTTTATTTAGTATATTTCTAATATTTATCTACATATTATTATCAATATTTGTCCGTTATCTAGTATCCAGTATCCATAACACACTTACTTTGGTTCGATAAAGGCACAGCGAGTGGAGTGTATAATTATTTTTTTTATTATTTTAAGCCCCGACGCAAAAAGAGGGGTGTTATAAATTTGAATTGCCTGTCTGTGTACTTATACGTGTGTCTGTGGCATGGAAGCTTCTAAATGGAACGATTATGATTAATTTTTTTTTGTTTGAAAGTTGACGTGATCAAGACGGTTTCTAGCTATAATTTATGAAGATATGTTCAGGCGTTTGATGACTATCCGATTTATTTGAAATTTTGTTTACTGTTACTTTGGTGGTAATTCCTAGACATGCTAACCTTGAGCTGATCCTGTACCATCAAATACCTTTAGAAACTATATAGATATAGCGTATTGGCGCTCATAAGTATAGCCTCAATGAGATGGTGCTAGATAGATGATTAATAAGGTCGGGGTTACTTATAAAAGGCTTGTATTTAACTGATCACCATACAATACTAACCTAACCTTACCAACCTTAAAAATATAATTGGTCATCAAAATACCGAAAAATTAACAATTTGTAGACCAATTATTATTTTTGATGACCACGCTAATATTTTTTTGTAGACCCTTTAAAAAATATTTTTTTTATTGTATGTTTGTTATTTACACCACACCTTTTTATATTCAGTCTACTTTACAAAAGGTACGTGCAATAAGATGTAAACACGAGAGAAAACTTAAAAATTTATCTCCTTTCTTGGTAGTCAAGTTATTCCCGCAACGCCACTCCAAGTTGCTCCTCTTCGCAATATTTTTCGGCAATATCGCATTATGAGGTCCAGAGGGACGTCGGCAACCCGATACACGACTACGGGAGCTCTTAACGTGTCATACTCCGGCATCAAGAGAGATTACTTAGATGTTACGTTTGGCTAGAAGATTTTAGTCACAATTTTTAGTTCTCTACATTTGAGTACTTTCAAATCACGACTTAGAGGTTGTTGTAGTCGTACTGAACTACTCTTTAAGAAAGCCAGCACAAATTCAAAAGTATTATCATCATCATCATATCAGCCAGGAGGCGCCCATTGCTGGGCTAGACCTCCCCCAAGCTTCCCGGCTTCCCGCGACCCTCACCAGATCGCCGGTCCACCACCGCCCCAACAGCCGTAACCTAGTTGCAATGTGGCCTGCCCATTGACACTTGAGGCTTGCAATTTCTTGGGCTATGTTGGCGACCTTAGTTCTCCTGTGGATGTCATCATTTCTGATTCGATCACGCAGAGAAAACCTGAGCATAGCCCTCTCCATTGCCCTTTGGGTGACATTGAGCCTTCCAATAAGGCCCATTATAAGCGGCCAATTGTCGGTTCCGTGTGTCTTCACTAGCAACACACACGAATTGAAGAGTGTCTTGTCGAAAAATATAGTTATGGTACATATCTTTTTATGCATACGCCTACCCAAAGCCCCTGCACCTTACAGATCCTCATTATCTCCTATGCTGTTTTGTCTTGATTTTTACAGGATAGGCGTGAGTAATGCCCTAGGTGCCCCTTATAAACAGGTCACGAGAGGCTGCAGCGTGCAACGATAGATACAGATAACATGGGCTATATGAGTTCTTAGAAATAGTTTGCCACTTTCAAAAACATCTTATTCATTGGATAATTTCATGACATTTGTATGAAATAATATAACATTTGCTGCATTATCTATTTCATAGAAATGTCATGAAATCATGAAATGAATAAGATGTTTTTGAAAGTGGCAAACCATTTGTATCCTATATACTAAGTAGTACCTAGATATAGGTACAGCTAAATATAAAAAATCAATTTTTCAACTGAATTTTGAGACGGTTTTTAAAAATGTTTAATTATCTATCATTAATGTTAATTTATATGCATAACAGATTACATCGGGCAAAACAAGCATTGTTACGATGCTTTCAAATCCAATCTTTGTTGCCTAACATTTTCCAGTCTCTTCATAACATTTCGGAAACCTCTAAATTCTCCATCTAATACTGAACACATAAGGCTCACAATAAAATAACATGTTAATTTGTAAACTGGATACAGTAACGTGGTTCTATTCTATTACCCTAACACCGCCTGTCTTGTGTCACTCCCTCAATATTCACGCTGTTTGATGTAAACTAGATTTTTCTTTCGTTTTAGGGTTGCAGCGGAGTACGTTTGAGAACCCTTTTCTATTATTTAAGCGTAGAACTTATGAAAAAATAAATAAAGAAAAAAAAATATGCAAAATTCAACAAATGATATTAAAGATCACATTACAAAACAAAATAGATACTTAGTTATTAAAAGAAAGTAAAGCAAGAAAAATAAGAAGAGAAAAGGAGAAAAAGGGGAGAAATATAAATAAAAAGAGTGAAAGAAAAAGAGACGAATATAAAAGGACAGTGATGGATAGTATGTGAAGAATATAGACGGATAGTAATAATGATAATAATATTTAAACACTCACACCTATTATCTAGCCCAAAGTAAGCATCATTAAGAGCTTGTGTTATGGATACTAGATAACGGAGAAATAATAATAATAATATGTATATAAATAATAGAACTTTACTAAATAAACATATAAACATCCATGACTCGTAAACAAATGTTCGTACTCATCATACAAACATTTGTTCCTACCGGGATTCGAACCCGGGACCTCTTGACCGAGTAGCCTGGGGTACAGACCACTCGGCCAGGCGGTCGTCAAAAGTGTGCGAACGATAAAAACAACTAAGAACGAAATTGCCATGACATGCTGCTGTTTAAAATAAACTCATCCATTTATATGACGAAACAGTCATAACGGTCGTTATACCATTTTTTGAGAATCCTACTTTTTTACAACTAACTGACAAGCAAGCTGATGGCCCACCTGGTGGTTAGTCGCTACCACCTCCTATATACCTGCAATAACAAAAAATCACTTCGTATTTTGCAGGTGAGTCGTCATCCTGAGGCCGAAGGTGAAATGCCTTCAATTCCCAGTAATTACAATGGCTACCTTTCCCTTCAATCCCAAACACAAGTCCGAAATAAGAAAGGCGGTGGTACCTACGCAGAGACTCTACATACGAACCTACAAGTTCTACCGCCTAGTAATCAGAGAAGCATACGAGATTTCAATACGTTCGCTATTAAATAGCCACCGTTCTTAGAGCAAACCGTTACTTTATTGTTGTTGTCGCAGCAAAATTTTAGTTTATCCTTATTGAACAATGAGGTTTAATTTAGTAATTTTAGCCAAAGTACTCACACTCTACGAGCGAGAACTTTTAACCTCATGTTAGTATTAACACGCATAAGTGGATAAGTTAGATTTATCTCCAATCTTTCCACTCGCTCAGATCTGTTACAGATGAAGGAAAAATATATGGGATTCCTTTCACCTTAGATCGAGTCTCGCACTTTACCAATTTTTTCTTGCGACCCTCCCTAGACGACGTATCGAATTTTTATAAGGCCTCATAAGAGAACGCGTTTTCCATTAGATCGTCGACGAATCCTTCAGGGATACCGGTGACTTGAAATTTTTAAAAACATGTCACCAATATTGTGTTACTAATAGAATAAAGTTTTACTGTTGAGATATTTATAAATTACCAAACAATATTGAAACAGCGAACATACGAAGTTATATCACTTTAGAATTCGATAAAATATAGCTTTATTTATCTTGAACAGATATATATATATATATAATATATAAAGCTAAACTACCACTGACTGACTCACTCACTCACCCAGGGCTTTTTTCGGGTGGATCGAGTTTGAGTTTGACAAAGTGATGTATGGGTGAGTTGTACTACTTTTTGATTCGAGTTGGGATCGGTGGTGAGTGGTTTCATTTTCCAAGATGGCGCCGAGCGCGAGCGATTTGAAAATTTCAACTTTTTCCTGGGCCGGCCTATCCTCCCCAAACTCGGTGGGCTCGTAGGCGGCATGGGTGTGATTACTTTGAAAAAGTCGCCATCTTGAAAAACAAAATGGCCGCGGCGCCATCTTGGGTTTTGTGGGGTCGTTTTCGAAAGATCGCCACGGGCTTCGCGGGCGGCCGATTTGCTCGGTTTTTTCGACAACTCGTCGCAATCATAGTCTACTTTGACAAAATGGCGGCGCCGGCTCGAAATACAAGATGGCGGCGGCGCCGGCGGCCATTTTGTGCGGCCTAATGGAAAACGCAATTTTCGCCGGCGATTTTGACCGACACGGCGGTGTCTGAGCTGGACGGCAAGTACTGGGGCCAGGTAGAGCTCGGTGGGGAGTGTTGCCATGTGAAAAAATTTTTCCCCATCTTCGGGTAGTTTTCCCCATTTTTAGGGAAAAGTTATTGCAGCGCACCCAGATGTTTCTCGGCGAAAATTGCGATACCCCCCGATGGAGGGGCGGCCGGGAACGACTTTGGGCAAAATTTGTCCTGATCGACTGGCAACACTGGCCGCGGCGGGGAAAAGAATTTTTTCGAAAAAGGGTTCCATAAACAAAAATGTCCAGGTGTCTGGGTGACCAGGGGGACAAAAGTGACAATGGGGAGTTTCGGGTTATATAGCTGGCATCTCAGGAAAACTCCAAGACCATGAAAAACCAAGATGGCGGCGGCGCTGGCGGCCATTTTGTAAAAAGTTGCAATTTTGGAAATTTTTAACCCGACTTTTCGCCCAAATGGCAACACTGGACTCGGTCGACGTGTACTGGGTGGTCACGCCTCTCTATGAGGTGTGTTGCCACGTGCAAAAATTTTCCCCGTTTCTGGGGTAATTTGCGAGATTTACCCCAAAAACCGAAAAAAAAGAAATACGCGGTTTTTTGACAAACCAAACACGTGGTGCCCTTGATTTTGCTCCTCCAAATGACATTTGACCATTTTTGACGTGATCGACTGGCAACACTGCGAGCTACGGGAGACACAATTTCGGACCCCCATTTTTCACTTTGGCTTGCCATAGCGCGGCTCGGTTTTACCCTAGGCGGCAGTTTGAGACTTTTTTGGATGCGCTAGACGTTTGACTACTCATTATTGGTAGCCAGTGTTGCCAGGCTCTCACGACGGATGTGCTGGCGGCCATTAAGGGAGGAGAGGGAATTTCAAAAAAAGTTTCAATCTTCTTTTCAACCCTCTTTTAGGCATTTCTTTGCAAACAGTCATAGGACATAGTTTGTCACTATTTGGGAGTAGTGTTGCCTGCTGCAAAAATTATTGCATTATTTCGAATATTTCACGAGATGCGGTGAAAAATGCCATTTTCGTGAGTATTCAATTTAGGAAGAAAACTCTTTACAGGAATGATAAAAGAAGACATCTTTTTTGCCATTATTCTTTTTTTGACTCGAAAATGTGGCAACACTGACACTAACAGAGAACTGCCTCTGCCATAGTAAATGTATGGGGAATCTTCTGTGAAGCTTCCTTCTTCATACATTTAGTATGAAAAGTTGTTAAAGTATGAAAATTTTGGTCAATTGTTTTTTTTTTTTGAAGAAGTCGATTAGTGGCAATACTGTTCATGAGGTAAATTCAATATGGCGGAATTCCAAGATGGCGGATTCCATTAGTTTTTGCACCCCACTGACATGGGTATCAAATGAAAGGGCTCGCCGAGCAGATTACGTTGAATTATTTAAGTATGCAAAATTTTCATCAAATGTTGAGATTTTGATTTTTTAACATATTGATTAGTGGCAACCCCCTTTCTTAATGTAAATACAAAATTGCGAATTTCATTATTATTTGCACCCCACCGACATGGGTATTAAATGAAATGGCTCGCCGAGCTAATTACGATTAAAAGCAATATTTTCGTAAAAATCAAATATGGCGGCGTTTCAAGATGGCGGATTCCATTAATCTTTCAATCCCACCGATATGGGTATCAAATGAAAGGGCTCGCTGGGCAGATTACGATTTGAGATAAAATATCAATAAAAATCAAATATGGCGGCGATTCAAGATGGCGGAATCCATTAGTCTTTGCACCCCTCCCCGACATGGGTATCAAATGAAAGGCCTCGCTGAGCAGATTACGATGTAAGACAAAATTTCAATAAAATCAAATATGGCGGAGATTCAAGGTGGCAGAATCCATTAGTATTTCAACCCCACCGACATGGGTATCAAATGAAAGGGCTCGCCGAGCAGTCGACGATTAAAGACAAAATTTCAGTAAAAATCAAATATGGCGGCGATTTAAGATGGCGGATTCCGTTAACTTTATAACTTCATTGACATGGGTATCAAATGAAAGGGCTCGCCGAGCAGTCGACGATTAAAGACAAAATTTCAGTAAAAAACAAATATGGCGGCGATTTAAGATGGCAGATTCCGTTAACTTTATAACCTCATTGACATGGGTTCATGGGTATCAAATGAAAGGATATCGTAAATGGAAAATTTTAACGTCATTATAAATTCAATATGGCGTATTTAGTAAGTCTTTACACCCCACCGACATTCACTTGCCAGATGATTTGTTTGCAATACTTTCACTTTAGCAAAACACAATTTTGTCCGTCTGACTAGATGAATGGGAGACGGGGGGGCCGGGTGAAGGAAGCCCTCCGTAAGGAAAAAAAACTTAGAGTATATAAATATAGGTTAGGTTAGGTTAGATATTGTGACCACACACAAGAAAAAACTTATATTATAGTAATACCTGTTGTTCGCTTGTTGGTTTGTTTGTTGGTTTATTAGTTTGTTGGTTTGTTGGTTTGTTGGTTTGTTGGTTTGTTGGTTTGTTGGTTTGTTGGTTTGTTGGTTTGTTGGTTTGTTGGTTGTTGGTTTGTTGGTTTGTTGGTTTGTTGGTTTGTTGGTTTGTTGGTTTGTTGGTTTGTTGGTTTGTTGGTTTGTTGGTTTGTTGGTTTGTTAGTTTGTTGGTTTGTAGGTCTGCGGGTTTGCAGGTTCGCGGGTTTGTTCGTTTGTTGGTTTATTGGTTTGCGAGTTCGCGGGTTCGCGGGTTCGCGGTTTCGCGGGTTTGTGGGTTCACGGGTTTGTTGGTTTGCGGGTTCGCACGTGCGTGGGTTAGCGGGTTCGCGGGTTTGTAGGTGTGTTGGTTAATAGGATTGTTGGTTTGTTGGTTCGCGGGTTCGCGGGTTCGCGGGTTTGTTGGTTTGTTGGTTTGTGGGTTCGCGGGTTCGCGGGTTCGCGGGTTCGCGGGTTCGCGGGTTCGCACGTGCGCGGGTTAGCGGGTTCGCACGTGCGTGGGTTAGCGAGTTTGTTGGTTTGTTTGTTTGTTGATTTGTTGTTTTGCGGGTTCGCGGTTTCGCGGGTTTGCGGGTTTGCGGGTTTGTTGGTTTGTTGGTTTTTTGGTATGTTGGTTTGTTGGTTTGTTGGTTTGTTGGTTTGTTGGTTTGTTGGTTTGTTGGTTTGTTGGTTTGTTGGTTTGTTGGTTTGTTGGTTTGTTGGTTTGTTGGTTTGTTGGTTTGTTGGTTTGTTGGTTTGTTGGTTTGTTGGTTTGTTGGTTTGTTGGTTCGTGGGTTCGCGGGTTCGCGGGTTCGCACGTGCGCGGGTTAGCGGGTTCGCACGTGCGTGGGTTAGCGGGTTTGTTGTATTGTTTGTTTGTTGATTTGTTGTTTTGTTGGTTTGAGGGTTTGTTGGTTTGTTGGTTCGCGGGTTCGCGGGTTCTCGGGTTCGCGGGTTCGCGGGTTCGCGGGTTTGCGGGTTCGCGGGTTCGCGGGTTCGCGGGTTCGCGGGTTCGCGGGTTTGTTGGTTTGTTAGTTTGTTAGTTTGTTGGTTCGCGGTTTGCGGGTTCGCGGTTTGGCGGGTTCGCACGTGCGCGGGTTAGCGGGTTCGCACGTGCGTGGGTTAGCGGGTTTGTTGGTTTGTTTGTTTGATGATTTGTTGGTTGGTTGTTTGGTTTGAGGGTTTGTTGGTTTGTTGGTTTGTTGGTTTTTTTGGTTTGTTGGTTTGTTGGTTTGTTGGTTTGTTGGTTTGCGGTTTGCGGGTTCGCGGGTTCGCGGGTTCGCACGTGCGCGGGTTAGCGGGTTCGCACGTGCGTGGGTTAGCGGGTTTGTTGGTTTGTTTGTTTTGCAAATAAAATGATTATTATTGTTGATTTGTTGGTTTGTTGGTTTGAGGGTTTGTTGGTTTGTTGGTTTGTTGGTTTGTTGGTTTGTTGGTTTGTTGGTTTGTTGGTTTGTTGGTTTGTTGGTTTGTTGGTTTGTTGGTTTGTTGGTTTGTTGGTTTGTTGGTTTGTTGGTTTGTTGGTTTGTTGGTTTGTTGGTTTGTTGGTTTGTTGGTTCGTTGGTTTGTCGGTTTGTTGGTTTTTTCTGTTTGTTGGTTGGTTGGTTTGTTGGTTTGTTGGTTTGTTGGTTTGTTGGTTTGTTGGTTTGTTGGTTTGTTGGTTTGTTGGTTTGTTGGTTTGTTGGTTTATTAGTTTGTTGGTTTGTTAACATTTTAAAATAAATACAATATGGCGGCGATTAAAGATAACGAATTCTGTTTACTTTATAACCCCACCGACATGGGTATCAAATGAAAGGGCTCGCCGAGTACATAACGTCAAGTGATACTAAACAAAATTAAATCCAATATGGCGGCGATTAAAGATGGCGGACTCCCTTAGTCTCTACTACCCCATCGACATGGGTATCAAATGAAAGCAAATGATGAGTAGACCATCTTAACCCCAACAAAAATCCGATATGGCGGATTTCCTTGATCGCCAAAAGCCGTTCGAGGAACATGTGCAAATTAATGCAATGAATTTCACCTTGACATATTTAAACTTTTGAAAAAGGCAAAATCACGAAAACAAAACTGAAAAAGTCACATTGCCACCACCACCACCAGCAAAGGATAACCCTCCGCGGGCTGCTCGCAGCCCGCGGCAGCCAAGGACAGCTAGTTTTTTTATACAACTAGATAACAAACAAGCTGACGGCCCACCTGGTGGTAAGTGGGTACCGCCGCCTATAGACACCTGCAATAACAAGGAAAAGCACTTGATATTGCAGGTGCGTTGTCATCCTGAGGCCTAAGATGAAATGCCGTCCATGCCCAGTAATTACACTGGCTACCTTTCCCTTCAATCCGAAACACAGCGAACTGTTTCACGGCTGAATTAAGAAAGGCGGTGGTACCTACCCAGGCGACCCTACATATGGATCTACCACCTGGATACCATATAGTTAGGTTGGTAATACAATTTTATTATTGGGTAATAATAAATCAATTATAATTATTTAATACCTATAACATCAATAGAAGATTTTTCAGATTGAAATCAGTGTAATCAAGTTACATATTTTAGTAAGCATATTTTACTATGGATGAAAAGGTATTTGACTATTATAACACAAAAAGACTCTCCATTTCCTATGTATGAAGCTAGCCTACACCATTCCTTTTGAAAAGTATTTTAATTGAACGTATCAGCCTATCAGCTCGTAAAACTAACAAAGCGACCGCAGAACCGCGACTACCGCCGTCTCGTAAAAACATTCCCTTTAAAAAAGCTAACATTGTTAGCGTCGCGTAAATAAAAACCGTACGCCAGAACGACGACACATTTGGAGCGCGCCGACAGACGGCGCTGCGGAAGGCTTTACTACTTCCGGTGACAAGATGGCCGAGCATTCAGCGCAGCCGGAAACTGCGGCAGCGCCTAAACACGATAAAACACGTCCCCTGTCCGCACAAAGGACCTTCCAAGCGCCACAGAAAATTCCACTCTAAGTCGTTGCGTCTGGGGTTATTTTTAATCGGTTTGACAGCGCCGTAAAAGTCATTGCAGTTCCCGAAGGACGGCAATGAGAGGAGCACGTTCCTGTCAAGTGCGATCGGGTATTTTCCCTATCGGGTATGACGTAAAGTTTTCCGCTGTCAATGATAACGCCTAATGGCCTCAGTTTGCCCTTTCATGGCCAAATGAACAGATATTATACGGTTGTGTAGTAATTTTTTGAACGATTTTTTTTACTAGTGATGTGCTTGATATCTGTATCCGTATCCGTATCTACGGATATCCAAGGAGAAGAAAGATCTGTATCCGTTACTTAAGGCGCATCTTGAACGGGCCTTTTTTGTGTTATTAAAATGGGCTTGCGCCTGATCCTACTCTTGCTCCGAGAGCAGTTAAAAGGAGGTGATGTAGCGAGCTTGCCCAGAAGGTACATATTTAATCGATCTTTTACATTATTGAAGGTGATGTTTAATATCTGACCAAGTATGGAGGTGATGTAGCGAGCTTGTCCAGAAGGTGCATATTTAATCGATCTTTTACATTTTTGAAAGAGATGTTTCATATCTGACCAAGTATACGCCTTTGGGAGAAAGAGATGCACTGAACTGAAATTTAGACTTAGCATGTATTCTCCAGAATTAGGGCCACTGTCTCAAAAAATTAGGAAAAATCTCCGGTATCCGGTAAAAATAAGTACTAATAATTCCTTTTCAGCATAGTCTCAGCTGCACAGTGTACATCCATCTAATTTGCACCGATTTTAAAGTAACGTTTACGATGTGTAATAATTTTAAGGCTCATTGGAAAATGGAAAAATATGCATTTTTAATTTTTCTTTCGTAATTTATTTACTTATAATAGAACGCACACAATCTATGGTACGTTGCCTCGTGTCACACTAAACTATAAACAAAATAATAAATCTACGCGCAATGCAAGTCGAAACACGCATGCCTTAAATCTCACTATTTATAAGCATTAACCATAGACTAGAAATAATATATGGTGTTAACTGTCGTTTCTGTCGTTCTAGGAGACGCGCACCGATACCATCTGCGAGAAAAAGTTGAGGTCCGGATCCGTATCCGGATCATGAACACCAATAACCCATATACGTATTCGTATCCGCAGATTATATCTATTTATAGCGATCTGGCACATTTCTGTTTTTTACCTTTTATCCGCCTCTGGTGTAATGGTTGAGACCACCTACTTCAGATTTAGAGGTCGGGGATTCGATTCTTATTAGGGCAGAAAGTTTGTAGTAGGACTTTTCTATGTCCGCCTGGCTAGCTACCACCGTCTTACCTAAGTCCTCCGCTATAACAATAATATTAACAGCATTGTTGTGTTCCGGCAGTTGGACGTCAGTGTGAGCCAGTTCCTCTATGGTAGAAAAATCTGGGTGTAGCTCGCTTCCATCTTCGACCAAATCAACATCTAGCATCAGGTGAGGCCAAGAGCTACCCTTTGTAAATACACTGGACTGGTTATCCATTTACCTTTCACCAAAAATCCGAAACACAGTGAATTTCTGGATTGGATCCACAGGAGTAAAGAAGGGTACTAGATCTACGTAAGTAGGTATTGGAGTTTGGACATCGAACTTGAAAAGCTAACTAATGGCAACAACATACAACTTGTAAGAGAATATCATAACCAACTGGATTTTCAAGTCATATAATTTGAGGAATGATTTAGTTTGCATTTTTTTAATATCACCCTTTTATAAAATGTCAAGTGATTTTTACTTCAGAAAATGGAAAGCAACACTTTCTCGTTTACAAGTAATAGCACAGCTTGATCTAGAGTACCAGGTACCTAAAGTTTATTACGTTATAAAACAGTACAGTCGACAGCACATCAAGCGTAAAAGTTTGACCTTGAGACCACCCTTATTCCGTTGGTAATAGAGGCGGCCTTCGTGGTGCAACCGTTACACGTAATGTTCTTTGGCCTGTCACCTACACCAAATATTCATTACAGGTTGGTTCATGCCTAATCCCTCAAGCGGCGTTATCCCACCGGAGGGCTATGACAATTAAAAAATCAATTCTGTCTGGAATCTGATAATTGACGTAACTCGTCAATCATCAGATTTACTGAATTCTTTGATACAAGATTTCATCTTTCCTAGCGTCATTATAGAGAGTGGTTATGAATTTATATCATATTTTATATGATAGGGTGTATAAAAGAGTTTCGTAATGGTATATTAATCAATTTAACAATTAGTTTGAATTATATCTTTCACTCGTTCATCTCCAGAAAATTAATGATATTAATTTATAATGATAACTGTTAATTAGGTAGATATTATACATAGGGACAGCTCACGTAACTGATACAGTCAGTACATCATTTGGAAATCGCCATCTATCCTAGGAACTATAAAAGTACTTACATCAAATAAAATAAAGAATAGAGCAACTAATATTTGCTTACGCATAAACTTTTTAATGTTCAAATTTCAACGAGAGTGTGTCGTAATTTATCAAATATGCCTAAATCATAAGTAATTACTAACTTTGAACAGAACAGCAGAGCTCACGACAAGAGGCGATGCAAAGCCGTAATGCGGCTTAGTGGGGTTCTTGGACAGTATAATGTGGTTTACAATGAAGCTCTTGACTGCCTTCAACAGAACCTTCAGGTGCAGAAAACGGAATATATGATGGAAGTAGTCAAAGCCATCACTGACAGGTATAAAATCTTTAATATTTTTTAAAGCGGAAATGTTAGAATGAGTGGCTAATAACATAAAACTTCAAAAAATTGGTTGGTGTAAATAAATAAGTAAGATCCTAAAGAAACAATGAAAAAAAAATTAATACATATTCCACAATTTCCACATTTACAGAATAATTGAAATCAAACACCAGATTACGAAGCTGGAGTGCAGTAACATTCAATTTCTTGGTCATGGTCTTGCCCATCATAAACTGACCACAAACGACGCCGAGTTACTGGATATTCCATTAGATTACAAAAGACAAGAACGTGTAAATATTTTAATTTCAGAATCATTAAGAAAAGCCATAGAAAGGAAGGAAGAATTTTTGAAAATAGGTACAGAACAGTTCTTTGAAATCCATGTAGCTTTACGTTTTTTTGGAGTTTTAACTACAACTGAATACAATATATCTAATGTGCAACAGACTTTAAAGTGTAACTAAAAAAACTGCTACAATAGACTACCTAAATACTTTTTTCACGGTGCTATTTTATCTAGCTGAAAAAGAAGCAAAAGAAAAAGGAGAAAACCTAAGAATAGTAAAAAATTGGTGGGAGGAAGATACAGACCTTGATGATGATAGTGTAGTACAAGAACTTCAAGTGCAAAAAGATAAATCTGAAGAAAGTGTTGAAAAAATGAAAATGTTGGTATTAATACAAGCACATGAACGATGTAGGTGAGTAGATAACATTTGAGTTTCGTTACTAGATATTCTTTTTATAAGTATATCACAGTTGGTATTAGTAGTTTCAACGATGTCACTTTAAAGACAGGTAACACAAAGGATTACGCATCAAAAACAAAAGCGACAGATGTGGGAGAAAGAATTAGCAGGAACTTTGCAGCCACAACCTTGCCATGAGCTTAAAGATAGAAGTGCCAAACTAATACAAAAAGTATTAAGGTATACACTATATGTATACTATTGTTATGCAAGATGGTGACGAGTTTACGAGAATAAATTAAAACATTGGCTATATTATTTAATAGAAATGATTTTCAACTTTTAAATACATCTTCTTGTTTTTTTTTAGCCTTTTTCAAACATTACGGTGTAGGCCTCCTTCAGCTTCCGCCACTTGTCACGGTTTTGTGCTGTCTGCATCCAATTATCTCTTGCCACCCTCCTCACGTCATCCTTCCAGCGCATCTGTGGTCTACCTCTAGGTCGCTTCTCCCCCCAAGGCCGCCACTCCAAGACCGTCTTGCACCAGGAACCATGTTTCCGAGCAACATGACCCGCTCAACGCCACTTAGCTTGATGGCATCTGCAACACCGCTTGCCTCTCTAAGCCATGCGTTTGTTTTATGGTCCCTAAGTGTAAACCCCACTAGTTTTCTTTCTATTGCCCTCTGGGCCACTTGTATTTTATTTATACATCCTCTTGTTAGGACCCAGGTTTCAGCTCCGGAAGTTAACACTTACACATCTTATTCATTTGATAATTTCATGACATTTCTATGGAATAATATACCATTTGCTGCATTATTTCATAGAAATGTTACAAAATTATCAATTGAATAAGATGTATTTGAGAGTTACAAAACATTTCTATGAACTAATATAGCCCATGCTTTAATTTATTGTCGTCACCACCCTGTACGTATATGTGTTTATTTTAAAATATTTAATAATTGAAAAAGAAAACTCAATGTGATAAAATTCAGAGCCTATTTTGAAATAAAAAGAAGAAAGAAGCTGCAATTACAGAAAGACGAAATATTGGGAATGAGATTTAGTGTTAAATCTGAAAAAGATGCACCAGAAGAAAAAGTAAGAAACATGTTAGTTCGGTGTTATAAGTAATTTTATACTGTAAGAACATATCTAACTTATATTTTAGGTTAAGTTGCGCTGGATACAGAAGAAAGAACGAATAGAAAAAGAGTGGAAAAAGTCATGTGAAACTCTAAGAGGCAAATATGTTATTAAATCTGATGACTTAAAAGAATATTATCGTGACTACACAAGGAATTGGTTTCGTAAATGGTGATGCGAATTTTTGGTAAACTTTATGACTTGTATTTATGACAAAAAAAATAGTGTAGATATATTCGCAGGTTTGACGAAATCCAATATTTTCATGATATACCTAAAGAGAATGACGGTGGATTAATTCTAATAATGAAAGATGAATTACTTGAACCAACAGATTGGTGGGAAGAGTATCAAAAACAAAAATCTAGTAAAAATAAGTCTTTTTCTCAGGTAATTAATATAACAATTTTACTTTCGCAATCCGGGCGACTGCTCTAAACACTGAGCCACCCAGGACAAATTTTTCAAACATTTATAATAATGTTAAAAATCAAAAATTAAGTATATTTGAAAGCACTGCCCCAACTTAACCGAATCGTAGGTATTTGTAAAAATACTCGTTTCGGATGTTAAAATAGAATATTTCGACATTGTAGGGTGGACGTTAGCTCATAAACGCAAATACAAATAGACTAGAAGAATTTCACAGGGATATCCCAAGTCCTGGGTGGCTCAGTGGTCAGAGCAGTCGCCCGGATTGCGAAAGGTCGCGGGTTCGATTCCTGCCTCAGGACGTGAATTTTTTCTAGTTTTATTCTATTTTAATTACTAAGTAATTTTTCAAACATTTATAATAATGTTAAAAATCAAAAATTAAGAATTTTACTTTTGTAAAGTGCATTCAGAGCTGAATTTTAATTTTATATGGTAATGAGTATTTATTAATAAATAAAACTAACAACATTAAACATACATAGCGCAAATGGGCTAAATTAGAGGCTAAAAAGGAAGAAATTTTAAGGAAAAAAGAAGAACTTATAAAAAAGAAACTACAAGCGAATTTAATGATAAAGTTAATGAAAAATCCGAAGTTACATCCTGGATTCGAATATCAAAAATCTGAAAAAACGCAACATATTTTAGACGTAAGAAATTCCTGTGAATCATTCTCAGAAAAGCTTCAAAAAGATTTGTGTATGAAAGCTTTTATTATGATAACAATTTCACTTTATTAATTATTTTGAGCAGGTCATAGAAAATTATAATCATGATTGGAAAAATCTTGATGATGATGATGTACGCAATGTAAAAGAAAGATTTGCGATAGAGGTCGATCTTAGTAAAATATATGCTGAGATTAAAATGGAAGGGCTAAAAATTGTTGACGAAGATATGAGGTAGACGTCTATATTTACACATGTAATTAATTTATATTCGCGATCCGATTTAGAGGAAATAACAAAAATACATGACACTTAGGGAGGAGTTGAAAATTCTAAAGAAGGCTTTGCAGACAGACTACTTAAACAACGCAAAGAAAATGCCCCAACCAATGAGAAATCCAAAACAACAAACTAAAAAGAAGAAGAAGGAAAAAAGAAAAATTATTAGTGAAAATATTTCTGATCTAATACAGGTAAATAAGCAAACAAGACTTTGTTTAATGTTGCAAACAAAAATATTCACCATTTTTAAACATACAATTTGTGTACACAGGACTTAGCATTCAAAGGTATTATCAAACAATATCCAAAACTTAAGCTTGAAAACTTCATGGGCGATCATAACTATGCTGGAGACGATATGCGTTGTAAATATGAGTATGTAATCTTGATAAAACAAGCAGTATTTTTTTCTGTTTAAGTAAACTCAGAAAAGTAAAACGTTAAAAACTTGGCGAGGGTCACGGGAAGCCGACGGATGTGGGCAGCGCAGGACCGATCAGTTTAGAGATCGCTGGAGGAGGCCTATGCCCAACAGTAATTGACCCTCGGCTGAAATGATGATGAGATGATGAAGGAGAGTCGACTCAATCGTTTTACGCCGCAGTTACGTCTAATGTAAAACGCACATTTAGGTCACGGTTTATTTCATCTTTATTTTTTCAGGAAAGCTCGTCAATTCGGTGGTGAATTGAGATCTGTATGGTGGGAACAATGCCGAGTAGCAACTCATGGATTTCACCGAGTTCTCATTGTGGGCCCTAGACGAAGCGGGAAAACGTTGTTGGTACATGCTTTAGCTTCTCTGAATGGTAAGGATCTTTACCTTTTTCATTCTATCAGCGAGCGATCTTCACAGTTCTTGACAAAACTATATTTAAAACTCTCTCTATTGGGTTCTAACTCTGTGAAGTGGTCCGACGAAATCGGTTTTCTACTAGAATTAGGATTATGTTCGGGATATTTGCCGTGTAATTTGTTCAACTGCGCCGAAATATTTGAAACCCAATGTAAGCAAAAAACATGAGTATTTATATTTTATATGATAGTACTGATTTTGATTAAATAAACACTATTTGCAATCTCATTTAAAAGCAGTTTTATTCGTGGCTGTCTCTCATATCAACTTGTTTATTAGTGGTATTGGTATTCGTTAGGAATAGAAAATTTATGACGACAATAAATAAATACCATTGGTATTAGTTTTTGGTATTAGGAAGGAATAGATCGTAATTAATTATGCCGAAAACAATTCTAAATATTGATAACCATGAAAATATAAAATGCTAGATTTCCTAAAGTGTGTGAACTCTGGCAGTCTGGTAAGGGATTGTCCATACCAGCGATTGGAAATCCCTTGACAGGTTCATTTGTTTAAATTGTAACAACTTCTTCAGGTAACGTTTCGTGAATGAATTCTTGATTCTTGAAGGAGACTAGATTCTTACCAGAATTTAAGAAAGACGTAGCATAATTTTCTAGTGTCATTTGAACTTTGCATCGTTTATACTGGGTACGTAATATTATATAGGATCATAAATGTAGATATTACTTATTAATGTCCCAGAAGCAACACTTTTCGAGCTGAACCCGGATGAAATTCACGAGCAAACATCGTCAGCAGCTGATCTGCATCAGATCATGACGTCAGTGGTCGCTTGCGCAAGAGCAACGCAACCTTCTGTCATTTATATGCGACACGTTCACAGATTCTATTACAATAAGGTACAGACTCAATAATAGTAACAATAAATAAAGAAATAAAAGAGTGATCGTTACAAACCATCATGCGAGCCGTTTTCATTAAAAAAACATTTTAGGTACCACCCAGGGAAGCTATTCCTAATTTAGATGAAATGAAACGTATTCTATTACGCAAACTGTGTAAAAAGATTCAAAAGAAAGACAAAATAACTGTAATAGGTAACTATTATCATTAAAATTACATTGATATTGGATTTGGAAATATTTTAATCAGTAGAGGCCACTATTTTGCGAGGGAAACTTATCATTTAAATTCCATATTGGAGACACCAACCAAACAAATTTAAACACCAATAAAATTTAAAGGTTGTTCAGTTTTGTCTATTGGTGCTTATTACCATCTTCTAACTAGCACTAATCTGTGCTAGCGCTTCAAAATAAATATTCTATTTTGGTTATCCGGTTCGTAGGACCAAAGATACGCGCGACTGTATAGCTAGGTAGTGAAATGGCAAAGGAAAATCCAATTGACTTGGTACAATAATATTTATTTTGAAGATTTACGTGCTTGTTTAAAGTAGTAACACCGCAGATTAATAGCATTTTCGACCTTCTTGCAGCAACATGCGTCGATCCCTGGCAAACAAAAAGCAGCGAACTATTAAAACAATTCCCGCGAGTGATTCTCATCCCGGACACTAACTACACTACAGTGATACAGCTGCTGAACAAATGGGTTGACGAGTAAGAATAAGCTATGAATCTTGTGTTACATAGCTATATTCAAATTGAAATTAATAAAGACACTAGGTGGTAGGTCTGTGTGTAAGGGTCACCTGGGTATTATCACCGCCTTTCCTATTTCGGCCGTAAAACAGCTCGCTGATCGAAGGGAAAGGTAGCCAGTGTAATCATTTCTCGTGGAAGGCATTTCATCCTGGGCCTCAGGATAACAACGCACCTGCAGTACCTACTGATTTTTCCTTGTTACTGCAGGAATCCAGGAATCTGCCGTCAACTTGCTTATCATATAGTTGTATAAAAATAAGACAAAAATCATTGTCATAGTGGACAATCTCTCCACGTGCAGTCTTTGTCGGGCTTTTGACACAAGGTATCAAGAGTTCAAGACATTATCATCTCTTGATTGCTCGTAGATGCTTGTAAAAAACTGGTGTAAAGTAGAATAAAGTGTATTGAAATAAGGGATTATCATACGATGCAGAACTACATTATTTGCATGCCATTTGAAATGGCTAAATAGGTTTAAGTACTTGTATGAAGATGACCAACCAATTTTTATGTAAACTGAATACCCTATTTATAGCAAATAAAGCATTTTATTTTATTTATTTATTTTACACCATCGTATGAACCTGAACAATCACAAATTGTTATTTTACTCCTATGGAATACGTCGGACTATGCAATAAACTTCCAAAATCTATACTAGATCTTGAAGAAAAAAAATTTAAAATTGAACTATGTGCCCTACTTGAAAATAAGTGTTATTATAGAATTGATGATTATCTGTGTGATAAAATTTGAAAATTGTAACTGTAAATTAATTAAGTACTAGCTCTTATTAACGCACTATTTATTTAAAACTTTTCTTTTTTCAATGTAACATTTTTTATACCCGTGATCATAACGAATAAATATTATTTGTATTTGTATTTGAAGGCGAGGCGTCTTAGGATACCGGTTTACCGGTAGCCGATTTTAATGCATGGTATCATGTAAGAAACTTGTTATGTCATACATTTTCAAGAAGATGCACTATGTGCTACCAACACAACGAAGTATGATGTCTAAAGTCACTTTTCCAAACTTTCAGGAACCACGCAGTACCGCGTGACCTGGACATCCAAAGCCTTGCTCGTATGCTTCGAGGATACAGCTATGGCTACCTCAAAGAAACCTTATCAGACTTCCTCACACCCGACCGCATAGTTAAGTTAGTAATTTCTAATTTGTTTCACTATCATTGAAAGCGATCATTGAAATTGACTAGGTGGTAGGCCCGTATGTAGGGTCGTCTGGGTAGGTACCACCGGCCCACCGCCTTTCTTATTTCAGCCGTGAAATATTTCGCTGTGTTTCGGATTGAAGGGAAAGGTAGCCAGTGTAATTACTGGGCATGGACGGCATTTCATCTTAGGCCTCAGGATGACAACGCACCTGCAATATCAAGTGATTTGTCCTTGTTATTGCAGGTGTCTATAGGCGGCGGTACCCGCTTACCACCAGGTGGGCGTCAGCTTTTTTGTCATCTAGTTGTATAAAAAAATAAATAAGAGTTTGTTTAGTTGTCATCATCAATTTAATTGGTTTCGATTACGAAAACAAAGCAACTTTCGCTATGGTCGATCCCGGGATGGGTGAATCAAAATTTGTAATCACGAGCCCCTGGATACTTCGCACGGCACGTTAAGCTGTTGGTCACGGTTGTTACTCCAACCGCTTTAAACCACCAACCCACACGGCCAGCGTGGTGGTGTTATGGCCCAAACTCCTCATTTGTTTCTCCCATGTAGGAAGGCCTGTGCCCAGCAGTGGGACGTTATAGGCTGGTGATGATGATAATGAATCATCAATATTAATCGCCTCTGTGGTGTAGTAGTTGAGACCACCTACCTTAGATCTAAAGGGGGTTCTTACCTGGGTTCGATTCCCGTGGGGGCAAAAATTTTCTGCTCGGTTTGGTTGGTGGTAGGGCTTTTCTAAGTCCGCCTGGATAGCTAACACCATCTTACCTAAGTCTACCGCCATAACAATAATAGCATTGTTGTGTTCCGGCAGTTTGTGGCAAAGATAGCCAGGTCCTCTGTGGTTGAGGAATCCGGGTGTAACTCGCTTCCATCGTCGGCCTGATCATCAGGTCAGATGAAGATCAAGAGCTACCCCGTATAGAATTTAAAATAAATTTTGGCCAACACATTCGGCGAAACCGTAAGCAGATACAGTTTGACCTGGTAAATCTGGTTGAAGCTGTCTCTATATGTCTTTATCAAACTAAATGAGATAGCATAATTAGGTCTAAGCCTTAAGACCATGATTTTGCAGTAAGACCGTTGGTCACTTGGAGTAAAGTGTGTGGGTCTCTTAGTATTTAAACTAGAGAAAATTCAGGTCCTCAGGCGGGGAATGAACCCTCTCGCGACCATCTGAACAACCGAGGACTTGGAATGGCCCTGTGAATTTCCTCTAGTCCATCTATATTTGCGCTAGGTTTGCTTTAGGTTTGTTACAATATTAAATTAGAATTTAAGAGCAGGTACCTAAGTGTAGTATAAAAGAAAGCTATCAATATTATATCATTCTTTACGAATTTCTAAGAAGATATTTATCTTGTTTTAAAATTAAGTATGTTGTTTATTGTGTATTTTTTTAAACGTTTTTAGAATATCAGCATACGGATTGTCCCCACAAGAGGTATACGATTTTATATCAAGCAACGAATCCGAGACTAAAGTCGTAAGTATTCATCATTATATTATCATTAGCTAAAGATTAGAGACGTCTGGTCGAAGCAGTTTTGTCAGGAAAAAACACTTTCGCTCTTTTTCAGGACTACGAAAAGTACATAAAATGGTATTACGACAAAACCCACTGGGGTAAGAAAGAAACGAAACACATAAAAGAGCAGCTGGAATTCCAGCAAGCGTTGGATAAATTCGTGGAAAAGATGAAGAAAATTAATCAACCATCAGTCATTAGCAGCGCGGATACAATCCCTAATAGCGACATCAGAAAATGAACAATCAATAAAATCAATGATCACAACTGTTTTCGTTTAAGATTGAATTGAATAAAATTTTGAGCGATTGAGAGACTCAAAAATGAATTGAGTAAATCAAAGGAGTTAGCTATCTAAACAGAGTGCCGTCAATACTACAATAAAATGTAACAAAGGTTATATTAGTTCATAGAAATGGTTTGCCACTTTCAAAAACATCTTATTCATTTGATATAGTAATGCCATGAAATTATCAAACTAATAAGATGTTTTTGAAAGTGGCAAACCATTTCTATGAACTAATATAGCCCATGTTTTAATTTACTGTCGTATTGGCGGCACCACCCTGTATCAAAGCTTTCGAGGCATCCTTCTTAAAAATCTAGATTTTTGTTTTTTTTATACGACAAGGGTGAAGCAAGCGTAAGTACGTCCCGCCTGAGGTTACCGTAGCATGATTAGATAAACTCGTAGTTACCTACTACGACCGTAGCCTGTAGACGCTCGCTCGTAGCACCTTCGGCACTACTCAACTCACGCGTTGCCTGCCCGTTGTTGTGACAAACAAAGGGAAAGTGTTTCATGTCGTGTATGAGTTTGACCTTTTATTGCCCTACATAATTATTTTATACAATTAATGTTTGTAAAATCATGTACCTATCGATTCCGTTTCAAAACGCCAATGCTATAACGTCACCTGTAACCAAACTCTGATAGATAATAAAAACCAGTACTACGCGTCAAAATAATAATTTAATTTGAATACTGTCAAAATCCCTATTAAGTAAGAGGACAGACACCCAACATACAGATTTCTCATCAAGCTCTGATTTCTAATTTAAAACATTAAAACTGTCTCCAAACACATCAAAAACATTAATATTGCAAATCACAAATACTTTTGCCAAACATTTGACTTCAGCAAACAGCCTACCTAATCCGCCTATTCTAAAACACATATCCAAACATGATTTTTATACTGCGAACGACAGATAAGCCCCATAATGGGGACCTTGCAAATAAAAGCGGAGCCGTGTCGATTTTAGGGGTGAGGCCTAATAGGCAGCTATTTTTGTGATTTTTATCAGACGCTGAATGCTAACGTGTGTTTACTGAATCGCTGATCTGGCAACTAAATTCTTTATTGCGAAAAAATGCTAACTTTCACCGGGGGATAGAGATGCTATGATTTCGGAAAAACGGGCACGAATGGCGGGACTTGTTATTTTTATTCTCATTATGACTGCTAAAAAATTTGGTAACTATCTATGTGCAGTCGACAGCACATGAAGGGTAACAGTTTGACCTTGAGACCGCCTTTCCTGCGATTGTGATAGAGGCGGCTTTCGTAGTGCAACAGTTACACTTGATGTGCTGGAGTGTGTGCCAAGTTTTTAACTTATCGAGTATAAAAATTAATTTCGCGCAAAAGAAAAAACTTTAGTAAAAAAATCTATTTATTTGTGATATCTGCCATTGTTCACGATCACGAAATCATCAGGAGATCATCGAAAAGTCACGAATTGTTTTCTCTTACTCTATTGCAATTTGCAATACAATAAGAAGAGACAGGTAAGAAGTTGACAGAGAAAGATGTAGAAAGATTTAGATTAAACGTGTTTTATATAATTGTCAAAACTAAATGTTTGTTTGAGAATGTATTCTAAGAATAGCTATGGCCCCTAGTAAATAGTTTTGTAGCTAGTCAAAAGAACCACTCGCGACTTTCTTGTGAAAAATAATAAAATAATAATGTTGCAAAGAACAGTAAACAAACATACCTACAGAATTATGTGACGAATTAAAACTTACACTACAGAGTCCAGACACAATTGGTCTTCTCTATCAGGGATCTAAATAAATAGCAAAAAACTTATTTAAGTTTCACTTTATCCCACAAACAGTATGAAGCATGGTGCCACTCCTTTATTAATATTCTGGCGGCGTATTTGGAATTAATTTCAGTCGTTCAAATATATCTGCGGCCGCGGCCCGTAATTATTGTTTGACTTTCACTTCACGAGAACCCGCTGGTTTACAAACTGTTTTATTTGTAGAAAAAATATTCATAAGCTTTTGTGAATGACTTTTTGTCAGTTACGTGGTAGATGATTTCTGATACTAATGTCACAGTATTACCAAGGATGATGGAAATAATGGTCCATAGTATTTCCAAAGAATAAGTATTACCATGGACCATTGGTATTACATGTGAGGAGCTTGGTGGCGTATTGGTTTGAGCGCTCTGGTTTCGATACAAAAAATAAAGCAACTTTCGCCATGGTCGATCCTGGGATGGGTCAATCAAAGTTTGTTCTCTCGAGATACTTCGTGCTTCGGAAGGCACGTTAAGCTGTTGGTCCCGGTTATTCATGCAACCGCTTTAACCCACCAACCCGCATTGAGCCAGCGTGGTGGTGTTATGGCCCAAACTCCTTATGTGCTTCTACCATGTAGGAAGGCCGGTGCCCAGCAGTGGGACGTATATAGGCTGGTGATGGTAATGATTGGTTACTGAGCTATAGTAGGTACAAATATTAGTTTAATAGAGTTCTTTATTAATAATTTAAATTAGATTAACCTTAGGTTCAGATATCTCTAGATATTTTATTCTATTTTAAGCACTTGTTATTACAGGTTGCCTGGAAGAGATTGCTGCTTAGCAATAAGGCCGCCTGTTGTTTTTTTATTTTGTTGTTATGTGATACAGTGTGTCCTTGTTCAATAAAGCGTACTTATTTGATTTATTAATAATTCCTCTATGTACAGACGACAGCATAGCAATCTTATCATGTAAAGTAGAGGTGATTTTTTATACAGGTGGTGCCGTCAATACGACAATATATTCAAACATGGGTTATATTCGTCCATAAAAATGGTATGTCACTTTCAAATACATCTTATTTGGTAATATCATAACATTTGTATGAAATAATATAACATTGGCTGCATTATTTGACAGAAATGTCATGAAATTATCAAATGAATAAGATGTTTTTGAAAGCGTCAAACCATTTCTGTGGACTAATATAGCCCATGTTTTAATTTATTGTCGTATTAGCGTCAGCTAAACAATCTTTATCTAGAAAAAAACTTTTATTATTATTATCAAATTTATTTCATCCTTTTTAGTTTTTTGGAGTCGGTTTTAATTTTTGTTTAATTTTTTTTTTCACAATTTTTCGTGATAACTTTTTAAGTTCAAAGCTAGATGGGTGACCGTGAGCTTATATTGTTTTCTACTATCGTATCATTTCACTAAAAATTCATAGGTAAGCAAAAATCCGCAATTTCGCATAAGTAGATGAATTACTCTTTCTATATAGTTATTTTAATTTAAAATACAAACTACCCAATGGATTTTCAAAAAAATTACATGGTACAAAATGGGAAATATTCCGCATAGAACAAAAAAAGAATCATCAATATCGGTTCACCCAGTCAAATGTTCTGAGGTAACAAACATGAAAAAAAAACATAGTCGAATTGATAATCTCTCCTTTTTCTGAAGTCGGTTAAAAATGGGCTAACTGGTAATCCCACTCTTGCTCCGAGAGAAGTTAAGAGAGGGTCGACGATGTATCAGAAGTGGTGCTTCTTTAATCGAGGTGTGAAGGAACTCAGAAAAACTCAACTTGTTTCAAATTAATAAGTACTTGTATTCTCGTATAAAAATGGAATTATGCACATAACAATTTCAGTTAAGGTGCTATCACACTGCTGTTTACAAATGCTTACAAACGTTATTAAACATTTGTTAAGAAACATACGATCACAATGTTAGAAAATGTTTTCATGTTAGATAATGTTAGTAAACATTTATAAACTAGTTAACAAATTGTAACACAATGAAACATTTGTTATCATTTGTTTGTAAACATATAATCCAGGCCAAATGTTATGTTGTTAAATGGTGTCTATAGGCGGCGGTAACCGCTTACCACCAGGTGGGCCGTCAGCTTGTTTGTCATCTAGTTGTATAAAAAAAAAAAAAAAAAAAATTTCAAATGTTATAAATGTTTGTAAACATTTTCCATCAGTGTAGGAGCACTTAAAACATTTAACAATTCCTAACAGAATGTAACAATTCCTAACATTTGTTGGTTAATGTATTAGTGTTAGAAAATGTTTCTAAACATTTTTGAACAGAAGTGTGGGAGTACCTTACGGCTTAACATCTTTATTGGCATTCAACAATAAAATTTACTAAATTTTAATAGGAACTACATTGGGTTTCATGACTAAAGTCTGATAGTAAATATTCCAAGGTCATTAATCTCATTAATTAGACGGATTTTTGTGTAGCGTTATATTATACCTATTACAGAAAAAATTTCAGCACATGTGCTCAAATAATGCATTTACAAAGCCTGTATATGTCGCAGCCGTCTGGTTAAATCGGCCGCATAAGGCGATCTATCGGAACGTTGTTTCGGCCAAGACCGATAGGGATAGAGATATGGCTGACTCAGCGGGAGGAAAAAAGACAGAACAGCGATCGCTCGTGAAAAGTAAACGAAATACACAAATTATTTTATTAAAAAATAACCACATGGACTACAAAAAAAACGCTTCTACACGATTCTGAATATTAATGATATCTACTATTTAAAGTAATTTCCTATTGAATGCAAATTATCGTTCACCAATAATCTTAAGTTTTCTTGTTTATAAGAGGTCTTTTCGGAAATAAAATGTATCGAGGCAAATTCCTTTAATCGTGTTTTCGTTCTACTCGTATCTAGATAAGGATATGAAGTAACGTATATCTAATTTTCAGATTCGTAAGATCTTTCAGCAACGTATGACATTACTTATAAAAGTGCGTTTTTTTTTAATATATCGCCTTAACTGGACGCCTAGCCCGTTGATTGACCGCCGGCATCCAATCCAACGGCAGGGCCGCGTTCCGAGCGTACACTCCAAACACTCAGAGTTGTTTTTTGTCTTGCTCTAAGGCGTGGAACGACTCAAGTTGTTTTTATAACCTCAAATTCTGACAAGGAGTTCCATCATTATCTAAAGGCTTCCATTCCGCATTAAATTTTCTGTATTTAAGTCTGTATTTAAACTTATATTCACTTTTATTGAAAGTAAACTAAAAATAAGAAGTCCTTTTTTTGAGATTTGACATACCCCATCTCATTTGACGGATGTGATGACGTTTTAAACGTCAGAGTGTTTATTAACGGTCAAAATTTATCGCCAAAAAGTTGCAAGAAGAGGCTCGGAACGGGTTAGTTGTGACAGCCAAACGTCATGCCCAAAGGTACGGAACGGCCTTAGAGTAAAAAGTTGTAGGCTGAGAACGAGCCCCTGAACGTCATGTCAGCCGTCTGGTTTAAATTAGTCATTCAATTGGACGCCTAGGCAGGTCGTTTAAATCTAAGAGTTTTGGTGTGACTGTTTGAGTGATTGGTAGGTTCATGGTTATTTTTTATGACCACTTAGAACCAAAACGATGTCGGTTAAAAGTGGTCATAAACTGAGCAACTAAAAATACTAAGTTAGCGACTAAAAATCTATTTTGGCCGACTATTCAATGATTTGTCGCCGAAATCATATTTTTCAGTCGCTCACTTAGTTTTTTCGTTGATTAGGTTAGGTTAGTATGATGATTGCTGATTGAAATACAAGCCTAAAAAAATAACCTTGAACCTACCAATCAAACCAAAACCTTTAGAGTACAAGACGATCCATTCAATACCCCAAGTCGTTAAGCGTTAAGTGGGTCTAGTTCAATTAACTATCGGGCTAGGCATTCAATTGGATGCCGGCGTTTAACCAACGGGCTAGGCATCCAGTAAAACGGCTGATTTAACCAGACGGCGGCGACATATACATTGTTCGAAAGTGAAATATTACGCACCATACATCGGAGCATGCGGTAAAATAGGTACTCACACTTAAATACCAGTTTTACCGCTCGCTCCGTTGTATGGCACCGTGAGTATTCTTTACGGTTTTTTTTAATTTCCTTAAAATTACTGGGTGATACTGTCAATGCGACGATAAATTAAAACATGTGATATATTAGTTCATAGAAATGGTTTGCCACTTTCAAAAACATATCATTCATTTGATAATTTCGTGACATTTGTATGGAGTAATTGGTACATTGGTTGCATTTTTTCATAGAAATGTCCAGAAATTATCAAATGAATAAGATGTTTTTGAAAGTGGCAAACCATTTCTATGAACTAATATAGCCCATGTTTTAATTTATTGTCGCACTGACAGCACCACTCTGTATATGAGAATTTCACCAAGGAGTTTCACATTATAAGAATAAATAGGCTGAATGATCCAACCTTTTTGGAAGCAACAACTGCAATACTCTGAAGCTGTCTCTTTTATAAAGAGGTTTAAAGAGGGTAGACATTGAGCCTAATTCTGGGAACACACTTTAATTCTAAATTTAAGTACAGTATATCTCTCTCTCTCGCAATAAGTCATAGGAAAAAGATAGCGAGAATCTGTTTAGAGCTGTCACTTAAATTTAGATAGATTTCAAAGAAACCATAGACAATTTTAGTCGGCATGTACGGAACTGCTTTCTAAACACTGCATTTTATCACGTTCAATAAGGTCGAAAATTGAACGCACGTTTCTAAATGTCAAATTATATGACAGCCATCCTTTTCGTATTCATTGTGAGAGAAAGAGAGGCACTGAACTTAAATTTAGACTTAGCATGTGTTCTTAATTTTATATTTTAACATTATTATAAATGTTTGAAAAATTACTTAGTAATTAAAATATAAAACTAAAAAAAAATCACGTCCTGAGGCGGGAATCGAACCCGCGACCTTTCGCAATCCGGGCGACTGCTCTGCCGGGGATTGCGAAAGGTCGCGGGTTCGATTCCCGCCTCAGGACGTGATTTTTTTTTAGTTTTATATTTTAATTACTTAGCATGTGTTCTCCAGAATTAGGGCCATTAGCTTTTATCATGTATCAAAAGTCAAGTTCCTTCTTAATATTCCCTCAATATCCGACACTGCGCGTTACATTTGGAGTATCTCTTGGGTCTGTTGGACACGGCCAGGGATTCGATGTCCAGCCCAGCCAGTTCCTCGCGTTGGTTGGCCCCGGTCCTTACAGCCGGTAAGTCTTCTTTCTTAAGGACCCCTGCTTGTAGGTACCCTAGGAGGTGCGGCGCGTGTTCCTCTACGATATGCCTGCGTTCTTCTGATACTTCTTGGCGCCTGGGTGAAGATGAGATACAGCATTAGATGTCGGTTTCATTAATATGCTTCGACGACCGGCTGGCCGAGTGGTCTGTACCCCAGGCTACTCGGTCAAGACGTCCCGGGTTCGAATCCCGGTAGGAACAAATGTTTGTATGACGAGTACGAGCATTTGTTTACGAGTCATGGATGTTTATATGTTTATTTAGTATATTTCTTATATTTATATACATATTGTTATCATTATTTCTCCGTTATCTAGTATCGATAACACAAGCTCTTAATGATGCTTACTTTGGGCTAGATAATAGGTGTGAGTGTATAAATATTATTATTATATATTTAAATTTATGCTATGACTGCAGAAATAATAAAATCAAATCAGACTGGCTGTGCGGATTTGGTCCCTTTGCCTTACATTATAAAGGGAGACCAGCGAAGTTCTGACAGCCATTTAAAAGCGACAGTCGAATGGCCGGCTGTATGGACAAGACCTTTTCCGATTATCTTATAATCTATAAATGTTTGTTTGGTTGAACGCGCTATTCTCAGGAACAACTGATTTAAAATGAAAAATTCTTTTTGTGTTGGGTAGCCCATTTATCGATGTATTATATAGGCTATGCATTAATTAAAAGTGTTGCAAAACCGGGGAAAAAATATTCCTTTTCAAGTTACGCAAATCATGTATGTAAGAATTGTTCTCCTTTAACAGTTCCGCGACAATTCCGCGACAGAATATATTATGTCTTTTGAAATTGACTCTATATAACCATTTTTGGTAATCAAATTTCAAGTTTTGATTTTCTGACATCAACGCAAACAAAGTCGCGGGGTCAGCTAGTAACCTATAAATTGGATCTAAACAATAAGAAAGTCAACAACTCACCAAGCCTTATCAGAATCCCACACATACTGCGCGCGTCCTTCTTCCAGCCGTTGGTCCTTCTGCCTCCTTCTCCGGTTATCTTCTATCTGCTGCAGCAGTTCCATAGAGTACAGGTGGTTCTTCTCTTTTTGTATACGTTGTTTTTGGAGTTCTATTTCGTTGTCAGCTGCTAGTTTTGCTTCAATCTGTTGCGTGAAAAATTTCACAGTATTCAAAGGACATGTTCTGAAAATGTATGGGGGCTGGTACTCAGGGACCCCCCAAGAAAAAAGTTATATCAGAAGAAAGCATACATTTTTAAGAATATTATACGACAAAAAGTATAATTTGAAATGCCTGCATTTAAATAAAAAATAACAATTCATACTGGTTAAAAGATTGCTATCCAGAGATGTAAAAATCGATTTAAAAAAAGAAGTGACACATTCAGACAAAGTATAAAACGTCAATGTCGTCTATTGTCCCGTTAAATATTTTTTTATAACTAGGCATGGGGTGATTTGGTTCAGCCTACGACTATTTTGCGTAAATATAATTATATTTTAAAATTAACGTTAAAATAATACGGCAAGTTGGTTTCTGCTCTTGTTTCTGACTAATGATAATTATTTTAATTTATTTTTTACTTTATTTCATGAGAAAAAAAGCACTTTTCAAAATTACTCAAAAATGCCGGGGTAACAAAAAATAAAAAGGCTATATTCAACATTCATTGAGCATGATCTTTCGTTTAGTATATAATTTATCGTTGGGGGCTTTCAAGTACCAATATCGAACATCTCCTATAGTGTAAGTTTCAATAACTGAGACGAAAACGTTCATCTTCTTCTCTCATAACTACCAAATCGTATAAAAACGGCTGCAGCGCATCTGTTGTGAATTATTGGAAACCACTTTTTAATATAAGATAAGATAAGATTTTTATTTGTAATCAATCAATACAATTATTTGAAAAGAGTGACTACACGAGTTTGTTGTCGGAATCTTCTCGGTAGTAGTTCAACTTTTGGAACCGGTGTAAATTCAGACACGACAGACAGACAGACATTATGACTTTGTGACGTTGACGACCAGCTGGTCGAGCGGTCTGTAGTAGTCTGTACCCCTTGCATAGCTCGATCAAAAGGTCCCGGGTTCGAATCCCGGTAGGAGCAAATGTTTGTATGATGAGTACGAGCATTTGTTTACGAGTCATGGATGTTTATATGTTTATTTAGTATATTTCTAATATTTATATACATAGTTTTATCAATATTTATCCGTTATCTAGAATCCATAACACAAGCTCTTAATGATGCTTACTTTGGGCTAGATAATAGGTGTTAAGTGTATGAATGTTATTATTATTATTTGTTAGTTAACGTAAATTCAGACATGACAGACAGACACTATGACGTTGTTAGTTAATATATTTGTGTGATAGTCATAAAAGTGTGTTTTTTTTTGACGATTTGAAAGTGCTTCTTTGTGGCGTATGTGAATACAGATATTTTCATTTTCATTTGACCGTTTTCGTTTGGATTCTATTAAAACTTACAATAGGGGTATAGACGACAATATATCAAGCTAAGCAAATATCGCGACAAGTTAACAAACCTGTCATCAACTGATTGCAGCGGCTAAAAATTATTTTAATATGCTGAAAAACATCTAACAGGTCGTCATTTTGAAGAAAACCAAATGTTAATGTCATAATACAATTTTGTTTTTTACGACTTCACGCCGAATACTATCGTTTTATTTCTTCTTAGACAGCATCAAACAATTTTGAAAACACAAGAAAAACAGCTATCCTTTTTAGAACAAGATGCACTTAACTTAATTTGAGATCGAGTGTCTATAGAATTAGTCCTAGTGTAGGTATATCTTTCTCTCTCTAATTTTTGGATAGTGGTCTAAGTTTAAATAGCTTTACAAAAATCGTAATTTCAAATAATAGGAATTGTAATTATAAATTTAATACTGTCAAATTGCTTGCAACTGAAAAAACTGCAAACTGTAAAAATATGTACAACAATCCAATTATTATAACACCTTCTGTACTATACTTTTAAGCAATAAAGTATAGAATTGAATAGGAAAAAGAACAATCGAAAGGAAATCGTACAAAAATTAGCCTCTATATTCTTAATTTTGATTTTAACATTATTATAAATGTTTCAAAAATTATTTACTAAGAAAAATGTATCTAAACTAGAAAAATTTCACGTCCTGAGGCGGGGATCGAACCCGCGACCTTTCGCAGTCCGGGCGACTGCTCTGACGAGCCACCCAGGACTTGGAATATCCCTGTGAAATTCTTCTAGTCTATCTGTATTTGCGTTATGAGCTAACGTCCTCCCTACAATGTCGAAATGTTCTATTTCAACACACACGCACGCACGGACGCACGCGCGCACGTACACACACGCACACGCATACACACACACACACACACACACACACACACGCATACACACACACACACACACACACACACGCACACACACACACACACACACACACACACACACACACACACACACACACACACACACACACGCGCGCGCACATTTATAATAATGTTAAAATTAAAATTAAGAATATGTGAAAGCAGTATTTCTCTAGTTTAGATATATTTTAATTACTAGGTTAGTATGATGATTAATAGTAGGTAGTTAGTATGATGAAAAATACTGTAAAATTGCTTGCTGTGGACTGTAAAAATATGTACAGCAATCCAATTATTATAACACCTGGTACCATATTTTATGCAGAAAAGAATTGAATATAGGACAAAAAACACTCAAAAAACAAAAGAAAACCGTGAAGATACTCACCTCCCTCCTAAGCTCCGTCTCCCTCTCTCTCCGTTCTAGATCCAACGCCTTCTTGGCGTCCATCTGGGCGGTGAGAGCCTCCTTGGTGTCGGCTCTCGCTCGCTCCAACTTCTCCCTCCCCGCTATGTCGTCTTGCACGTTCTTCTCGAGGTACTCCTGTTCTTGGAGCTCCTTTATTATGTTCGTGCGTTCTTCGCGGGCTGCCTGGAAATTAAGATCGAAATAAATAAACGATGTTTCCAGAATCTCAAAAAAATCAGGAAAAATCTTCTGAATCCGTGAAAAATTTTAACAATTCGTTTCCATGCGTAGTTTGTTTGTACACAAGTTGAAATTTTTCGTCGATTTCACCGTTATTCGCTATGGCAATATGGCGAAAGAAGAAAGAAAGAAATGTAAAGAAATAAGAAGAAGAAGAAGAGGAAGAAGATATTGTTGAAAGTTGCTTCTTGTTAGTTGGTCTATTGACATACTATTTATTTATAAAATAAAGAAATGTAGTCAAATACTCTATTATGTGGTTGTAGGAATCCTTTATATTATTTTATTACAACTTTGAATTGTAACATATGTTGAAATACTGGGATATTACTGTTTTGACATGTACTTATTCGTAATCTGAATAGTTATAAAATAAATGATTAAGACGTCTGTCTAAATGTAGAACCCAAACAGTATATTATTTTAACAACTTACCTCATCGGCTAAGATTTTCTCAACAATCTTCTGGTTTAGTTCTTCCTTTACTCGCCTTTTGCGTTCCCTCTCTGCTATACTGAAATAACAAAGCAACTGGTTATAATTTACAATCTGGATCAATAGAAACACAACCCTATTGACTACAGCAATAGAGTTATAATCAAGTCTTATGTCAAGAAAATCGATGACACCAAACTTAGTACAGACAACCGCACATCAAGCATAGCGTGTTAGTTGGAAAATGACTCTCATTACAACGGATTAAGGTACCTATAACTGTCCAAAGTGTTACGCTTGTTTAGGGCAGCAGAAATTTTCCTATTATATTTATTCCAGTTATTAAGTAAGTTTATCCTAATAATTGAAATGAGTCGAACTATTGTACCTACATATGTTGGAATAACTCTGAAAATCAGTTGCATAAATGCCAAATGTGAAATTAGTTTATTACATTGCTATCGAGTATCGACACGTGGTGTTAGGGCGAGACAGGAAGGGGGCTTTATTTTGGCCGACATCGACAGTGGGATAGACTTTTCAGTGCGAGGAGAAAACAACAAGAATGCACGCGTAATTTGAGCAACAAATTGAGGAAAAAAAATTGTATCAATAAACTAACTGTATTTTGAGAAAAAAAAAGGTTATCGCCTCGCCAATAAACTTAGTTTAGGTTAAATATTCGTTCTTTTGCTTTCTCTGTCAATTGTGAACCGATTTTCAAAAGTCTTTTTCATTCGATCGAGTATACTCCTGAAGTGGTCTAATTGTCAACAAGTGAGGATGTGATGATGAGATCCCAGGGAAATCGAGGGCAAACCTCAAGTTTTATAGGCACGTAAGACATGTTTTACTTTCTTTAAAAGCTATTCAAGTATTTGCTTTTGTTAGTCATCATCTCATGTTTGATCGAAGGTACAACTCCTTAACGGTTAGGACTTGGAAGATAATTCTTTAAATATTATAGGTAATTATAGACCAACAATTGTAATCTATCGGGTCATCCGGGTGAACTGATGATGGAAGGCAAAACCCGGTAACGATTTGGAGTTAGATAATACTTAATCAGTGGTATGATACGATAATATGAAACAATATTACTGACTAGGTCTCGATGGCGTCAAACGCTTTCTCATAGTCAATCAAGGCTAAGCACAAGGGCAGGTTATACTCTTTGGTCTTCTGTATAGCCTGCCGCACTGTGTAATATGATTTATGATGCCAAATCGTCGGAGGGCGCGTAAGACCACGCAATAGTAGATTGTAAATACCGCGCAATATCTTATTCTTCATTTTACAAGAGGAAGAAAAGAGTTAATATCTTGGATATTTTTACACGTTTCTTTGACTGAACTTCTTTGGGATTTCTCTGGGTGTTGTTAAATGAGAGTCTAGTATAAGCGAATCAGGGCTAAGAACCCGCTGACATGATATTGAAATTTTGCGATTTTTGTAAATACCTACTCGATATTGCAAAGTGCTCTTACGCGGTCTTGCACGCCCACTGAGGATATTATCCTCTTTGAAACATGGGTTGTTCTGGAGGCTGGAATTCGTCGAGTGTTCACGCAAGACGGTTCGTTATGACTCTAGAAAACAGCTTGTAGAGGCATAAATAACAATTTGATTGAATTTGTTTTTGTCTTTAATTGTACTTATCGTGACTTGAGAATCTGGCGAGTTGCGATTCTAGTGAATTGAGAATCTGGTTAAATGCTCCGGAGGGTTTGTGTGCATTATTTCACATAAAGTACAATATAAGAACGAATACAAAAATCAAAGAACTAATAACGTAGCAACACTAAACGCAAATTGAATATATTTGTGAGCATATCCGTCAACCCTCAGCGCACCATCCCAGAATCTAGCCGTATTTTAAGGGAACTATCCCGCCGTTGCTCTGCGCAAGTACATTCGATGCGCTACTGTAAGAAGATATTCGTATCCGTATGTAGGGTCGTCTGGGTAGGTACCACCGCCTTTCTTATTTCAGCCGTGAAACAGTTCGCTGTGTTTCGGATTGAAGGGAAAGGTAGCCAGTGTAATTACTGGGCATGGACGGCGTTTCATCTTAGGCCCCAGGATGGCGAAGGGTGTGGGAGGGGCGAAGACACCTCACTCCGTTCGACACTCGCCGAGGCCGCTCCTGCCCATTATTCTTCCTTTAGCCCGCTCCGCTACTCTTTCGCAGTCGAGCTATGAAAAGAGATGATTCAAAAATGTATGGAGACCCGGCCCCAGGTCTATGTACCTACAGTATACTGAAAAGTAGGTAAAAATATTCATTTTCTTTTTATTTGCTTTGTAGCGTGGTACAGAACAAGAATTACTATAGATAAAACTGCAACACAGCCAAAAATTCATCATGGCGCCTATGTCGCTTTGGTGACGTTTAGTTGACTTCTATGTCACCCGCCATATTGCCATTGTAAATAATAGTGAAATCGACGAAAAATTTCAACTTTCGTACACACAAACTATGGATAAAAACGAATTATTAGTATTTTTCGCGGATTCAGGAGATATTTCCTGATTTTTTGAGATACTGTTCATATACCTGGCCGGATATGAAACATCTCTTTTATCATTGCGAACTAAGCTGACTCATTCATGACCTCGCTCATTTCGCAGTCGAGCCCTGACTCGAAGGCAAATACGTTATTTTTATTTGTAACTTTTACAAAAGGAGTTAATTTATCTCTCACACAGCAGAGCTTCTGTCGGCAGCGGATCTCCTCTGTTCTTCTAACTGCTGCTCCTCCATAACCAACACCTTCTTCTGCTTCTGCCGCCACGCTTCCCTCGCCTGTTGGAAGGTCACCATCTCACGACGCATCTTTTCAGTCTGGTCGCGTTTCTGTTGAAGTTCCCTGAAATCGTTTTAAGAGTTAAAACAAATATATTATGTATCTACAAGCCTTTCGATACAAAATTGGTACGTACTTATTGGTACCTTTAATATACCTATTTTTTATACTATGTGCGACACTGCACTGCTAAATACTATTACTGTGTAATTAAACATTGTAACTTAATAATTGAAAAGAGTGACTACACGAGTTTGCTGCCGTAATCTTCTCTGTAGTTCAACTTTGGAACCAGTGTAAATTCAGACAGACTGACAGACAGACAGACAAACAGATAGACAGACATGCAGACAGGCAGACAGACAGATAGACAGACATGCAGACAGGCAGACAGGCAGACAGACTGACAGACACAGACTGTATGACTGACAGACCGACAGACAGACAGATCGACAGACAGACCGATAGACAGACTGACATTATAACATTGTTAGCGTACATAGATCCAGATAAGACAGAGAGACAAACATTATAAAATTGTTAGCTAATATTATTTTATGTGATAGACATAAGGGTTTTTTGACGATTCGAAAGTGCTTCTTGGGGGGCCTAATTTAATAAAGATATTTTCATTTTCATTTCTTTTCATTTCATTTTCATTGCTTTTACATACTTATGTAACTATTATTTTATTAGGAAATATTTCATCATTTTATCCAGTTGTATTTTTTTATAACCGCATTCTAACCTTTTATCCTCATCAGATATAGTCCTCATGATGTCATCAAGCATTTTCTTCTCAATCAGTGAGTCTTCATACTGGCATTGCTTTTGCTGCTGTCTGTTAACTAGTTGCTGCTGAAGTTCCAGGCAATACTGACTGCATCTCTTCTTCTTCTCTGTTTCTTCCTGTTCTTTGGCTTCCTTGTCATTGAAGTCGGCTTCGCGGAGAATGTTGTTGGCATGTTGGTCTTCGACCTGGAGATGAAGGAAAACAATGGGACATTGATTTACTGCTTTGAGTGATTTCAAATGAATCCATAAAGCTTCGGAAGGTATAATTATGCTGTTGGACAAAGGCGCTTTCATATTACAGCATGGCTAAAATAAACCACCTTTGAGGCAGATTATAATATAAAGGTGAACCTGGAGGCAGTAGGAGGGAGAAACTGAATTTATATTGCTGATAATAAAAAGAAATAGAAAAAGATAGAGGCATTAAGGGACCCAAAGAAAAAAATATATTTATATTTAAGAACATTTCGTAGCAAAGGAAATTAAAAAAAATATTTTTATTATGGTCCCTTTAGTCTCCAAAAAGCCTTATCTACCGGTAGACTGGTATCAGAATTTAGAAGCTCCTATTTGGAAGAAAAGTGTCCAATATAGTAGAATTTTCCATTAAAATTTAAAGTGCCCAATGAGGTAAGCACCATATATACAAAAAATTGCAGCCAAATAACACTCATTTAACACGAGTTATGTAGTGTTCTAGCGTGATATATGCAAAATAAACTGTGTGCAGTTTTGTTGTTGTTCTTTCACTAACTAACAACAATTATCCTTTTTGTGAATCAGTGCTAATAATCTCTAGAATATGTTATCCTCCCAAATTCAAATATTCATAAGGTAAGTGCTACTCACATACTTCATTCTATCTGAGTTATAAGGGCTGGCTATCTTGATTATATCAGTGTCATAAATATTGATCTTTAATATTATACAAAATGTGACATATTTTCTTATTAGGTGAAAATGACAATGAGGTAAATTAACCCAAAACCATTTTTTGAAACATTGACGACTGGCTGGTCGAGTGGTTTGTGCCCCATGCTATACAGGCTTCTTGGTCAGTGGTCCCCGGTTTGAATCCCAATGGGAGCAAATGTTTGTATGATGAGTATGAGCATTTGTTTATGAATCATTGATGTTTATATGTTTATTTCGTATATTTCAGATATTTATATACATATTATTATCATTATTTCTCCATTATCTAGTATCCATAACACAAGCTCTTAATGATGCTTACTTTGGTCTAGATAATAGGTGTGAGTGTATGATTATTATTATTATTTTTATTTGAGTTGTGGCATTTCTATCAAATTTAATGTTTAGTTTGAAGATTAACAAAGTGGACATTTCTAAAGTTTATATAGACAATAAAAAAACCTTATCCTGCAGTTTCTTATACTCTTTTTGCAGTATCTGCTGCCTCAAGTCTCTGCACACATAGCCAGCCTGTAGTTTCTTCATCAACTCCCTAAGACTAGGGTCTCTTTCCCTCAAATAATGCCTCCTCTGAAGCTCACAAACTTCCTCTCTGCGCACCTTTGCTATTTCAATGCCTAAGGCTGTTTCTTTCTGTGCTCTTGCATTGACTATAGCAGCATGGTCAGTTTGCTGGAATAACAAGAGTGAAATTATGAAAAAACTATGCCAACATGTATTAGGTACAGAACAAGAAGAAGGAAATGATGATGAAGGCGAAAAGTGGAATCAAATAGTACCTGTGGTACACAAACAGATTTCAGATAAAGCAAGATCAGAAATCTCTCAAAATATGGTAAGAGGACATATTATAACTAGACTAGACCGGCCTAAGAGAAATATAAAAGTTTGAATATGTGTAGGAAGAAATCTTTCTCTGAAAAATGCTGTAAAAGATGTTTTCAAAATTAAAAATGGTAGTATAAACTACAAGGAATTTTATTATTAATTACTAATTATAATCATATTATGATTACACAGGATTTTTCTTAAAAAAAAATTTAATAACATGAGAAACCTATCCACAATAAATAATATATGTATATGAATTGGTAGGGAGAGTAGTTAACAATTTTAAACAGGCAGTTTAATGTTCCTGATATGATTATATCAAGTGCAAAAATGAATTGACGAATTAGACTATGAGAATTAGCTATCAAGTCACAATTTATAGTTAAATTGTTTCATATTGAATACAGGTAGTAGTATTCAAATAATATTATTTTTATTTGTGCTAATATCCATGACCATAGTATAGTATTTATAGTGGGTACATGTCTAGTCAAAAAGCAAATAAAATTGTTTAGTCTGTGTTCTGTTCATAAAAGTAACAGTCAAACCTCCTGAAAGTCTTTCTCCATCTCTGCTTCTTTCTGTATAAGAGCGAGACAGCGTCCCATCCTGCCATCTTCCATGCGACTGTTCAGCCATTGGATGTCCAGTGCTCGCTGAAACATCTCCAGCTCCCTTCTGCGATTTAGAGCAATCGCATTTTTTTGAAGCTCAGTCTTTGGCTCCTAATGTTAAAAATGTATTATGAATAAAAAGTTAGTTTTTAAAACCTCATCAGTATTCGAAAATTGAAGCTTACCATTTTATTTTCTATTATTTAGATGATTTATTAGAAAAATTACGTGATAATGCAATCAAAATAGACAAATTACAAAATTATGTAGTCAAAACAAAACACAACAGAATTGACAGTGACAACAATAGAGAAATTGTGACAAGTCTATCCTTACGGTCCTTAATACTTAAATAATGCAAATGTTACAAACAGTGCAAACGTGCAAAAGCCTTGGGCCCAAATTGAATACGGTGCTATGTGCGCTGTTTGCGTGTAATCAATTCGGAAAACACTTTCGTTCATTAGTGTGTACTCCTATCATTGAAGCTAACAAAAACTTTCTAGGATTTTACGTTTTATACAAAGAGTAAATTTGGGAAGTATTTGTAGCAAATAAATTAATTATGCTAACAAGTTTTATCAATTCAAAAATAAAATGTTTGCAACATTTTTCATACAGTCTAAGTCATAACCTCAAATTTGACATTAGCGCACACACTGCACTACCCTCTTTTTCGTCAGCAGCGTAAACACGGCTTCAAGACGTCACTCGATATCAATAATCTCGTTGGCACGATTACGTTCAATTCGGTTCGTTTGTAAGCGCGCTATGTGCGCAAATGGTTCATTGCGAACCGTAGGGTATGACGGACAGGACACCGCGCAAATTTAATATTTCTTCGGGCAGGTTTTGGTGACAAAATAAAGAGAGGAAGCCGTGTCGCGAAATTGTTTGCAAAAAAAAAAAAAAAAATACAAAACCTAAGAACCCATATTGGGTTCTTAGGTTTTGTATTTTTATTGTTATTAGCTATTTAAATAATTCCAGCCCGGCCCCACCTTACTTTGATATCTCGGAAGATATTGCATTTTAGTATGAAATATAGGCTTGAATGTGCGTATTTTATGTAGTACATTAGTTCTCTAACAATACATTGTCACCACTCGTCGTAGTAGTGGTGATGCAGAAGGGGATGGGCTGAAAACGTCAGGCTGGCCCGGCCACCACTGATGCTTCTAACTTCTCTATATTAGCGTTACATTGAAAATGAAAGCAGTACATACGATTGGGTAAAAGAGTACATAGGATTGAAGTAAATCTCGTTTTACAAAGCCGTGGGGTGGGGCGGGTCAGACGAACATCAGGAGACGTGGGTTTGATTTCCGCCTCGAGCATATATTTTTTCATCTTTTTCTTTCTTTATTTGTAATTGTTACAATAACTTTCTAAGATCTTTCTTTTTTGTCAAAGCGTAAAATTTAGGAAGTATTTGTAGCAAATAAAGTACGATAACAAATTTTATTTTAATTCAAAAGTAAAATGTTTACTACGGTTTTTACAAACTCTAAATAATAACCTCTAAGGAGATGTTTCACATCCGGCCAAGTGTATGTGCATTATCTAAAAAAAACATTCATTAGTTTTCATGTGTTGTTTTCTGGTACAAAATTCAAAAAGGTTTGTCAAATTCACTATTATTTAATATGGCAATGTGGCGGTCGACATAGAAGTCAACTAAACGTCAATAAAGAAAGTGACATAAGAGATGAATAATTGTCAGTGTTACAGTTTTTCTTTTAAACCTCTTGTTTTATACTTCGAAACAAAGCAAATTAAAATAAAATGTGGTATTAGAAACTGCTCTACATATGTAAGCCTATTGTGACTTTTCGAATCGAATTCGTGATCCGACAGTTGAGAATAAGGGGGCAGGCCGGGTCTCCCTCCATACATTTTTGAAACATCTCCTTTGACATTTGCGCACACAGTGACATACTGCAGTACCTCTTTTTCGTGAGCAGCGTTCGCACTACTTCATGACGTCACTTAGTTATGATATCACATCACATTACTCTCGTTGGCACGAATAAGTTCAATTAGGTACGGTTCGTTTGTAAGCACGCTATGTGCGCAAATTGTTCATTTAGGACCGTACGGATAGACACTCTCTAATCTGTGCCAATAATAAAAAGTACTCTGTGGTCGCGACACGGCACGACGGCTGAATCAGGCAGAATAGCGCGCATTTGGCATTTGGATTTTGACGTGTGACCGTGTGACAAATATAATCTACGGCCAAATTCGGTTGTAGATTGGTGGTGTATCAAAATAAAAAAAACTGTCGGTAATGAAAAAGTGATTGAAATGGCTGAAAGTAAAGGTGCGTTGATTGCGAAAACAGTGCAAAAACATGCGGGACGGGCGAAGGAAAAGGTATTTATCGTATATTATTAAATTCACCTGTGTATCGTGTGATCTAATAAGGACAAAGTGATGATAATGTTTCCAAGAGTTTTGTGAACGTAGTGCTGTGAAAGTCAGTTTTTGATGGGCTCCGACTAAAGCCGGTCCTCGTAGCTACTCGTAGCTTGCTCTGTAGCCGGTTTCAATGGGGCGAGAATTTCACCTGTTGCATATAGTTGGGCTCACGTTGAGATCACCTGTGTTATCAACATTGTTTGTGGTGATTACACGTGTTTACGCAGTCGAAATTTATATTTCAACCTCTTATGCCCCGTCTTACGTTTCCAGGGCATGAGTAGTAACTATTTTTAGTCTACAGATGTTAATTTTGGATCTGTCACATTGGAGCCTGACATTAATATTCATTTTGTGTAACACTGACCCATTCTCTAATGGATTTAGATAAATTTAAAATATTTGAAAAACTTTAGTACCTAGTTCCAATAATATATTGTGATCTAGTTGGGGAGGGAACCAATTTATAAATAACATTAGTAGTGAAGATCAGTGAGCGGGGACAGTCAAATGTCTGCTCTACTTTCGCAGAAATAATGTGGTTATTTCTTCTCATCTATTTTTATGTTGTCTTTGTCAGTTGGCATTAGTTTTAAGCTATACATCTTATATTTATATATCTCATTGAATTGTTATTAAATTAAAAAAATACTTGATTTTACTGATATTGTCTTTGCAACTATGTTATAAGTTATTTGATACCAATAGGGTTATTGTTTTCAATCGTAATATGTACTTTTTTTAATTTAGTTGCTATGCATTTTTTGGTTGTTTTATTTTTTATGAAGTCGGTTAAAAACAACATTGAAAATAGTAATATATTGTCCCCAGTGTCAATGCTCACTCTTTTACCACACCAAAGAAAAAGTGTCAAAGAAATAAAGATTATAAATATTTATTTAAGCATTTATTTTACTTTGTCTTTGTTGCATAATATAGAAGTATAATGGGTGTATGTACGTAATGCCAAGGCATTCTCTAGTCACTGTAAATATGTACTTTTTAGCTATTCCAAGATAAAATTGCAACCACAATGGATACAAATGAAAAATTCCATGGTTCCACCAAAATTATTAGAACAGTTGCAATTTCTTGTAACTAATTAATCAATATCTTCTTTAGACCCCAACCACACTCATAGTAAAACACTCTGAAGAATCATTTCAATCAAAATAGTAGGTCAATTCTAATGTTAGCCCTAATAAGTAAATTATCTTAATAAGTTAGTATTTAAATTCATGTTGAATGAAGTATGCTACTTATTCAGTAATTATTAAAATTTTCCTTCATATCACTTATTATTTAATATTTTTATGAGCAACAAAATTATTTTTTTTGTTTAAAAAGGAATTTCAATTTGTTATTAATGTTGTTAAAGAATATATATACACATACATTCTTCATTCTAGAATGAATTAGTAAAGCACCCTATAATTTATTTATGGCTTTAGTACTTCAAATTACATGTGATAGAAAATTAAAATGATAACTATTTGAAGAATTTGTACCATGTGCAACAAGGCAATGCAATGGGCTAATGACCCAAGCTGGCACGAGGCCCACTTGCCATCATGCACACTTACATCATTCTTCAATCGTAACATACACTATTTTTTACCTGCTCATAAATTTGAATACCATCTATTAGCTCAATGACCCATCCATGTCCATTGATTTACAGATTTATAGGTACTAAGATACCTTCAGATAAAGAATGCTTACACACAATATTTTCTCAATTAGGTTGGTGGCATATTAGTTTGCACACTCTGGTTTCGATCACGAAAACATATCAATGTTCGCAAATTCCATCCCAGGATGGGCTAACCACAATTTCCGATCTCAAGCTCCTCTGTGCTGCGGGAGGCACGATAAGCCATTCCGGTTGTTACTGCAACTGCTTTAACCCACCAATTTTTTGCATTGAATCAGTGTGGTGGTTTTATGGCCCATTTTCCCATGTAGGAAGGCCTGTGCCCAACAGTGGGTCGTATATAGTTTAGTGATAATGATGATGACACACAATATATTATATGCTTCCGAAAACCTCCAAACCAAAACCACATTTATTTAATTCATTTAGAAAAGTGGCTCAAATTTAGGGTAACTTAAATATTTTGCAAACGCTGTAGGGGATGCCCCTACACCGTTTGGACGACGCCGTGTCCGCCGCTGCATACTACGCGGCAGGCGCAGCGCCGTAAACGGTCGGCGCGGCGGCGCGACTAGCGAGGTCGTCGGTCGCCGCTACGCATGGCCTGCTTTTTTCTTTTTTTTTTATACAAAGCACGACAAATGACTCAACACCACCTGATGTGAAGCGGTAAGAAGAGTCCATATGCGAAGACAGCTAGTGCAGTTCAGACACTGCTCTAGCCGCCTCCACCTTTCCGGCCCGAAAGGTGCTTTTTCACGCCTCTTTTGAAGGAACCCATGTTATAGGAAGGAGGGAACACATGTGCTGGCAAAGAATTCCAAGTTCTGGAAGTTCCACAAAGGAAAGAGCTACTAAATTTCTTTGTACGTGATGTTGAGGTGGAGACAGTGAATTGATGACTCCGAAGACCGGCACGCGTGCTCCTGAGTCAGAACAGAACACTCTCCGTGATATAGCCGATAGAAGGCGCTAAGCGACGCAATGTCTCGACGCAATTGCAGAGGCTCAAGGTTGTTGGTGACCTCTACATCGCCAATGATACGGACAGCACGACGCTGCAATCTGTCCAGGGCATCGAGAAGGTACTTGGCGGAGCCATCCCACAAGTGCGAGCAACGTTCCACGCAAGAACGGACCTGAGTTTTATAGAGCAGGCATAATTGGTCAGGCGTGAAAAATCGACGCACCTTGTTCAGGACACCGAGCTTCCGTGAGGCTGTTTTGATCACGGTTTCGATGTAGTTCCTGGAATTCAGATCGCAACATATCTCCATGCCTAGCAAGTTTAGGGAGCCTTGTGCCGAAAGAGTCGTGCCCTGAAGAGACGGAAGGGGAAGGAACGGCGACATTTTAGCTGTAAACGCGCACACCTGTGTTTTCTTAATACATTTCCATACATTTGTTTTCATTCGGGCGAACAGAAGCGCGAATATTCGCCGCGGCGAATTTCCCGTGCCCAGGCCATTATGTGTCAAATGCGGCGGGCAGCGACGCACGCTGCCCCTTCATAAACGGAGAAAACACTTGACGCCGCGCAGGCCGCTCTGCGCACCGTGCCGCATGACGCCCCGCGTCTCTTTGAACGTGGCCTTAGAGAGGCCACAAGAGGCAACCACTAACAGCGACCACTAGTGGCGGCCACTAAACACGACCACTAGTGGTTTCGTCAGGACACTTAACGCTGCCACTACTGGGTATAATTCATCGCTTTTTCTCTTTGTTGTAGATAGGGGTGGGACGTTTCTCGTGGAAGGCATAGTTCCATACGAACTTCAGTTGTTTTTCCTTTGTAATTGTATAGCCCTGACCAGGCTTCGACAAGATACTTTTCGATAATCGCTAACGCTAAGCGTTAATGTATGGGATTCGACATCAGCTCTTGAACGTCTTTCGAATTCAAATGTCAAAACCCATACAATTTTCATTTAGCGATGGCGATAGCGAATGTCAAATGATATCTTGTCTAGGGCATCACCCTATACAACATACCTTTTGATAATGTATGGAGTTTGACATAAGCTCTCGATCAACTCCTGAGCGAAAATGTCAAAGCGTATATATTTTCTATTAATTTAGCGATAGTGATTACTGGTATGGTAGTACAAATGTCTAAGTGGCTTAAGTGCTAGTGAGGCGCGAACACCTGACTCTGCAGACGATCTTCCCGTTTCCAGCCACATCCCACAGGTTTAATCCAGGGGCCTTACCACCATCTTTATAAAAGCGATTCATATTCCGCTCGGTTCAGTATTGGTTCCTAAACTGCGTCGCTGTCATAGTCGTAGATAGCGTCGTAGTACAAATTAAACGATTCTACTCAGTTTAGGTCCTAAATTAGATCACGATAAAAGATGGTGGTACGGGTGCAGATCTAACTTTAAAACCACTGTAATAAGGTAGAATGTGTTAATAATGCAAGTTAGGTAATACCACTGTCGTTATTAGCGTCCATAAACTAATAGAACCGTTGTTTTTCGGTAAAATTAGCATTTATTACACTCCTTCATCATCTCAATAAAACTACCAAGCCGTCTATCGCATTGCACATTGCACTTTGAAGGTTAAACTTTGTTGAGGTTTGCCAAAACAAGTGCAATTTTGTGAATTTAGTCGCGTAATTTACGTTTCATAAGTATGTAGGCAAACGCAGTTTGTATGTTTTGTATTTTGAGCCACATTACAAAATAAAATACGTAAATCATTCGATCGATTTTGCGTACCGTGAATTACTGTAGCTACATTCAGGCCATAGATACATAGGTATACATGTTCTTGACCCAATTAGAATCATCCATAAATTATTAATATTCAAATTCCGAAATTACTAAAACAATAAACACTACCGGAATTACATATGGCGGCGAAATAACATTTATAGCCCGTTTTAAATTCACACATGTCCATGACCCAATGTTACAGTTTTTAGTATTCCAAACCAAATACACTATTCTACCGAATTTGATGCTGTCCAAGACTATGGCGGATAACCACTGGGTTAGAGCAGTAACCTGGATTAGCTCACAATGTCCCGAAATAACTTCTAGAGTTCATAAAAACTTTTTATCAACAAATATACCTACCTATTCAGTGATCAGTTTGTCTTGCTTGAGCTTGACCCTTTTCGATAAACCAAACTTTGAAAAAAAAAATTCTCTAAGAGATAGAGCTCATGCTTAGGGAGCAGTATACATCTCTGTGCTGCGCCAGTGTAAGATTATGGACGGAGGCATCGGTTGTAGACTTTGTAGCATACTTTCAGATGGACCGACATGTCAAAACTAAAATAGTTTTTTACCATTTTCTGTAACCAGGTTCAATGGAGGAGCAGAAAATGATAATCGCTTAAGCAAATTTCGCCATAGTCGGTCCCGAGATGTGTCAATCAAAATTATCTCGAGCCCCTCAGCCCCGGTTGAAACTGCAACCGCTTTAACCCACATCCTGCATTGGGTCAGCGTGGTGGTGTTACGACCCAAACTCCTCATGTGTTACATCAGGAAGACCCGTGCTCACCCAAACTCCTCCATGTGTTTCTTCTTTGTAGGAGGACACGTGCCCAGCAGTAGGAAACGTATAGGCTGGTATAGAAAGTTCCAAACATTTCCCATCTTTGTTATGATCCCAATTACATATAATAATTATAATTCTAAGATTCTATACTTAAAACCATTCTTTAACACCCAAGCAGTGGCACAGTTTTCCTCAACTTTTATCACAAAGGTCACTGTCAAAAATTAATTTCCATTTCACTCATGCGCACGCGCATTGTTTGCGTTTGTATTGTAATTATCTCGGCACGTCATTGTTAGAATACATGAATGAGGAGTGGAACTAAAATTTGGTCGGAGATGTGAAAGTTTAAATAAACAGGTTTATCAAATTGATTTCTCGGCAGTTGTGTTTAAAACTTTACGATAACTGCGATGTTTATTTTTATTGGTAACTCCCATAAGTCGATACCTTAATGAATCTTCAAACTTTGCGCCTGTTCATTCGACTCTATACGAAATATTTACAAAAACATACGGTGAAGCAAAAAGAGAAAGTTATAGATAAGTGGTATCATTTTAAAATAGTAACTAACACTCGTCAATTTTTTATTGTTCCTTTGGGCGTTCTTCAAAGTCGAGTCTTTTGACCACACTTTATGATGAGCTTTCAATCCAATGTTAAGGATATTATGCTGGTCATCTGCACAATCATTACGCAAACTTGTTTGATAAAGCAAACAGTTAAAAGAGATACAATCTATTCATTGAATATTATAATCTATAAATGTCGTCAAAACTAGAGTTTAGAGTAAATTAGAAATTTGTGAGACAGGATCAACTGTCGAATAAATTGATTAATATTTTAAGTGATATTGTGTCATTTTTTTTTCAAACAACTCTTAAATAACTGCTAATTTTACTAATGTTTTTGTGCTCATTATTACTAAACGAATGCAATATAATATACCTTTTTAAATAAGTGTCAGCATAATGAGTGTCCTATTTCCATTGATGCGTCTTTTTTTCATTATGCAAACTGTTTAAACGTTTTGTAATCAAAATGAAATTTAAGCTTTGCAAATTGATTTGGTAAACACGTGAAAATTTTATCTAAACGTGGCTGTGTTCTGGTTGTTTTAGATTAACTCGGTGAAGCGGTGATTTTAGTTTATAACTTTTAAAAAATAAAATGTTACCTAAACTAAAATGTACGTTTCTAATTCTGCATGTAAAAAGTACTCATTTATGTACCTATGCCATTCACATAAAAAACATTTATATGTCACAAAAACTTCAACTTTCTCTACGTAGTAGACCATAGAGAATTCATAGTTTATTGTAAAGTGTATGACAGATATCTAGGCTACTGTGACTTTGAACACAAGACGAGCACGTCTTTCAGTATAATGGGTATATTGAAATTGCTACTTCTATTAGTGTTGTCTGTTATGTTGTCTAATAATCGACAGTTGGCCTATCGATAGATTTTATAAAACTACATGAGCCATAGTGGCAAGACATTTTCTCTTACAACTTAAATGATCTGTCTTTAAAATAGCATTGTATTTATCCTGGCATATTTTAAGTTTAATAGTTGGTTCCATTTAGTCATGATATCAACGATAGCAAAACACGATGTAAGAGTCATTGAGTGTACAGAATTCTCTTACTTTATCAAGTTTCATCATTAATATTGGATAATAGATATCATTTTTGCGTTCAACTTCAAGGGTTGATTGAAGGGAAAGCTAGCCAGTGTAATTACTGAGCATGGATGGCATTTCATCTTAGGCCTCAGGATAATAGCGCACCTGCAATATCAAGTGATTTTTCCTTGTTATTGCAGGTGTCTGGAGGCGGCGGTAACCGCTTAACAATAGCTGTACTGTCAGATTGTTTGTCATCTAGTTGTATAAATAAAATATTGGTAGCTATCTATCGGTAGTCGGTAGTAGGTTCCCTACTATTGAAAGTATCAATTTCGATAGTAATTTTGGTACAAATACACAATCTTAATGAAAAACACACTCAATGATATCGATTGCTTAGCTTGTCGGTAGTGTCGGTTGCAATAATTTGATAGCAACACCGATGTCCATACCGTGACAAATCGTAGGGGCATTAAATGCTTCACTCACACTAATATGTCCATTATGAGCCGGTGTAATAGCCGCATCATTGTCCATCACGCTAACATGACTTAGTTTATTTGTATTTTGCATCACAATGCACATCGTACAATAACTTTTCTTCCTTACCAGCCCGCTGGTGTCTCCTCAACAATAACATATCGGTTGTGTCTTGTTTGTGGGTAGGTACTTTACAAATTATTCATTTCACATTTAAGTAGATGCTGTTTACGTAATGACAGTTTTCCCCCTATATTTAGGTCTCTTCTCTTGTCTTTTAATTGAGAGACAATTAGGACTATCGTCAGGTTTCATATTAACAGCCTATATACGTCCCACTGCTAGGAAACACGCGGAGTTAATATATAAGAAAATTATACCCGACCCGATCGATACAAACATATAATATTATTATGTATTAAAAGTCATGGATATATTCCACTTGATGGTGCTCCTTGAAGAGTACTAAAACCAGCCCCATCGAAAATCATTGCGCGGTTTTCAAACTGTTTTTAAGGTTTATAAGTCCCGATTTTGGAATATTTCACACCAATTATGTAGACATTTCCAGTTAAGTTTGTACTGGATTAGATATTCTCAATCATCCAGAACGTACTTTTGGTTTACTAAGTGGTAGACCCGTATGTATGGTCATCGGGCTAGGTAGGTACCACCGCCTTTATTTCAGCCGTGAAACAGTTTGCTGTGTTTCGGATTGAAGGGAAAGGTAGCCAGTTTAATTACTACGCATGGACGGCATTTCATCTTAGGCCTCAGGATGATGATCTGGGGGCGGTGGTCAAAATTGCTTCGGCAAAGCCCAGGCTACCCCCGCGAAGGGCAGTGGAGTTACCGGGGAGTTTTAGTGGGTATTCCCAGTGCCTTGTAAGCGCTGGGCGACCCCCACACACGCCCGTCGCTTAGCCAGCGGCGAGTAGGTCTGTAGTCGGATTTATCCCCGAAATATCCTCGTTTGTCATCTTATTGTATAAAAAAATGAATAATCTGGCACCTATATGGAATCACCTTTAGAAAGTCTTACTTGAGTCAAAATCTACGTCATACTACAATAATCTATAATCTATGCAACATATTTAGACAAGGTGTTTGGTACATGGTATCTACAAAAGCCTTGTTAATATTGTCATATAAATACTGTGGTGTTATCAAAAATTTAAAACCATAGTAATTATATGACTATGCTAACATGGTATCGGTAGAGCTCGCTTGTTATGCTTTGTACCAAATAAGATATAGATATAGTACAGGGGTACTATATCTATATCTTTGGCGGTACAGTCAGCCCTAAGATTGGCCCGACACCTGCTCTAATACTTTTTCACTTTAAAGTTCTTTTACAATGATAACTCCATTATTTGTCTGCAATGAAATTCATCGAGTTTGACAAGTTCCATGAAATTCTTTTCTTGTCATACAAGTTCCAAAAAAGCTTCATTTGACCCAGAATAGTCATTCACGTGCAATATAAATCAAGAACATTGACGTTAATGGAATTGATGAAACTAAGGGAAACAGGATTATTCAAAAGAAACTTTGTGAGTACACTGATTGCTTTCTCGTTCTATGTAAATTTGTTTACAATTATATTTTTTTGTAGATGATATAATTGTAATACGTGACAAAGAGACACTTTTCTATAAAGCAGGTGCGAAATTGGCAAAAGCCACGTGACTGCCGTCCTAACGGGTCACAGTAATCGAGCTTACAAAAAGTGATAGAACACCTCATGCGAGCGGTGAACGTTTGCTATCTATGACCATTCGATAATTTGAACCCTTCTTTGACCTCGTCGACCGGTTTATGATTCCATCTAATACGTGCATTCCACCTAATAACTGGTTCTTCTCGTGTTTATTAAATTTAATTGTAATATAAATAGCGTGAGTCGAATATATTTCATTCACAAATCACAATTGTATCTCGACTTGGAGTCAAGTTGTCTGGAATAAAATAGAATCACGGAATAATCGTTTATACGAGAAGTCAAAGCATTATTCAGCATGTCATTATTTTGGGATTGTTCTTCGTTTCATCTGCTCCCTTCTTAAATTATCAGTAGACGCTGACTTCTGATAGTATTTTATTATATTTAAGTGTAATTTGTAGACTATTGATATCTTATTAAAGAATATTATTTTGATGTACCTAAGTGGATTTTTCTACATATTTCACATTCTACGGACTATAATCACATTTTATCGATATTCATGCAGGCGCAAAAATGTCAAAATCCCATAAAACGTGCATACACAATAAACAGATATTAGAACCGTCATAAAAACTTATCATGATGCTCACACTGTTCATCTGAATTCAATATAACAAGAAAATACACGACATTTACCTAAACATTAAAAGGATGATAAAAACAAAACTATTTGTAAAAGTATAGAACATTATTTGATAATATTGCAACGGGCCTCAGCTAACGGAGTTGTAAATGCAGGATGCACCCAACCAGATCCAACTAATCTAACAACCTTGAGGCGCAGTAGACAGACTTGGCGGATGACGGATATCTAAAGTTGTTTTAATATCGCATATCGTCTCATCTAAATATCGCATAGTAACTACGTAATGGAGGAAAACATTTACGAGAATGCATTAAAACTTATTCCGGTTGACTTGTTTATCTAACATCCATCAAATTGTGCTGTCGGAAACTTATTCGTTTTAACTAAAATAGAGTCCTAGACACGTATCTAAATAAAACGGCATTTGCGACATACTTACAACCATTTTAATCATTCCTACATAGTTGATTTTAAACTATCTCTTGCTACATCGCAGTTTAGGACCTAATTAGATAAATTCCTTTCCTATTCCGATATCTTGTACTTTGTCTACTAATCAGTTTAAGCATACCGAGATTCTCGTATTCCATCATAACAAAGTTCAAATTTGTATATTCCATTAGTAATAAATGTTGCAAAGGTCGGTACGTGACAATGCTAACTACAAACAGTTGTGCTAACTGTGCACTCGTCATGGGAACGCCTATGAATGGCCCAACGCCCATAGATTGTTATACTGTTTGGATTACTGACTACTAGTATCGTAATTTGAATATATCATCCAAAATAAATTTACAATAATATTTGTGAATTTGAAAATTCATATGCGATGAGCATATATTAAAATTGTCTAACCAATACTGAATTTATTATGTTTAGTCATGTTATGAAAAGCGAAGAAACGAAAGTGGTCAATCTTATATTCTTATAATTATTGTTTGTAATGCAAATGTCGGGTCATTTTTAGCTTTGTCAAGATGAGAAACTTTCTACGCCCTCGATGCGCCGACGAGACACGACTGACAATTGTCAAACAAATACCCACACATATGGTAATTTGACCACTGTTTACGCCGTTTTGAGTTCACGAAACATTTCTAATCGACATCCTTTTGTCGACTGATCTCTTAACCTAGGTTAACATTGATTCCCATTAATCACGACATGTTTTGTATCACACACACATCAGTATTTATCTTTCAACTTCTTACAATAATTCAAGGTCGGACAATAGTCCCGTTCCTGTAGCATTGCATAAATTTGGCTTACATGAACATACGTTATAGATTATTTTCGTATACGCTGACCTGCTTTGCGAGTGTTAGTGAATCATAAACCTAGAGATTCTATCGTATCCATCGTCGCGAATCCCTCGTGAGTCTCATGGATGACGTTATTCTCAGAAGCATCGTTGGAAATTCAAGGACTGATTTTCAAACGACAACATTCCAAATGTTTTGAACTGATGATATCATGAGAAATCCAATTTTGTATATTTTTATTATATCTTCGGTCGCTAGTTTTCATGGTGGGTGTCGTCCTTGATAGTTAATGCACCCACATTGGAGCCGTTCTGTCCCACGCTACGCCTACCAGTATTATGGAACCAACACTTTCATTTAATCAGATTGCTTAACAGACGCGGATTTATGTTGGGAAAACGTTGCATCTTATTTGCTGCTTGATGGGAATTATATTCTCTTATTGAAGTTTGTGGTTTTTCGGCTGACATTTTGTCGACCTTCATTTATTTATCATTTTCCCTTATTTTATTATTATTATCATTTTGTGATTTAAGTTTATATTTGTATATATATATATATATATATTTATGGAAGCTTATATTTATATACCTAGTCTTGCCATAAATACTGAAACAAAGAAAAAAAAATTCTATTGCAAATAACATTTATTACTTTTACAGTGTGTTAGTTTAATACATAAATATTAAACAAATATTCTTAATTTTTGATTTTAACATTATTATAAATGTTTGAAAAATTACTTAGTAATTAAAATAGAATAAAACTAGACAAATTTCACGTCCTGAGGCAGGAATCGAACCTGCGACCTTTCGCTATCCGGGCGACTGCTCTGACCACTGAGCCACCCAGGACTTGGAATATCCCTGTGAAATTCTTCTAGTCTATCTTGTATTTTGCGTTTATGAGCTAACGTCCACCCTACAATGTCGAAATATTCTATTTCAACATCTGAAACGAGTATTTTAACAAATACCGACGAATCGGTTAAGTTGGAGCAGTGCTTTCAAATATTCTTAATTTTTGATTTTAACATTATTATAAATGTTTGAAAAATTACTTAGTAATTAAAATAGAATAAAACTAGAAAAATTTCACGTCCTGAGGCAGGAATCGAACCTGCGACCTTTCGCTATCCGGGCGACTGCTCTGACCACTGAGCCACCCAGGACTTGGGATATCCCTGTGAAATTCTTCTAGTCTATCTTGTATTTTGCGTTTATGAGCTAACGTCGTAGCGAAAGGTCGCAGGTTCGATTCCTGCCTCAGGACGTGAAATTTTTCTAGTTTTATTCTATTTTAATTACTAATATAAAACAATTTAAAATATAAAAGCTTATTCGAAGTGGTCTCCATTGACTGCAATACAGTCCTTTGAACGTTGAGGCCAGTTATCAATAGAAGCACGCGCTCTTTCTGTGGGAAAATTCTTCACTGCCAATCGTACGGATTGTTTTTGGGACTCCAAATTATCATGGCGTTAAGAGCAAGCCGTACTCTCTAAAACTGACCATAAATCATAATCCAGCGAATTAACAGCGGGACTAGACGACGGCCAGTCTTCAGCTGTGATAAGTCCGAAACGTTCGTTTCCAACCAAGACTGCGTAGACCGAGCTTTATGACCCGGCGCCTAGTCTTGCTGGAAGGACCATTCTTGGTTATTGAACATGGTGTTGTTAAGGGCCTTCACTACCTTCTCAAGAATGGTATCTTGATATACTTGTGCCGATGTTTTGATACCTTTTTCACAAAAGTATGGCTTAGTCACTCCTACCTCCTAGCTAATACCCCACCAAACCTTCACTGAAGTCGGATAGTGCCCACGTTGCACTCTGTCGACTAATTGGGAAGCTTCCTTAGAGCTTTGAGCATAAATACGGTCATTTTTTTTGTTAAAATGTTGCTCAATTGTAAAAATTTTCTCATCTTCTGTGATCTCCATTTGCGTACCGCTTCAGTAGTTGTTTCGATTTTACCACCCTATTGTTTTTTAAATTATCAGTTTAGAAATGACCAGTACGTCTCTTAAAGGCTGCAAGTCCTAAGTCATCTTTTAAAATACGCGACATGGTTCTAGGTGCTATCTTCATCTCCCGAGATAAAATCTTTTGCTTTCGGACAGGATTTCTTCGAATTCTTTCCCTTACTGCTTTGACCACTTTTTTTTCGTACGAACACTAAGTGGACGGCCAGATCTTTTTCTGTCACAAACAGAGGAGGTCTCATTGTACCTATTAACCCGGTACACAAACATTTTACTAATACCAAGCGTATGGAGAGTTTTAAAAATTACATTTAGCTCGCTCCCATACCTTCTTTGTGAAATGGAGTCACAGCGATTCAGTTCTCTTTATAACCCCACTCCATTTTAAATTAATATCGCAAAATATTGTACAATGTGTTGGCGCCAAAATGAGAAAACTCAATAAACAATCATATAAAAATGACAGATTCCAAATTCAAATGTAATATGTTGTTTATTTTTAATTGTAACAGTATTTATGGCCTGACTAAGTACATATTATTTATATATGATGTTGATTATATTTTAGTACACCCGATTTCTACCATTTTTTGTTAATTCTCCTAGTCGAAGGGCAGCTGAAAGAGATTTGGTATAGGAATAATAAGCAGTTTCTCTATACTCTGTTGTCCTTGTTTGTGATTGCATTTTTGCTTTTTTTGTGTGTACATAGATTGTTAAATAAATAAAAAAATGCAATATGTTTAAGAACCTTAATCTTACGAACACCATCAGTCACAGTTATCTTGAAAACGTCAAGGCTATCTTTACCAGAAATGTTCAAACCGAAAATAGTATTCAATTCTTTATATTAACTGTCATCTAAATAAGTATTTTAGCGTAATAGAGATAAAGCTTTTCCGTTCAAATCTTTGCCGGTCACAGGCTTCAAACACGCAAGATGATTCTTTAATATTATTATAAATTTTAACATACTAACAATAGTAGTTAAAATAGCATGTGTTACATTTCCTCGCCACAATCGTGTCGCCAATTTTCAATGGCATTTGCCAATCGTTACACTTTTGTGAACGAGGCCCATGATCGAGTGGCGTTTCGCTCTAATATTACAAATACGTATCAAAATCGATCACGCTTCGCCTTCAATTTATATTGGCGGAGACCGCAACATAGCTCAGGTGTCAGGTCAAAATAATAATATCCACGAAAACAGGTCAGATGCAGTTTCATAACATAGATAATTAATATCTTATCGTAAAATATTTTAAATGAAGGGGTAGCAGAAATAAATTAGTTCATGAATTATACTTTTTGTCAAGTAAGTATAACAATTAAAATAAAGAAAGAAAACAATGAAAAATTATATTTTTTCATCGTTTTCTTTGTTTATTTGTAATTGTTACAATAAAGTAGCCGTTTAAACGCATTAAAAACATTAAAATGTGATGGAAGTAAGTATAATACAACTCCACCTCTGACTAGAACTAACCCTTTAAAGTGAAGTATCCACATAATATCAAACACAAGAGCGCTCGCCGGCTGGCTGGTAAAACGAAAAAAATGGATTATAAACTATATTTAAAAAAAATGGCAGCTGTAATACTCTCGACAAAATCACGATCTTTCCTCTAGATAATATGATTAACGACACGCGGGTTCATTCACACCAGGGCACAGATGACCCCAAAGTAGTGTGAAAAGAAATTCAAAATTTCCATCCGCTAGACTCCTGCGCAGCTCGATGTTCGCGCGCTAAATTCCAATCTGCAGCGCGGGGCGTGTTTTTGCGTCCACGCACTTTCTTCTCTCATACTTGTACTTTCTAGTGTCTTGTGTTCGGACGTCGGACGGACATATTTCCTTTCCTGTAGTATATTAATCGCAAATTGTGATACGATCCAATTTTCCGTCACTAAAGCTTTCTGTAGTGTAGTATTTCAAAGTCTATGGGAAAACACCCAACAACAAAAGTGCTACGTAAAGTTAACATAATTTCATAACATAGTGTAAGATGTAAGAAAATTATAAAGAACAACGAATAAAAATATCAATCAAATATTAGATAAGGTTTGATTATATTCCGGATACATGATTGGAGGAGATTGATGGCATGGTGTAGTGCTTTGAGCGCTCTGGTTTCGTATACGGCAAAGCAACTTTCGCCGTGGTTGATCCTGGGATGGGTCAATCAAAATTTGCTTATCTGGAACTCCTCCGTGCTTCGTAAGGCACGTTAAGCCGTTGGTCGCGGTTGTTACTACAACCGCTTTAAACCACCAACCCCCATTGAGTCACCGTGGTGGTGTTATGGCTCAAATTCATGTATTTCTCCCATATAGGAAGGCCTGTGCCCAGCTGTGGGACGTATATAGCCTGGTGATGATGGTGATCACCTAGTCCCCTTTAGCTTATTATCTTTTGTAAGTAGACGTAATTAGGTCCTACTAAAAAGATAAAATAAAGAGTGCCACCATATCGGTGCGTGTACAGAATCAGTATCCAATCCACTCCAACTTTACCCATCCAACTCTACTTTGGACAAATGGTCCAGCTAGGTAAGTCCAACTTTGAGAAAGGGGTAAATCGGCGAATCCGAGTCGGATAGATAGTGTTCTTGCGTAGGATCTTCTCGTGCAAAATTCCTCAGTGCCTCAAGGCGAAAGTCTGCCACCAGTGTGTGTTGCCAGTGAGGACATAGGGTTGTGAACGTGGTACCTTTCTAAGTGCATTTTGTGCAAGTTCACAGTCCCCCAACGGGCTATGGAATGTTTCCTTACGAGATAGAATCAGAAATGAGGACATCCGTAAGAGAACAACTTTTACTACATCTAAAACATTTGCTTCTTACATATTTTTTACTTACTTATATTATAATCTATATTGTTTGCAGGTATGTTCAGCACAGATATTCACAATTTAAAATTATGAGTAAGTATAGTGATGTTAGTTTTTTTCTTATTGTTTTACTACTACATCTTTGACATATGAAACACTTGTGTTTTTCCTCTTAACTTTATCAGATAAGATAAACATGCTACCTGTGCCTCTGACTCGCCATCCTGAGAAGATTGCATCTATATTTTAATTGAAAAAATAGTTAAAACCTATGTATCTATATTTTATTTGACAAAGTGTAATAACTCCATCTAAAAATTGTTATAAAGCTCTCTAGATTCATCTTCAAAAGTAAAAATATTATTATAAGCTCAAACATAAAACGTTACGTCTAATACAAATTTCAACTTAAATTACTTTTACTCTTGATCGTGACTGCTTACGATTTCAATTCATATAAACACTCCACAAATTATATCTTTAAGGTTTCCATATTATGATTTACAATACCTATCATTTTATAAGTCAATTTGAAAGTGATTGATCTCGTATAACCTTAATTGCCTATTAATTTTTGTTATTGAGTCTGATTTGATTCAAATATTTTTCCCAAACTATTACCTGTTGACGATGTTGCCTGCTGTCTGTTATAATAATTTTATTTCGATAACAACATTTCGAACATTCCATAGCATCTCATTTGAATTGTCCATTCCTAAAATAATACAAGTGTAGCATTGAGAATATTCAGATATGCTATTACTATTGCAGATAACATTATCTACGCCAGTATCGTGTTCTGGTTGCTTTTTTATTGCGCCTGCTATGCTCGTGTATTTTCTTTGTTCATATTTACTACAAATGTGATAATATTCCGTATTGTTTCTTTTCGTTTGCTCAGAGTCGCGCATGTATTGACTTGTGGTAATTTAATACAGGCTTTGTTATAAAGCTGGTACAGGAAACAAATTCGCGCAGTGGACAGAGACAAGAAGGGCTTATTTCTTTGATATATGTTTCCTACTCTTTCTTAGTTGTACGTAGTTTTGAGTAGTCAATTCTCATATCATTAATAAATTGACTTTAAAGGTTATAGTTGATGATATTTTTAACCACTTTTAATTTAATAGTGATTACGCCAATCAACCTCAATGTATTATCGCATTTACAATAGCATACACTGCAGTAGTTGTTTAGTTTTATATAATATAATAATCATTGTAATATATTATATCCTAATATTTTTGCGAACGGCTGCAAAATCAAAGATTACTGTTTTTGGAAATGGTCCAAAATATGTTGTCGTTTCGATTACCCTGCCCGCAGGTGAACGGCCGTATAACCCACGCGATTTCATTAAAATTACTGGCAATACTAAATATGGTGACTACCAGACCTTCGTCATCCTGAAGCTAATATGGTCATTGCTGATCGACTTGATCACTATCAAATATTAGAGCTCATTTGCTATCGCTAGCTAGCTTTGGTGTAAAATACCTACATATCAGGTCTATTACACAGTACACTCCTACATGATATTTGGTCCTTCTATTAACAATATATATTTTTTTATAATCTGCCATAGTGTCGGCGATATGTTAAGAAATGGTATGCTGATATCCACTTCCTAATAAAGAAATCACGATTAGCCTTCTAACGAAAACGGAAATATCAGGCGTCACTTAGCTACCGCATGCTAATGTATTACGTTATGAAATGTTGAACCTTGGAAAAACATTAAATTGGAAAATCATGAAGTGTCCATTACCAAAATTATTTTCAAAAGTATCCAAAGTTAATCAATGAAATGGTGTACGTGAATTTCTGGACATATAACAAGTTACAACTGAAATAATACATGCCATCCGTTTCTCTATCTGAATATTCCAAATATTAAATTTATCTGGCAGTTTTATCGGTTCTGTTTCCGTACTATATATTTATAGAGGTGATATTTTACATTTAATCAGGCAGCCTGTAAAGAAAATATTGTAAAACTTTTATAAAGAAAAATCTTAAAATCTTCATTGACTTTATTTACCTACGACATTACACTTTCTTAGAACATTACTTTTTACCTAAAACATTACACTTTCTTAACCCTGTATATTTTATGACAATAGTACTGTTATAAAATTTATCAAATGTATATATCGGAAGCACTCCTGTCTATGACGTTTTGAGTTCATCGTCAAGCAAAATTACGTAAGTGCCGGCGCAGACGCAACTTATATCTGTCTTTTAGATTTCGCACTGTCTGAACTTCCAAAGATATGTCAAAGAAAAATCAACCTAAAATATGATGAACAGGATTGAAAATCCCGAAAAGTTATCATCGAGTTAAGACTTTTTAGAGTTGTTCCGGACATGGACGGCCGCCAGGCCGGGCTATGATGTGACTATTCCCGTCCGGTGAACGGGATACTGTGTCCAATCCACGGACTTCATTTTGGCTCTAGTGGCATGTGTCATGTCATGTTTAGCGCCTTTTTATTGTCTTCGTCATTTTAATGATTACCGATAATCTAAACCTTAAGTTGTTATCTTCTATATAAATAAAAATCAGTGTTTGTCCCTACGCGCCCCGAAACCATAGATCGGATTGCGATGAAACTTTGGAATGGTGTTCTGGGGACACCCAAATTCAAAATCATTTAATCGGCATAGAGCATATACTTATTCAAATTTCAAGCACTTGTGACATCAAATTTTAATATAAATATACTCACTTACTATAAGTGCCTCTACCACTGGTTCGAAAATTTGGGAGAGCCTTTACTGAGAAGAACCAGCAACAAACTCAGAAGGATGTCATATTTTCCCCATCTTATAAAATAATACATATACAGGGTTACCTGAGAGACAGTGCGCATTTTTATCTCACACAAAGCAAATGTTCGTGGCTTATAAAAACATTTTTTATATTAATCTTTTTTCTCTTTACGGATTAAAACGATAAAATTTTAGAGTTTTTATTTCTATGTTATTAAGATTTCCGATATGACATCTCATAATTATCATTTACGTCATCTCTGAAATCTTACGTATGTATCTATGTATACTATACAGTGAGAAAGTAACTATAGGTTTTTCCCACACCATCATTTAATTTGATTGCGTTGCTGTGGTATGTACCTATCAATCACTCCCTAAATCATTGTCACATAAAATTGTAATGTGCATACCTAAATCAAATGCGAAGTCTTGTATGCGTCATTATTTGATTTAAATTTTCCGACTGCATTGTAATTAATTAACGATCGAGCTTTACTTGGATCTGATCGCTTTACATTTTTGGCATCATATTTCATTGTGACCACAGTATGAAATCAATTAATAGATGATATCACTCCTATCGTCTTTTAAACTTGTGCCCTTTTAAGGTATGCGTCGTTACATCCCTCTCTAATGGACCGCAAGCCATTAAAAAGCGGTACTCTCTATCTTTCTCAAGATAAACAAGTTTATTGATATTGCTATCACTTGCCTCTACAAAAAGAGCTTCAGAACCTGCCCATGCTTATAGTCAACACTGCCCTTACTCGATCTAAACGAACAGGTTTTGTTGCATACCATTTTTACTGTACCTACCTATGTCGTATAGCTGTACATTTTAAAGGCTTCTGTTATTCCTGTTTCACGTTCGATGTCCTGGTGAGTTGTCATATTGTGAACCGAGTTCGAAGACCCGTCTTTTAGAAATAGGTACCTACAGTAATATTGCTAATAAGTTCTGAATGCTCTACTTTCGTTAATTACATTGCAATGCATTTAATGGCCAATTCTTAGGCTTTAAAAGGCTATAATTCCAGATATAAATGGTAAGTAAAAAATGATAAGTAATAACTTCTTAGACAAGTACGAACTACGAACAAGGACCATAAGATGAGTAAAATTTTGTAATTGCACCTATTACCTATTATGCTACTTTTTAAGTAAAATTACATTTGCATAAATTTTAACTTTATGTGAAACAGAATTTTTTACAGTCGAGTTTATTATACATTTTTATAACATCTATTTGATAGACAGTGACAAATGCTGTTTACTTAGAGGTAATTTATTATGTCATTATTTGTCTCGAGCGATGAATAGAACGATTCACGACCATTCGCCATCGTTGAACGAAAATGAAAACAAGGTCACCACGGGGAGCGAATATTTGGGCTAATGATTTTGTGTAACAGAGATAATCCGTCAATTTCATAATGTTAATGGCTCATTAATTTTAAATTCCCCTATCTTTATCTATCCTAACATACGAAGACGGCAGTTCAGAATTACTCACGAGCCAAAAAAGAAATGAGGTCAAGAGCTGCTCTTTTTTATTTCTGGATCTATCCGTGAAAATATATCTCCCTGTTTAAATAGGAACTATTAAATGTCTTTTATTAAGCGACAGCTAATTTCAATTTGTGATCACAGCTATTTATCTATTCGTTCGTCGCAGACATCGCTCACACTCAGTCTGTGGCTCAGAAATGTATAGCCTTTTCGCAACTGCATTCACGTTGAAGGAATGCGGCAAGCAGCAAGTGAACGTCCACAGAGTGGGCTTGAGGCATCCCCGTGAGTTACCTTTGCCTAACTATGCGCCAAATGTCACGGAGGCAAAAGCGTGATATCCCGCCTACAGACCTATGGCGAAATTACGACTATGCCTCCATTCCGATTACTAGTTATTACCTCTACACACCATGTCTTATTATAACAGTAATGTAATCATTCCTTCAGTAACTGCGATCAGCTGTTTAAACATCTTTTGTTTTTCGATTACAACTATCACAGTTACGCATGTGATAACATCTTCTATCCTAATTATTTGTGACTCGTTGTTATTTTTAATAGCTTAAATGCTATCACTAGAAAAAATTTCAATTAAACATCAGCCATATCAAGTTCCTAATTAGGAAGTCCATCAATACATTTCTCTACTTAGTTGGAAAGCCAGACATCTTTATGTGTAATGTTGTGAAACTGGGCACTGCCCTGTCCCTTTTCTTTTCGCTTGAAGTCGACTCCGTCTATGCGTTGTCTCTTTCTTTTACTGCCCCCTCCGTCGTATTCACCTGTGCGACTCGCCTCGACTCGACACACATCTCTGCATCTTACGTCTTCCGTCCAATGCTTTCTATTTTCGCCGGTCGCATTCGATTTGTTCTTGTTAATGTATTTTTATTCATATTTTTACATCTTTGACATGTTTTTAATCGGTCAATCAGTTAATTTTACAAAAAATAATACATTCTCTGCATAACATGTGATAATAATGCTGGATACTGCAAAGTTAGTTTATACTATACGTCGTGTCAAGTTTACGGCCAACCATTGTGTTAAATTGATGCTTTCGCGAATTTTTCCCATCTGTTTAATATGCTATTGTTTTGAAACTCTTACTGCGGTGCATGAATAATTACGTATTTATTACATATAAAATGCATATATGTATAGCTACTTTTATTTTTTCATTATGATTTATGTGTTCAGTCCCGTGTGTAACTCTCATTATCTGAAAAAAGTCATTGTTATTTATAACAACAACCAGTAAATGTCCGTCCTTGATCAATGTAAAGTTCACCTTCCTTTAAACTTTGATTGCTAATGCTTCTTGTTTAGTTTGTTTTTGTTATAATAAATTTAATATTGTTTATAAACATTATTTCTTCGTGTTTTAGTTTGTAAGTACTTAAAGTTTTTATTACAACCTTTTTTGTTATTCTTACCGACTTACTGACCATACCAGTTGAAGGTTCGGTCACAGTCGACTCGTCATGCTAGTCATACTTCCATTAAAGGGCATTTGCTTTCAAATAATGAGTTCAACTAGGTGTAAGTATAACATAGTTATTAGATCGTGTCGAAATAAAATTTTAGTACTTAGTAATGTTTAATTTGTTACACATGACCCGCTGTGCCACAAAACCCCCAGTTAAATTTTTTTAGCTCTTTTGAGCTAAGCTATGTTTGAATATTTTCTTAGCGTCAATCATCAAAACGTTTCCACTTGAATATACCTACTAGTTTTGTAACACGTATGATTTTTCGCGTATCACGTTCGTACAAAAGCATGTCACGGTGACTTTAATTTTCATTTCAAATATGTTACTAACTTTGTGCAACACAAACTGCATCATGACCTGAATCTTGAAAAATCGCGTTAAAAATAGTGTATTGCACACACTTGCATTGTATGTTATGAAATATTCAGTCTGCCTTTCAGCTGCTATTATTTTCCAATAACGAAATCGAATTAGCTCTAGTATAAATTGCAGTTACATCACAAGGCTAATTTAATTATCAGTTTTTATAGTGTTTATCACTCTCTTTGCCGAAAGCTATCTCAATTAAGTTTCGTGCTTGATTGATTTACTAACTTGATTTGATTGATAAAAAGCAAATTGCAGCTTTTGACATAACAAACACGTGTTACGTACAGTGCTGTGCTGCTGATACAGTAACCGTACAATCGTGCGCATAATGACAGTTGAACCTTGTTACGATTGTCCGTCTATTCTATCAAACTCTATAGTATAGGCCATAGGGTATTCTAGATTGTAACAATGGCAACTCTCTGTTGGCTAAACTGTTGCACAAACTTCTTTATTCATCAATATCTTCATCTATAGATTTAATGTATTTAAAAACTTTCGTTTCTCGAAAAGTTTGAGTTTCAGATAGATTTATTGAGTTTCGCTTTATTTTTGGTCATATACACTGTGATTGAATATCTCTTTGTGGTTTGTTAATAATTTCGACGGCAGTTTCCTGTTTATGATTTAATGAATCCGCGATTACGCGTTTGGCGCGATTTTATGCAGATATTAGTTTTTTTAAGTACCCTGTGTGATATTTTATGATTTTGTGCCCCAATAACACGATTTCAATTTTTTTTACACAAGTAGGTAATACTTATCTATAACGTGAGAATTCACAATTGGCACAATTAATAATATAGCTGCGGATCGGAATATTCGACAAGTTTCTACAATTATACTTTCTGAATGTTATCGATGAACAAAATCAAGAAAGCGTGTTGGCAATTAATAATCTAAAATGTAAAATAAAAATGGTTTTTGTCGCTGGACAAATACAATTTTATTCGTGCCTACTAAATTATCATTAGGATCTAGAAAAACGGTGAACTGACAGATCTTGTTGATACAACAAAATAAAACCTGACACCGGCACCGCTAATATGCCTGTAGATACCTACTTAAGTTTCAACTATACCAAATAAAATAATACAAGTAATGTGAGCTACGAGAGAATGACTCAGTAGACACTTTTTTTCATTTCACATCAATTACTAGGTGGATGATGTCTTATAATCTTCAGTAATAATAGATTTTTTTTTACACAAAGCACTACAAAGAACTCAACACCACCTGATGTGAAGCGGTAAGAAGAGTCCATATGCGAAGACAGCTAGTGCAGTTCTGGGGCCTTACCACCATCTTTATAAAAGCGATTCATATTCCGCTCGGTTCAGTATTGGTTCCTAAACTGCGTCGCTGTCATAGTCGTAGATAGCGTCGTAGTACGAATTAAACGATTCTACTCAGTTTAGGTCCTGAATTGGATCGCGATAAAAGATGGTGGTACGGGTGCAGACACTGCTCTAGCCGCCTCCACCTTGCCGGCCCGAAAGGTGCTTTTTTACGCCTCTTTTGAAGGACCCCGTTATAGGACGGAAGAAACACAAGTAAACGAAAAATTAAGCTCGGCAATATTTTTTACCGTTCACTATTTTGGATACGTAAAGGATTTAAGCGTAATTTCTAAAAGCTAGTAAAACTATAAATCTCAGCTGTCTTGTTAAAATACACGATTGTAAGTGTAACCAATATCGATGTCGCCATAACAACAGTGGCATTCGTACAGTTAATGATGCGATAAGTTTCATTTGCTTTGTGAAAATGAATCATAATATAGGAACATAAGGATTCTTCGTCTGTATGCTGTACAAGTAGACAGTATTGTGTTGCACGAGAGCGCATTTGTAGGGTTGCTCGCTTGCAATGCGTCAAGGGTGTTTGTTTTCTCCTGTTTGTACTTCAAGACATAATATTTCACTTGTCTTACTATAAGTATAATGTGATTGTAAGTAACCCTATCTAATTGAACCTTTTATGAATAGTAATAAGTGTTAGAGAACTTGTAACAGAAATGCTGCATAGTAACCTAAGTCCAAAGTTCCAAACATTTGTAAATCGTATATACCTACTTTTAAAGAATCTGCAACAAGAATTATTAATGAACAATTATTATTTATATTATCAAAAGAATATAACTCCAGGGACATGATAATCTATTATTTATACAAGTATTTATATTGAAAACGAAAAACAGAAGGAAAAGAAAAAATATGTTTCTCCCAAATCTTCTGAATTCAACCAATTAAATGACAGATTTAATTTTGCTTCACACTGGATTTTTCTCTAAAATTATTTGTTTTTATTACCCTATGATAATAAATCAGTTTTGCGATATTGCTGTTAATTTATAGGGTTTATGTGAGGATGCAAAAATTTTATTTCAGACCCGCTGTAACCACATAATTGCAATAAACGATTATTATTATGAAATCCTTGGTTGATCAGTGGTTGGAATTAGAACAGTTAAATTATTATAAAGCAATAATGCTTGATTTTACCAATAATATTAATTAAAATTAATTAAAGTGAAACAGAGAGGCCATCTCCTACGACAATGCCGATGCTGATTTAGAAACCTCAGAAACAATGTATTGTAATATTTTTATAATTTTACCATACAATGTATCAGTATCAGTGAATAGCCAATATGCTAATACAGTTATCATGTGTATTAGTGAGTTAGTACCTGAACTGACGTTAAACACCCCCTAACACGATGGTCGCGAACTACAATACGACGATATTGTAGTTGCGACTTGAGTCTATCTATTCCCGTATTCCGTCGCTCACAAGGTCATCCGGTTGCATCGAGCTCGTGTTTTACGTGTTTAAACAGTTATGATTATGTACAAGGCCATGTGAGGGGTCAATTACTTTACAATTAAATATCCTCGCATACACATACTATGTTAAATACATATAGGAATTAGGAACAGACGTGTACCTTGGTTACATATCTATTGGCCGATATATCAGTAATACAGTTACTGAATTAGTCGAGTTTATAAATCATTCTGTTCTTATTTCAAGTCTTTTGATTGTATGTTTTGAAATATACGGAATACATATTTAAATTGTAATAAAATAATTCTTCGTCAATGCTATACGTTCATCGAAATGCGATCAAATGTATCTAGATTCCAGAAATCAAGGGTGTTCGTGTAGTAAAATTCTCATTCGATAAACCATTTCTTTTACGACGATCGCACTTGACAGATCAGCAGTAGTCTCTCGGAATCTGTACGACTCGGAACATTGCCAAAAGCCATGTTTTTTTTAAACACGCTCGGTTTATTACCGCCTTGAGTATTGAGAGATACAGTGTCTCCTCAACGAACGTGAGAAGAACGATGCAACACCTTGAATGGGATGTTTTTTATGCTTATTTAACAACTGTAATTATATCACAAATCATTTTCAAATTCGTCTTTTATGTAATAAATGATATTGTATATTTCTCACTTTCACTAAGTATTGTTCTTCATCTTCAGTCAGACTCCATTCGTCAAACTCTAACTCGTCTCCATGTGTCGCCCATAGAATGCTCTTGGAACAAAATACCTTTAATTAAAGAATCCCTAATTCGTCAGCTCTAAAATGTTAGTGTGTTATCTTAATTCTACATCAAATACAATGTAGTTCGCTTTAACCTTGGTACAGATAGTGTGATACGCACTGTCAACAATGGAATCAGATAGAGCACCTGAAAAAAATGTATCTTAAAATTTTACTCCAATAGCATCGCTATATTTATAGCAGGTTTGTGTTGCAGGGCATGTTTCATATTCTTTGAAGATAACATTACTCTTGTCTGAGACATGACTATTTGCTAATGTCACTATACCTTCAACAACTAAATCACCATTAGCACAGGAGGCTTTTGCTTGATTGATGGCAGTATTGTCAAGTCCACAATGGACACGGGGACCGACCACAACAAGTGAGACATTATCGCCGAGCGCGGTCCGCTTTGGAATACACAAATAGCCTTTTAAACTCCTGTTTCGGTTTCGAAACTTTCGCCTTTGGATAGCTGTGGTATAGAAATCTGATTTCGATTAAACGACTAAGCTTATGGGCGTATTAATTTTAATATCAAAGCAATGTTTAAAAGGCTGTATTATAAGAATCTTTTCTCTAAGAGCGTATTTAATTTACTTACATACTTGATTCTTTTCTTTATAAAGCTCTGTCGTATAATATAATATAATTACAAGAAATCTTATATTAGAAGATTTCCGGTCGTTATTTCCTAAGAATACTTGGACCACTCAATATTAAATAACTATATCGTATTCTCGCAATCGAGTGTTTACGACTACTTGCGGTTGCTCCGTACACTTGCATCCTGAGATCTAGGAATATCTAGCATTTATTATGAAATCTATCCAGTACTGGTCACGTTCCCAATGCTGTATTTGTTTTGTAATGGCTATTTCAGTTACAAATCAATACGATTAGCTTTTAATGTCTAAGCTACTCTTTACTACCATTAGAATTAGAAGCGCTAAAGTTTTATTTATAGCAGGAATATCTAAGCAAGAATATGATTTATATCTCTCTGGTACTATCGCGGTAATTAACTTCTGAACCAGTCTTGTGGTGTGAAATACAAAATGACTTCATGACTAAAATCACAAACATGTAATAAATCATGTGCAATAATTTTGTATTCAGATTGTAATTTATGTACCTACCTGTGCTTGTTATTTTTGTATAAAAATCATATCTTTTAAACTTATCCGAAACATGTTTGTAATTTCTTGCAGATACATAATATAACTAAAACATCTTTAGCCTTTCGCGTAGTTTGATATTAATCTTACAAAAAAAATATATTGCAAACTCAAAATATATTCTTTATAAGATCTTATTAAATTTCATTCTATTCATATCACCAATTTATCATACAATAGGTTCCTTGCAACATTGCAAACCAGGATGCATTGTTAACCATTTAGGCTACAAATAGCACTAGCCTTTGAAATTTATTAAATTAAGCGCTCTGTCATATAACCCAGTTACTGTTAAAAGGTCTACCAAGTTTCTTTAAAGCTATTGTATTGTACTAATCCACTTATGGCAGCAGAATAATCATGTGTGAACTAAATAAAACATTATAATTCAACTGGTAGATTTTCCTTATTTTCATAATAACATACATTATTATCTATATAAACTAGTGTCTACATGCACAACTTGAAATATGTTGATTCTGTCCAATACGCGTATTTGTGCTCCATTTCAGGTCTCCTGTAGATGTCACTTTACGTGTCGTGTTTTATTACATGATTGTCGTCCGCTGTCAAGTCACAGTCAATTAGATCGTTACCTCGACCATGACAAGGTTTCAACCTTTGCTCTGTGTCTGTTGAAAAATTTAAAGGTGCTAAATTATTATTATCATACAGGACAGCCCTTGGCGTTTCTTTATCCATTTACTGTTTTTACTATGAACTTGCAGCATTCAATGCTCAAGTTTTATCACAGGAAGTCAATGAACAATGGAAGGCGTGTACACCATTTCTATGAACACGCTGCTTTTGAAGCATTATTAAATCTATATATCATTGGTATGAGTATGTTCACACGTCGTCACCCTGCGATTTATGTGGAATAGGTTCTCAGACAATTTGATTTAGGTATATCAACTATCATCCGCGCTTCGTATGTTTTGTGCAAGATCTCTCCGAAACCGTGAGAGTCACAAATGTTAATTTCTCGTTATCCGTGCGTTTCATACAAATAAAAAAGATTATTAGAAAGTTTATTTGACCGTGTCTTGGAAGGAAGTACGATTATTTTTGATTTCATACATAAACGTTTCACACCCAATGCTGCAATGATTGGATAACGCAGCGTTTTCCTTCCTAAAACGATTTGTTTTCTGTAAATAAAGAATTATGGATAGGGAAACAATCTATTACTTTGCATACGTCGCTTAATTATCTTTCAAGGATAGTTACTAAATAGCAAGAAAACAGCCGTTCTATCGGAATTTGAAATAGTTGAATCTGACGGTAGTAATCAGCCCAATAAGTATAAAATGTCGGTCTTTATATGTCCGGTCCAGAGTTAAGGACACATGAGCATGTGTCCCTTTTTCTTAGCAGCATTCCAAATATTTTCTGCCAACCACATTGAATTCTTGATTCACATGATACTGTAATACATTATTCGGTAATACGCTTAAATATCATAACATGCGTGGAGCAATTTCAGTGTTAAAGTGTTAATTGTTGACTAAACGGTCTACTTCTTTTTCGCCGATAGACATATAAAAGCTTAACGTAATCTGCGATTATAAACAACTTCGACGGTCACGGAATATTTGCAACAATTTATGGCCATATTGCTTAATACGCAATGTGAATTATGGAAGCGAAATCCGTGTAACTGTGTTTCGTGTTACACTGTACGAAATATGAACTTTTGCATCACTATCATTTGTGGGAATTTAGAAAGAATATTAAACATAAATATTACTTCCTTACAAAATATACCTATGTTGAATGAATGAGATGCATGTTTATAGAAAAATTGTAAGCAAATACTTATCTAATCTTAATACTACCAAATAAATTTATTATGTTAACATGGTTTTTATTCTAAATGACCTTACTCATGTACTACATTGTCTGATAATAATGAATTTTATTGTTAAATAGAAAGTCAATTTTTAATTCGTTTGCTGTCTCCGACTCACTTTGCAGCATTTAGCTGTAGTTTTTGAACTTTCGTTCATACGTAGCCGTTCTAATCTAACATTCCTTAAAGCTGTTGCCATAGAACGCTTAATTAATATCAGTTTTGAATTTCATCGCAATTCTTTTCATCTATTTATTATCTTTTCTAGTAATATTCTATTCTGATTCAAAAACTGTTACTACTACAATGCCGCTGTTAACACTTATAATACTATCGTAAATTCATGTTCGTATTTAAATGTTCACTGGGTGTGTAGAATCTTCCGTCAGAATAGGTTAAATAAACTAGTTCTCGCTTTATGAATATGCACATACAAAGAAATTTCTTTCAATTATCGTGTGTTAGTTGTGAGTAAAGATTTATGAATTGCAATTGATATTCTAAACCTGTTCTTTCGTGTATTATATTTGTCTTGTATCGTGAGTACCTATACCCTAGTTTTAATAAGTATAGATGTGTGTACCATCATTGAGGTTCGTGATCACTACAACTTTAGGTCAAACTTTATAAACCTATTGTTCTTCCTAAGTCGTTCTAAGTCATTATTGGCTATATGTACACACATTCAATAATCTGACAGTATAAAAGTCTTAGACGTTACTGTTTATGAGTTTCAAGATTTGATAGGATTAATAATTACAATTACCAGATAAGTATGCATACATGGCCATCGCAAACACTATCGCTCTGTGGGTGGTAAACTAGAAACACTTGGTGATGATAAAACTTTATGTGGTTAATGTGGTCCATGCAATATATTATGTAAGGAAGTAGACACCCAGCCGAGGAAATCAATTAAAATATAATTGAATAGTTATATACATTATTCGAAATAAAAGACAACAAAGCAATAGGCTACGTTTAGAAATCACATCTCAGTAAAATATTGACCCAATTTCCGTGTCTCGTAAAATAAACGCTCTACTCTTAAAGATGTAACAAGCAAATATACAATAACTATGTTGTGTAGCAACTACGCGTAGAAAACAAAGCGGTTATCGGAACGTTATTTTTAGGTAGCTACCCGCATATACTTACTCACTAGACATATCTCTTGAGGCAGTAACTCGATTCTAATCTACGATCTGAATGTCTATTGCAAAAAATAAAATTGCCCGACTTTTATTAGGAAAATGGTCTTGATTTATGTATTCTGCTTCCTTAAGAAATTCTTGTTAAAGACGGACTAGTAAAATTAAAATTGTACTAGTAAAAGTTGCAACTATTGAGACTTAATCCAAAAACTGGCACTGATACGAACCTGCACGCGTAGCGCAAGGAACACGAGAAGCTCGAGGAACGGTTTTGTCTACACCATAATGTCATTTTTGTCGGGCTAAGGTCGACCTTATCTTTGTGTAGACAAAACCGTTTCTCGAGCTTCTCGTGTTCCTTGATTTTTTTTTATACTACTAGAAGACAAACAAGCCTGCCTAGACACCTGCAATAACAAGGAAAAATCACGTGATGTTGCAGGTGCGTTGTCATCCTGAGGCCTAAGATGAAATGCCGTCCATGCCCAGTAATTACACTGGCTACCTTTCCCTTCAATCCGAAACACAGCGAACTGTTTCACGGCTGAAATAAGAAAGGCGGTGGTACCTACCCAGGCGACCCTACATATGGGTCTACCACCTTGTGCTACGCGTGCTGGTAAAATACCAACCAATAGCTACTAATTAGAAAAGTTACTTTGAGGTAGGTTCGATGCCATCGAAGCCCGCATGTGGTGACTAATTAATAATGTTATTCAAACAATTCTATTTTAATTAGAAGGTCCAGTATAGTTGAACATCTTTGTTCACTGTGACTAATAAACTAAAGACAATTGATAGGTTTAATTATTCATAATTGAGGTTTGCGTTTGTAATTCTGAAATATTTAAGTATACTTTAGACCCATCCCAGATGAAAATAATGATTAAACTACTGTTGTAATTATAAAATCTGGGTCACATCACAGGTCAGCTAAGAATTTTTGACCAAAAAATGTCCCCAAGAAAACCCCACTTACTGTTTATCTTTCCGCACTGTGTTGCATGCGCGCCGACGCAAGTGGCCGGCCGGTGAGTGCATCTCTTACATATTCATAAGGTCGGTCGTCCGTACGTCTATAAAACTTTGGATTAAAGAATTTTATAAACCGTCCCCATTTATGTGATGCTCGTAAGTAAATATTTGAGTTTACCTACTTGAAAAATTTTATACTCCAGTATATTTACATGGTCATCTCTTTATTAATAACCTAATATTCTACTAATGTTGTAATTGCAATAAATCAGAGGATGATATGAGTATTGAACGAAAACATATCAACAACTTAAATTATACTATAAAACATTAAATGATCTCCAAAATATAAAGAAACGCTTTTTTTCCATTTCATCACGCACCATATCAAACATGTAAATGTGATTAAATGGTCTAAAAAGTAAACTTTAATCTTTTTTGAGATGGGTTGTGATGTGAGTTTTCGAATCAAATTCGGGGACAGTACCGAATACCGACCTACCTACTTTTTTTAAGGTATTTGTTGCCTTGTCTCCTGAGTGCATTTATTATAAATAGCAAGAATGCATCCCTCCTTTTGAACTGAATCATCGCACGGTATCCTTTTTTATTTCTCGTTTTTTTTCGCTTACCAGCACCCGTACCACCATCTTTTATCGCGATCCAGTGTAGGACCTAAACTGAGTAGAATTGTTAATTCGTACTACGACGCTATCTACGACTATGACAGCGATGCAGTTTAGGAACCAATACTGAACCGAGCGGAATATGAATCGCTTTTATAAAAATGGTGGTATTGGTTCATGTCATGGTTCCGTGACTACGAGTATGTCATGGTCAGCTTCGACCCTTCGGGATTTTGAGCTTCTTCTTGGGATTTTAATGGGATTTATCCCATGACTCCGCTTAGTTTTTAGACAGTTTATAATGCTAATAGCCACGTTTATGTTTATACTCTTATCGTTTATGGTAAGGTGCGCCTAACGAACACACCTTACTTTAAACTTTATCGTAAACAAATAACTCGTTTGGTCATTCCAGTGGACTTAACGGTACATAAGGGTATGTGTAGACTTCGTGATAGCATTTGAACCACAGTCTTCGGTTTACTATATCGTTATGACATGACTTTATGACTAAAGTCTAGTCTCAACTATAGGATTAGGTAGTTAATTAGTATACGGCTTGAAGATGCAATTTTTGTACTTTAAATTTATGGGCTCTGCTTTTGTCAACGCCCAAAAGAATTTCGACACTTGCGACTCTTTCGGATAATTGGGTTATGGGCTTGCGGCTATGGACTGCTGCCGGTATTCTACTTACTCCTTTACTACCGGCCATACCAACAAGGACATCGCAATCCCAAAGTCTTTCGATAAGTATTTTCGAGACTTCATAATTTCACAATGATTTTGGTTTATGTACACAGACCAATGAAGTCCAGTGAATAATGGAAAAACGAATCTAACGTCCTCGTTTCACCTAAAAACGTGGCAGTCTAAAGTTCCTAGTTAATTTATTCTTTAAAGAAGTCGGTGGTAGGGTTAAATTTTGATAATTTAAAATAACTTAATTTGAGTTCATTTAAACAAAGCGTTTTGATTTTGAATCTTGCAGGAACGTTTTGCTTGCGTAGCATTTTTTAGCCAGTAACATAGGAGGGGGACATGTATGTTTTGCTTTCACGTTTCTTCGATATCGTACGAAACAAGCATAGAAAATTACTGCAAACCACAATCCTCTTTTTAGATATACACATTTACGTACTTTCGGAAATTCATATTTAAATTTACTAATGAACGTTGATTGCATTTTCACTTCTATAATTTAGTTTTTATACCAACAATTTCCCGGCTGCAAGTTATAAGGTCGAACATTCGAATTATGAACGACTGGAATTAAAATAAAATATTCCCAGGACTTAAAATGCAGGTAGGGCGATATTATAAGCATTTACGATATGTAGGAGATAATTCTGATGACAAACGCAGATTTATATGGAGTTAGAAGCTTACCTATATTAGAAATAATACGTATCATATGTCTCTTATTATCATTTAAACAATATTACAATACCTGTTTAAAGAAAGATCAACGAACAAGAGTAAAGATTGTGAATTGGCCTGATTTATCGTAACAATATTATGTCTTAGTAATGGTAATTTTAGTAATTGCCCTGCTCATGAAAAATATAATCACAATACCTACCAGTTTCAGTGTTAATTTTTCAAATTAATTAATCAAACCCACTAAAACATGTTAATAGTCGTTTATGCCATTTAGGCCGTAATTATTTTAATGGCTAAACCAAATTTAATTGTTGCCTGTCACTGCTGTTACAATAAATATTCTGACAATATTAATTAAGAACGTTAACAAAAGCCATTGATATGAAGTTCTCAAACATGTATAGTTGGAAATTTTCGATGCGTGAGCTAAGACAATGATTCAATTAGAGGCCTCGGTCAAACACAATCGAAATCGAAAGGATGGTATGGCGGATGTGACGTCACGCCGACGTAATGGAGGTAACAAAGCGCACCTGATAAAAGCTGCCGAAAACGGAGGTGATTGTGATGTCTGTCTTGAAGAGAACTCGGAGGAAATGAATATGGAAGAACATTGAGATGTCTATCAACAGTTTCCGCAATTTCTTTATTCGTTTACAGCAATTTAAATAATTTCTGCAGAAGGAAGTTCTTTAAATTGGCTAGGTATAATAAACCAATTACTGGTGTCATTTTCAACGGAACCTAGAATAGACGTTCAGCTTAAGTATGATGTGGTTTAAGAGCCAGATTTGTAGGTCTAAGTTAACTGTATGTCTAGAATACTAACTAGAATGTAAGTCATTAAAGTTGTAATAAAATAAGTAGTTTTTCTAAACTTTCATAGAATTGATATTGATTTAAACTTATAAGGGGTTTCTGTTGCTGAATTATTACTACCAATTCAATATCAAAGAACAATAAAAAGAATTCATAAATTGTGTAATCAAAAACATTTTTTGTTTGCTAATATTCGTTTTTATTATGAATATTCTCTGTATGGTGTTAATTTTTATTTTCACATATTGAAGTCTTTTATTTTCACGTTCATATGATGGATTTGTTTCATAACACATGTCCATTCTTTGTTATGTAAAATTTAAATTCCCAGTAAAGTCGACTTCGTCCGTTTCATGGTAGCTATTGTTCATCCACTCCAATTGTACATTCATCCACGACCATGTGTGGGACAATGGATCGTCGGTCGATGACACAAATGCGTAATCCTATGTTTGTTTTCATCTCTAGAATCTTTGATTTGCGAATTGATTTAACAGTCCCCATTCATAAAACTTGGGAGACTAAAGGATTATACTTACTCTACTATTTTCGACATATCTGATTCAAATTTCAATAAAGCAATGAAAATTGTACGTAGTAAATCTGCACTCTGCACTTCTGCAGGCATAAAACGTTTTTCGAAGTTTCGGACTACCATAAACATGTTTCGTAACAATGAGATGTTTATTATGAAACCCTTTTATTTTGTTTACCTCCCGAATGTTTCCATTAGTCCAACTGAAAGGTTCAAAGTCGAAAAAAAACTTTATGGTTGCTCCATGATTCGTATTTCGTCCGTCTCCCAAATTTTGTATACATTTTATTAGTGGATGCTGATACCTAATGTCAACAAGGGCTTTTTATTATCTCAGTGAAGACGTTTGGCTTGGGCATGATTACTCAATCAACACTGTAACTTTACAGTATGAAATAAGTTCTTAAGCCTGATTATGAAAGACTATTATAACATTTCTGAGTGTTGTCGTTACATTAATTGATGACAAAAACACTCAGAAACGTCAACTGACGGGAGAGCTTTCACATATCGCAAGTCAGAAGCTTAGTTTCTACCATTCTACGGTGACACAGATTGCAGTTCCTCTACATTATTTATCATTAAGGTGTTCCGTGTGACGTCTTGCACTTGCCGGTTTTGCTAGATTTCTCATTTACGGGTTATAAATGTGCAGCTTCTTCTAATTTATGTTTGATTTGTAAATAAGACGGCTATAAATAGTGTGACTCCTTCGCTATTGAAATTACATCATGTTTATTTAAATTTTTGTTCATCTGAGTAACAATATCAACATGAATATTAAACAGTTCATCAATAATGTGCAGTAAAGTTAAAGTATTGTTGACCGTTCACCTGTCTCATATTATTAATACTTATACATTTTTTTTGGAAAACAATGAGATATTTCTATTATAGATACACTCGCAATGATTCTTATTAGAAGTAACTGTTTTTTGACCCTAAACTCAAATGTCTATTTGAATATTTAATCAGCTCAAAGTACTGTTGCAAATGTTTTGCCTATTTCAAGCTACTAATAAACGGTGCTAATGGCAGTTTCAATATTTACAACTGGTATATGTGAATGTTACAGTACGATACCAGTTTGGTGGGTGTGCAGACGATCCGTCATATGCGACCTTGTGCAGACAATCACAGCGAAACCATTGTTTGCAAAACACTCCGCTATGCACCTGCCCTCTTACCTTATAATTTATAACTGTTTCAATCAAAAACTCCCTATTTTTAAAATAGAAAGATAAATAAATTAAAGATAAAATAGATGTTTAGAAGCTGTTCAATAACTGGCCTGTTTTAGACTTAGATATTGAAAACAAGAACAAAGCTTTTAGTCATAAGTAAACTAGATAATGATTTTTTTAATGGCAGTTATTTTAACTGAATAGAGATAAAAAATTACTAAACCCCTACTGGTCATTAATTAGAAATTCAGAATAGGCAAAGGCTCTTTCATTCTAAACCGAAAGATCTCGTCATAATGACAGACCACGTTTTCATTGATTATGTTAACAACGAAGTCAAAGATTAGATCATTGGTGACATTAACAAAGGCAATGTTTGTCAGGCTGTGCAATAATGAACTTACTCTGAATAGGCGTTCACTTGTGCTCAAGATGTAGGTGGAACTTGTAAGGTCTTAGTCTGTCTCACTTTCGCTGCTTCCCACCACGTTAGCTAATCTATCATTGAAATGCTGAATCGCTAATGCGTTGTGTTGACATAACGTAGCAATGGTTGACCTTTACATGAAATGCAATGAATTGTTCCGAGATAAATTTATAGTTTACACTTTATCAAGACGGAAATAAATTTCACTGTTGGTATCAAATATGGAGATACACACAAGTTGCATAATTGAACGAAAATAATAGATTCGCAAACATTGACCCAATTATATTCATCGGACGTGACAATGTACTGCCTAACGCAGATCACATTTCTAATTTAATTTAAAAATGAATTATGTAAATAAGCGCTTATTCTGTAGAAACATTTACAGCGGAGGTGTCGACCTACAATTAATTAGTTACTGATTTGCAATGAGAGCAATGACAGTCTTGTTACATCACCGAGGTCGACGGGCTCGGGGGCCAATGAAATTATGTCATGTGATAATTTAGACAATCTGAGATTTAGGGTCTTTGCAGAAGGGAAATGGTCCATCCTATGATAAAAAGTTCGAGCTACAATATAAAACATATTGCTCGAGCTACCTACAAGTAGGTAACCCGCAAATTATTGTTTTTACAAATTATTGTACCTACCTATTCAGACTTTTCTGTTTGGGGAAATTTTCTTGATGCTTTGATTTAAGGTATTTTAAGGTCTACTTAAACTAGACATAAAATAATAATACTTCGTATTACCTCTTTGAGGAGCTCGGTGGCGTATTGGTTTGAGCGCTCTGGTTTCGAATACGAAAACAAAGCAACTTTCGCCATGGTCGACCCTGGGATGGGTCAACCAAAATTTATAATCTTCGAGCTTCTCCGTGCTTTGGAAGGCACGTTAAGCCGTTGGTCCCGGTTGTTACTACAATCGCTTTAACCCACCAACCCGCATTGGGCCAGCGTGGTGGTGTTATGGCCCAAACTCCTCATGTGTTTCTCCCATGTAGGAAGGCCTGTGGCCAGCAGTGGGACGTATATAGGCTGGTGATGATGATGATGATTACCTCTTTCCGTTCTCATTTCTAAAAGTATGTTTTCTCTTAATATTTTAGTCGCGAAATAAACCTGCAAAGGTTTGCTATGTTTTGTGAAAAATGACTGAAATGCTATTGTTATACAAGTTAGTAGGTATACGGTTACAATATTGGTAATAATATACGGTTGCAATACTCGCCGGGAAATACCAATAAAGGCTGATGGATTAAAATTATCATGCATGCATTATCAAGCATGCGATGTACTGGATTAGGTGCGTAAAGTATAATACACCACACATAAAAATAACTTTGCTACAATCTCACGTAGCTAAATCACAAACTTCTTTCATCATATCAGCCTATGATGTCCACTGCTGAACAAAGTCCTCCTCCAAGGATTTCCAAACGGATCGGTTTGCGCAGTCTCCATTCAAGGGCTTCCTGCGAACCAGACCAGGTCGTCTGTCCATCTAGTGGGAGGCTGTCCTACTTTGCTCTATTCAGAACCTGGTCGCCATGCTAGAACTTCAAAGCCCTATCGGCCATCCGTTCTGCGTGCTATGTGCCTGCCAGTTCAACTTGATAACCCTATGAGCTATGTCAGTGACTTTGGTTCTCTTACGGATGTACTCATTTCTGAAATAGAATCAGAGATGGCTAGCATATAATTATGCCCTGCATCTCTTGAAATAAGACTTGTTATTGTATTCATTTTGTTGACAGCTGCTTCAAAACCTGGGCAAGGTAGACCGCACGCTCGACGACATTTTCGAAGAGCACCTGCAGAACTTCAACCGGCAGCACCAGCAGGCCACGCGGCTACAGAAGGAGTTCAACAACTACATAAGATGTATACGAGGTAAGAATTGATGATTATTTTTTATATGGACTTACGTGAGGCGCTGAAATTATTATTAGGTAGGTAATTCAGCAGAAGGCAAAATCAGATAATCAGACAGTTTCAATCATTATTTCTATAGTGTGATTTTATTTTCTATACAACTAGAGGACAAACAAGCTGACGGCCCACCTGATGGTAAGCGGTTACCGCAGCCTATGGACGTCTATGAACATCAGGGTTATCACTTGCACGTTGCCGACCCTGTAAAAACCTTTTCACACATTTTTTGAAGAACCCCATGCTATACTCATTTGCGTAAACCGTGGACTCAACATGATTGATTAATACAGTTCTATACATGTTGTTAATTTACTGTTAAATGTAAGGTATAAGGGCTCTTTCAAATTAGATGGTTGTAGACGTATTCCTGCCTCGCACGCCTGCCATGCTTTGTACTGTGATGTAACTACAAATAAGGGAACCAGAGCAACTCGGAGGCGTATTGTTATATTGATTCCAGCACCTATTCACTCTACACTTAATCTCTCTGTCGTAACTAAATTACTGTTTCCAAATTCCAAACTCATGTTGATATCTCTATTGTGAACTTCCAGCGGCACAAACAGCGTCCAAATCCCTGATGGAGGCCATCACGGAGGTGTACGAGAGCGGCTGGTCGGGCCACGACCTGCTGTACGTGCAGGCGCAGAACATGGAGATGCTCTGGCAGGACTTCTCGCACAAGCTCGGCGACCAGGTCCTCATACCGCTCAACACATACACCAACCAATTCCCAGAAGTTAGAGTGAGTATTAATTATCCACCTTAACCACACACAACACATAAAGCACATTAAGCTACAGATTACATACACATCATCATCATCATCATCACCAGCCTATATACGGCCCACCACAGGCCTTCCTACATGGGAGAAACACATGAGGTGTTTAAGCCATAACACCACCACTCTGGCCCAACGCGGGTTGGTGGGTTAAAGCGGTTGCAGGAACAACCGGGACCAACGGCTTAATGTGCCATCCGAAGCACGGACGAGCTCGAGATAACAAACTTTGATTGACCCATCCCAAGATCTACCATGGCGAAAGTTGCTTTGTTTTTCGTATTGAAACCAGAGCGCTCAAACCAATACGCTACCGAGCTCCTCATTACATACACATTGGTATTTAATGTCATTAGGCTCCCATAAGTCTTTGCTGCTTGAAATCAACATTTACCGTCATAATATAAAACTTGAGAAAGTTAGGCCTGGTTTTAAGCTGTCTCTATCTTTCAGACCTCATTAAGAAAGCTAATGTTTTAACGACGAAGGTTTTTTTATATTTTTAATAGTGCAGCTCCTTGCCATCATCTCACCGTATGATAAGTGATGATGAGACCGAAAATGAAAGCGACTACACCCGGATTCCTTAGAGCAACTTGACATCTTACCTCCAGTACCGGAACACAACAGTGTTGTTGACATTATTGTTATGGCGGCAGACTTAGGTAAGATTGTGGTGGCTAGCCAGGCGGACTTAGAGAATCCTGATGGCAAGCGAATACCATAGCCTATAGAATTCTTAGCGTAGCACATATAAAAGCCAAGAGCAAGCATTAAGGTACATAGAGGACAGCATAGGAGACAAACCCCCTGCTCCCAATCCCATCATAAAGGTTTCTCTATAGGCACTGGCCGTCTGATCCACCGCACGAATACCCCACTACAAAGTACTGTTGCAAGCAGGTAAATACGTGCTATCTTCTTTTGCCAGTTGTACGAGTTTGGGTAGTAAACATTACTATTCCTTAACAGAAAATTAAAATTTTAAACAGTTGCAGAAAGTTATGCATTACACTTCAACGTATGTGTTTTCAGAAAAAAGTTGAAAAGCGAGGGCGAAAACTGGTGGACTACGACAGCCAAAGACATAGCTTCCAGAACCTGCAATCGAACGCTGCCAAGAGAAGGGATGATGTTAAGGTATTGCTGATGATGAACCAGAGATCATTCCGGGGATTTCCCGGGATGGGTATAATTTAGGGCGTTGGATTAGAATAGTATTGACATGTGAGGTTACGCGTTAGCTTATGTCGCAAAAACCGATAGATAAGAAGAAATACACGTGGTTATCTCAAGTCGTCGGTTCAGTGGTAAAAGCAATTTATTTTTCTGATACTAAATCAGTTTTTGTTTTAGGAAATTTTCATTTTACTCTTCTATCATATTGCGAGAGCGTGTAGTATATTATATGGTTTTATATTGGAGATAAAAATACCGTTGCTTTAGCAATAATTCAATGGCTATTAAATATAAAATGAAGACTCTGTGTTAAAATCAAACCAGATTTTATTTAATAAACACTAATTGAACGTCAATCAGAAAACTCTTTCTGAGTTGCGTCAGTTGTACTTTTATTTATTAGTTTAATAAAATCCATTGTTTTTTTCTTTAATCACCATATTTTTGTCTGTTTTATGTATAGTATACGTAGACCTGGCCAAGTCAATATTTTTTTTGGTGATCTTAAAATAATTTTAATTATTATTGATTTATGGAATTTATTAATGATAAAATTCAAAATATGAATATGATTTGTGTATGTACTACTTCAACAATATCATGTGTAAGTTATGCATTCCTTGTGGTCTAATACAGAAAATCTCTATTAAAAATATTAAATTATTCCTTTCCCTTAACCTTCTATTTGATTTTGATTAAGATTTTGATGGATGTTGAATGCGATCAGGTGACGAAAGGCCGCGAACAGCTAGAAGAGGCCAAGCGGACGTACGAGGTGCTCAACTCGGAGCTCCACGACGAGCTGCCCGCGCTCTACGACTCGCGGGTGCTCTTCTACGTGAACAACCTGCAGACGCTTTTCTCCGCCGAACAGCTGTTCCACTGCGAGAGTTCCAAGGTCAGTGCCACCACTAACGCCGCCTTACTTTGTAGAGATCAGACAGATAAACGTCAAACAATTTTCGTGCGAACGAAACTTCGGACCGAATGAGAATTGTGGTAGGAAACGTGCGAAATTTCCGACGAAGTTTCTTTTTTCGTTGAATTATAGTAGCACTCCAGGTCTGTCCCCGCTGTAGAAGTGCGCGCCGAGCCCCAATTTTCCGGCGGCGGCGCGCCGACCATTTATGGTCGGCGTGGCGACGCCGCGCCGGCGTGGCCGTATATTTTGCCGTCATTTTGAAAGGTTTCATTCTCCAGGATATTCATACAAATTTTCAAGTCCAAATTTTTCGGAATTTAATAGACTGTATCTAATAAAACTTTATACGCATAAGCAGGATACAGAGATATAGAAAGTTGTAAGAGAATATTTTCGAAAAAGAGCATAAGAACTAAATCAGAGCGAGTAAAAAATAGAAGTGTAATAAAAAAATTTATTACTTGAAATGCTATCAAAACTGCATCTCAGCATTAGTAGGAAAGGAAAGAAAAAGTAGGTGAGGTAAATAACTTAAAAAGTACAGTTTTGTTTGCACAATACATAATTCCAATACCCAATTGAAGAATTATAGACCCATCACGCTCCCGAGTCATGTTTACAAGCTGTATTTGAGAGTTGCAACGAATCGTCTCGCACGCAGAGTTGACGACTTCCAGCCTCCGGAATAAGCCAGATTCCGAAGGCTTTAGTACCATAGACCACATACATACGCTGCAGCAGGTTATACAGAAGGCCGAAGAGTACAACCTGCCATTATGCTTAGCGTTCGTAGACTAGGAGCAAGCCTTCGATTCTGTCGAGATCTACCCCCTTATTCTCAACTGTCGAAAAGAATTCGAATTTCGGAAACTCTATACCTGTCACTTTTTATCGCGCTGCGTCAAAGCGAGCGAGACGGCATGTGACTTTTCGAATCGAATCCGTGATCCGACAGTTGAGAATAAGGGGGCTGGGCCGTGCTTCAGTCACTACAGAGATGCCAAATAGACTATCGGTACATCCAAGTGCTGCAGTCACTCTACGAAAACGCCACTATGTCAGTCCGCCTTCAGGACCAAACCTCGGAACCAATACGTCTTCACACAGGGCGATGCTATATCGCCGAAACTGTTTACTGCCGCGTTGGAGGATGTGTTTAAGGTTTTGGACTGGAGAGGAGTACTTGGCATCAACATAAACGGCGAGTACATGACTCACCTTCGTTTTGCTGATGATATCGTAGTCATGGCTACAAACCTGGAAGACTTAGGCACTACGCTCGACGACGTCTGTAGAGTCTCCCAATAAGAGGGTCTAAAAATGAACATGGATAAGACGAAAATTACGTCGAATTCCCATGTCGTACCCACTCCTGTAAAGGTTGGAAGTTGTTGACGAATATAATTTACCTGGGACAGATAGTCCAACTTCCAGAAATAGGTCAATCGACGTATCTAACTCGGCTGGGCAGCGTTCTGGGAAGCTTCGCAGCATATTCTTGGCCCAACTACCGCAGTGTCTCAAGACGAAAGTCTTTAATTCGTGTGTGTTACCAGTTATGACTTACGGAACTGAGACGTGGCCGCTTACAATGGGCCTCATAAGAAGGCTTAATGTCACCCAAAAGGGCAATGGAGAGGGCTATGCTCGGGGTTTCTCTGCGTGATGGAATCAGAAATGATGAGATCCATAGGAGGACTAAGGATAACTAAGGTTACCGACATAGCCCGAAGAATTGCGAGCCTCAAGTGGCAGTAGGCAGGCCACGTTGCAAGGAGGACTGACGGCCGTTGGGGCGGAAAGGTTCTCGAGTGGCGGCCACGTACAGGGAGACGCAGCGTTGGTAGGCCCCCCACAAGGTGGACCGACGATCTGGTGAGGGTCGCGGGAAGCCGATGGATGCGGACAGCGCAGAACCGATCGGTATGGAGATCTTTGGGGGAAGCCTATGCCCAGCAGTGGGCGTCTCTCGGCTGAAATGATGATGATGATGAATACATAATTGGATGACAATATTTTTAACATGGATTGGACATTGTCATGGATGAAAATAATTTTATCCACGCGTAGTGGACTTAGTCGCGATCTTTTAGCAGTGACAGTTAGTCCTGCTATAGGAAAAACTTGCTGATTTGGCGTGCTAGTGGCAGGAATTGCCAATATAGCCCTTGTGAGTTCGCTTAAAAGCACAACACAAAAGCTTGCAAAAACAGAAGCTTGACTTGATCTTAGCCGTATAAAACAGTTGAGTCGTATCGTATAAAACAGAGATTGAAAACTGTTTGGATTTAGTCTTATTAAATGTAGTCATTTTCTATGCGCACTATTATCAACTGATCGCATGAAATGAACCGATAAAAATGGACGATCATGCGAGCGAGCGGCTGTTCGTTGCTTCCCCTTTCCCGCCCCCGGCGCGCCGAGCTGCCGTCGCGGCGGCGGCGCGCGGGCCGAGAGCGGCGCGGCGCGCACCTCTACCCCGCTGTTTTGCCGCGACCCGGTGTTGATGCACCTTGGCCAGCACCAGGCCATCGACCTCCCATGGGAGCCTACCAGAGGAATAAGGAGCCCCTTGCGGTAAGACCTTACGGCCTGGATCTCGGTGACTCTCAAGAGGCGACTGGCACAAGAGGACTAATGTGCGAAGGGAGAGGCACTCTGCCCACACCGGGGCTCCATAAAGTGGTAGAGACCTTACCACCCGGCGGTAAAGTCGATGTGGCACGATGAGTTGGCTCCCGTCCACATTCGAGAGGTATTGTATTGAGCTTGGGAGCGCTCCTCAAAGCTCCACCGAGGGTCCAGTATCAAGCCAAGGTATATAAGGTACTCCTCGACGGGGATTCGCCCTTTCTCTACTTACTGCGAGCCCCGGTAGGGTTGTGCGTCTTTGGGCGTGGAAGGACATGGCTCTCGTTGTGGTGAGAGCTACCTCCAGCTCGGCCATGGTCAATCACGCGCCCTTGTTGCGAGCAGCGTGTGGTCCGTGAAGTAGACGACATCCGTCCGCGGCAAGAGCGGATTACCAGGGTTACCTAGGAACCCTAGGGCACATTTATAAAAAAGTCCCACCAAATGTAACTGACCTGCCTTTTCACAAACTTAACTTATATGTCAAACAAACTTTAATGAAAAAAGGCTACTATAAGGTCCAAGAATATTTAGATGACAAGAATGCGTGGATACATTAAAATGTTTTATATGTTTATTTACGAGTATTATGACTATTAACCTCTGTATAACTTTATTGTGATTGTGCATTGTCAGATAGCTTGAAAAAAAAGGTTATATTTATGACATTGGGTACCTACTTTCTTGGTACGTTGATATACCTTCTGTTCTAATTTTAATTTTTTATTCGCTGGGCGGCACTGCACTGTTAAAAGTTATAAACTTATTATTTTATAACTACAAACATTGTAATTTAATATTTGAATATTCCGGCAACAAACTCGTGTAGTCACTCGACTACACGAGTTTGTTGCCGGAATCTTCTCGGTAGTTCAACTTTTGGAACCGGTGTAAATTCAAACATGACAGACAGACAGAGAATAAGACGTTAGTTAATATATTTTTTGTGATAGTTATAAAAATGTGTTTATTGACGATTTAAAAGTGCTTCTTTGTGGCCTATTTAAATAAAATATTGTTTCTTCCTTTCTTCGAAATGTATTTGAAAAAATCTACATTGCCACTGGTAGGCACCACTGTATTGATGTCCGTGTCGCGCAGGTGTTCGCGGAGCTCGAAGCCATCACGGATAAACTGGCCACCGACTGCCAGCGCGGCTCCTACACCAAGCGAGCGTCCGCGCCCGCCGCCCCGCCGCCGGTCAACGGGGGCGCGCCCTCCCCAGCCGGCACCGTGCAGAGTAAGACCCCATGCCATCACTACACTACACCGCTCATTAAGACGGGGACTCCCCCATACCATCACTACACCGCTCATTAAGACGGGGACTCCCCATAGCATTACTACACTACACCGCTCATTAAGACGGGGACTCCCCCACACCATTACTACACTACAACGCTCATTTACTTACGGCCGATCGCTCAAACATCACATATTGTCAGGCCCGACAGTTGTATGACAGTTAAAATTTAAAACAGTAGTTGACAATTTTATTTCATAAATAAGAAGTTCATAGCTCCTGAAGAAATATTTCAAAAGAAATAAATAGTGCGTTTAAAATCAATAGTTTCACAGATGCAGGATACGGAGTTTTTTAATAGTATCACTTAAGTGTTAAAAAGTATGTCAATATAATATTATGCTCACCTTTGAGATAAATATATTTAAAATCTTATAACGCGTACACAAATCTGCTTTTTTACTTTTCTCTTTCTCCTTTTGCGAATCTACTTAAAGAAATTTCGTAGTGAAATAAGCAAATCCTCGCTGCATATTGCCAGTAATATAAATTTATTAAATTATTAAGCTGGCATACTCCGAAATGACCCTCATATGGGCGACTCACTAAACTGTGAACGCGTTAAATTTTAAGAAGTGAACTCGCGACTGAAAATTCTTGCCGCAAATTTAAATAAAATACGTTTGAGAATTCGGCTGTTATAGAACTACCACTTGCACATGTTGTCAATAAGTCTTTTAAATTTTGAGTTATAGGTCTACATGGTCTAATTTTGGGGAACACGCACTAAATTTAAATTTAAATGCAGCGGTCTAATCAACATGAACGCAAAAAGTTTGCTATCAAATGTCGAAAATAGAATACTCCTATCTTAATGGCGGAATTTAAAAAGCTGTGTTCAATTTTCAACCTAAACGTGACGAATACAGGTTTTCGAAAATAGGTCCTTTTGAAATATGTCTATGATTTCTTTATTAATTCATTAAACGCTTCGGATGAACAGAAACTACCAATAGTCCTAAATTCTATTTAAATTGAAACAGCATCAAATATCATAATCATCATACTTGCTAATAATGTGGCACTTAGCTTGGGCCAGCTACCAAATCAACATTTAACAAAATGTACCACGTACCAAACCAACATAATGGGATACTTAGCTTGGGCCAGGCACCAAACCAACATATATTCTGCTGTACAGTTTCCTGCAAAATTATTAGCAGTTTTTACTAATGAAAATGTATCACATAAACCAATTTAAAAAAAAACATGTTTTAAATTCGCTCCTTCTTAGTTTTTAAATAATTCTTAAAATTAATTAAATTCATTCGATTTTATGTACAATTTGCTCTGTAGTTAAATTTTGACCATTCCAAAAAATGCGTGGACGGAAAACCCTTTAAAGTAATTTGCCCACTGTTATTACTTTCCTATGCTTACATATTATTTAGAAGTGAGATAGGAAAGATTGTATTCTTATACACTTTATTTTTAAATTTAGGCGTGTCCTTAAAGTCGCACCCACTGAGAGCTACAATTTTAATAGCTACATGTTTGTTTGTATTAAGTCACCTACTAATATTGACAACGGTGCATATACTGTACATCTCTGAAAATAGACTAAAATTAGCTCTTTCGTTTTTGTCATAACTTTTGTGTTGTGTTTGAGCTTTGAAGACGAAGTTTGTTTCAAATTATATTAACTTTTAATACTATGAAATGTAAAAAGGCAGCTTTTAAAAAGTCCAATTGATATGCTTATCGTAAAGGAGATGTTTCATATCAGGCTACGTTTATGTACAGTATCTCAAAAAATCAGGAAAAATACTGATAATTCGTTTTCATGCATATAGTTTGTTTGTACAAAAGTTGAAAATTTTCGTCGATTTCACCGTTATTCACTATGGCAACATGGCGGACGATATAGAAGTCAACTGAACGTCGCCAAAGTGACATACGCGCCATGATGAATATTTGGCTGTGTTGTAGTTTTTTATATGAAAATTCTTGTTATGTACCACGCAACAAAGCAAAGAAAATGGACAGTCGGCATATTTTTGCCTTTTTTCAGTATAGTGTACATAGACATGGCCGAGTCTCCATACATTTTTGAATTATCTCTTTTTATTATCTTAAGTTGTTTAAAATGAGAAATGACAAATCAGTCTTTTTACATGAAGTGAGCGGACAAGTGTGTACTGTTTATTGCGGTCTAATAAAGAATGAGCATACTAAATTATATAGAGTACTCACTCGTACTTTGAAGTATGCGAGGGAGATAGTTGACATTTACGTTTTTAGCTCACTTTGCTTGTGACATTTAACATTTTCCACATGTTATCATTCTTTATTTAGACGATTTATGTGTGAAACGTGAAGATCGATCGCTGGGGTTTGTCGTTATAATTTCACCATATTGATTGTATTTAATCCTGCTCTGTTTCATTTAAACCCGACAAGAACAGCACATTTGACAAAATGTCGTTATTTGACTTTAATAGTAATTTTAGCAGAATTTCCTTTAATAATTTTGACTTGAAGAATTTTGATCAGATACATTGGCATCGAATGATATATCTCAAAATCATTCAGTTCTTCTCATGTTTAATTAAAATATATGAGAGGTACACAAGTGGTAGACCAATTATCTAACCTGTAATTGTTGATAAACAGGTAATAGCTGCATACAAATCATTGCCATCTTACAGTTGTTGTACCGAGTGTAAGAGGAAACCTCTCGACAACTAAAGCAGATGGTAGTGCTAGTGGACCTGAACACGACTTAAGAAGTCAGCTGTTACTAATGAGTTGCACGACTTGTTTATACGGAACAACTGATTTTTTAACAGTCGATTTAAGGACCACCAGACCCCTTATTCTCAATTTTCGGAAATTATTCGAATATCCGAAACTATTCCTGTCACGTTTTATCGCGGTGCGTCAAAGCGAGACGGGATGTGACTTTTCGAATCGAATCTGTGATCCAACAGTAGAGGCAGGGGCAGCACTGCCATCTGCCTTCTGTTTCAAGAGCGCTGCCCTTACACCTTGTTTCATTTATTTCTTTGGCAAAGTTATTTGTACAGTATGTATTAAATAGACTCGTGAAAGACAGTAGCATGTTTAAATAAATACCCCAGCGACCGAAATAACCCAAGCATGAGTACAGTGTGCATGTGTGTGGTGTAGCGCCGCCTTCGCCCGCGCTCAACGGGGCCAGCACCCCCCCGCGCACGCCCACCGGCCCCCCCGACTCCCCCACCGGCCCCCCCGACACCCCCACTAGCCCCCCCGACTCCCCCTCGAGCCCGCCCGACTCCCCCGCGCCCCCCGTGACCCCGCCGGGAACCAACGGGGTTGTCGCCCCCGAGTCTCCCCCCACCAACGGGGGGGTCGCTCCCCCAGCGCCCGCTAGACGTGAATCGGAAAAGACATCGCCCGCTGAAGACAAACCGGAGCAACTGTACGACGTGCCAGTCGGTAAGTTGTTTAGATCCTAACTTGCAGGTGCTAGATGCTAAAAGCTTAGATTACAAAGGAGAGTGGTTAAGGTATTGGTAGACTTCCATGTTGATTGCGTGACATACAAACTATTTACGTACGATAATACAGTAGGTACATAAAATCAGCAACAATCGCAAATTGGTACGAAAAAAGCATGATTTCGTTTTCTTTTAAAAATCATAATAAATACAAAAACAAACATAAAAATATTTTTTGACGTTGCAAGCATCTCTTGGTTACAGCGATTGCTCATCAGACCTAAGTGGCAAGTGTGGTACAAAAAAACCTTTGAATGGTGTTCAAGTATGCTAAATAAAACTAATTTGATGTTGTGCGTAGTTAGACGCATGACATTTATTTATTTAAAAAAAGCTACTTTGACAATTACATCATCAACCATTTCTCATAGAAACCTCTACAGTATAATTGTACTATAAAAACATAGGTCAGGTTATACTAGATGCATACATTCTCCCAGGGTCCACGGATAAACAGGAGAAGACAAATAATAACATCGAAGAGAAACCAGTAGATGTAGAACAGAAAAAGAATGAGACAGAAAACAAACCAAGTGAGAATCAGAGCAAGACAGAAGAGATGTACGACATACCTGTCGGTGAGTGAGATTTTGAAGGGTGGTCGACATTTAGCAATATATCATCAGATCATGTTGTTTATTTATCGAGTGGAAATGTTATGTTATTCGGATGAATAGGTAGCTTTATTATTTATATCTTCTTTCGTAAGATGTAAAATCAGTCCTAATTTTTGACTATGTATTTAAATAGTCATCTAAAAACTCCGAATCTCAAAATTCTATCTACTTCTTACAATTTTCTTTTCCTACAGGATCTTCAGGTCAAAGTCAATTCATACTTATCTACTTCCTCGTTCAAGTCTAAATTGATTACAATTAAAGTATGTTTAATAGTAATTTGGTCATTTTTTGGAAATCCGGAATATATTCACACACTCCTACAATAACCACATAGCCCAGTAATAAAACACTGTCTCCCTATTAAAGGGAAATATCGTTTTCTCTACATTATATTGCTAAATTTAGAAGCCCGATGAATCTTAAATATATATAAAGGAAATTATCGTCTAAAAGTTACTAAAACTCATCGGTGAAGGTAAAATTCTATGGGCTGAATAATTGTAAGTATATTTATCTATACGAGTATAAGAAACGTATATATCACACAGAGATAAATTACGTTACCTACTAATTATTGTGTAAATATTAATTAAGTTGTATTATATTATATTACTAAGTTCTACTCCATACAAAAAGGTAATTATGTATTATATTTTTTCTATGTATTTATTTGCTTCATTAATCAACGTGTGAGCTCTGATTGTGTGCTAACATTTTATATACTACATTAACAACGCTTACATTAATTTTGTAAATATTTTATTTGGATTTATTTATAAAAGAAATAGCGTAGCATACCTTCATTGCTGCTGCGATGGTAACGTGTTTTGTGCAATTGTCATGGACCTGAATGGGTGACCGTTGGTGTAATGAAGTTGGTACCAACCAGTTGCTATCGTAAATAGTGGTCATAAGAATACATCATTATTATAAGAGATACATCATTACGATGAATTTACTCGATATTCTGTAAGTTTGGAAGCGGTGCCACTATTTCTGTTCATTTTTATTCTTTTTTGGCAAACATGCCTGACGGTAACGGCCTGGCCAAGTGGCCACAACTATTGGCTAAGCTGCGAGCGGCAACGATCACTTGTACTCCGTGAAAATTAATCTTTCTTACACTGACATAAGGTACAATTTAGTGGTAACTGTAAGTGTTGTCATAAGGTCGAAAATTTAACCGACCTAAGCTGCCGCTGAGAGCGGCACGGTCGTGGCCAGGCCGTATGCGTTTGCGCTCGTACTTTAAAATGTTTTTGTGTATTTTGGTCATTTAAGTTATTAATAGTAAACGACTTGCCAGTTACACTAGTCTAAAACGACAGCTGTCAGTGTCCTACACCCCCATTGTGCCCTCTATTGCTAAATAAGTTAATTACCTAGTAGAGAAAATAGTATTAGGAAAAAAAGACATTCAATCCTTCCTAAATGGCATAATGTAATATTATGTATGAAATTAAATATTTTATGTAAATTATATTAATATAATGGCAGATAAAGTTGATGGTAGAGATGTGATCATATTGAACTTTGACATTAAATTTTAAGTTTTGAAAATAGGGAACGATATAAGGGGCATAGTGGACAGTAGAGATAGGAATGGTCCCACTAGGCGTGAGTGTAATGGCCCATTTATACGCGATACAATTCACTAAGCCAATTCAATATCGAGACATTTACACGACGCCAATATTAGATTGGTTTAGTAGATTGTCTCGCATGTAACTGTTCAACTATCACTAGACGATACGAATATTGTATTGGCTTACGGTCGTTCCCAATCTGATATCTACAGAGAGAGCAAGGCAACAAAAGAGTCAGCATATCTATGCTTACTGTTTTGTTGCCTAGCAAGTTTTTTATATATTTTACGTAAAATAACAGAGGTTTAACTTAGTTTTAGTAGGCCACGTGTTACGTAAAATGTTTCAGAAAATATCAAAATAGAGATTCAATACGTATTCGGTTTACATTGATGATATTTTATTTTTCGATTAATTTATCTAACTCTGTGAAAAGTTTAATGGGATCAGTCGGTAATGAACAATGCCGATACAGGATTGGCTTAGTGGATTGTCTCGCGGGTAAAAGGTCCATTAGACGATGCCGATCCAGGGTTGGCTTAGTAGATTGTCTCGCGGGTAAATGGTCCATTAGACGATGCCGATACAGGGTTGAGTGGTTTGCCTGTCGTGTAAGTGACGGTTGCGTGTGGCAGGGGCGACGCTGGCGGGGCTGCCGGCGGGCGCGCTGTACCGCGTGCGCGCCACGTACCGCTACACGCGCGAGGACGACGACGAGCTGTCCTTCGACGTGGGCGACGTCATCCGCGTCGTCGACTACGACGACCCCGACGAGCAGGTAACCACACCGTCTACATACTATACTTGAGCCAAATTCGATAAAGAATTATTGTAAACAAACTAAATGTCATTTTGTATAGGTTTGTCCCTTTCATTCTCTACCTTTCTTACTCATCACTCTTAAAAAAGTGACAGAGGTTTGTTTACATTTATTCTTTATCGAATTTGTCTCAAGTAAAGGTTGTCCTCCCCCGACGAGCAGGTGATGACATCGTCTAGGTACTAGCTGTTCCCGACGTGGACAACGCCCCCGACGAGCAGACATCCGACCCCCGACGTGACGACATCGTTTATACAGGACGAATTTTTTAAAAGGCCGTGGATGACCAAATCCGAAAATATGAGGAATAGCGAAAAGTACTTAGAAGAGCTCGGTGGCGTAATGGTTTGAGCGCTCTGGTTTCGATACGATAAACAAAGCAACTTTCGCCATGGTCTATCCCGGGATGGGTCAATCAAAGTTTGTTATCTCGAGCTCCTCCGTGCTTCGGAAAGCACGTTAAGCCGTTGGTCCCGGTTGTTCCTGCAACCGCTTTAAACCCACCAACCCGCATTGGGCCAGTGTGGTGGTGTTATGGCCTAAACTCCTCATGTTTTTATCCCATGTAGGAAGACCTATGCCCAGCAGTGGGACGTATATAGGCTGGTGATAAAACTCAGAGGAGTCTCGGGCCCGATTTTAATGAAAACTAAAAGTACGTCATTGGTTTTGAAAAAGTTAATAGCGCACTATACACATTTTCATAGTGCGTAATTTTTAACTTTCGGACAATGTTTATACAAGCTTCGTAAATACATATTTTTAACAAATGTGTTGAAAATATTTTATTAATACAAAATAAAATTGTGATAATCATATAATCACTGGTTTAATCTAAAATTCACTCCATTGTTATAGGAGGAAGGCTGGCTAATGGGTATCAAAGAGTCGACCAACGAAAAAGGCATGTTCCCCGCGAACTTCACGAGGCCGATATGAGACCAGGAACAATTCCCCAGTAGATTCAGTTCGAGACAGAAATACACGGTCGAGGTACACCCGCGGCCCTTACACGTCGTTGCAGTCGCAATCTGATATTAAATCTCAAGACTGCGACTATCGTTACAAAAATCGCATGTTTAAAGCGCAAAATTAAAATTTTTTATTATATAAAAACGCCTTATTTAATTCAGGTAATCTGATAATGTCTTTCGAAAGGTTAGCAACTTTTTATCTTACGTTCAGCAAAAATGGAAATAGCGTGGTTTACAAAAAATACCTTTCAGCGCCATCTACGATGATCTATAGAAACTAATTTGTAAATAAATCAGAGAAGTGTAATGTGTAAACAGAAAATTATTTTAAAATACATATCGCGTGAATACTGCTATGGTGTGTAAGGGCCTTTTGTTCTGTGCATTCATATGATAAAGGTTATACCCGCTAATCGCCTGTCATTATTTCCGTCAAATAATAATAAATAATTATTCGACGCAAATAAGGAATGCCCACAACACTACGTTTTAGTCTTTAGTTGTTGAATGTTAATAGAAATCTATTATTTATTATTATTTTGTGTTGTATTATTATCACAACGAATTATGAATAATGTCTTACCCGTTTATTTAACAATATTTGAAAATATTAATGACTTTGTATATACTTACAGTATTTAATCTGATTTTGTCACTGTCACTATGGTTTAGGGTAACTTGAGTTGTATTGCAACCTTTATATTATTTTAGCCAATTTAAATGAATTTTCGAATACTAAATGTAAGTCTGTATATTTTAAATTAATATAAATTAAATTTTAAATTGTAACCATAAAAAACGCTCAATGACACTTAAATTTTTACATTTAGTCATTGCTATGACAATAAAGTTGTTCATAAATTCTATTGAGTGAATAAATTAATACGTTGAAAAGTGACCTTACCTTGTAATTATGAGAAATTGTGAACATTATCTATTTCTTTAAATAATCTCTTAATTCTTTTTACAGTATTAAATTCGTATATGATTGATATTTTCATGTATTTGGACTATTTTACTTTTGAATGTGACGAGAATTTTAATGTCGAATTTGATTAAATATAGGAAAAATACCACCAAATTCAATTCAGACAATTTATTTACCTACATATCAATATTGATAAAATTTCTTCTTGAATCTACATTTCCATCGACTTATTGCATTTTTATAGTGTCTATTTGCATTTCAAAAATATATTTAACACACATATAACATAGCTGTAGATACACCATACTATTCAGAAACATAAATATTTGACACTTCATTTTCATTAACTATTTAATAAGTTTGATTGTATATAAATTTTAGTGATTTTTGTTGACTCTTATATTTTATTTGTTAATACGTTTTAACATAGTAAATATTTCAGTTGGGATTTTAAAATATACGCCCTATGATTATACTCCATAGAACAATGTTTATATAGCAATTAAAGATTTTTTTTTGTTAAATTTAACCGGTATTAGTGATCGTTAACTAACTATCTACTTTAAGGATGCTTCTGATTAACTTCCAGATTGGTTAATGTTTTCCAAATAATGGTCAAGTCATATTTATGCTTAAATTTGAAAGTATTTTTAACCGACTTCAAAAAGGAGGAGGTTCTCATTTCGCTTAGTTTTTTTTTTACCAAATATAATCACGTTCAATATAACAAGTCCATGTTTTATCATAAATAATATTTTAAGAATTTAAAGAGTCCACTCCAACATACTAGTAAAATGTTGCGTATTAAAAATATTTTCAGCTATTGCAACACTGTTCTTATTATTAGTTTTTTGGAATGGACGTCAGATTTGACAATTGTTTATTTGTGAAAACTTTAAAACGTGATGAATAAGTGATTGTGCCCAGAAATAATTGATATTAAAACGCCTGTGTCAAAAAACGGTGCTTTGGAAGTGTACATAATTTATATTATATTTTACATTTTTACTCCATATTGTTAGATTAAGGAGCGATTGATTCAATGTGTTCCATATTATCACATCTTTCCAATGTCCCCGAGTTAAATGGTTGTTTTACAGTGAAGAGGACCAGTGTAGTGATTATATAAAAATTTTCTACATTTCAATTGGAATTCAATATTAATTAAATATTATCAATACTGACTGATGTTTTGTAGACAATTTTGAAGGATAAGTTGCAACATAGTGTAAGATATGTCCAACGTGTCGACAGTTGTGGCTTATGTCAGCAGTGCCATGCGAACGGTCCATAATATTATGTTAATTTATAAGATTGTTAGGACTTGTACAGTTTTTACAACTGCAAATAAAATGTTTCTCACAACATGTGCATTTTTTGTATTTTCTTTTCGTTAGGATAACCCTGGTCAAATATTTTTTCTCTTTAATCCTATCCAGGTATAATGATGAAATGGAATTAAAAAAAGTAATAGCTATTTTACATAATTTATTCATTTAACATTTTTACAAAAGGCAATAAAAATATAACACATGATAAACACTAATAAAAATAACAAAATAATATAACAAGGTTTAGAAATATATCTCTTGATACGAAAAGCTTTTTATTTCACAATCATAACAATATTACATATTAAAGTGGTAAGTAAACACATTATTCCTACAGACATAAATTAATCAAAGTCTGATTAAACTTTCAATAAATATCAATCTTTTGTTACAGATGTCGTTTAAATCTGAAATGGATTAGCAGTTTCATTGATGTCACTGACTTAAAATTAAAATCTGTCAAGTTATTTATTACACGTATTATCACGTTTTTATTATTATTTTGTTCTAATTTCAGATTTAATCGCACATCTATCATATCCTAAATCGTCATAACGATATCGAAAAGAATTTCCTTTTTTTAATCACAGAAATGTTTCTTACTACTACACAGTTACCATAAATACATTTAGAAAATTATGTAAGCACAGGTAAACATTGAGCGCGTATAAAGTTGCCATTAGAAAAAATAGGAGATTCATTCACACGGTATAAATGAGTGCATTCACTTATGAGATAGTACATAAATGTCAGAGTTTTATAACTTTTAATTTTCGTATCTAATAAGACTTTACTAGCAACCAGTACACTATTTTAGGACATGGGTTCGTGCAGCATTCCTTTTTATTTTTCTTTGTGCCTTTGTGATACTAATTATCTAATTAATGCACACATCTTTAAATATATCTTATGTAGGTTAAAGTAACTACGTTTAAATCGGTCCGATTCTGTCACTTTGAAAAAATAGACTTTTTTTGGTGGCTAATTTATCATGGATACATAGTGTTTCTTTTTTCGCAAATTGTAAATACCAATTGAACAGATTTTTGTTCAATCAAATTAACCTGCGATGAATTACCAGCAGCATGTTTAAAATAAATCAAAATTAGTTGATTAATTATTGCAAGAAGTTAATTTAATGTCTTGAGAGAATTTTGGTTGCTTAGTGGTAGGTAACTATTTCATTATTGTGTAGTTGTATAAAAAGGCTTTACTTATAAAGCATAATACACTATTTTCGTGTACAAATTTAAAGAGAAAAGAACCTGGCACGACTTAACATAGTATCAATTTCATAATTCTATATTCAATTAGGTATTTAGCTTGACAAAACAGTGTAGAGACAATTTTTTTTTTTAAATATGGCAACACCTTGTTTAACATAAAAATTTGTCTATTTTGAATCTTAGAGGTACCTAACGATTTTTTAGTGATGAAAAATACATTAACTTAGGTCATGAAATAGTGTAACATTTTTTTCCACACATTTTTGTCAAGCTGCAACTATCCAAATAGGTTATGTAAACTAAGACATTACTAATTTCAAGGTCGTCCTCTCGCCCGGTACAAAATCAACCACGCCATACTTGTGGTTTCTTGATATAGCGCTTATAAATAGTAACATAACGATTCATTATCTCCTGGTATTGAATGTGTAGAAGTTACTAATATTATATTATCAGTTACGCTTTATCAAACATAAAACACTGATAGTTTTACTTACGGTCCATATTACGCAAACATTTCTAACTTTACGAACAGTGCAAACGCCTTGGGCCGACTTTAATGCAGTGCTATATGCACTGTTTGCGTGCAATCAATTCTGAGCACGCTTTCGTGCATTCGTATATAGGTACTGTCAGTGTCTATAACAAAAACGTTCTAAAGATCTTACGTTTTTATCAATGAGTTAATCACAATCTCTAAGTCATAGCGTCAAATTTGACATTAGCGCATACACTGCACTACCTCTTTTTCGTGAGCAGTGTTGGCACGGCTTCATGACGTCACACATGACGTCATAATACTCTCGTTGGCACGAATACGTTCAATTCGGTTCGTTTGTAAGCGCGCTATGTGCGCAAATTGTTCCTTACGGACAGTAGGGTTAATCCAATCGCAATCCCCTTCAATGTGGCATGCATTGATTAAAAGTAATTGTGTATATTCTGGCTTGAAAACATTTTAAGATAAAGAATATACCAGGAGATAATGAAAGGCCCCTTAATTTGTAGATAAGTGTCAGTTAGTGCGGAGGCCTCCAGCCGCCGAAGCCTATTTCGAGTTGTCGTGCGACAGCCAGACAAAGTCTGTCTTGATTTGGCGCTGCTATTACCTGCCCGAGATAAAAATGGCATTAGAACACTAACTAAGTGTAATTGACTTAATTTGACTGTACATAACTTTAAACTTTGGAATAACAATATCAATTAGTTTTACTTCAGTCTTTTATAATAAAAATAAAGTATAGTTCTTAAAAGAAAGACCACTCTATTCAATATTTTGCAAATAATTATGCTTATGGGACTTTTATTACAGAAAATCAAATTGATTATATAAATAAAAAAAGCAAATAAAAATATGAGCTTAATCATCAAAGTAAGTAATTTTCATACACTCAAACCTATTATCTAGCCTATAGTAAGCATCATTAATAGCTTGTGCTATGGATACTATTGGTGCCGTTAATACGGCAATAAATTAAAATATGGGCTATATTAATTCATAGAATTTGATAGTTTCATGACATTTCTATGAAATAATGCAACCAATGTTATATTATTTCATACAAATTGTCATGAAATTATCAAATGAATAAGATGTTTTTGAAAGTGGCAAACCATTTCTATGAACTAATTTAACACATGTTTCAATTTATTGTCGTATTGACGGCACCATCCTATATACCAAAATTAATATTCGCGGAGTTATGCATACGTCTAAATAGACTTCTATGTTGAGTATTTAGATTGAAATGAAGCTTCTCAAACAATTTTGAATACCAATTTTTAGTAAAACCACAATTTCGAGTATTTAGGGGATTTGTTATAAAGGTCGACCGCGAGATGAGTAAGGTCATAAATGAATCCGCTTAGACGGCGATAAGAACTGTAGTCTTACGGAGCAGAATGAAAGAGCGAGAGGGTGTCGGTAATCCTCCCACACCCCGCCTGCGTCACTCGCCAACTATAGCTATACCGCTGAAAGCAATTTCTTCGTTAAGTTTTCGCTTCCAAAAATCGGTAACTTCATCTTTGTCTGTTCGTTTCGCGGTCAAGCCTGGATTCGAGAGGGTTTATGGCGCACGTCTATTCATACAAATGTTAAAGTCGAATGTATTGGAAACAAACAAATCGATTCTAGCAAAACTAGCCATGCTTGAGCACGTCAGGCTAGTCTAACAAGTTATAAGAGGATTATTCGAAAAGTTGAACTTATTGTGGTTTCTTTCTTTGTGTGAAAAGCTAAAAATTGCTGTTACTGGATTATTATTACACTGTTAAAAAAATCCAATGATAACTTTACAGACTAGGCTGACCTGCTTATGCATGTTACGTGTTATTAGAATGGGTTTGTGCGTTTGCAATATTTTCGACTTGAAAGTTTGCATGTAAACGCTGGTAAGGATGTTTTTCACGCTATCAATAAATTTAGAAAACAGTTTGATCGAATAACCCGATCCGAAGATTGCAGTCGTGCCGCGGTCGCCAAAACTATGTATGGGCGCCGTAATTGAAATCAGCCAATTCTTATTTAACTTTTTTATTATAAAATTAAAAATTCTTAGCGTACAAAAATGGTTGACGCGAAATCACAGAGTAAACAGCGTAAGTGCTGACGTTAGGCACAGATTGAGCCGCGGGATGTTCACGTCGCTAGTGATGTCTTAAGGTGGTTTTCCACCAGAGGGGCGAGACGATACCACGCGAGCAGATAATTGAAATTTGTTGCATAGTTAATGTATACTCTATATCGGAAGCAATACGGTTCAATTTTACACAAACAAATATTTCAATTCATGTCTCGCACATCCTCGTCAATCCTGACTATTTCCACCAAAGATGCGCGAGGCGAGGATTGAAAATTTGCCATACAAATTTTAAATCTCGTCTTGCCCCTCTGGTGGAAAACCACTTTTATAGGCGTGAACAGTACCCCTAGCACGAACATTTTGAAATTTTGAATTGCCATCATATCGAGTAGCTACGTTAGCTTGTCTGTCTTTTGTTTGAAATTTTAATCGTGCGTGAACGATACCATTACGATTCGAAATCTAAAATTGTGCTCGAGCACGAACATTTAAAAAATTGACATGATAATTAAGTGTTTACAGTCATAATATTTTTCTGTTTGTCTATTGTTAACTTGCTGGTGTTTGGATACAATCTGTAAGCCTGCATGTGATTGAATAAATAAATAAATAAATGTACTGACCTGCACGGCGACTGGCAGGCCGCGGTGCAGCCCCAGCGGCACGCTGGTGGCGGGCACGCCGAGCACGTTGAACACCATCGTGTACATGACGCCCGCCGCGCGCAGCCACACGCGGCCGTGCTCGTGCGCCGCGCCCGGCCACACCGGGTACACCAGCACGCCGCGCCCGCCCAGCCCGCGCTACACCCACCCACTACTATGTACATGAGCCCGGCCACACCGGGTACACCCGCACGCCGCGCCCGCCCAGCCCGCGCTACACCCACCCACTACTATGTACATGAGCCCGGCCACACCGGGTACACCCGCACGCCGCGCCCGCCCAGCCCGCGCTACACCCACCCACTACTATGTACATGAGCCCGGCCACACCGGGTACACCAGCACGCCGCGCCCGCCCAGCCCGCGCTACACCCACCCACTACTATGTACATGAGCCCGGCCACACCGGGTACACCAGCACGCCGCGCCCGCCCAGCCCGCGCTACACCCACCCACTACTATGTACATGAGCCCGGCCACACCGGGTACACCAGCACGCCGCGCCCGCCCAGCCCGCGCTACACCCACCCACTACTATGTACATGAGCCCGGCCACACCGGGTACACCCGCACGCCGCGCCCGCCCAGCCCGCGCTACACCCACCCACTACTATGTACATGAGCCCGGCCACACCGGGTACACCCGCACGCCGCGCCCGCCCAGCCCGCGCTACACCCACCCACTACTATGTACATGAGCCCGGCCACACCGGGTACACCAGCACGCCGCGCCCGCCCAGCCCGCGCTACACCCACCCACTACTATGTACATGAGCCCGGCCACACCGGGTACACCAGCACGCCGCGCCCGCCCAGCCCGCGCTACACCCACCCACTACTATGTACATGAGCCCGGCCACACCGGGTACACCAGCACGCCGCGCCCGCCCAGCCCGCGCTACACCCACCCACTACTATGTACATGAGCCCGGCCACACCGGGTACACCAGCACGCCGCGCCCGCCCAGCCCGCGCTACACCCACCCACTACTATGTACATGAGCCCGGCCACACCGGGTACACCCGCACGCCGCGCCCGCCTAGCCCGCGCTACACCCACCCACTACTATGTACATGAGCCCGGCCACACCGGGTACACCCGCACGCCGCGCCCGCCCAGCCCGCGCTACACCCACCCACTACTATGTACATGAGCCCGGCCACACCGGGTACACCCGCACGCCGCGCCCGCCCAGCCCGCGCTACACCCACCCACTACTATGTACATGAGCCCGGCCACACCGGGTACACCCGCACGCCGCGCCCGCCTAGCCCGCGCTACACCCACCCACTACTATGTACATGAGCCCGGCCACACCGGGTACACCCGCACGCCGCGCCCGCCCAGCCCGCGCTACACCCACCCACTACTATGTACATGAGCCCGCCCGGCCACACCGGGTACACCCAGCCACTACTGACACTAACACTAAGACTAATGACTGTTGTAGTGACAACACACACAGCACTGGCATTAGTTCGACACTGGCAGAATTCGTATAAACGAGAAACCACTAAATTAAAAGAAGAAGAAAGCCACAAACCTTAGTAACACTAATAGAACAGCCGTGAAACAGTTCACTGTGTTTCGGATTGAAGGGAAAGGTAGCCAGTGCAATTACTGGGCATGGACGGCATTTCATCTTAGGCCCCAGGATGACAACGCACCTGCAATATCAAGTGACTTTTCCTTGTTATTGCAGGTGTCTATAGGCGGCGGTAACCGCTTACCATCAGGTGGGCCGTCAGCTTGTTTGTCATCCAGTTGTATAAAAAAAAAAGTACTAATGATACTGAGGCTCCACCAAGTATGGAATGAAAACTAACCACACGCGTCCATGTTGTATGGGAGCCCCCTTAAATATTTATTTATTTCTGTTTATTAGTCTTTGTTATTATAGCAGCAACAGAAATACATCATCTGTGAAAATTTCAACTGTCTAACTATCACGGTTCATGAGATACAGCCTAGTGACAGACGGACCGACGGACGGACGGACGGACGGTTGGACGGACAGCGGAGTCTTAGTAATAGGGTCCCGTTTTACCCTTGTGGTACGGAACCCTAAAAAAATAAAATGTGCTTTTAATTTTTTTTCACGATTTTTATTTCGCTCTCGGCCGAGACCGAGAAAAAAACGATGTCTCAGCCGAGAGCGAAAATCCTGTCTCAGTCGACCCTGACACGATACCTTCACATTACTAAAAACGGAACAACCATTATTCCTTCGTATCGATTCACGCTTCGGTATTTTCATTCAATAGGCTTTCATTGTGTAGGCATGGGCACGCGTCGTCTACATTGTATTCCCCCAAATCGTTAAAAATATTAAGGGAAAGCATAAACAAGTCATTGTAGTATAGTCAAGTACTTTCATTTGAGACCCACTCAAGGCAAAGTATCCCCGAGAAAATTTAATTCCATAAGACATATAAAATGTCATTTCTTGATATTTAAACACTATTTATTGATTTGAAAATTTTCAACCTTTTTTCACTCTGAATTACATAGAACATTTAAAGTAAATGGGTTTCATATTAAAGTCCGTGACAGTACAACACGGAAAGGGTCTGAGAAGAGACCCTTGAGGGACTCTGGCATCAAAAGCCTTAAAATAAATTAAAAAATTTCACCAATAAGTCTTTTCGACCATCACATCAGTTAAGATACCGTATGAAGTTACCTTACTTAAATCTTTGCCTTTGACTGGGCTCGGCTAGCATAGCGAACCCAGTCAAAAGCCTTTGAAATAACTAAAGACAGGCCAAGGTACCTATAGTGGCCGTCATAGCTATCAATACGTGTAACTTAATCTAATAAACTCGTATGTATTTCACTTTGCCGACGCATTTTTCATCGATGACCGTTTCAACAACAAATCCGAAGTCCAATCTACAATTACCACTTTAAATAATTCAATGGAAATAACGGCATTACTAAAGAGCTTGGTGACGTAGTGGTCTCTGGTGTCGATTACGAAAACAAAGTAACTTTCGACATGATCGGCCCGGGATGGGTCAATCAAAATTTGCTATCTCGAGTTCCTTCGTGCTTCGTAAGGCACGTTAAGCCGTTGGTCCCGGCCGTTACTGCAACCGCTTTAAACCACCAACCCGCATTGGGCCAGCGTGGTAGTGTTATGGCCCATGCTCCTTATGTGTTTCTGCCATGTAGGAAGCCCTGTGCCCAGCAGTGGGACGTATAAAGGTTGGTGATGAATGGCATTACTAGTAGGTTCATGGATATTTTGTCATGACCAAGCGGATTCGTAATGTCTTGTATTTGTAGAACTTTGGATATGTCGGGAAACGTACATAAATGAAAAATTCGTCGGCGGAGCGTTTAACAATCATTAAACTCACCGTTAAGTCATCCCGTAGTTTTGCCGCCTTCTCCTCGTAATACTGCCGGCGGGTTTCTGGTATGAACAAGTTGTTCCTATTGATGAGAGTGAATCCCAGCCCTTGCAATGACCTTGAGCCGCCGCCGAACGCATATTTGACTAGCTCGAGCAACAGACTTTTGTCTCGCTGAAAGATAAGTTTGAATCTTATACCAATAAAAAGAGGTCTATATTATCATATAAATTACTTAGGGTAGCAGTTGTTCAATTTTAGACCTTAAGGAACATTGGGTAGAAGGGTTGTTAAGCATCTCCTTAGATACTTTTAAAAATTTCCTATGGTTTATTTAAACTGAAACTTTGAGCAGTACAGAAAAGAGTGTATTAAAAACACTGGGTCTAATTAGCACAATAGGCAAATCTTTATTTAAAGCTGCATGGTTTTCATGCAGTTCCCTTTGCTTTCCCTATTAAAAAAAATTGACTTACCTTCGGATTTGTGGGATCTTGCAGCATGTTGGGAATATCTTTCATCGAAAAGAATACTGATACTGATATTTCCACAGAATCTTCTAAGTCTTTGAATTTTTCCTGAAAATGCAAATTAATGAGAGTCAGTACTTTATTTTCTTATGTAAACTATGTATTGGCAGATAGTGGACTTGTCCCCAATCTTTTTGTGTTTAGCAAATGATATCAAGTGCATGTAGTTATGATACTTATATGTAAGAATTAATGTAGTTTTTATCATATTTTTATATTTAGTTTATTTATATGTAGGTATAGTATTTGAACTTTGTTTAAGTTTAGTTTGTTCAATATATTTAATTTTTATTGCTGAGCACCGCTTTTTGAGTTTTCTGCTTAACCCCTGGTTGACTGGTAGAGGATGCCATTAGGCGTTATGTCCGCCATTTCTACATATATTTTTTTTACTGTACAATAAAGATTAAATAAATATCAAGAAAAAAGGTAAAGGCGAAGTAACATTAGATACAAATTCAAAGACCAGCGTAAAAACAAATGCTCATGTCATAACATTTAAACGTCACGAGGGCTAGCACTAGAACATTTTAATTACTAAACCGAAAAAAAAAACAGTTTTTTCGCGATTTAAATGATTTTTTCAACAAGTCGTACCTTCGTTTTCGAGTGTCCCCCTTACAACATGTATAGTGTATTTTTTATTATAATTTCGATACGTTAAGTCGCCTCACCTCGCATATCTGGGCGCCACACTCTGTCTCCAAGTACTTGGCCACACTGTGTATTTTGTCCCGGATGCACTTGTCTACTTCCAGCACAGCCGGGGATTTCGTCGCTTCAGTCATAAAGTATACCTGCGCAAAAAGGAATATTTAAAAAGTATCTTTTAACAATTCAGTTTGTTTGTGTCTGGTTACATCAGCCGCTTAACTGGACGGCTAGCCCGTTGATTGAACGCCGGCATCCAATCAAACCGCTGAAGTACAACTAGCCAAGTCATTGAGCGCAACGTTTAAGAGTGCGCCTAAAGCTAGAAAAAAATCAAATTTCACCCGCACCCCCCGCATCGCGAGGTACGATTGCAGTGTGTTGTCAATCAAGCTCGTCTAGTCACCTGCCGACGTCATAACATAGTATACGCAAAATATTCATATGAAAGCAACAAAAGCTTCTTAGGAGTAAATGTTTCTAATCTATAATATTAATTTTATTGGCTCAATGCAATATTGAAGTTCAGATTTTTATTCTTACAAGAAGTCAAAATTAGACCAAATTTTCGTCAAGGCGACACATAGTTAATTTATTCAATCAACATTTTTTTTTCAAATTAAAATTAATGTTAAATCGATGTGAACCTAAGATCTAAGTCTTGTTTGATATTCTCGAATGAAATATAATGTATCCTTGTACTATTTTTTGCATACATATCAACTATCCACTGCATACATATTTTTGTAAATGGTGCAACATACTAAAATCATCTTTAATTGCAAATCATATGCAGGTAATTTATTTCTGGGTTCTCTTGAATTAGATGTAGTTGGCACATTTAGAGAAATAAAGATATGTCACCCATCAAGAAAAAGTTATAGATACGCTAGAAAATTTAATAAACAATCTTAAACAGAGGTATTTTCAATGGTACTATTTAGTTTTGAAAATAAAATCACATTTTGTTCAAAATTTAGGTCACCATCAACTGTACTAAATATTGCTGCTACATCAGTTTGAACTGAATCATTGTAACATTAATAACTATGCAGATGACAGTACAGCGCATGGTAAATAGATAATACGGTTGCTCAGCGGCGGGGCGCATTGACACCGAGAAAGAGAATAAATAGTGCCGTCGAGCTTAACAGGCAGGGTTGTTGTGTTCATCATCATCATCACCAGCCTATATACGTCCCACTGCTGGGCACAGGCCTTCCTACATGGCAGAAACACATGAGGAGTTTGGGCCATAACACCACCACGCTGGCCCAATGCGGGTTGGTGGATTAAAGCGGTTGCAGTAACAACCGGGACCAACGGCTTAACGCGCCTTCCGAAGCACGGAGGAGCTCAAGATTATAAATTTGATTGACCCATCCAGGGACCAACAATGGCGAAAGTTGCTTTGTTTTCGTGATCGAAACCAGACCGCTCAAACCACTACGCCACCGAGCTCCTCTTTCATTCCCCTGCCTTCTCTTCAGAGTTTTACTCATGGAGATATGCTGTAATCCTAATCAAAGAAGCTACACGACGAGGTGCATTGATTTTTCACGGCTGACCAAGTATACCTGCTTTCAAAGAACCGATCGTGTGTGGAATATAACTCGCACCTGTGGGATTGCACTTTACTAAGTATATGCACTGGAAAGATTGCAGTGTTCGTGCTATACATATAATTAGTGATGTAGAGGTCACAAGCACAATTGAGGCACTTTTAGGCCTTATCTCAGCTTCCTTTTTCCTACTCAAGTGCACGCGTGCCAGTTTTCGGAGTCATCAATTCACTGTTTCCACTCCAACATAACTCATACAGACGTTTAGTGACTCGTTTCTTTGTCGTTCTTCCAAAACTTGGAATTGTTAGTGGCTGTCTCCGCCTAAATACTCATCTAAATTATTTATTTAAAAAAACTAAACACTAAATTTAAAACCACTTCATGTAAAGCGTTACATGAAGTGGCGTTGAATCATTTGTCATGTTTATTTAAAAAAAGTATCAGTAAGCTTGGCACATTGATGTAGCCGGGCACATGTATAACGAGATGCTCACTAATATTGGTCAGAGAGACATTAAAATTTACACCGAAGAGTGAAACAGATGCTTTAATAAAGTTTCTTACAACCTGTCTAGAAGGTGTGGAAATGGAAATATTAGTAGCGAAAATTATATCAGACAATTTTTTTCAATCACAAATGTACCAACAAAAAGTTTTCTCATACTGGCGACACCGCCATGCATTGAGTATATTTAACAGTGTAAGGCCGCGCCGCTTTGGCTTTCTGCCCTCCTAGCATGACCACCGAAACGCGATAGGATAAAGCCATTTATCGCTTTGAACTGTCAAAAATCATTGGATATAACCGCTATCTTGAAATTTTATCGAAACTGTGAACATGTATATAAACAATACAAGTTCGCAGTTTCGATAAAATTTCAAGATGGCGGTTATATCCAATGATTTTTGACAGTTCGAAGCGATAAATAGCTTCATCATATCGTATCATATCGCGTTTCGGTGGTCATGCTAAATAAAATGCAAAAACTTTAGAATCTCATCCCAAAAATAACTTTTAAAAGGTTTAATTTGTTTTACTAAAAATAATAATTATTTGAGATAGTAACTCAAAAAAGCCAATGAGATTATGCTAGAAATATGGTTTTCGATGACTATCTAGACCAGTCATGTCAAAGATACGGCCCGAGGGCCGCATCCGGCCCCCAGACCGTATCAATACGGCCCGGGATCGCAATTTGCCACAAAAAGAAGAATCATGTTTTTAGAGCTTTTAGACTTCACACGATTCCTCTACGGAAGTTTTTAATTTTTTTTTATTTGAATCTGGCCCGCCTACACATACTAAATATTATTTCTTTTTGAAAGACTGAAAAAAGTTTTATTACAAATAAATCAAATACGAGTACAGTAAGTCAATAAGAAACACAAAGCATGATTTTATTTTACTTATACTACCGCCTACTGAGATTGCAAAAACAATGCGATTTCTGCTCATTGTTCATAAAAATAAGGTCGATATCAATAATTAAAAAGTGAGTAAACAAAAGACTTGAGTTTGACACCTTGCCGTCATTTGAATTTTCAGTTTCATTTTATAGCATTTTATTTCAATAATTATGTGAAATCTCAATTTACAACGTTTCATTCAATTTTTTAAGCAATAGTCTTAAAATATATGTACTAAATTATGGCTTTTAAGTTATAAACTACAAATTATTCGCGAGAATGTTGACGAGGGCGCGCGAGAACACAGAAACATAGTCTTCCCGTCTCAATGGAGCAGCCGCGAGTGAAACAAAACAAATATCATGCGGCCTACCATGCGACTGACAGAGACCGATGATGGCGTTTAGCGCGGAAGGAAAATGGAGTATGCGCCAATATAGTTTTTTATTAATTACTTGCAAACCATAACATATATTGAAAAATCGCTAGTAGAAGCCCTCGGAAACATGGTGACTCACATATTTATCAATTTTCCCTGTGGTGAAGTAATGTGATTTGGACAAGAAATTGAATCTCGTTGAAAGTCAGAGGTATCTTTGTGAATTTTTTCTATCGAGAAAATTTTATAAATTCATGTTTTTGCTCTGACACAACCCTCACAAATATAATGTAATTACCATATTTAAAATTACAGCTCATTTGGATTTGATTTAATACGATTAAAATCAAATCTACGATTAGTGATTTGCTTTATGCCCCCTCTTAACCAGATAGCACGTCAAGTCAGCTGTCTGGTTTTAATTAGCAATTCAATTGGACGATTAAGTGGGTCGTTTAAATCGAACAGCTTTCGTGTGACTGTTTGATTGAGTGGATCCTAATCATCATCATCATCACCCTATTTATACGTCCCACTGCTGGGCACAGGCCTTCCTACATGAAAGAAACACATGAGGAGCTTGGACCATAACACCACCACGCTGGCCCAATGCGGGTTGGTGGGTTAAAACGGTTGTAGTGACAAACCAATTGAATGCCTAGCCCGATAGTTAATTGAACTCACTTAACGTATAACGACTTGGCGTATTGATTTGCGACGTCTTTTACTGTTTTGGTTTGATTGGTAGGTTCAAGGTTATTTTTTTAGGACCCCTTAGAACCAAAACGATGTCGGTTATAAGTGGTAATAAAAAAATAACCTTGAACCTACCAATCAAACCAAAACAGTAAAAGACGTCGCAAATCAATACGCCAAGTCGTTATACGTTAAGTGAGTTCAATTAACTATCGGGCTAGGCATTCAATTGGTTTGTCACTACAACCGTTTTAACCCACCAACCCGCATTGGGCCAGCGTGGTGGTGTTATGGTCCAAGCTCCTCATGTGTTTCTTTCATGTAGGAAGGCCTGTGCCCAGCAGTGGGACGTATAAATGATGATGATGATGATTTGGACTTTTCGATTACATCATTCATGGCTTTCATGCGGAGTCCTCTACTACAAGTATTATTTTACTTAACAGAGGATCTCCAACATCTCTGTAATTATCTGCTTTTTTACGAAAATATACATTTTTCATAATCATTCATTGTTGCAACCAAAATTGATTTTTGCAACCATCGCTATCTAAAGTTCCGAGATGTCATTCTGACAGGACTACGAATAAAAAAATAGTTTTTAGATTGTTCCAAAATTAAAATCAAACTTAGACCATTACTAAAATTTATTGTGTGAACATTAGTATGGTTTATGACGTCACATCGTCATAATAAATTCAATTATGAAATTCAGACGTTAGTGAGTAAGTAGGCCGTCGCCCTGCTGACATACCAAACACAAATAAATTTTATATGGCATGACTTGCCATCTGGGCATCTGGGTGTTAAAGGATTACATAGACTAAAGCTTAAGTTCCTATAATTCGTCACATTTTAACCCTACCACCGAAGAAGAAAGTGCGTGCGTGCGTACAGGCACGCACGCCTGTGAGCGTGTGTGTGTGTGTGTGAGAGAGTGCGTGTGTGTATGTGTGTGTGTAAGTGTGTAAATGTCATGTACCTTAAGTTGGCTCATGTCAACGGGCGTGTCCAGGTTAAGCTTCGCTCTGTTGTCTCCGGCCATGATATTCATGAGCAGGGGCAGATCTTCGGCTTTCCTGGTCATCGGGCCGACGGTCAGAAGCTGCGGGAACTTGGGGTCGCCCAGCGTTGGGATGTGGCCTTCTATCGGGATTATGCCTGAAAGCAATGGTAGGCGATATTTTAATATTATTCTAATTAAGTATGGCTCAAACTTCTTATGTGTTTCTCCGATGTAAGAAGCAGTATACAGGCAGGTGTTGATGATAGGTACATACCCGGAGTAGGCTTATGGCCGTAGACTCCGCAGAAAGCTGCGGGCAGTCGGATGGAGCCCGCGATGTCTGATGAAACACTCACGCAAGATGCTCCCACGGCTAAGAGAGCTGCCTAGAAACAATACATATAATGAAATTATTATTAAGTTATATTTAGTAGGTGGTAGGCCCGTGTTAAGGGTCGTTGGGGTAGGTACCACTGCCTTTCCCATTTCGGTCGTAAAGCAGTTTGCTGTGTTTCGGATTGAAGGGAAATGTAGCCAGTGAAATAACTGGGCATGGAAGGCATTTCATCTTAGGCCTTAGAAAGACAACGCACCTTTTTTTACCAGGAGAAATCTATTGACGGACCTAACCGCCACTGTCGCCGCCGGCATATGGGGGCTCACTTAGCGTCTAAATTGACCCTGGAAATACCCGCTAAAACTCCTGGATAACTACCATGCCTTTTGCGTAAGTGATTTCGGGTCTGCGAAGCGAATTCACCAGACCACGCCCAGGCGACCAGACCTTTCGGCCCGGCTTCACGCCGATGGTGATTGCCCAGAGTTACCATAAGCAATCTCAGACGTGGCAGACAAAATCATTCTCTATTCTCTCATGCTGGCTTCTTAGGGATCTATATCGTAATTCGTCATTGATTCATCTCTATATTCACCTACCCAAACCTACCCAAGGGACTCATAAAATGTTCACAGTGTAGCTATTTGAAATTGACGAATAGTTTTATATCCCAAGTTCTAAAGCAAATAAAGATTATTATTATTATTATTACTACGTTAAAGTTAAAAAAAAATTTTTCGTCCAACGTACATAGTTGTAAGTTAAATTAAAATATCGTCCTTATAGCTTAAAATAAACAACTTTGAACCACAATACCTCTCAGGGCCATACACTCTTGACTGCAATTGATTTTTATCGCTCATTGCACCAAGTAAACAAAGTGTATGTTGGACCAGCGATCATTGTGTGTCATCTATAGGTCGCATATTTCCGTAGTAATTGCGATGTTTTTATGAAGCTCTGCTTAAATACTATAAAATATGAATAATAATAACTCTAATAAACATTCGATTTTATTTAGAATTCAAAATGCATTCAGCTCTGCTTCTTGATTTTAATTTGACATTGTGTTAAATTTAATTTTCGACCATAGCGTTAAAGTGCAGGTTTTTGGAAGGACCTCTTTAGATACCTTCAAAAATTGTCTATGGTTTCTTTTTAAGATATCTAAATTTATTTGACAGCTTTAATTTTTTTTCTATCATTTTCCTACACTTACTAAAAGGAAGAGATGTTTGAAGGCTGATCGAGTGGTATATTTTTAACCGACTTCAAAAACGAGGAGGTTCTCAATTCGGCCGGTATGTTTTTTTTTTTTTTTCTATGTATGTACACCGATTACGCCGAGATTACTGATCCGATTTACGTGATTCTTTTTTTGTTCGATGCGGAATAGCTGCCATTTGGTCCCATAAAATTTTTTTCAAAAACAGTTGGGTACTTTGGTTTTAAATTTAAAAAAACTTAAATTATGAAGTCGTCTACATATGCGAAATTGCGAAGTTTTGCTTTTCAAATGACTTTTTAGTGAAACGATACGATAGTAGGAAACAATATAAGTTTACGATCACCCATCTAGCTTCGACCGTAGAAAGTTACCACTAAAAATTGTGAAAAAAAAATTTTAAACAAAAATTTAAACCGACTTCAAAAAACTGAAAAGGATAAAATAATTAAATTTAAGTAGGTATTCATCCCCTTGAAACATATTTTTGGAGTTGGTGCTAAGTGGTTTCCAAAAACAATAGAAAGTGAATCACCGATTCCAAAAATATGTTTCAAGGGGATGAATACCTACTTAAATTTAATTATTTTATCCTTTTCAGTTTTTTGAAGTCGGTTTAAATTTTTACCCTTACAATACAGGCTAATCGGTCAGGGCTCCTAGGTTCGAGTCCCGGTTGGGAGCAGATATTTTTATGATGAGTACGAGCATTTGTTATATTTCTAATTTTATTTAGTATATTTCTAATATTTACATATATGTATACGTTATTCCTGCCTAATTTTGAAGAAACACTAAGTCTAAATTTAAGTACAGTATATCTCTTTCTCGCAATATATAATAGGAAAAAGATAGCAAGAATTCGTTTAGAGCTGTCAACTAAATTTAGACAGATTTCAAAGGAACCATAGACAATTTTAGACGGCATGTACGGAGGTCCCTCCTAAACTTCATTTCATCACGTTCAATAAGGTCGAAAATTGAACGCATGTTTCTAAATGTCGAATCATATGACAGCCATCCTTTTCGTATTCATTTTGAGAGAAAGAGATGCACTGAACTTAAATATAGACTGAGCATGTGTTCTCCAGAATTAGGTCCAATATTTCTCGGTTATCTAGTATTCATAACCAAAGCTCTTAAAATGCTTAATGTAGGCTAGATAATAGGCGTGAATGTATAAATATTATTATTACTGTACGTAAATTTTGATTTATAGTGTGGCTTAAGCCCAGTGATGAAGACCGGCTGGCCGAGTGGTCAGGGTCTAGCTACAGGCTTATCGGCTAGGGGTCCCGGGTACGAGTTCCGGCCTGGGCAGATGTTTGTGAACCAATACATATTTGTTCTCGGATCATGGTTTTTCATACATTAATTAATGCATATTTCTAATATTTTCATACTTATTAAATACTTTTCCGTAAATAGTTTTCATAGGTGAGTTTTCCAACCAAAATTCATCAAATCATTTATTTTTAAAAATATAGATGGTAAAAAATATATCGCTATAATACGGCATACAAATTTCATTGTGTTTCTTCCCTTTCTTAAATAATTATGAAATTATGCAATATTTTAATAAGTAGTTATCAATTGACTCCACAATAAATTTTTAAATTTTAAATTGATTAAATTATTACATTTTAATTCCTAGTAGACTTAGTTTTTTTGTACAATATTTTACAGTTCCGCCTCCGCATCCTTTACTTTCCTTTTTATCATAAGTACAGAAACGCTTGTAGATATTGTGAAAAAAAAGCCAGTAATAAAACGACTTTAGTCATATGTCATAAGTGAACAAAACAAACATAATTATATCTTTCTACGCAACACTTGTTTTATTGCCCATTTACGACTTTTAACCGGACATTGTGAAAAAGCCCTTAACAAGTAATAACTGTATACACAATAGTTGTTCAAACAAAATAACGAGTATTAAGTCGCTGAACATATAGATCTTATGTGACGGTTGAGGCGCAAACTATAAACAGATCATCGGTTAATTATATAACATAGGTATATGGTATACCGCCCGCTTATGAGGTTACCGAAGTCTAAGGACACTTATATCACTTGCGCGTTGGCTAATTGTCTATTCCGTAAAAGGTTTGAAGATGCGTGACATTAGCAGCATGGGGGAACGATGCCATATCGCCAACAAACCGTTTTCTAATGAAATTCTATCGACATAATACACTGTAGAAAGAAAACTCTTTTACTAGCCCGCTTGCGGGCTTACTCACAATAAAAACCTATTGAGTTTGATATGATATTGAGTTTGATATATACCCACACCCAATTTATAAATGAATATATAGTAAGTTGCAGCAAAAAATAATATCTCTTTCTAAAATAACTATTAAATTCGTTGATTCCCGTTTTAGTAAAGGTTAAATAAAAGCTTAGTATCATTTCAAATATCAAAATCAATAAATCCAACTACAAAACTAATGCGACATGATTGGTATCTAAAAGATGTCTTCAATTCAGACTAAATGGATTGGAGCCCGCCACATTGTATTCGGTAGGTCGGTAGGTCGTACGACTACGACCTACCACAATCCGGGTGCCTAAGGTCCTACTCTAGTCTAGACACTGTTCTAGATAACTTTCAGACATGACATTCATCATGGATATCATCAGCCTATATATATAGTGTAGGCAGTCTGTTTCCAGCAGTGTTTCTCAGCCATGTTTCTCCCGTGTGTTTTCCCAGCAGAGGGACTGTAGTGTACTATAGTCCCACTGCTGGGAAAACACACTGGAGAAACATATGAGGAGCTTGGGCCATAACACCACCACGCGGGCCCATTGCGGGATAGCGGAGAGACATGTATTAAAATAAAATAAAGAGGAGCACGTTTTGGGCGGTGCCATGGTCTATCCCGGGATGGGTCAACCTATAATTGAAATCTCGAGCTCCTTCGTGCTTCGGAAGGTACGTTAAGCCATTGGTCCCGATTGTTACTGTAACCGCTTTAACCCACCAACCCGCATTGGGCCAGCGTGGTGGTGTTATGGCCCAAACTCCTCATGTATTCCTATCATGTAAGAAGGCCTGCGCCCAGCAGTGGGACATACATAGCCTTATGATGGTGATGATGAAAATGTAAGAATAATTGAAAAACTTAACTTAATGGACATAAAAAAATGAGTTTTTTTGTATGACTTGATGTAATAACGTATATCATTGAATGCATACTAATATTATACAATATACAAGGGAAAATACCAAACTCGTTTTGTCTGTCTACTACGTTTTCACTTTTAAACCGCTGAACCAATTTAGATGAAATTTGGCGTGGAGATCCTAAGAAAGAACATAAGCTAACTTTTGGCGTTATAGCCAAACTCCACAAATAACGACAAGCAACGATATTCAAACTACTCACTTCCCCACCAGACGAACCACCGGGTGTCCGATTGAGGCAGTACGGATTATTCGTGGTCCCCCGGAGTAGGTTAGTCGTTTCCCACCCGAGGCATAGCTCCGGGGTGTTAGACACCAGCAGCGGTATACCGCCAGCTTTCTTCACCAGGGTTACCGCGGCACCGTCCTTGGTAGCGCGGCGACCGGCATTTTCCAGGCAACCCACGGCGTTTGATAGCCCTGCAAGTGATAAACACGTGATGAATTACAGCTGGAGATTTCCGTGGCGCAGTGCTTTGAACGCTCTGATTTCTATTACGAAAACCAAGCAACTTTCGCCATGGTCGATCCCGGATTGGTCAAACAATATGTTTTTTATGTTGCAAAATGGTGGGCGACATTATAAGTCAACTAAGTCAAGTCAACTAAACGTCACCAAAGTGACTTCGGTGCCATGATGAATATTTGGCTGTTTTTTAAACAAAAAAACCTGTTGTGCACCACGAAACAAAGGAAATGAAAGGAAAATGGACAATTGAATACTGTAGTGTATATGTACTGGTCGGGACTCCATACATTTTTGGAACATCTCTTTTGTAATCGCGAGCTCCTCTGTGCTTCGGAAGGCACGTTAGGCCGTTGGCCCCGGTTGTTACTGCAACTGCTTCAACCCACCAACCCGCATTGGGCCAGCGTGGTGGTGTTATGGCCCAAAACATCACAGTTGTTTTTAGCTCTCTGAAAGCTCAGAAGCTTTTCATGCTCACTGCACCTACGTACTTACATAATATAAATGTTACTACACCGTATAACGACAATCTAAACCGTAATAAAAAACCTCCCTTGAGCTATAATATACAAGATAAGATTGCTTCATTGCTATTGTGATTCCAAAGACAATACGGTAGAGTGCTCGAAAATACCCGGTGCATACGTGAGGCGACTCTCTAAGGACATTAAGATGTACCAAACACAAAGTTTTATTTATTCATTTAAAAAGAAACGTGCACGCCGAAATGAATATAGGATATAGGTACCACGTCCATAAATACAAAAGCAGCGATTAAAACTACAGTTCCAAACAATTTCGCATACTTAGACGACTTAATTATTCCAGTTAAGTAATTTGATTTCAAAACCTAACTACCTAATCGATTATGAATAAAATTTTATGGGACCAAATGGGCAACTATTCCGCATCGAATATAATTATTTCATAAATAAGAAGTATACCACTCATAAAGAAATATTGCAAAAGAAATAGTATGTGTTAGATCAATAGTTTTACAGATATAGTGGTATGTTTTATGTGATGCGGCGCTTCGTCTAAGAACGCTCCATAGGAAATCTACGGAACAGGTGACATCACAAGTTTCAATATTAATTACTAAGAAATGTGTGGGCATACTGACAAAATAAATATTAACTATAATAATGTTTTTATCCATAGTTGTCATAATAAAAGTTGTTTAAGTTAATGTCAGCAATCTAATATCATTAACATTTTTGATAGAATTTGGAAAAAATGACCATCTTTATAACTTTAGACAAAAATTCCATATCTGTTAAGTTTGAATTGTTTTCATGGATGACAGCAACGTTTGTGAGAAAAAGCGCAATTAATAGGGAAAATTGTGTATTTTTTGTCCGATGACGTCATATTCCAGAGAACAAGTGGGAATTAATTACGTTTGTCATGCCCCATTATAAGTTATGACAAGTCTCATCACTCACCAGCTAAGGAGCAGCTCTCTTTCACTGTGAATGGAACACCCAGCAACGGTTTCCCAGCAAACAGCAGTTCTTGCGTCCCGTTCCTTCTTGCCTCGTCTATTGTCCTGTCTACCTCTTTGGCGTCCTCCAGCGCCGCCCTGTACCGTTCTTCTACAACAGCATTCAAAAGAGGATTCACTTCCTTCACGCGCTCAATGTATGCTGAGACCAGTTCTTCGCTTGTTATCTGAAAAGATAAACTTTGTTTTATTTTAATTTCAATTAGATGATTGATGATTTCTATAGAAGTACTAAATTATACAATCCTCAATAATATTTATATGCGAATGTGAGTTTGTTTATTTGTTACGCGCATTCACGTCCTAACCACTGAACTCAATAGATGAAATTTGGTATTGAAATAGTTTGAGACCTACTAGGAAGAACATAGGATACTTAGAAACGATAACCACCGGAACAGCTAGTATACAGGGTGGTGCCGTCAATGCGACAATAAATTTAAACATGGGCTATATTATTCCATAGAAATGGTTTGCCTTGCCACTTTCAAAAACATCGTATTCTTTTGATAATTTCATGTCATTTGCATGGAATAGTGTAACGTTGGCAGCATTATTTCATACAAATGTCATGAAATTATCAAATGAATACGATATTTCTGAAAGTGGCAAACCATTTCTATGGACTAATATAGCCCATGTTTAAATTTATTGTCGCATTGACGGCACCACGCTGTATATAGTAAATAAATACGTAAATAGGTGAATCATAAATCATTATTTATTATTGTTGTTGCACTCCAGTAACAAATATTTACATTTCACTCAAGATTCATCAAGATCAAGAACCACTTGTAATTAGTACTGCGTTGAATTTAAATGAACGACTGCCTCTCTTTGTCTTTCAAGCTCGAGCCGATTTTTTTAAAAATCGAAAACAATAATAATATGTGATAGTTAATCAGTAACAGGCAGAAGTGGAGATTTTCTTATCATCAGATGATGATGACTATCTGATGATGAGGATACAGATAGATAGATAGGTACATAGATACATCATCATCACCAGCCTATATACGTCCCACTGCTGGGCACAGGCCTTCCTACATGGGAAAACCACATGAGGAGTTTGGGCCATAACACCACCACGCTGGCCCAATTCGGGTTGGTGGGTTAACCTGGACCAACGGCTTAACGTGCCTTCCGAAGCACGGAGGAGCTCGAGATAACAAACTTTAATTGACCCATCCCAGGATCGACCATGGCGAAAGTTGCTTTGTTTTTCGTATCGAAACCAGAGCGCTCAATACGTCACCAAGATACATAGAAATTCTTTATTTTGCAGCTTTACATAAACATCAGAGATAAAACAAACACGATAATGCCAAAAAAGGCGGTCTTATCGCTAGAAGCGATCTCTACCTCGGTGACGCAGTGCTTGAGCGCTATGGTACTATTATTATTTGCTGTGGTCGATTCCGGGATGTGTCAATCAAAATGTGATCCCGAGTTGCGCTGTGCTTCGTGGATGGTCCCGGTTATTACTGTAACCGCTTTCAACCCACCAACCCGCATTACGCCAGCGGGTGGTGCTATGGTTCAAACTCCTCATGTGTTTCTCCCATGCAGGAAGGCGTGGCCCAGCAGTGGGATGTATATAGGCTGGTGATGCTGATGATGAAAGAAGCCTTAGTACCTAAGAGGTTGGATCTAAATATTTCCATATGCCTGTTAAATACTATAATTTGCCATAAACATACTTTGTACTTAAGTAATTTAGAAATGACCACTTGCAAACTAGCATTTGCCTATAACTAAACGTAGACATATTGCCTACAGTCCGCAGGACCTATGATTTGTCATTTAGCCATATTTAATTGCTGGGGAACCTATAGCCAGTTCAATGTTACAACAGTTCAGTACAGGTTGGTGAAATTTCTGGTAGTTCTGATATTTATTGAGCAACCAAGGATATTTTGAGAAAGAGCGTTTCGAGAAAGGCAATTGGACATACAGCGATCAAATATTCTCAATTTGATTTTTAACATTTTATAAATGTATGAAAATATTAGAAAAGTGTACTTATAAAGTAGAAAAAAATCATGTCCTCAGACAACAAGAGATCTCGCGACTTTTCACAATCCGGGTGACTGCTCTAACCATCGGAGCAACCCTGGTGAACCTGTGAAGTTCCTCTAGTAGTCTAGTCCATCTGCATATGCGTTACAAGCTGACATATACCCCCTGAAGACATTATTTTTTTATAGTTTAAATACTTTTTCAAATCAAATGTTAATAAAAAAATGGTGCAATCAGCGAATGGTTTAATTTGCATAACGTCGGGGATAGTGCGAATCCGCGAATCTACCATACGTAAAGGCCGCGCATCTGCAATAGATCCAGGTTTACAGGTGAAGGTTCAAAAACTTAAAAACTTTTATATTTCAACGAATATTAAGCTCATTTTTACACAGAGAGTGTTGAAATATCAGATGCATTGATGTGTTCTATCTTTCGTTAAGAAAATATAAATCCCTTAAAATAGCCAATCGAGATTTTGCGTGAATTTCCCGCGACAACTTAAATGGGCTACATTTGTCAGATACACGGAATTATCCGAAGCTAGTTACGCGGATTTGCACTATCTCCGACGATAAGGGTCTTTATGTTGAAGAGTGATAGTATTCAGGCGAGATTAACAGACTATTTTAGTTGAGCAACCTCTCCTGTCCTCACTGCCGCGGCATGCTGCAGAGCGCTGCGCATGAGCAGCGGCTTGGGCGGCGGCGGAGGCGCGCGGGTGTCGCGAGCCCGCAGCCAGAACAGCGGCGCCAGCAGCAAGTTGAGGATGCGGAGCACCACGCCCAGCAGCCGGACGCCTACCTCCATGCTGTGGACACAACAAAAATGAGTATATTCAAGTACTTGAGATATGCTAGGGGATCGGTTTCAGGGTAGAGATTTTTTGATATTTCGGAAAATTTTGTGTGGCTTTGGAACCGTAAGCTGTCGCTGAACACATATTGGGTTGTTTTGGTAGGTGTTGATCCCAGCTATCACCCCCTGCAGTGTGTCGTACTGTTTCTTGGACACCCTGTATGTGTAAATTTAGTGTAAGTATATGTATTGTAAGTTTAATATATTTATTTTAATGGCAGTTTAAAGTTTAGTAGGTTATGGTAGTTTGGTTTTTAGTTTTATAACTCCTCACACCCAAGGCCCTATCATAATAACAGCGCTTCTGCGACGTATTATAGTGTCGCAAAAGTTATATGCTGAGATGGGGCCTTGTTGACGGCGCCTACGCATATGTGTTAATTGTTTTATAGTTTCTACTTTTTCTGTTTTTAGTGTCTAAGTTTTATGTCGTATGTTTTTTTGCTCTGTGTCTGCCAATAAAAATATTTTTCTTTCTTTCTTTATTTCTTTCGTACTTAAAAATAGTTTAATTAGTTAAGTTTACGCTATAGCTGATATCTATAATAAAGATATTCAACTATATCAATGCATGGACAAATTGGCATTTGTATTCCAGGCGAAGACGTTACCTATTATCCTATGTGTAATGAATGACAATTATAGAACAACGGACTAAGAACAAAATAATATACATTCTTAGTGACAGCTAAGCGCTGAACAGCGTACAGGCTCTAAACAAGCTTAATAGGGAAAACAAGGTAAGAATGATATGAAACCCGGCTTTGTGGGACTGATGGGCAATGAGAAGGCTGATGAATTGGGAAGGATCGGCTCAGAAAACACATACATAGATCCTGAGCCCGTTTTGGCACATTCATACAGTTTTATAAACATAGCCATGAAAGCGCGTGTCAAAAACCGACCTAAAACCCAATGACACAAAGTACCGGGATTAAACCCTTAATTTCTAGGGGAGGAGGTAAGGGTAAATACATCTATACAAACGGTAGAACACAAACTCGCTTCTTAAGTGGGGCGCTCACAGGGCATTTTGTTACTAACCATACACTCATCAAAAAGCATTTGGTAAATGCCAGGAATCAATGACGCATCTCTTGTGTAATTGTGATGCCCTGGCTGGAGCCAGAATGAGCCTTCTGGAAGTGGCACATCCAAAGCCAGAAGACTACAGGCTCTTTCTGCCTAAAGATATAGTTATATCGAATCTGTGGTAAGGCTAACGGTATCTATATACCTATATTCTAGACACAGGAAGAGTAAACACAAGATCCTAATGGGTTCACTGTGACTTAGTCATAGCCTCACGTAAGATAAGTTTACGCTCAACTCGTGGAATCACTCCCTGCGGTGCGGAGGTTTTGATATAAGGATCGGCAACGCGCAAGTGATATCCCTGGTGTAACGTCTAGTATCCTTACAAATAATCGCAGCCAAACCCCACACTTGGGTATTCCTGTGTATAATATACCTAATCTGTGATAATATCCTCAAAGAGCCTTTGCAGAAAGGTTACACTACCGCAAACGCGAGGTCTTGTTTGTCATCGTTACCATTAAATTCAAAGTTTAAATACGTCAGCAAAATCCTGAAAAATCACCAAAAGGGCAACAAAACCTTTTTGTGCGAACCGTACTTTAGTAGCCAAAGCAAATGTTTGCACGTTGTAAAGGTACGCAACGGTATACGCATCGCGTGAGGAAACTGAATCTCTAGAGCTAGTTGGCTTGCGTTATGGACCCACGGGGCTGACACGACAACTCGTTATCAGAAATAGTCTCTATTGACTACGTATATAGGTAGTAAATAGTTATAAGAAAGCTCATTATTTCGAAAGATTTTTTATTACACACGGAATTTAATTTCTGAACGTATTTGGGGTAATATGAATATGTTATTTCAACATCTTCAATTTTTGTATGCACCTCGTCAATCTAGACACATACTGATTTGATGATAAATCATTCAGATAGCCTTATTTGATATTGCAGAGAAAATTTTCGATTTCGAAAGAAACAAACTCTTCTATTTGTCGATAAAGAAATTTGCAAAAAGGAAGCCTATGCCCTTTCTCGGGATGTAATCCCTCTCCATGCCCAACAACATCTAAATCAGTTTAGCGGTTTATGAGTGCAAACATAACGAACAGACAGAGTTACTTTAGCACTTAGCCGGCTGCAGATGAAATCGTCAGAACAGTTTTAGGTAAACGATTCTAATTCAACATTCAAGACCTGGCGATAGCTTGAATGGCGCAAGGCTGCACCTCGCTATTGTACGTGAGTGATGAGCGCAATCGTAAAATTATCCTACTTCACACCCGTGTTAGGAGCGTTTACGCCGTACGACTTTTCATACATACTCTCAAGTGGAAAATTTGTAAACGCCTACAATATTTTCGACTCGCGCTCACAGCACGACGCGAAACAACCTAGAGCCTCTACAATTCCGTCGTGCGTGACATTGCATCGCTAAGCACTTTCATGGAGTGTTCTGAAGAGCTTTTCGACCTTATCCCACCTTCTCCCTTTCTACTCAGGAACACGCGTGCCGGTCTTCAGAGTCATCAATTTACTGTCCCCACCTCAACATCCCGGACAAAGAAGTTACGTTACACACGTTTCTTTATCGGACTACCAAAACTTAGAATTCTTTACCAGCACATGTGTTCCTTCAAAAGAGTCGTAAAATGGCCACTTATGGCCCGGCAAGGTGGAGGCGGCTAGAACAGTGTGTTTCTAGCTGCACTAGCTATCTTCGCATATTTATTATTTTACAGACATGCCTTACAGCTAACTACACATCCAAAGCGCTTATAAGATTAGATCGACAGTTGGTATTTCTATACAATAAAAATAGCTTTTTTAAAATTAAGGTGTCAAAAAATATTTATTTAGAAATGCTCGTACTCATCATACAAACATTTTCTCCTTCCGGGATTCGATGCCGGGACCTCTTGACCGAGTAGCCTGTATAGTAAGGGGTACAGAGTACAGACCGCTCGACCAGGCGGTCGTCATTTGAAATTAATTTAACAATTTAGAATTTTTAATAGCACTATGGTGTTTTATATGACAAAGTTAACATGGGTAGGTGCCTGCTTCTTATGCTTTGTACCAAACACCCTGTATACGACAAGGGTGCCAACAGTGCCAAGCAAGCGTACAGCCCGTAGTGTTTTTCGTGGAATAATTAAAAAAATAATTTGTGTAAATACTTATCATCGTGCATTATAATAGGTACCTATGATAAAAATAACTGTGCACTATGATCATTTTTGTCAATGGTTCAAAGGTCAATTTCACGGATGTTATTATCGAAGAAAGATATCAACAACAATAAAGATGTTATTCAACAGAGCTTGTAAATTATTATTTTGATATTAATTCCCGAATACGATATGTAAGATTTTTTATACAAAAGCCACAACATGAATGTAAAGAATTTTCAATAGCATAAATCCAAAATGACTCTTTTCCCTCCCTTTTTATCGTTTTCCAAACTGATGATTATTTACGAGTAAAAGCCAAACTAACTTTTTGGAAGGGCAATAAACCATTTCGATTAATCTCAAAAGAGTTTTGCGAAAAGAAACCTCTTCACACCTTTTTTAAGTAATTGCCCCACTGCTCAATCTAAAGTGGCAGTTTTTTGTTATAAAAAATCTTCAACGTACAGAAGCACCGTCGTTTAGCACTAATCATATATTTGCTTAGTTTGCATACTATTTTGCAAATCTGAGCAAACAATAAATAGCTACGCTTAACTTAACCGTGGACCGTGAGTTGATATTATGTGAAGTTAATAATAAAAGTAATTGTTACCTATTGATTGAATGTTATTATCAAATGACACTAAGTTACGACTTTTGGCACTCCACTGCCATAACATAATTAAACACGCGATTATTAATATCGTGCGGTAAATGATTTATGATAATTTAACGTTTAAATTATCTACGTGATCATCAGTAGGCGTCGTTTATGCAATTAGTATTGGTCCTAATTTGGCCAAACTAACAAAACTTCTCAATTATTAATTATCTATTATTTATTTTTATAGAAAGCACGGCAAATGACTCAACACCACGATATGTGAAGCGGTAAGAAGAGTCCATAAGCGAAGATAGCTAGTCCAGGTTGAACACACTACACAATAGTACAGTGCATGGTGGATATTACGGTCGCCCAGGCGCTGGGAGAGAATGAATCTTACCATTGAGCTAAACATGGTGTTAAACCTTGTATCTGAAACAACTAAGAACCTTGTTCAGTTCAATGCTAGGAAAACACAGGTGTGCGCGTTCACAGCCAAAATGTCTGTTCGTCCTTCCCTCTCTTCAGGACACTACTCTAACGGCACAGGGCCCCATAACATTATGCTGCGACCTGAATCAGCGAAACTACATCGAAACCGTGGTCAAAACAGCCTCACGGAAGCTCAGTGTCGTGAACCAGGTGCGTCGATTTTTCACGCCTGACCCATTATGGCTGATTTCCAAAACTCAAGTCTGGTCTTGCTCGCACTTGAGGGATGTGTCCGCCAAGTGCCTCCTCGATGCACTGGACAGATTGCAGCGTCGTGCCGTCCGTATTATTGGCGATGTAGAGGTCACGAAGAACCTTGAGTGAGCCTCTGCAATTACATCGAGACGTCGCGTCGCATAGCGCCTTCTATCGGCTATATCACAATGGCTCTGAAGAGCTTTTCGATCTTATCCCATCTTCTCCCTTCCTCCTCGAGAGCACGAGCTAGTCTTCGGAGTCATCAATTCACTGTCTCCACCTCAGCATCACGCACAGAGAAGTTTAGTAACTCATTTCTTTGCTGCACTCTATCACCTGTCTTTCTGCGCCGTGGTTTTGGTATGAAAAGCTAAAAATTTCTCTTAACTATAATACTGTGTATCGAAGAATCCTCTGACAACTATTAAGACTAGCCTGCCCTGCTTATGCATGAAAAATCTTACTTAAATCAGTTTGTACGTTTTTAATGTTTCGACTTGAAAGTATGTATGGAAAGTCGTGCAAGGTAACGCTCTCAAGATAAGTTAAGCCTATAGTGCGTATGACAGGGCTTACATAAAAATTAATAATCTGAATAAATTGCTGTCACTTGAACTTATCTCAGTTTGCTCTTCTAAGGCTCCCACGAATTGTAAGTATTTATAATTTACAAGTTGGTAACTCAATAAGGGTCAATATGGTCATATAAAGAAATGGATAATGGATCCTTGGGGGATACCTATGCCCGACACAGAGCGTCTCTCGGATGATATGATGATGGTGGACATACAGAATGGTGACTACAATACCTACAGTATCTACTTGTACCAACTGGTGATTATCGCTGAACTGGGAGTAGGTATACCTTGGCGATGTAAAAAATTGAAGGACGAAAAGCCAAAATTAAACATGGGCTATATTAGTTCATAGAAATGTTCTGCAACTTTCAAATACATATTGCTAGGGTTTCCATCTCTAAAATTTGGCAACCAGGACAAGACGAGTGAAAACCCCGGATTTCGGAGCCCAAAACCCGGACACGTCCACAGGTTTTTTTAAACATAGTCGATTAGCGAGTCGGTTCGTCGGTTGATCGCGGCATGCGGGCACAGTGCGTGTGTCGCGGAGTCGCGGGCAGCCCAAGACTTTAAATTTTTAAGCCCGGACTACAAATGAAGCCCCGCCCGGACGCTCCCCGGACGCCCTCTAAACTAGGACAAATCCGGGGAAATCCGGACGGATGGCAGCCCTACATATAGCCCATGTTTTAATTTTGGCTTTCCGTCCTTTAATTTTTTACATCGCCAAGGTATACCTTCTCCCAGTTCGGCGATAATCACCAGTAGGTACAAGTAGGTAGGTAGGTAGGTAGCTATCTGATGTGGTAACTGGTAACGCGCTAACTACTAAGTAAGCACCCTAAAGTTCTCTTGCAACTGTTATTTCTACATCTACAAATATTACTATAATTAAGATATTTGAATTACATTAATTTCTATATCTACCTAACTCATTGTACTATTAACATAAATATTTTAACATAATTACAAACCAGTTTCTGTTCAATTAGATTACACGTTTCTGTTCGGGTTACTGACGAAATTGTCGCAAGTTAATAATTATGTTGAAAAATTCCCATTTGAATAACATACTTAAGTAATTATTTTAGTATCTAAACTATGTAGAATTCGTAGCAAATTTAACAGTAAAAAGATCAAATAATCAATTTTTCCCTCCTTAATCTGTCAAGCAGTGTTATCCCTCCGGAGGGCTATGGCAATTGAAAAATTGATTGAGTCTGTAATCAGATTCTTGACGAGCTAAGTGAGTTCTAACGTTTGTATGACGTGGTGTGCTCTGAGTTTTGAGGAATTCCCGCCGCCTGTGGGCATCGTATTAATTAGAAACAGGTTTCTAACATCCATCCTCACACGTTGGAACCAATGTGGAGGCGTAGGTACTGTACGGTTCCGTGCGTGGGGTTCTTTAAAAACTTTTCATTATATTTTCTCAAAAAATGCATTTACATATTTTCTCAAAAAATGCATTTACCAAGTTAGTAGATATTATTATACATTGTTCGAAAGTTAAAAATTACGCACCAATGAACGGAGCGTGTGATAATGGTACTTTACCGCACGCTCCGTTGTGGCACCGTTGTGGCACCATTGTAGCACCATTGTGGTGCCATACAGGCGTGCGGGTAAAGTACTTTCGCAATTGCCGCACGCTTGTGTTGTGTGGTAGGTACGTAATTCTTACCTTAGGTATCCATTACGGTTTTTTTTATTTCTTTATAAACTATATGAGGACCTAACCAAGGAGTTTTACATTACGAGTAATTTGGCTGATCGAACTTCCTTGGAAGCGCTTTTGCTCAATATGTTTGACTTCTTTAATAATACTAACGCGCTCGTGGCGCCATTTGCAAATATGCACCATTAGCATATTAGACACGTCAAAGTCAAAGATTGTTGCGACTTTGCGACTATTTTAAAACAGAATAATAATATCTCTGTTGTATTGTTTTCTCGAAAATGTATTGAAAAACGTTGGTATTTACAAACTCGTGACTTATATTCGTCTACTCGTTTTTAATCCCCGACGAAAAAAGAGGAGTGTTATAAGTTTGATGTGTCTGTCTGTGGCATTGTGGCTCCTAGATGAATGGACTGATTTTGATTCGGTTTTTGTCGCTTGAAAGCTGACGTGATTAGGGTGGTTCTTAGCTACAATTTATGACGACCAGTGCAGGCGTTTGATCACTTTCAGCTAATTTCCTACTTGACAAAAGGGTTTTCGTAAATTTCAAAGATCAGATTCATTTGAAATTTGGGTTAATGTTACTTTGGTGGTTTTTTTCAAGACATTCTATCCTTAACCCTAATCCTGTACCATCAAATAGTCTGCGGGATGCTCAATTCTTCAGAAACATACAGCAGACAAAGCGTGTTTGGGCTCATAAGAAAAGTCCTAATGAGATGATGTTAAATAGATAATTAATAACGCCGGGGGTTACTTAAAATTTTGAATTTTATATTTTTTTTATTAAAAACTAACTTACCACACTAGAAAGTATAAATAATTAATACAGTTTAGGGACAGTACGAGTGTAATGCCATCTCCTCATTTGCAGCGTCCATAGTACGGTAATGTTATATCTATCACCGTGTCCTTATTGTACGGTAACAGTTCAACATCAGGTGGGCCGTATGCTTGGTATTATTATGGATAAGTCTATAATATAGACCACGTATCGATCGACGCAGTCTCCCCAGACCTAGACAGAGTGTATGTTGACGTCGGAGTTAGTTAGCCTCCACTATCACGGGTGGGTTCCCTTCAATTACCATACCATTAATTCTGACCCAAATTGTATTTACAGTAGCGTAAAACAGATTGCCTTAAATTTTGCATCGCCAATGGAATTTCGTGTTCGGAGACACTAAAAATGTTACAGAAGGCTTACGGTGAATCGATTTTATCAAAAACACGTGCTTATGAGTGGTACTAAGCGTTCAAAAGCGGTCGAGATGTGATGGAAGATTTGCCTTGCTCTGGTAGGCCATCAATGTCTGCAACTGAAGTTAACATCGCAAAAGTGAGGGAAATAGTGACTGAAAATCCTCATTCAACTTTGAGAGAGATAGTCGGCGAACTTTCTGTATCTCACGAGTCGATCCGTGCCATTTTAAATAATCACTTGGGTATGAAACATGTTGCCGCTCGGCTAGACCCAAAAGACCTGAATTTTCTATAAAAACTCAATCGCATGAGAGTCGCTGAGGACATGCTAGAACGAGTCAATTCCGACCCAACATTCATGAAACGCATTGTTACTGGTGACAAGACGTGGGCTTACGAGTTGGACATGCAAACTAGTCAACAAGCTTCAGAGTGGCGCCTTCCAACTGAATCGAAACCAAAAAAATAACGCCAAAGTCGATCAAAAGTCAAAGTCAGGTTTTTTCTACGCACACCTATTATCTAGTAAGCATCATTAAGAGCTTGTGTTATGGATACTAGATAACGGATAAATATTGATAATAATATGTATATATACGAAATAAACATATTTATAAACATCCATGACTCGTAAACAAATGCACATACTCATCATACAATACTCTTGACCGAGTAGCCTGCATAGCAAGGGGTACAGACCGCTCGACCAGCCGGTCGTCAAAAATGTTGACTCTTTTCTTTGACTCACGCGGTGTTGTGCACTCGAATTCTTGCCGGAAGGTCAAACGGTAAATAAAAGAAAACGGCCCGATTTGTGAAAAGAAAATTCTTGGATTTTGCACCACGATAATGCGCCTTCGCACAAGCCCATCATTGTGACCGAATTTTGACCAAACTTAACAAATACCATTGAGCAACCACTATATCCACCAGATATGGCTCCAGCCAACTTATTTCTTTTTCCTAAACTCAAATTAACACTTCGTGGCACCCGTTTTCAATCGGTAGAAGACATATATGAGAATTCGCGGCGAGAACTGGACTCAGTCCCGGAAACAGCGTTTGAAAAATGTTTTGATGATTGGATTATGCGTTGGCGTAAGTGTATCGTTTCTGTAGGAGCATACTTTGAAGGTGATAAAATAAATTTGGATGAATAACTCTAACATTTTGTGTATTATTGATCTTTTCCCTGAACTTTCTTGACAGAGTAGTATATTTGGCGCCAAACTTGCCTAGCCTGGTAAGCTTATGCACGGCAAGTTTTGTTAGAATTGGCGTCTTCTTTTCCAATATTTTCGACTTGAGAGTTTATATGAAAAGCCGTGCAACGCAAACGGTCTTAAACGAAAAAACGCAGCAGTTTATCAGTCATAAGCTTGAAATAATGTCTGTCTAACTTTACACAATGTTCACAATATGTGACCATCATAATTCATTGTGGAATCGCAAACTGAACACTAAAATAAATCTATCATATTATGGTGATTAGACAATGGAGGACACTCCTTTCATTAGCAATATTAGCATACATTTATGAACCCAAAACTCCTGATGATTAAGTTTGAGTGTAAGCACTTGTGCTACGTATTGTGCATAATTAGATTTATTAGAAGTACATTATTATAATAGACTTTGAAATTGTAAGTAATTGCAAGACTTTTGTATATTAGTTAGTAACTATATAGCTGCACCCGGCATGCTTTGCAATGCCCGTAAAGAGAAAAGTGTTAGGTTTTATAACTAAAAGAAGTGCAGGAACCATCTCGGGGATCCTCAGAACACCCTACCAAAGTTTCATCACAATCTAATCAATAGTTTCGGAACGCATTGGGGACGAACATACAAACATTGATTTAATAAGATAATATGACGCAGGATGGCTTTTTTTTTGTTTAAAAGTAGACATGGTTTTTTAATGGCGATCGCACTAAAAAATACTTACCTTGTGCTTATTGGAATGCGGAAAAATTCGAATTTTTATTACGATGCGTAAAAGCAAGTCGGCATGTCTTTTTTTATATATAAAGCACGACAATTGACCCAACACCACCCGATGTGAAGCGGCAAGAGTCCATATGCGAAGACAGCTAGTGCAGTTTAGACACTGCTCTAGCCGCCTCCACCTTGCCGGCCCAACCCAAAAGATTCGACAGTTTCTGAATAAGGGGTCTGGTCTCCTGGTGTACAAGCACGCCATAGATTTTGTTTATCAAGCAAGAGTACTATTTTTCAAAAAATACTAACAACAGTTAACGATTATTAACGATTGTTATTAGATCAGACAAAAAAATACTAAAAATATGATCTACTCATATTTTATTTACAATACACATATAAGAACAAAATCAGGGATTTGAGTGAGTGTCCCTAATAATAGCAAAGCATCAATAGTTACCTATATGCAAATATTAGTTGGAAATGTACAAAATTTCGTAATATTTGTTGGATTAAAAATATTTAGTTTCTACTAGGTGGTAGACCCATATGTAGGGTCGCCTGGGTAGGTACCACCGCCTTTCTTATTTCAGCCGTGAAACAGTTCGCTGTGTTTCGGATTGAATGGAAAGGTAGCCAGTGTAATTACTGGGCATGGACGGCATTTCATCTTAGGCCTCAGGATGACAACGCACCTGCAATATCAAGTGGTTTTCCTTGTTATTGCAGGTGACTATAGGCGGCGGTAACCGCTTACCACCAAGTGGGCCGTCAGCTTGTTTGTTATCTAGTTGTATAATAAAATAAAAATAATAATAATAATAATAATACTTAGTAAATTATCTAAACAAGAAATAAAATCACATCCTCGGGCGGGAACCGAACTTTAACTATTTCCCTAGTTTAGTTTTTTATTCTAAATATCTTTAAAATATATTTATTATAAATATATTTATTATATTATTATAATATTAAAAATAAAATTAGGAAAATAACATTGTGTTGTCTTAATTTTCAAAAATTCTAGAATAAAGACATGTCATTTCATTTATTTATCATCAATGTATTGAATATATCATTCACATCTGAATTGGGTGTTATTTTTCATAGAAATTTACGAAACAGAAAAAATAAATTTTATAACTTCCGCAGAATTGACGACCGGCCGGCCGAGTGGTCTGTGACCCATGCTATACAGGCTACTCTGTCAGGGGTCCCGGGTTCGAATAGCGGTAGGAGCAAATGTTTGTATGATGAGTAAGAGTATTTGTTTCACGTGTCATGGATGTTTATATGTTTATTTAGTATACTTCTAATATTTTTATATTATTATCATTATTAAACAAGCTCTTAATGATGCTTACTTTGGGATAGATAATATGTGTCAGTGTATGATTATTTTTATTATTAATTTATTAGGGCATAAGTTTGAAAAGTGCAAAAGTAAATAGATATACAATAAGTTACTCACATTGTCAACACACACAATAAATCACAGTATCAAATTACAGTGTTATACGAGTCTTAATTACTCAATAAAATAATTAAACAACATAGAGTTTCACATACAAAACACCTAATGTCGACAAGATACGCGCGTAGCTTGTACGTTGGCACGAAGCTAAATCTCGGAGACAACTGAGGGAAGACACGGCTGTCATCGGCAGGGGCAGGCTAGTAAAATATGCAGTGTGACAACTAATACGTGTTGCAACAAAGGCAGAAACGTTCATCGAAATTATTGCAATCACTAATGGCAAAAACATTTAAATTGTGAGACGAAAATATTAGTAGACGCCACTTCATTTATTATTTTTTCTTAAAAATCTCTACTCTAGTAAGACTTCGCATTTCTTTATCATGTTATTGACAATAATAATATCATATATTCTTACACGCTCATTATCCACCCCAAATTAAGAGTGTTTACACCGCACGTTTTTTCATACAAAACTCGTCGAAAATATTGTAACGAATCAAACCGATTTTAACTAAATTATTAAACTTGCCATGCAGGCTAGTCAGGTTAGTCTTAAAAGTTAACAGAGGATTTTTCAAAAAGTCTAATCAATAAAGAAATTAATGGCAATTTTTGGTTTGTACGAAAATATATAATTGCTCTTACTCAGCTATAAGACTGTTTTTCGAAAAATCTTTTGATCTCTATTTAGACCAGCCTGACTTGCTTATCTATGTAGTCTTATTGGAATCGGTTTGTTTGTTTGCAAGATTTTGGGCTTTGTAAGTTTGTATAAAAAACCGTGCGGCGTAAACGCTCTTCCCACTTGGTCACGACACCACCGCAAGAACGTCCTGCGTGTCTCGCATAGAATAATATTACTCCAAGGAGAAGAATGACAACTTCATAGTTAAAATATTTATTTCCGGTTTTAGCGGAAGTACAACACTCTAGTGCCACCTATAGTTGACCCACCGTCAACTATTTCAGCGGCAAAATATAAATTTCATGCAAAAATATTTATTTAAGTTCGAATGGAGGGATGGGCAATTTCACTTGTAAGAAAACTAATTTTTTTTAGTTTTCTTACAAGTGAAATTGCCCATCCCTCCATTCAAAAATAGTTTGCCCATAAAAGGTAAAATAAAACAATAATTTTATGTTATGGAGCTATTTATTTTTCATTTAGTACTTCCACATAACATACATAACCTAAATTAATCCAAGTTTCAGATAAAACTAATTCTGATGCATGTCATATGTCATAGTACGGAGTAAATAGCACACAAGTACGTACCGCAATAGGTTAGTTTTAGAAAACGAAAATGTTTGATTTCGTCTAAGGCAGGTGATTTGCCACACTTAGAACATTTTCTTCTGCTTTCCTTTGTAATAGACATATTGCACCGGTTTAGAGTCACTGTCTCGTAAATAAATAATCAAAGTCACTGTCTTGTACGAATCTTATTACTGATCGATCACTGAGGAGAATTCAGGAACAAAAACATAGACGGAGGAACTCAATCAATTCGACGTCGTATGCACGTAAAACTTATGAACTTTATTTATACGAGTACTCTGAAAACTAAACCACATGAAATTGAGAGATCACGAAATACAAATGAAGACAGGCCGGCAAACAAAAGCAAAATCCGCCATGATTGTTTACGTCCGTCCTACCTACTTGTAAGATCGGTCTTGCCAGCGTACGTGGTAATTTATCTACCATCATTTTCTCAACATACGAAAAATAAATTGTTTTTCTTTAATCAAATTAAATTTTTTATCACATTTTGCTTTTAAAAATAGCAACGCATAGAGAGGTATTGGTCTAAAATTGTTTTGTTGCCGATAAATTGAATGATAAAGCAATATTTTTTTCACAAAAATCTACTTACAGTATTCAGGATATAAAAAAGGGTATCCCCAAGGGATACCATAATTAAAAAAACGACATTTTTGAAACTAGCAATGAGAAAAGTTTGCCCCCGTAGGTATTTAATATTTGTATAAGGAAAGTTGACACCCCCCGGTGTCTCGGCTCGGCAACCACTGCGCGCAGTATCGGCAACCACTGCGCGCAGTCTCGGCAACCCCTGCGCGAAGTCTCGGCAACCACTGCTCGCAGTCTCGGCAAGCACTGCGCGCTGTCTCGATGTCGGCCTCTCAGCGCGTCGTCGTGACCGCGCAGTGGTTGCCGAGACGCAACACGCAGAACGCGCGCACGGTGATGTCGTGGACTTATTAATTTTAACACTACTAATTTTAACACTAAAATCTCAGTGCCTCAAGTACGTGTCTGTCTGTGTATCTGTGTGACATCTGAGCTCCTAAACGAATGGACCGATTTTGATAAGATATTTTTGTTTGAAAGCTGACGTGATCGAGATGGTTCTTAGCTATAATTCATGAAGATCTGTTCAGGCGTTGATAACTTTCCGCTCGTTTCCTACTTGACAAAAGGGCCTTACTAACTTCCACAGATCCGATTGATTTGAAATTTGGTTTACTGTTACTAGTAACTGTAGGTCTGAAAACGGCGCGCATGTGCTATCAAACAGTTATCACCAGCCTATATACGTCTCACAGCTGAGCACAGACCTTTCTACATGGGAGAAACAGGACATGAGGACTTTGGGCCATTATGCCACCACACTGGCCAAACGCGGGTTGGTGGGTTAAAGCGGTTGACAGCAATGCTCACTCTCCTATGTGGTTTTGTGAGGAAAAGCAATACGTGGGCCGTGGTCGTGATACAGATTACCGTAGGAACCACATCGAGGCTTTCATTTTCGGAAGGAACCTTATCGTGAACAGCAGCCCCGAGCAACGACTGAACGGCATATCAAATGGGGATCTTACACTCACAACAAGTGGGATTGATGTACACAACTGGACTGTAAAGATGCCAGCCTCAGCAACCATTTAAGATTCAGAGGGACGACTGAACCAGGTTCTGCTCCATGTTGCATGCTCGTGTGGGCAGTTTGAACGCCAGCTTCCCAGCCCCAGTTTACTGTGAGAACTTTATTGACATCCTGCTGTGTATAGCCTAAGAAGCTATTGGTGAACGAGCACGTACCAGCAGGGCGACCGCCTAACTTTATTGGTGTTCATACCATTATCATACCAATAAATTTATGATGACACATTGTCATATTGATTGCAATTAAGACATTCGACGGTTCTGACGGTTCTGTATATGCAGGGATTGGACTGGGGCATGGGCGGGCAGCGAAACACATCAGCTTTCAAACAAAATAAAACCAAACTAAAATTAGTAAATTCATTTAGGAGCTAAGCTCAGATCAGTGCACAAAGCAGTTGCCTGGACTGAAAGGTCACGGATTCGATTCCCGCCCAAGATTACTTTTTTTTCTAGCCGACATATTTTTAAATATCTCTTAAACATTTATTATAATGTTAAAAATTAAATTAAATCAAAAAATGACATACAAAATTAAATATAAAAAAAAGAAAAACTTACAACATAAAAGATGGCAACTGAAGTCATTTTTAAACCTGTATAAAGAAACAAAACAATAATTAAACATGGGTACTAGATTTTTTAAAAGAAATCAAAAGAAGTTTTATCACAAAAATGTTATAAAAAGATGCACAGAACACTGTAGGAATATAGTCTACACATAGCACATCAAGCATAAGGCTTAAAACTGCATTAAGCGGACGTCCGCGCTGCTTCATACAAAAGTGCTCTGTCACGGGGACCCGTGCAGGCGTCCGCCGCAAGTGGCGGGCCCGGCGCCTGCGCCTAAAAGCTTTCAATCGACACGGCAGACTATTCAAATTCTACTAGCGACACTGAAATCCGGTCTCTGCGGCGGATCCGGTTTCCACGGAAACCGCCCAAGTGTCCATGTGCGTAGACACGCGTCCCTTTGTTCTACTGAGTAGTTCTACGGTAGAACTAGTGAGATTTTCTTTTCTCTTTATTCCCACTTCTTCTACCTGTTATTTACGGTAGAACTAATGGGAGTTCCTGTTCTCACAAGTACTACGTTATGATATGGCCCTGAATAGTAGAACAAGTAAACCTTTAGTTCCATGTAGTTCTACTCAAAGAAGTCGCCTAGGAATAGGGTTTTAACGAAACTAAAAAATGATTAAACACATAAAATATTTATTTACAAAAACAAACATAAAATCAATAATAATAATATACTTAAAAATTAAAAGAATAAAAATAAAAAATGAAAAATAAAATTGAGGAGCTCGGTGGCGTAGTGCTTTGAGCGTTCTAGTTTCGATTACGAAAACAAAGCAACTTTCGCCATGGGCGATCCAGGCATGGGTCAACCAAAATGACGGGCGCGCGTTCGTGCGTGCGTGTGCGTGTGTGCGTGCTCGCGTGCGTGTGTATGTATAATAATATTAAATATTTCTTTTTAGATCTGCTTTAGTTTTTTATTTCTTTAATTCATTTTATGTTTGTTTTTGTAAATAAATGTTTTATATGTTTAATTATTTTAGAGTTTCGTTAAAACCCTATTCCTAGGCGACATCTTTGAGTAGAACTACATGGTACTAAAGTTTTACTTGATCTACTACCCAGCGACATAATTATCATAACATTGTAACTGTAAAAAACAGGTAGAAGAAGTAAGAATAGAGAGTTTAACTTGTCATACTATTCAGTAATTGTAAAATCATAGGACTTATGAGAAAAGTAAATCTCACTAGTTCTACCGTATAACTACTGAGTAGAACAAATTGGAACAAAGGCATGCGTCACATGCCTGTTGCAGGCGCCCGATCAATACAGTTTCAAGCCTCACATTTTGACCTTGAGACCACCCTTACTCCGTTTATAATAGACACTGATTTTGTATCAAAACTGTCATACTGGATTTTATGTCATCTGTACCCTACTACATACTACTATGTTCCTTGTTTTAGATATACCTAATAGGATCTAGATATACCTTTAATATACATTGCTGTTTAACGCTAGAATGAAACAAAAACTTTTTGTTGTGTAACATCAATTAACATATAAGCCCTAACATCACCACACTGGCCCAATGCGGGTTGGTGGGTTAAAGTAATGAAAGTAAAACCAGTATCAACTGCTTAATGTGCTGTCTGAAGCATGAAGCATCTCGAAATAACAAATTTTGATTGACCTATCCGAAAATGGCAAAACTTGCTTTGTTTTCTTAAATGCTAACATTGAATCTAACCACTGGATTTTTATTTCTATATCATTGAATATTGAAGTGCCCATACACCCGTCATTTAAGTCAGGGGCTTAGCATTTATGTTTTAAATTGAATGACAATTTTAGAAAACTAAAGTTGTTAATTAGATAAGTTATGCCAGAGATGATTCCCACTCTTCATGTGACTTCACTTTGTAAAGGAAGGTCAACCAAAACATTTCATTGAAAAAACTAATACACAAAATAAAATATCTACAATACACACAATCAATATATTTATCATAATAAGTGAATATAATGTATTGCATGTTGTTTGAAGTTATTATTAGGATTTAGATAGGTAGTAAGTTGAAAGTGATTTAGAGTTAGTAGTTTTCATTATTGCGCATTTACATTAGAAATTTGTATTTATTTGTATTAATATATTATTATTGAGGTTCACGTAAGTACACGTACTTTGGTTTACTTTTGTTACTAAGTAAATGAATAAAAAAATAATATGTCTAATTTGTATATTTTTCGGGTCCATCTGTTTGGTAAGCTAGGGTTGTAGGTAAGCGAATAAACTTTTAAGTTCAGTTACATTATTGTGTCATTGTTTCGGTCTTATGCATAAAAGAGTATTTTCCTTGCTTACCTTATGAAGTTCTCACAGGACTTTACAACTATAAAAAATTAATACAAACTTTATATTTTTATGATCAAAAGCACACATTTTAACATTAGACTCATCATTTCCGTATTTTGTATATTTTATTTACTTTTTTTTAAACACTATGTCCTCAATTGGTTAAAACCTTCAGAAATTAAATTAATTATTAATGTAGAAAGAATGTAAAAACTAAAAATACCTTTTGAACTTGGTTTTTGGTTTTGTTGACGATTATTTTCATAGATTATTATTAATCCAAGTATTATGATTTTTTTTGTTTACTCTCGCCATAAAGGGAAGGTTAAGGGAACTAATGTCCATACAGCCATGTCTTCAGTATTTCTTCTTTTATTGCATTAAAATGCTGGCGTAACACATTTCAACGCTTCTTCGGAGTATTTGACATGAAATATATGATGACAGTCACTTTATGCGCTACTTGGTGAGGTGGATAACCACAAAAAAGTTCTCATCGTATTTCACACCATAATCACTTTTATTCTAATAATCTTTTAGTTGCACGTCAACTCAAAAAACTTAAGTAATAAAATTACACCACTTTTATAATACAATGTTCGCTCCGACACAATTTTTAATTATTGTAATAAAAATCTTGACTTACACCACAAAAACCCGTCAAAAACACCCTGCCTGATTATCATTGAGGAATATAATACACCGGGAATAGAGTTCCCGGTGTATTATATTCCTCTATGGAGCCGCCTCTCACATTTTTTTGTCAACCGCTAATGTCAGTTCATATTATGCTGGCGACATCTGTTATTGCCATCCTAGTTTAAATGTGCATGTGTGCGTAACGTATAATCGCACACCCACATAGGCCCAGTTTTAAAATAGGCATTTTTTAAACAAGATCTAAGTTTTAGTTACCGATATTTACAGGAATAGGTAAATTTTAAATTACCATTTTACATAAGGAATCCTTATTAAAATATATATCGGAAACTATTAAACTTAGACCTTGTACAGCATATAATAGGTAATATTAGAAGTACATCATGAGTATACTATTAATCAAATAAAAATCAAATATACTTATTATATCTATGTTTATTTCTATACACTTGACATGCAATTTTAATTTCATCATCACCAATATACCACGTAATTTTATCTGATAAAATTCGATTAATTGATCGACACCAACTGTATATGAGTATATTTATCTATTAATGTCTTTTCAAAATAGTTTTTTAGTTCGTGTTTGTGTATTTCACAACTAAAAGGGAAATCAACAAATATGCCAGTAAACATTTTAAAAAAAGATGTACATCTTTTTTTAAAATTTCACACAATATTTTGTGTTTGTATAAAACATTTTTGTAAGTTTTCCGAGGGATATAATAAACTTTTACATTTTTTTTTATATTCCTTAGCCTTTATGAAGCTATTTGATTTGCCTTCAGGGTCACCATGTAATTCTTTCTTACATTTTTGACATGATTTACATACCTTCTTTAAACATTTAGCCAGGACCCACCCACAAACATTGACCTGCATCGACCGCATCAGTATTTAAATTAATAAAAGGCACCACAATTTCCTCTGTGTTTGTATCAAGTGGAGTTTGTTTTGTGATGCATCATTGTCAGTGAGAACATAGGGTCAATGTGTTTCTTTTTAATAAAAAAATCTAGGTTTTAAAGACAGCTATTTTCGTCACCTTCACAATTTGCGTGAATAGAATGAGGCGAGTTGAAATTGTTAAGTAACAAAGATTTATAGGCACCTTCAAATGAAATTGCATTAGGTGCCGTATTTCTCGCCCCATAACTTCTTATACCTATTTCCAAAGAAATTTTCCAATGGGTCCTGGTTTATGTTTCTAGTGATAATACAACCAAAATATTAGTGAATATGGTGTGAAAGACATTGAACCTTATTCTGAAGACACACCCCAATTCTAAATTTAAGTACAGTTTGTTTCTTTCTCGCAATATATAATAGGAAAAAGATAGCAAGAATTTGTTTAGAGCTGTCAATCAAAAGATACATTATTACATTTCAAAGAAGCCATAGACTATTTTAGATGGCATCTCAGAGAAAATAGACCCTGAGGATGGCATGTATGTACGGAGGTGCCTGCTCAGCCGTTGGAATCAACGATACAATGGCCTCTGTGTTAGTCAGTGACAGCTAAAAGCAAGACCAAGTGATAGTCTATCTGTAGTTTTTTTAAAAAATATCCGCCATTTTCGTTTGTAAGTCAGATGCAAATGTCAGACTGACATGACACTCGTCATGACGGTTATTTTTACAATTTTTCTTTGTTGTATTTTGAAGTTTTCACAATTTTCTTAGTATTTTGTTGCTGTTTTTCTGGACTGTGTCGAGCAATTGCAAACAACACCTATCTAGTATAGTTTGGGCAGACAACAAGTGCGACGGACGATAAGTTTAGTACGAAATCCACCTTGTTCTTACAACTGGTTTGTGCAGATTTATATTTATTAATAAAATAATTCGTTATTACCATTAATATGTCAATCTAGGACATAGTCGCTTACTTGGTCTATTTATTGCTCACAGGTCATGGTCAATCCGAAACGCTGTTGCATCCCTCTAGACAAATCGACTATAACAATGATGTTCCCTAATCAGAAAGGCGATGAAAATAAATTACGCAAAATGTACCGCAACATAAAATTGACACGCGTCATTCATTTATCGGCCTCTGCCAGCAATGGTGTTGCATCCTTCATTTTATTTATTTATTTATTTATTTATTTACGGAAACAAACAGTCACACATAAAACAGTTTCACACTTCATGATTATATAATAGACTTATAGTTTCACTTATTGTTTAAATTAACCAATATTGACTTATTAAATAGTAAAAGAACCCTACATATTTATACAACTTTCACAACTCAAAAGCCAAGGATATTCCTAAGGTAAACAGTAATAGGTTTTGGATGATGAGTAGTAACAAATTATTGACTTTAAAATTAATAGAGTAATATAAAACTAAACTACTATGACAAAAAAGAAAAGCATCACTGAATAACTGAATCAAGTAATTAGCAGACCGCTAAGGAATTTTAAGATTAAGATTTAAAAATACTTTTCAATAGAGTAATGGAACCATAAAATACATCTACCCCAGCAAGTTTTCTATTGTCATTAAATAATCTACATGCACGTTTAATAAATGCATTATTTGCGTATCGTGTTCTGCTACCAGAAATATCAAATAAATCTTTACGACGACATAGTCGTTCACGTCTACGAGGAACTCTAAAATTAATTTCACCAAGAAGTGAGGGGGCATCGAGGTAGTTATTGAGTATTTTATAAAGGACGATAGCATCCACACAGTCCCTACGAACTTCAAGAAGTTGAATTTGATGACGTTCGGCTGACAAGTTATAGTCTAAATACGTATTACCCGTTCGGTAGTCAAGTGATTTCAGAAATTTCTTCTGAATACCTTCGATTCTGTCTATATGACATCTATAATATGGTTTCCATACAGCGCATGCAAATTCCAGGCGGCTACGCACGAAACTGTTGAATAAAATTTTATAAATTAAGGGATTCTTAAAAGGTTTACTGACACGTAAGATGAAACCCAGTTGACGGTAAGACTTGTCCAACATGTTATCAATATGAGGTACAAAGGAGAGCTTATTATCCATTAATATTCCTAAGTCACGTATTTGGTTAACTCTTTTTATTTTAAAATTGTTAAGTGTATAATCGAAGTATATAGGGTTAGGTTTCCGACAAAAACTAATTACATTACACTTATCCAGATTTAAAAATAGATAATTTTCAGTACAATATCTTTGAAATCTCATTAGATCTTGCTGTAACAATTCGCAATCTATGGGCTCTCGTATAATTCTATAAATTTTTGTATCGTCAGCATAAAGTAATGAACTTGAATGTAAGAATGTGTTAGTTATGTCATTGATGTAGATAATAAACAATAATGGTCCCAAATGTGAGCCTTGAGGCACTCCAGAACTGATATTCTTAAAATTAGACGAGAACCCAGAGAGAACTACTGCCTGACTTCTGTTTTCGACATAGGATTTAATCCATCGAAATAAATCCCCATGGATACCAAGCCGCCAAAGCTTATGTAGTAAAGTATTATGACAAATTTTGTCAAACGCTTTTGCGAAATCGGTATACACGGTGTCTACTTGATAACCATTATCCATTGCCTGTAAAATTTCGTTAGTAAAAATAAGCAAGTTGCTATCAACAGAACGACCCTTATGAAAACCATGTTGTGAGATACTAATGTGTCGCCTAATAGCACCAGCAAGCTGATCTGTAACAATTTTTTCGAATATTTTGGAAAAGTGACATAATTTAGAAATTGGCCTATATTTTTCAATGTCATTACTTACTTGTCCCTTGGGAATGGGAGTGACCCATGCCTGCTTCCAAATACCGGGAAGGTAACCTTCATATAAAGATTTATTAAAAAGTATTGTGATTGGCAGTGTTAAACTAGACGAGCATTTTTTTATGAAAAGTGGATGTACGCGGTCAGGACCTGCACTTTTGTTCGGATCGATAGATTTTAAATATTTTAAAATATTTTCTTCCGTCAATTCTATAGAATTGATATTAATAACGGAGTCATCACAGAATGATTGATAACTTACTTGGCGGGTGGTAGTATTGTGGTTTTCAAAAACTGAATAAAAATAATCATTAAACCAATCACAAATTTGATCACCATCAGAAGAAAACGAGTCTTTATAGAACATTGTCTGCGGAAGTCCTTTATAAGAATTAGTAGATTTTAAATAACTCCAAAAGAATTTTGGGTGAGTTTTTATTTTCTTTTCGGAAAAAGAAATGTAACTATCATAACATTCAGTTTCTACTTTGGCTGCCCTTTTTCTTAATATTTTGAAACTTTCATAGTCCAGTGGGTTGCCATATAACTTCCAGCGTTTATGATACTTGCGTTTCTCTTTTAAAATTTTCTTTAAAGATCTAGTATACCAGACCGGAAAAGCAGTTGACAGATGTAGCCTACGACGAGGGACAAACTTTTCAAATAAACAATACAATAAATCATAAAACTTACATACACTTTGTTCTATATTTAAATCAAAGAAAAAGTCTGACCATTTTGTGTCCAATAATTCTTTATTAATTGACTCGAAATCCGACTTGTAAAAATTAAAATTATTATTATTTACCAATGGCTTAAGGGGTGATGCAAGACAAATTTTTAAATCTACACATATTGCCTTATGGTGAGTATCCTCCGCCGTGAGTGGATAATCACAAGCGGACACGTAACAGCTTTGGTTACTAAAGATCAAATCAAGAATTCGGTTATGAGCATTACTAATTAAATTGTATTGCTTTATTTGAGTAAAGGACAAGAAATCATGCAACGACTGTATTATCAAATTGCCACTTGCCATTAACTTCGCCTCAAGTGAGGTGGTTGGGAACCAGGCGGCGCTAGATATATTAAAATCTCCTGTGATTAAAAATATGTCATTAGGTCGATCAACTATAATTTGGCTGGACAAATCGAAAAAAGTTGTCAATGTTTCCCTGTGGACTGGGCCGTGGGGAATGTATATGCATGCAATGTTTAAAAAAAATGAGTCGGTGACAGCGCGTGCTATGCGAGGAGTATTTGACGGTTTGAATGCTGTGCTATCTAACGGGAGTGATACCCAGACACAATCACAAAATGCACGTGACGGGACGGGCCAGTCGCGACGCACCGGGCGTAACTTGTGTAGTACTGAGACAGCTACACCGCCCCCCCTCACCGCGCCGCTTTCAACTGCAGATCTATCACAACGAAATACACTGAATCTATCATCAAAATATTCACGATCGTGAAAGTTAGGGGTTAACCAAGTTTCAGTTAAACATAGAAAATCATACTCAGACTGTGCTACCTTAGAAAAAAACTCATGCGACTTAGTACGTAGCCCTCTCACATTCTGGTAATAACCACAGATATTTGTATTAGCCATTTTTAATAATTTTTAAACATGATAATATTAAAATGCGAGTATAACAGACGCAGACGTGAACGTAATGTATAGGTTTAGAAAGAGATGTTTGATAAATATGGTACTGATTAAGACAAGATGCAGCTTTTATAATTTTTATGTTTTTTAAGGTGCATGTAGATTGACAATTTACAATATTTATAAAGAAAACACTCTGATGTAGAATTTGGCGATAACAAATGCATTTGAAAATTCCATCAAATGTTAATAGTATGCAATAAAAAACCAATAGAAAAGCAATATAATAAAATAGTCACTTCAACTTAAGCAAATCAGACTCGTTGTTTATAAGAACGGACCTACTTTTGTCATTTTTTCGCATAAAAATTTTGCAATCGCGTATCCAAAGATAAGAGTAATGCAGTTCGGCCTTAAGTTCCCTGGCGCGTTTTAGTAATAATTTATTAGATGGCGTGAGGTGATCACTGACGTACAAGAATACCGCTGGCCCCGAGAGCCCGATATCAGATGTGGTAAGGCCACGCCTTGCTCGCACTGCAGCTAGGAGCTCATCTTTACGCCGACGCTGGGTAAATCGTACTATGATGGCTGGTGGCCTACTGGAAGCTTGCGTGTTTTTCTCATTAGACTGATATCTTCGCACACGATGAATGGTATCGAAGTCACTCTCCAATAAAGCAAACCCAACAACGGAACAAATATCACGAACAATTTTCATTAAATTTTCTCCCTTTGCATGTGGCACACCAGATATTTCGATATTATTAAGCATGGAGAACTGCTTAGAATTGTTACTATCAATCTGTAATAACTTAATAGCACGATTTGCTTCCATGAGGTCCCTTGAAAGCCCATTAACTGAATTCAGTGTATTCTCTGCAGTTTTTAATCGGTCCTTAACATCTAACAATTGAGATTTTAGGGTATTTTGTTCTTCTATTACCTTCTCAGTCAAGGATGAAATATTAAGTATTTGTTCCTTTATTTCAGATGAAAACTCTTGACGCATTTTGTTAAGGGATTCATTTTGAGTTTGACTGAATGAAGTTAAAAACGACATCATCTCTTTACGAAAGTCAGCCAACTCCTGTGATATGTTGCAGTCATGATCGGGCTGTTTTCTTTTCCGAAATGTTACACTTGTATCATAATCCTTTAGAGTGGTCAGATTTGGCTGAGAACCACCCATCTGAGCATCGGGGGGAGAACGCATTACACTCATACCGAACCCGAAACAATAATTTATATATAAAAAATAATAATAATATGAAACTTCTTGTTTTTTATGATCAACGCGGCTTAGATGTGAGTAGTTAGACAAAATATTCACAGATCTTGTGGAATGCTACGCAAATAAGTCGTCACAGAAACACTTGGACGAAAGTGAAGATAGTTTAACACTCGACTTTAAGTCATACAGATAAGATTGCTTTTACTATACACTTCTTTAGCGAATTTCTTTTAAGATGTACACGGCTACTCAACACGATGTATCGGACGTACTGAAATTTTGAGGTTAAATATGTGTGTTTGTCGCAAGCTCTTCATGTAAAGTAAGTTGTTATAATATAATATAAAGTACTTGTGCTAACAATCACACCATTAATTTTAAGTCTTTACTTTGCAGCCAGGGAAAACATAGAAGACATTAATTCTCAAGGTCTACATGAATGTAACTGCACTGCAAGCGGGCTTTTGTGTCAAGTAAGTATCAAAAACATATAATGTCAATAATAATATTTTATTGTTTGCATTGTCTCAATAATCCATGTGAAAATCAATAGGGGAGGCCTTTGTTCAGCAGTGAACTTCATAGCCTGATATGATGATGATGATAACATATCTTGTAAAATAATGTGGTTAATTTATTAACACTAAATTAAATTAACGCAATGCAGAGATTTCTAATTTTAAAGATTCACATTTATACTAGGCTTTTTGTAGTAATCTATATATAAGCAACTAATATATTATGTGTTTCATTACACAACCTTAGGAGATATCTCCTAAATAGATCCTAGATCTACCTAGGCTACCCTTTCGGAGATCTTTATCTTCTTATAATATTATTGTAAATGATAACTAGGTTTAGCACTTTTATATTTTACAGAATAATTAAGTTGTTGTCAGTTTATCATTCAGTGCATGCCATTGAAAGTAAAATCCTGTTAAGTTTATTCATCAAACATAGCAAGTTTTGCAAAATGACTTTTATACCTGCCAACCTCTTCCACAATAGTGTTTTGTTGAAGACAAAACATTGTAATACAGTCTTCAAATACAAAACAATACAAACAGCCTTCAGTAAAAAATTTGGTGGCACACATTGACTCAAACTGAATGTCGGTTATTGTTCTAATAGCTTTTATTTTCCTCAGAATGTAATGCCGAATCTATCTGTATTCTATCTGTATGTCTATCTGTATGCCGAATTTTATCTAAATCGCTTTAGTGGATTAGAACTGAAAACATAACTGACAAAGAGAGTTACTGTTGACGCTGCAACGTATTTTCAACCCAGCGACCATGGCCGTAACGCTCACATTCCCCCTTTCGTTTATACAGCCAATCAAGTGGCTACCAAACTATTTGGAGGGGAACCAAACCAATAATGATTTTAATACACTTCTACTTACTACCTTGTATCGATCCGCAAGTAAATCCTAATATCTACAAAACCTACTTTTATTTTCTCTTGTTCGACTAATCCTGAACAAAGTGGCGACCGTGACAGGACCTATAATCTTCGGATTCGATATATACGGACAGTCAAGGTGACCTACACTCAGCTTCGCGCAGCGCCTAGAAGTATCCCACTTGTACCTTTGAAGAGGACAGGAACCAGGAGCTGTAACTAACCCGGGCTGTGTGCCGCCTAACTGCCCTACCTACTGGAAGAACAAGCGTTCCTGCGGGACTACCATCAACGGGACCTCGCGTCATCGCTGCAGCCTACCGGCGGGCCGAACCAAGACGACTTCCTGCTGCCCAGCCGCCTGCATATCTAATTGTGAGCCCGTTCCTATTATTTCCTAGTTGTTCCCCTTTGATTTGTTCAAATTAGTGAAATTATTGCCTCGAAATTGGGTGTGGTGTCCTACAAATTTTTATCTAATTACCTACATATTTGGCAAGCGACACGAAGTCGTAATCTTTGTCTAATATTTACAAATTTCAACTATTTTAAATTATTTATTTGCGTTAAATACATATTTTCTTTACTATAATTAAGTGTAAAGGTTAATAATTACCTATTAGCTAACCCTAAATACTACGTCTAGCTTAGCCACTATAATCTACCTACTTTACACACTATTTAGTTGCCTATTAAATACTTACGATAATAATTTATTTACAATCCTATTATAATCATCACTGATCTATTATTAATTCTCATCACATAATTGCACAAAAGATTAAAAATCCCCCATTCATATCGCAGGAATAACTTGTGACTTTTTGTTCGAAATTTTACTGCTCCGCTACGCAATTGTTAAATGATAGATAAGATAACAGAATATTAAGTGTGCAAAAAATAACATTCCAGTTGTAAGAAGCGCGAGACCGCTCGGCGCCCGCCGCGCTCGGTGCCTATTCTACTAGTGACGTCACCCATTGTCCGCACGGCCTACCTGGCTGCCCGAGCGCACGGCGACCCGCACAACAGCTGATTGAGGCGAGGAGCGTATCGTATGCAAACAGTTTTTATTGTTTTAATTTTATTAACTTAAATTAGATATTTTTATCGCAATGGCTACCGAATCTAAGGCAACCGAACGTCTATCCACGCTTATTAATAAGCGAGGCATAGCAAAGGGGCGTTTGACTAAATTTAAAATTCATGTTGACCATATTTCAACACTAGACACTATTCCTGAGCTAGAAATAAATAAGCTTGCGATGAAACTGTCTAGAATCGAGTCTTTGTTTATCGAGTTCGACGAGCTACAAAATCAAATAGAATTGTTCAATACTTCAAATTTAGATAACGAATTAACTACGCGTGATAATTTTGAACAGGAATATGATACATATATTTCTATGGCTCAACAAATAATTAAAAGGCATTCGCCTGCCCAATCTAATACTGACGAAATGGGTTCCAATACCTCCACTCATGCGACACATAATTGTCATCACAATGAAGGAGATGAGACCCTTGGTTTTAAATTACCGATTATAAAAATTCCTAATTTTGATGGCACCTACTACAAATGGCTGGAGTTTAAGGAGACATTTAGTTCATTAGTTCATGAAAATCAAAGAATAAAGAACATACATAAATTCCACTATTTAAATTCCTATTTGGAAGGCGAAGCCGCTCGTGTCGTCAGTAATTTGGAAGTTTCTGATAAAAATTATTCCGAAGCTTGGAATCTATTGTGTGAACGATTTGATAACAAAAGACTCCTTATCAATAATCACCTAAAATCTCTTTTTAATTTGGAATCTGTGCGAGATACCGACAAGTCTTTACGCTATACTATCGATCACATTACAAAGAACTTGCGGGCTCTCAGCACATTGGGGCTGCCCACCGATAAGTGGGACGTCTTAATTATTTATATGGTCGCAGCAAAATTAGATAGCACTACATGTTTTAAATGGGAAGAGCATAGGAATTCTATATCTGAAATACCATCGCTTAATGACTTCTTTTCATTTTTGAAAAATCGCGCTGACGTTCTCGAGACTGTTTATCGAAATAAACAGGACAAATATGATAAAAGTAGACAGTTTGGTTCAACATCTCAACCTAAGGTTCAATCTAAATCTTTTGTTGTTACTTCTAAAGAGACTACTCCTACTCGCAATAGGACCTTTGAATGTGTGGTATGTAAAGCTAATCATCGCCTTTACGAGTGTCCCTCATTTAAGTCTAAGTCCCCTGAAGAGAGGAACTCTATTGTAACATCATTCAATCTATGTAAAAATTGCCTCAGACCTGGGCACAATGTTCAAAACTGTAAACTTCCAGGTACTTGTCGCACCTGTAAGAAACGACATAACACTCTTTTACATTTTTCAAAAAATAACGATTATGACAATGCGAGAACCCCTAACTCCCACTCTATAGTAATGTCTGCTCTGTCATCCCCTGAAGTGCTACTGTGTACCGCTAATGTTCAAATTTCTAATCCTGTTACTAATGAAACTCTCCAAGTACGAGCTCTGCTCGACTGTGGCAGTCAATCTTCTTTTATAACCCAATCATTAAAACTTAAACTAAATCTAACCCCACAGCCGTCAAATGTCAACATTGTTGGTATCGGCCAAATTCCACTTAATCTAAATACAGAGAGATGTCCTCTCCGCCTAAAATCTAATTCGACCTCTTTCGAGGTGTCTATGTTTTGTTTAGTTCTACCTAAAATTTCCGATAATTTACCTAAGTTTTCCTTCAATAGTAAGGCCCTAAATATTCCAAATGTCCAACTAGCGGACCCCAATTTTAATCAGTCGTTGCCTATAGACATGCTGATAGGCGCCGATCTTTTTTGGGACCTAATAGGCTCCGAGCAGCTGTCTTTAGGGCACAACAATGCTATACTCAGAAGTTCTAAATTAGGGTGGCTCTTAGCCGGGCCTCTACCTAGAATACACCTACATCAATTAAATTCCCCCCCAAAACACGTAACGTGTAATTTCTCCCTAAAGGAAGAAAATTTGCCTAATCTTAATTCGCAAAAGGAAAATGATTTTCCTAATCTAGAGAAACAAATGTCTATTTTTTGGGAACTAGAGAACATTCCACAAATTCAACCCTACACTAAAGAAGAGAAATTGTGTGAACAGCACTTTCTCTCTACTACTACTCGAGAAAGCACTGGTCGTTTTTGTGTTAGTCTACCTTTGCGCTGTGAGCGCGACTACTTAGGTGACTCCTACCGGTTGGCTAAAAAGAGGTTTATAAACTTAAAAGCTCGCTTTAGAAAACAACCTGACCTTAAATTAGCTTATTCAAAATTTATCCATGAGTACGCCGAACTCGGGCGCCTGTCTGAATCTAAATTACATCTACCTAAAAACAGCTATTTTGTTACCAATCACCCTGTCATCAGAGAATAAAGTGAGTCCACTAAGTTGCGTGTCGTGTTCGACGGATCAGCTCGGACTTCCTCTGGTTTTTCTATAAGCGACTTACAAATGGTAGGGCCTACAATACAAGATTCTTTATACAATATCCTAATTCCCTTTCGCCAATATTAATACTGGAGACTGCACTATGTGGTGGTATGGCCCTAAAATTCTGGTACAGCATGAATCTTCTTGGCCTACGACTTTGACATTCAATGAATCTTTTAATTCGAAAGCAGTCTCTGCTTTGGTGGCGGAGGTTTCGCCTTTAGCGCCTATAATATAATTTAATCGATATTCTAATTTAACAATTTTTTTTTTTTTTTACGCTTACGTCTTAAGATTTATATACAATTGTAAAACCCCTAATAATAAGCTCGAAGACGAGCTTAAAGCCCAAGAGTTAAATAACTCACTAGAACTTTTATTAAAAATAGCTCAAAAGGAATCTTTTCCTACCGAAATTGATCGACTACAATCTAATAAGCTTCTTCCAATTAAAGGATGCCTATACTCATTAAATCCTTTCCTAGACAAATCAGGAATACTACGTGTAATAGGTCGCATTGATAGCTCAGCCTATCCCTATGAGAAACGACATCCCGCTGTCCTGAAAAACAATCATTATTTAACCAAGTTAATATTCGTTTATGAGCACTCGCGCCTACTACACACAGGTCCCCAACATCTTTTATCCTCTATTAGAGACAAATACTGGCCTATAGGAGGCCGTAACTTAGCGAGGAGTGCGGTTAGACATTGCCACACTTGTCGTCGTTTTAAGGGTCAGACTATGTCAAATATAATGGGAAACTTGCCTAAAGAGCGTGTTGAACCAGATTATCCTTTCAGTACAGTGGGCACTGATTTTGCTGGACCATTTCTAATCACTGATCGAAAGGGTAGAGGGTGTAAGATTACAAAGTGTTATTTATGTATTTTCATATGTTTTCGTTACAAATGCGTTCACCTAGAAGCGGTCAGTGAGCTAAGTAAAGACGCGTTCATACTCACTCTCAAGCGATTTATTTCCCGCAGAGGAATACCTAAATTTATCTACTGCGATAACGGCAGAAATTTTGTTGCCGCAGCCAAAGAAATATCTAACTTCGTTAAATTACATAAAAACGCAATTGTTGACTTTGGAGCTCGTCAGGGCATCGATTTTAAATTTTCACCTGCATACGCTCCTCATTTCAATGGCCTAGCTGAAGCCGGAGTTAAGACAGCTAAGCACCATATCCATAGGGTTTTAGGACAAACACACCTAACTTTCGAGGAACTGTCTTCGCTATTTGTTCAGATCGAAGCAATCCTAAACAGCCGACCCCTTTGTCCTTTAAGTCCCTCGCCTAACGATTTCTATCCGCTCACCCCAGCTCACTTTTTGATAGGCAGACCTCTCACATCTCTGCCATCGCCAAACTTATTGGAGAGCAACACAAATCGACTTGATCGTTATAGCCGCCTTGAACAAGCCAAGCAGCATTTTTGGAACCGGTGGGCGACCGAATACGTAGCCGAGTTTGCAGCAGCGTACAAAGTGGCGCTCCAGCTGCCGAAATCTACAGCTCGACGACCTGGTACTTATCAAAGAGGACGGCACTCCCCCACTGTGTTGGCGCCTGGGGCGCGTAAACAAATTGTACCCCGGAGACGATGGTGTTCCGCGCGTCGCCGACATATCTACAACCCAGGGTACCATAAGAAGAGCCATTATCCGTCTGTGCTTACTACCTACCGAAGAGGAGAGTCAATCTTGAAAGCACAGAAGCGCTTTCAAGGGCCGGGAGGATGTTGACGCTGCAACGTATTTTCAACCCAGCGACCATGGCCGTAACGCTCACATTCCCCCTTTCGTTTATACAGCCAATCAAGTGGCTACCAAACTATTTGGAGGGGAACCAAACCAATAATGATTTTAATACACTTCTACTTACTACCTTGTATCGATCCGCAAGTAAATCCTAATATCTACAAAACCTACTTTTATTTTCTCTTGTTCGACTAATCCTGAACAGTTACTTTAACATTTATCATATTAGTATGGATATTAGGATGTAAAATTCCATTGACGTACCTGTTCCAGTGGCCTAGATTTAGGTATATATTATACCTATCTAAGTTTTGAAGTGTAATAGAAAATAAAATATTCCAAAAGATCCAATCTAAATTTATGTATTCACAAAATTGCAGGTGAAACTACTGATGCTTTAGAGTCGTCAGACATACAAACTAGTGTGATCTCTCCAACAACCTTGAAGGTAATAAAAATATTTTTGCAATTTTAATAATTATCGTGACTAGTAGGTTAATTCTGTTAACTGATTTATCGTAATTAAATAAGAAACATTCAAGTCTAAGTTTCTGTATCGAAATGTCCTAAACCGTAAGTTATGGCATGTCCTGTCTGTATGTCCCGAAAGTGATGTACAGTCAACAGCACATCAAACGTAACAGTTTGTTCTGTAAACCGCCCTTACTTCGTTAGTCATAGAGGCGGCTTTCGTAGTGCAACTGCTACGGCCTGGCCACGAACTCACTGCACGCGCGACCTGCGTCTCGCGAATCGGCAACCACTGCGCGCTGTCTCGATGTCGGCCTCGCAGCGCGTCGGCGTGACCGCGCAGTGGTTGACGAGTCGTCACCGCCGCCGCCGCGCCGCCCGTTCCCGTGGCCAGGCCGTTACACTTGATGTGCTGTGGTCTGTACTAAATAAATACTTTCAATTAAAAATGGTTTGAAAAATATATTTTCAGTACTTATGATATGACAATAAATAAAAGATAACGTAAAGAAATCATAAAAATATAAACATTTTGATTTATTATTGATAAGATAAAATTGTTGTAAATTGTTGTAAAACATTATTTTGGAATTGGATTATAACCTTGAAAAATTTTATGATTTTTTGGAATTATTTAAATCACCAGTCTAACTAGGAGGATATGCACTAATTACAATGTTCATTCGAATAAAATCTAAGGAGGATATGAGTGCCTTACTTTTACTCCGCAAAAAGGTAGTACCTAATCCCTCCGTATTTCTGTTGCAGGTTGTTCACGAGGTGCGATTGCCGCAGCAAGCAATGCGGTGGCGGGCGGAGGCGCAAACTGGACCATCCGCTTTCTCATCCAGACTTGGCGGAACAGATCTTTTCCAGCAAGTTCAGATAGAGAAGACCAGCATACAACCATCTACATTTACGGCTGGTTATGTCACCAGAAATCTTTTTGCTATAATTAACTGCCAAGCTTGCCGGCGCTCTTTATTAACTGACGAGATTTCCAGATTTCATACTATGGATTACTCTTAGAGACCGTGTAAATTTGCTAAGACGTAATCTCAAATACCCCACTGCCTCATATTAATACATTACAGGCCAAGCAACTCTTGGCACTTAAAAGCGGAAAAGTTTTGTCGAATATGTAACAATAAATTCACAAAGTGTACACTTGTGATAAATACTGACCAATATTAATATTTGGACTCTTTTTTATGCATGTGGTTATAAAAATAAGAATTCTTGTGTAAAAATTATATTAATAATGAAGAAAAACGGATTAATAGCAATACTTTACTACAAATCCGTTTTCTATAAAAAAATGAAGATATTTAATATCAGTAAAATACAAATATTTAAATTTTTAAAAATCGTCTTAATGTTTGTACTAATTGAATTCCTCCTTTTGTAACCCCATACATAAAAATGTCCAAATAGTCATATTTGTGAAAGATATGAATTGCATTATGCTACATATACTGACATGCCACAGATTTCAGACACAATTGGTTTTTAATTGTCATGAGCGTCCTGAAGGTATTCTGCAACTTGACTGAATTTATAGGTTTTTAATTATGAAATTGCCAATTTATGTGAACACCACTGAGAAATATATTTCCATACAAATATTTTTTAATGTTAATGAAAAATGTTTGAACTGATTTTAAAATGGTTCTCAAAAACAGAGTTTATACTATAAATATATACCCAGTTGATTAGTTCATTAACATTTTCTCACTTGTCAATACGATTGAAATATCTCTTAGTACAGTAAAGATCCTGGGGGAATTCTTAAAAAAAAAAGTTAATTGTTTATAATCAATTTGTCACGATTGAATACGATTGAAATATATTAAAAATGTCTCAAATCAAAACCAACAGTATTAGTTCATCATTGCCACAGTATGGAAACTGCACATTTTTTATATCAGAAAAAGTATGAATTAAACTAAAATTTACTAAATACATAATCATTCCTTTTTGATTTTATAGATAATGGTACAGGTTGATAAGAACATCGTTGTAATTGAGATTTAAAATGAATAATTAATCTAAATATTAGGTTAGTGTTATAAAGATAAGTTTTTTTTATACTTAATGTTGCTTAAGTTGATTTATTGCAAATAACATCTTAACTAATATGTTTAAACTTACTAAAAAGTTATGTATTGTATAAGGTTTATTGTTGCTATGTATTACGTTATTGTTATGTATTAGGTTTAATAACTAATTTCATATTTTCAATTACGATTAGGTATAATTACTTATAAACTGGTAGTATTGCTTGTATTTTACACTGTTTGTTTTTCGTTAACTAGTTTGTTAATATAAAGTTCCTTGAATTAAAATAAACCACTTCGAAATATCTCCAGTGTTTTTTTTTACTTTTTCATTAGCCAATTCAGCCATAGCAAGGATGATTACAATAATATTAGTGCTGTACTATTAATATCGACAATTCCATATTTATCGATGTCGATACTTACAAGTCGATAGTTTACGTACATTACTACGAATGTTCCCCTGTCATTTCACTAACGCTTGCTCTCTCCAAGGCGTGTTTCCCATCTGTCTTTAGACATACTCTTTCTAATCTGTGTGCCTGCTAAACACTGCATTTTAGCCGGCGAACAGACGACAGAGGCCATCCAAAATGACACCCCGAAAGAGACTCCGAAGTGGGCGGGGCTTAAATCGGACTCCGCGCGATGACGTAGTCTGTCATTGAAAGCGTCCCGTTAATGTTCTCTTAAAAGAATAACAAAATTATAGCAAATATGCCAAACTGCGAAGTAAAAAGGTGTGTCAGTCGCGTAGGTGATCATAACAATAGCACTGAAATCATATTTCACAAGTAATTATGTCTTAATAATTTTAAATCTTGTTATTTATAAAAAATAATATTGGGTGCCATGTTAGGCCGTATCCATGACAACTACATCAGTGGATGATGTTATGCAGTAATGTCGTGTATGAAAGTATTATTTATTTACAAGTCAACTAAAAGTAAAGTAGCAAAAGTTAATATGTCATCACTCTGAATCTATGATGGTACCTATTTTAAAAGTTGTATATTCCATACAACATCACTTTCAAGTAAACTTATTGTTGCCATTAAGTATATAATGTTTGCAAATTTATGTGTCTACTTGCATAATTTTAGGCAACACGAAAAAAGTAAAATCAGTCAAGATACCGTCCTGAACACAGGCAACATTAGCGGCAGGCTTTTATGTATGATCTGCCTGATACGTCCATACATAAATGAAATTATCTGGCCATGTGGGGGTGACGGGCAATGAGAAGGTTTAGTTTGGAAAGGAAAGGCTCAGAAGATACATGAAGTTGTATATAAATTAAAGGCTCTAAGCCCTTCTAACATTCTCAAAAGTTCCATAACACACCCTTTAAAACCATGTCAAAATCAAGCAAAAGTTTCGATGACATAAAAATACCGATATTAAAACAATTACCTACCTATAATAGAAGGTAAAACGCGGAAACACATGCGCTACATTGAAAACCTTCACACTTTTATATGTAATGCCATAATGATCTCAGGGATCTCAAAATCAGTAATAAAATTATACCGAAACAAAATCATTTCGTTATTCTGTCCAATATAGGCTGGGTAGTGTAGTATTAATTAAAACAATCTGTATTTATCTATTATATATTTAGTTAATCAGTTACAATAACTTTAGTACAAGCACGCGCCATTAAGCTATAACAAAGTGTCAACTGTCAAACCCCTCGTCATAGACTCACGATCATCCAGAGACTACATGATCTGATACAACATCCTCCCTAATAAATCATGCAAACTAATTAATACAATTTAATTTTAATAAAGCTACTCTGTAATGTAATCTTTTAACCAATAGGGTTTACATACAACTCTTTCACTTTTTCTGTAATACTTTACATCACAATCATCTGAATCATCTCTGCATAACACTGTTTCATTTTTATCATTACCACTATTTAAATCAATATCAACCATGACACTATTATTATCAATTATCTTATCACCAATGTTTACAATAGTTTCATCCTTAACTCTATCTGGTATACCATGCAGATTATCTTTAAAGCACTGTATAGGGAAATTATGATCATGACATTTTGATACATCAGCCTCCATTCCTTTATATGGTGCTGGTATAAGATGCCATCTATTTCTCCTATATTCCCCTTTATCAGTTTTTACATAGTAAGATCTTGGCTCTGTAGCTCTTTTTAATATTACACCATATGTTCTCAAATCAGTTATCCACACATTTTCTCCTATATTTAAATCTCTTAACTTTTGTGTTCTATGTCTTTTATTATAGTAAGTCTTTATATTATCTTTTCTTCTACTTTCCTTCATCTTATAATCTTTACTTATTCTATTCTGAATTTCTAAATGTTTACTTAAATTAGGCATATTATCTCTTAATTTTCTGTTGAACATTAATTGAGCTGGACTGAAACCCGATTCTAATGGACTATTTCTATATATCAATAAGGCTAAATATAAATCAATGTTCTTTTTAATCAAACTTTTAGCAACTTTTACTGCTGATTCTGCAGCACCATTACTCTGTGGATAGTATGGGCTACTAGTGACATGAACAAAATTATACTCCTTAGCAAACTTTTCAAATTGACTTTTAAATTGGGTACCACAGTCTGTCCTTACTATTTCTGGAATACCAAACTTTGAAAATATATCTTTACAATATTCAATTACAGTAAATTCTGTTAAATTACTAAGTTTTTTAATGTCTATGTATCTAGAATAATAGTCAACTATAATTATATACCAAGTTCTGTTGAAATAAAATAAATCCATTCCTACTTTCTTCCATGCTCTGTCTGGTAACTTATCTAATATCATATCCTGTTTAGGATTTTGTCTTTCTTCAATGCAATTAGGACAATTTTTTATTAATGATTCTATTTGAGAAGATAGTCCTAACCACCACACTGACTGTCTAGCTCTATTCCTACAACGAGTTATACCTAAATGTCCTTCATGGATTCTATTTAGGATATTTAATTGTAAAGTTTTTGGTATCATTATTCTACATTTATACAAGAGAATATTTTCAACTATAGCAAAGTCATACCTATATTGGTAATAAGGTTTAATTTTATTTTCTAATTTTGATTGTTTTGGCCAACCATCACAAGTAAACTGTTTTATTGATTGACATACATCACATCTATTCTGTTCAACAATTATTTCTTTTAACAATTTGTCTTCTAAATCTGCGTCTTTAATAACTGAGTTAACAAATGGTTCTACTGTATCAATGCAACTGTCTTTAGTGGGCAATGGATTTCTGGATAAAGCATCTGGTATTAACAATTTTTTCCCTGGTATATATGTTACTATATAATTAAAACGCATCAAACGCATTCTAAAACCCATTAATCTTGGAGTTAATTCATCCAGTGGTTTTGTTTGGAGGATCTGAAGCAATGGTTTGTGATCCGTTTCTAGCCATACTTTTATACCATATATGAAATCTTTAAACCTCTCTGCAGCCCATGTCAATGCTAAAGTTTCCTTTTCGATTTGCGAATATCTTTTTTCTGTATCTGTTAAAGTTCTACTTGCATATGCTACTATTTTTCTACAGCTATTTGGATATTCTTGCATAAGGGTTGCCCCTAGCCCGTAAGAACTACTATCGGCTGCTATTATAATTTTATGGTTTGGATCGTAATGTGCTAAGATTGGAGCTGATTCCAATAACTTTTTTGTTTTTTCAAAAGCTTTTTGCTGATAAATGTCCCACTTAAATTGTGTATTGTCTTTTAATAATAAATATAATGGCTGTAAGAGCTCAGTTTTATTTTCAATAAACCTACTGACAAAATTGATCATTCCTAAAAATTGCATAACTTGTTTTTTATTTTGAGGCACTTGAAACCTAGAAATTGCTTCTATCCTTTCTGAGTCTGGCCTAATGCCCTCACTATTTATTACATGTCCTAAAAATTTTATTTCTTTAACCCCAAATTGGCATTTATTTTTATTAATAGTTATTCCTTTTTCTGCCAAACGTGACAGAACTATTCTTAACAACTTATCATGCTTTTCTATTGAAGCAGTAAATATAAGAATGTCGTCTACATGTAATACAACACCATCAAGATCTTCAAACAATTGAGAAAATTTCATAGTAAAATACTCTGGAGCACAGTTCAATCCAAATGGTAACCTTTTATACATGTATCGTCCAAAAGGAGTGATAACAGCTGTCAAATGTGCAGACTCAGTAAGCGGAATTTGATAAAATCCTGAAGTAGCATCTATTTTGGAATAATATTTTGATCCTTTCAGCCTTGCCAATGTTACTTCAACTTTAGGTATTGGAAAGACTGGACGCAAAATATTTTTATTTAGTTCAGTGTAGTCACCACATACTCTAACTGAATCATTTTTTGGTACAACTACAATGGGAGACACATATTGTGTAGGTTCTTCTACTTTTACTATAACTCCTAAATCACATAAGCGTTGCAATTCTACCTTAAGTTTAGCTAATAAAGGAATAGGCACTATTCTAGGTACACATTGTACAAAACTTTTATTTTTATCTACTAATTTTATATCAAATGTCTCTTTAAACACCCCCAAACTGTTAAAAATGTTAGGAAACTCCTTTTGTACATCAACATTACTAGAATCAAGGTTATTATTAATACAACATATTCTCAAAATTTGCATAGCCTCTATAGCTGGTATACCCAATATCGGATTTTTTAAATTTTTTATAATATAAATTTTACCACAATACTCCTTGTCTTGATATTGCAATTTTGCATCTAGAACACCTACAACTAACAATTTAGCTTCATCCGGACCCCTTACTGTCACATTGCACTTTTGCAAGCATGACAATGTATGTGGACTCAAATATTCTTCTGGTATAGCAACTATATCAGCTCCCGTATCTATAAGAAAATTCAAAGATCCTCTGTATTTGGCCTTAACAAATACTTTTAAATTCACACGATATTTGCTGTTATTTGAGTTTAATAAAAATATTTTTACCACTTCCTCTTCTGCTTTTGTTTCAATATTACTGATATTTCCTGGTCGGCAGCAACGAGCAAAATGTCCAGTTTTTTTGCATTTGTGACAAACTGAATTAACCGCTGGACACATTTTCCTGGACTGATGCATCAATCTACCACAAAACCAACATACTGACTCCTTTTTATTTTTTTCTGTTGACCTATTGCCAATGTTCTTCCTAATTTGGTTGTTGTCCACTGTACTAAAATGGCCCTGTCTTTCATACATTTCCACATTCTTTGCAATAGTTTTTGCTTCTTCTAACGATAAGTCAGTTCTTAATAGCATTTTCTCCCTAGCTTTTTGACTTTGTACACCAACTACTATGCGGTCTCTGATCATCTCTTCTTTATGCGAGACAAAGTTACATGATTCTGCCAATACATATAATTGTCTGATATATTCATCACAGCTTTCGCCCTGCGTCTGTGATCTTCTATTAAATTCATATCTAGAATATATGGGATTTGTTTTCGGTTGAAAATAATTATCAAATACTTGTAATGCTGTGTTGAAGGTTATGTTTTCAGTTTGTACTTGTAAAATCAAGTCTTCCGCCTTTTCACCCATCACATATATTAATTAATCTATTTTTTCTTTGTCATCTTTATTTTTATTTTCGCTTAGTGTTACGAATCTTTCAAATCTTCTTTTCCATTTTGGCCAGTTACTTGGTACGAAATCGAATGGCTCCGGCGGAACCACGTGGCTGGGCGCATTAAATTGCATAATCTGCAAACGTTCTTCATCCATTATTAGTATTTAATAATTTTACCGCTGCCACCATGTAGTATTAATTAAAACAATCTGTATTTATCTATTATATATTTAGTTAATCAGTTACAATAACTTTAGTACAAGCACGCGCCATTAAGCTATAACAAAGTGTCAACTGTCAAACCCCTCGTCATAGACTCACGATCATCCAGAGACTACATGATCTGATACAACAGGTAGATAGATATCGCAGGTCGCAGCGGAGGTGGGCGCTTTACATGGAGTGTTACTAACGTGTTACAGAGTTACCGCTGGCTGCCACCGATTGACGGATGTAATGTCATTTTATCCCTTTTCGGGTGTAGCAGAGTTGGGCAGTATCTGAATTACCTGTATTTTGAATACGTAATTGAAATACAAATACGTATTTTGTGTTTCAATCACTAGTTAAAAATGTAATTTGTAATTGATATTTCAAATACCTGACGCTAAGGTATTTTAAAGTTTGCAATTTTGTATTTCAAACACTAATGGCTTCATAATACATTTGAACAAATACATTTAGCGCTTATTAAATATATTTATTCTGCAGAAAATAGCACCACATAGCGCATTTAAAAGTATTTTGTAACCCACATACGAGATACAATTATATTTTAATTGTATAGGACATAGATCTATGCCCTCTGGGTTGAAGTTGAAGGATTAAATGCCGTAAGCTTGATTACCACCTTAGTGGTATATAGAAAAAATACATGCTAGACAGTATTTTGTAAATTGGAATTAAATTAAAGAAAAGCATGTTTTTTATTATTTTATTTATCAGGAAACTCAACAGCATTTTTAAACAATCATGCTTAATACAACTTATAAATAAGTCTTAGCCAATTACAGAGTTTTACAGAAGGCTTGGTGAAACATATTTATTTCCATGTTCATTGGTTCCTTTATTGAAATGATTGAATCGACGTTATTCATGTCTCAGATGTATAATTATACAAATATACCTATCTAAAACCTTTATTCGTTTCAAAGAAGTGTTAATGTAAAATTATTAAAATCAATGAAAATATCTGTGTAAAGCCAATGAAAAAATTAGCTTTGCTTCATTATTGCATAAACAGACCCGGCCGTTACATGAAACTAAAAGAGCGAAAGGCTGCAATACCATCTCGATATTAACCGATATTATCCGACATGCTCTTCTACCCTCCGAGGGGACCCATTTTGGGCCGAGTTTTATATGAAACTACGCTTCTATCGGTCGCCGATTTTAGCACGTTCAATAAGGTCGAAAATTGAACGCACTTTTCTAAATGTCAATGTGTATGATAGCCATTCTTTTCGTATTTATTTTGAGAAAAAGAAATGGACTGAACTTAAATTTAGACTTAGCATGTGTTCTCCAGAATTAGGGCCAGTGAAAACTTTTCCCTGGTTATCCACCTCATCAAATAGCATCATAATTGGAGACTGTCATCATATATTTCGCATCAATTTATCCTAAGGTGAATTGTAATGTGCAATGCAATACATGAAGAGATAAAGAAAGAAATACTGAAGACATTACTGTATGATCATTAGTACCTCTGCCTTCCCAATACAGGAAAAATTAACCAAGAAAAGAAGGTGTGTTTGGCGGGATTAGCTGGTGTCAGTCAAGATTTTTTTTACAATAATTAAAAATTGTGTCGGAGCGAACTTTGTGTTTCCTCCCAACTGTCACGCTACCTGATTCAGCCCCCTTATTCAGAAACTGTCGGATCACGGATTCGATTCGAAAAGTCACATGCCGTCTCACTTTGACGCCGCTTGATAAAAAGTGACAAGTATAGAGATTCCGAAATTCGATTCTTTTCCGACAGTTGTGAATAAGGGGGCAGGTCGTGGTCATTTGTGCGCCAACTGTCAAGCGACCTGATTCCTTTTTTCGCGCCTTTTTTCAATTGATATTATTTGAAATTAAAGGCTTTTAAATGAATATATGAATAGAACTTTTGTCCGTGCGGTGACGGATTAAGAATACAATTCACCGCCCCATTTCTTCCCGTGGGTGTCGTAAGAGGCGACTGAGGGATTACCGAGCTACCAACTGCTCAACTGGTGGTAGGGTCTGAACACCCGTCTGGTTAGTGACCACCGTACGCATGGCGTAAAACCCGCCAAGTGACCACTTGTGGCCGCGTTCCGGGATCAGTCAGCGTACAACCAGAGCTTGGGGAGATGTTGCGGCGATGGATGCGGTCAGTGACGGCTTCCGTCTAACCAGAGCCAGGTGGACTGCGTTGACCCGCCGACCAGGGAGACCCGAAGAAACGGCTGTTCCGCTGGCCGCCCGTGGTACAGTACAGGGGCCCAAGCGAACCTAACCAGTTCGTGAGGCTGCCCTATCATGCCACGCATAATCTTGGGGTGGTCCGTCGTGCCGGTTGGTGACCGGGTGGTGGGGTCCCGGTGGCAATTCCCGGGGGGGTTCGGGGGCCCTTCCGTTCGGCGGGTCAGCGCTTCTCTACTGTCGGTTATTACCTGGGGAAACAGGCCTAACGCTTTGACCGTATATATCGCGGCAACGTCCCCCCAATTCACGCCTCTCCTCCTTTTATTATTAACTATGGCAGCGCTCATAAACATTTCCGGTCGTTCAGCGGTGCACACCCCCACTACAACCACGCTGTTTGAGGTCGGGCTCGCTAACATCCGTGGGCTCCATGCTAACCTCAATGCCGTCCACCAACATCTCGAGACGGCACGACCCGAAATGCTGTTTTTGACGGAGACGCAAATACTTCGCCCGACAGACACTAGCTACTTGGCTATGCTAGTGTCTGTCGGGCGGAGGCCGGGATATGCTTGTTTGTCCGGGCGGATGTTTGCTGTCGCCGTCTGCGCTGATTGGAGGACCCTTCCTATTCTATTCTAGGGGTGCATGTGGACCTGGGCACACATTGCCGTGTTTACGTGTGCCTCTATAGATCTCACAACGGTGACATGAAGACAACTCGACTTTTCGAACATCTTAGTCGGGTGGCAGATGTTGCGCAGGAGCAGTTTCCAACCGCGGAATTGGTGTTTTTAGGGGACTTCAATGCTCACCACGAGTCGTGGTTAAGTTCCTCTAAAACTGACCATGCTGGTAGAACTGCCCACGCTTTCGCTCTCACGCACGACCTGACCCAACTGGTAAACCAGCCCACCAGGATTCCAGACATTGTCGGTCACGCGCCCACATTGTTGGACCTTCTGCTGACGACTCGCCCGGATGGATATCGGCTAGAGGTTCGTGCTCCTTTGGGAACATCGGATCACTGCCTGGTATCCGCTGGGGTGCCACGGGCGTCGCCACCGGTACCTATGGTTGCCAAACGCCGCATCTGGCACTATGCGTCGGCAGATTGGGACGGTATGCGGGATTACTTCGCATCTGTCCCTTGGAGGCAGCGCTGTTTCAGTGAGCTGGACCCGAACGCTAGCGCTACTGCTGTTGCTGATGAGATCATGTTAGGGATGGAGTACTATATCCCTCACTCTGATCTCATCAGTAGGGATAGGCGAAACCTCTGGTTCAACCGCGAGTGTGCATTAGCTGTTGAAAACAGACAGACGGCATACCGCGCTTGGATCGGGGCCGAGCTTGCGGGGATCCCAACATTGACTCACTGAAAACAGTCTATAACAACGCCACCAAGTCCTGCAAAAGGGCCTTCATCAGAGCGGATGCACAGCGCGTTGCACGAGTTGGCCAAGAACTTCTTACGGTAGCTACGGGAACCCGTAGCTACTGGCGTCTGGCCAAAGCCGTGCAGTCCAACTTATGTCAACCCTCGCTGCCCCCGTTGAGATGTTCTGGTGGCTCGCTAGCTCACAAGCCGCAAGAGAAAGGCGATCTCTTGGTAAAACTCTTTGCTGCTCACTCCCGAATCGATGACTGCAACTCACAGCCACCAACACTCTCCCACTGTGGCCACACACTGCCCGATATTCGTATTAGGCAATGTGATACGGTGCTTCAGTCAATCGACGTCCGGAAAGCTAGTGGACCTGATGGCATCCCAGCGATAGTACTGAAAAACTGCGCAGCGGAGTTGTCTCCTCTCTTAACGCGGTTATACCGTCTTTCTCTCTCTTCTGGATGTGTGCCGGAATCTTGGAGAGAGGCCAATGTGCAACCGGTCCCAAAAAAGGGAGACTGATCAGACCCAGGTAACTATCGCCCAATAGCTGTCACCTCAATACTTTGCAAGGTCATGGAACGGATCTTAAACCACCAGCTGATCCGATACCTAGAAGATCACTCATAAATTAATGATCGACAGTACGGGTTTCGGCCGAAACGGTCAACGGGTGATCTTCTAGCGTACTTAATGCATGTCTGGGGTGAAGCTATTGACAAACGTGGTGAGTCAGTAGCAGTTAGCCTTGATATTGCCAAAGCGTTCGATCGGGTCTGGCACAGGGCTCTTCTTTCCAAGCTCCCGGCATACGGTCTGCCCGCTCAGCTCTGTAACTGGTTTGCCGGCTTCCTGCATGAGCGAAGAATCCGTGTCCTCGCAGATGGATGCGCTTCGCGGTTTCATGACAGTGAATGCTGGTGTACCACAAGTCTCTGTTCTATCCCCCACACTTTTTCTTCTTCGGATGACAGTACAGTGCATGGGGGATATTACGGTCGCCCAGTGGCTGGGCGCGCTGAAACCGAGAGAGAGAGAGAAAATCTTACCATTGAGCTCAACAGGGTGTTGAACCTTGTATCTGAATGGGGCTCTAACAATCTTGTTGAGTTCAATGCTAAGAAAACACAGGTGTGCGCGTTTACAGCTAAAATGTCGCCGTTCCTTCCCCTTCCATCTTTTCAGGGCACGACTCTTTCGGCACAGGGCTCCCTAAACTTGCTAGGCATGGAGATATGTTGCGATCTGAATTCCAGGAACTACATCGAAACCGTGATCAAAACAGGTTCACGGAAGCTAGGTGTCCTGAACAAGGTGCGTCGATTTTTCACGCCTGACCAATTATGCCTGCTTTATAAAACTCAGGTCCGGTCTTGCGTGGAATATTGCTCGCACTTGTGGGATGGCTCCGCCAAGTACCTACTCGATGCCCTGGACAGATTGCAGCGTCGTGCTGTCCGTATCGTGGGCGATGTAGAGGTCACGAACAACCTTGAGCCTCTGCAATTGCGTCGAGACATTGTGTCGGTTAGCGCCTTCTATCAGTTATATCACGGAAAGTGCCCTGAAGAGCTATTTGACCTTATCCCACCTTCCCCCTTCCTACTCAGGAGCACGCGTGCCGGTCTTCGGAGTCATCAATTCACTGTCTCCACCTCAACATCACGTACATACAAAGAAATTTAGTAGCTCTTTTCTTTGTCGTACTTCCAGGACTTGGAATTCTTTGCCAGCACATGTGTTCACTCCTTCTTATAACATGGGGTCCTTCAAAAGAGGCGTGAAAAGCACCTTTCGGGCCGGCAAGGTGGAGGCGGCTAGAGCAGTGTCTGAACTGCACTAGCTGTCTTCCCATATGGACTCTTCTTACCGCTTCACATCAAGTGGTGTTGAGTCATTTGTCGTGCCTTGTACAAAAAAAAAAATTTGACTTGACTAGAATTGATGACTATGTGATATGAATAGTTTCGGCACAAACTGAGAAAATCGTCGGTCACCTGATCATTATTACTCCCGCCGCGCCGTGTCTGAACGAACTGACTAATTGAAAAAAGCAATTGAATACTTGTTTTGGTGATAATGGGCCTAATTCTGGGAATACACTTTATCATGACTTAGGATGTGTTAGGTTACTTAGCAGGCGAACACATGCTAAGTTTAAATTTAAGTTCAGTCTATTTCTTTCTCTCAAAATTTTTTTTTGGAAAAAGAATTTGGCATTTAGAAAGGTGCGTTCAATTTTCGAACTTATTGAGCGTGCTAAAATGCAGTGTTTAGGAGGCACCTCCGTACAATGCCGTCTAAAATTGTCTATGATTTCTTTAAAATCTATCTAAATTTAAGTGACAGCTCTAAACAGATTCTTGCTATCTTTTTCCTATAACTTATTGCGAGAAAGAGATATACTGTAATTAAAATATAATAAAACAAACAACAAACAAACATGTTTAATTAATGTTTAAAATCAAAAATTCAGAATAGATATACTGTACTTAATTTAGAATTAGAGTGTGTCTTCAGAATCAGGCCCAATAATTCAATTGTAAGTGTAAAGTATTTATGTCTGTATGTGGTAGTTTTTTAATTATGAGCGTTTGAAATTTCCCGCCATCGCACGGCGGGTGCTGCGCGAGTTTTGTAATGCTTGACATGCTTGTAGTATGGAATATTGAATAGATAGGTGTGTACATTGTGTGTTTTTTATTGTAAGGAATAATGTTAGGAAGAAATTAAACACAATTGACTATAGTAAATGATTTTTATTTTTAAACTATTACGTAATTAGTACTAAAAATTAACATACTTTAATTACAACACAATTAACCACATTTTGAGTAAATACAAGTTAATGTATTTACATTATATTTAGGCAAATTAATGCCTTTACTAAAAATATAACTATCTAAATAGGTCTAAAACACAGTTTTCGAGATACAACGGTTTTAATCTTGCGCGGCGCATCATTCCCGAGTGCTCCCGAACATGCCCGACAGCAAAGAGAATATAAAACGCTACGCTAGCCCGATAGTTGTTAAGACACCGACAAAATGGTGCCGACAGCATAGGGGAAAAAGTGGTGTAGTATAAAACAAGTGTTTGTGTTGACGTTTGCATACAACTAAAAGATTATTAGAATAAAAGTTCTCCACTAAATTCCGCTAAATTCTCTCCACACATCTGCTCATTCATAGTCCAAGACTGATTGCATGATAAACGCACAAAAAAAAAAGAATAAAAGTGATTATGGTGTGAAAGATGATGAGAACCTTTTTGTGGTTATCCACCTCATTAAGTAGCATCATATGGGGACTGTCATTTATTTCGCGTCAAATACTTATTAAAATGCATAACACCAGCATTTTAACGCAATAAATAAGGAAATACTGCAAACATGGCTGTATGGTTACTAGTTTTCTTTGCATTCCCTTTACAGGGAAAATGAACAAAAAAAAAGAATAAAAACAAAGGACGTTTGGCGGGTTTTTGTGGCGCAAGTCAAGATTTTTATTACAATAATTAAAAATTGTGTCGGAGCGAACAGTGAGTTATAAAAGTGGCGTAGTTTTATTATTTAAGTGTTTGTGTTGACGTGCAACTATAAGATTATTAGAATAAAAGTGACTATGGTGTGAAATACGATGATAACTTTATAACTGATATCCACCTCATCAAGTAGCACAGAAAGAGTCTGTCATCGTATATTTCGTCTCAAATACTCCTAAGAAGCATTGAAATGTGTTACGCCAGCATTTTAATGCGATAAAAAAAGAAATAAATAAATACTGAAGACATGGCTGTATGGCCGATAGTTTCCTTTGCCTTCCCTGTAAGGGGAGAATTAACAAAAAAAATAAAAATAACAGACGCTATAATTACTTTTACTAAAACTGGCAACAAATTAAATAACGACGTTTTTACTAATGCGTGCGACATGACGCGCCGGTGAATTTTTATAAATTTTTGACGTAATTGTACTATTATTTGAAAAAAAGGTAGGTATATACAGTTCTTTGATTACATCTTGTATTAAGAGGTAAATACTTGTAATAAATAATAACCTGTGTGTTTTTACTTTTAGATTTCACAATGGCCGATCAGGTTGACTCAATGTCAGATGCGGAGCTTCGGACAAAATTGGCAGAGCATGGGTTCCCTATTATGCCTATTACTGCGTCTACCAGAAACCTTCTAGTTAAAAAACTCAAATTGGTACTGGACAACAAGAGTAAACCGCGAAACAATGTCGATAGCAAGGTGGAGAATAGGCGGTCGTTGGCTCGGTATTCTAGTGGCGAAGAATCAGATTTAGATACCACGAACAATGTAAAAGAGAAGCGAGGCCGTCGGGCCACAACTGGCGGTGCGATGTTGCCACCAGTTAGTAATAAAACTAAACGCCAGCCGGTGAAAAAGGGATCTCCAGCGAAACGTGACTCTGACAAGGGTTCGGAGTCGGAGGAGGAAAAGTCGCCAGTACGCACTCATGAGGAAGTAGAAACTGTTACCACACGCCGCGTTACCCGTACTTATGCTAATGATCAGGATGACTATGAAACTGGATCAGACAGTGATGTGGATAGTGGCAAAAAAACATCATCATTCCGAAGCAACTCGCGTTCTAGTGACTATATATCAAGCACTCACCCTACAGTTGATGCTCCTGCCAGTCCACCAAAATCATCTATTTTTTCCCGTCCATCCATAACACCTGGATTTACATCTTCATTGTCTTCATCAGACCATCTTAATTCTATACGATCAAGACTTGGATTGACATCAACATTGGGAGACAGACCGTCAGTTAGTAACTACACTCCTAGCTTTACAAAAAATACCTACCAACCATCAACATCTACAGTTGATGAATTAGAATCTCCATACCTGAGCAACTTTACAAGGCGTTTGTCAGCCCTCAAAGCTGAGCCACCAAAACCAACTGTGTACAATGATCGTGATGCAAATAATGGTACCACAATATTGCCCCGTAGATCATATATTAGTGGTGTAGCCAGGTCTGATGTTGTCGACTATAAGACAGCTAATGATAGGAAGTTCCTCAAGAACAATCTCGTCTCTTTGGCTCTGGTAGTGTTAGTTGCACTTTTTTTTTTTTGCTTATTTTTCATGTATATAGTTAAGAGAAACGACATTACTTCAGTGGTGGATGATCAGAACAGCATAATACCATTTTGTCAATTGAATATACCAGGGAATAGGCCAGGAATAAACTGTGTGCCGAAAGAACAGGTGAACTATGCTAAAAATCTACTGAAAGCCATACACCCAGAACTGACTACACGGGCAGCTGCCTTCAAGTGTGGTATGCCTGGAACTGTACCATATCTGAGAGAAAGAGAGATAATAGACATTGCTAATGCCAAGGCTGGTAAAGAGGATGTTAGCCAGTGTCGAGCAGATCTTAATAATTTACAGGTTTTAATTGTAAACAATCCTCGATGGGGACTCAGTGTTGTCCAGTTGAACAAAATTTATACTGACGATGTTGAATACACACCCATTACATCAACAGATATTGTAGTTCAGCAAAGAAACAAAGGCAATGTAGCTTTAGCTCTCACAGACCCATCAACACCCATAACTTGTTTACTAGTTACTACACTTTATTCTGCTGGCTCCACCCTTATTGTTATTGGGCTTCTTGCTGTCCTCCTCCTTGGCTTACAAAGATTCTATAAATTCTATTTGAGATACCAGAAGAGAAAGAGTGAAGAAATTTATTCAATGGTAGAGCAGATAATTGAAGTGATTTCTCAAGAGACTGAAGATAGTGGAGAACCATACATATCTGTGGATCATGTACGAGACACACTTATATCCCCACAGAATAGGGAGAAAATGGTCTCAGTGTGGGATGCAGCTGTTAAATTTATACAAAGAAATGAAAGCAGAGTTAGGATGGAAGTGCAGTCTGTTGATGGAGAAGATTGCAGGGTATGGCGTTGGATCTCTCACAGCAGCAGCCCTAAACGAAGTGCTGCTTGGCAAGGTCAGGCTTTTGAGACACAAGAAGGCTCTGTAAACAACTTGACTGTTTCCCCTACTCCATGCTTAAAGATACGCCATATGTTTGACAAAAATGATGCCAATCCCAATCTGAGAACTGTCATACAAGATGCCATTTTGGAAAAGTGTGGGGAACTCTGTAATATCTTACATATCGATATTGAGAGAACATCTTGCTGTGTTTATGTTAAGTGTGTGACTCCGGCCGACGCGGGCGTCGTTTACCGCAGCCTCCATGGGTGGTGGTACGAAGGCAACCTCATAACAGTTAAATACTTGCATCTGGAGCGGTACATGCAACGGTTTCCCAATTCCCCTTCGGCTGGTCCCTATTTGAAACCTTCCCGTCAACGACGCAGTAATTGGGAAGAGTAAAATGTCAAAACTTTTTAAAAATTGGATTATAGTGATGACTGTTTTAAAGAGTTGCATATTATAACTTGAAATAATTTAATCTAAGCGTGTGGATTATTTATTGCATATCTTACATGCATTATTTCACAACATCATAAAATAACTAATCCATCTCTTGAAATTCATGTAACAGTGAATTGAGTTTATCATAATAAGTATTTACCATAGCACTGTATGTGAATTCACATTTTAAATTATTTCTTCTCCATAATAAATTATAGCAAATGGTAATCCACATTGTAAAACATTGGTTTTGTCTGTTAATGTATTCTGTTTTATTTTAGTTTTTAAGTCGCAAAGTTAAAGTTGATATGGTGATTTATGGTCATCAAATCCATCGCTTGTAAACCCATAATATCCAACACTCATACAATGTATTACATTGTTTTCTGCAAAGACTTGATTTTTGTAATAGATTAGTGTCTTTTGGAAGCTATTGATGTTATTTAACTTTTGTGGTTTAAAATGCCACACTTTGGCCATTGTCAATTAGATAAAAGTAGTGGAATTGAAAATATGTCCATTAATTGTGTATTTTTAGACACTTGATCTGATTTACTCTATTGTTATAAGAGGTGCTGGTCAAATGTAACTGCCTCAACATTTTGCATGTTTTAATGAAATACTATTTATTTACTATTAGCGCCGAATTTTCAATCTTCAAATATTTATTCATCCAAAATAAAAGACTAATTTTGATGTACTAAGAGATTTTCTATAATTTAACTTGTCAAACAAAGATGTTATTCGTTGTATAAATGTTATCTGACGATTGAAAAATCGGCCTTTAAATGAATAAAATTCCTCTCAATTGACATATGTAAATAGTTAAATTGTCTGACATCACAAGGTTCTAATATAATTTCTATCATTGTAGGTTAAGTTAGGTGCTTGCAAATTTGTTAAATTTTTGGCCTTCCTCTTCAAATCATTTAAGTAAATGTGTTTAGTTTGATAAACTGTTATGGTTGTGACAATTGTCATAATTTTCTTTGCGAAGTTGAATTGTTAAAAATAGAACAACTTTGTAGGCATCTGCAGGTATGATAAAATGCTTGATATTTGTTACTGAATTTTACTAATGTTTTGAACAAATTGTTGAAAGAGATAGACATAATGAATAGTTAGTTTATAGGTTACTTACGATATTTCGGATACATGTACATTGTTTTGCATTAATTTCTAATTTTGAGTTCAACTTAGCACAAAAATACTTTTGTGTTGTACTTTAGTAATATTGACATTTATTTTAAGCATTTCTTCTAACACTCGATGTTCTTATTTCCAGCTTTCTTTATAAGGTTTGATTTTTCATTTTATAATAAATTTATGTAAGAACAAAAATGTTTCAATCAATACAGCAGCCCCCACAGGAAACTTAATAAAACAATGTAGGTACTTAATTTTATAAATCTTTATTCATTAGATTCAATAACAAGGCATAAGTCTGCATAACTAACCAGTAAGCTACAGAGATTTAGTCTTTCCCTTCTTATGTACAAACAGACAGTCAGAAATTCATTGGGTTTTCCAGTCTTCGGTAGCTGAGTGGTTAGTGGATTGAGAAAGGTTGCAGGTTCGTATCCCGCCTGCCTTTTTTGTAGACTAACAAGTATACATTCTATATGGTAACTGAGTCATGGTCCTGATGGTAAACGGACATTCGGATGGTCTTGACATTTTTCTAGAATACAATTCTATTTACAATATCCTTCTCTAAAAATTGAAAATAGCTCATCTAGAACTATTATTTTACTTGGCATTACATTACGATGACCTGCACTGCCATCTGCCTTTGTTTTCGAGAATGATCCCTTTATACCCGGTACTGCCCTCGATGCTATTGGACATGCATAATATTTCTTCTGAAGGACTGTACACAATACAACATAAATTAGAACATTGGCTGCATTAGTCCATAGAAATTTTATGGAATTTTCAAATGAATAAGATTTATTTAATACTTTGATACGGTTATCGCACCAAAAAGTGTCCTATTTCCTAACCAGTCACAAACCGTCTCCATACCAAATTTTATCGGTTCAGCGGTTATTGATTCCCCATACAAACTTCCCACTTATAGGATGATATCTGGGATAAGAGCTATCTTGTGTCCTTTGCCGGGGCTCAAACTATATCTATACCAAATTCATCTTAATCAGTAACAGACAGACACTTTCGCATTTATGTTATCAGTATGGTTTTGCAAAACATTTCTATGACCTAGTACAGCCTATATTTTAATTTAATGTCGTATTGTCATAGCCACCCTGTATAATTTTAACATACAATTGGGATGTTGCCTAAGTTTGAATATGGCGCTATTTCTCACAAATTTGGAGAATATACGCTGCATGTTACCCTTAAAAACAATTCAAACTTAAAAGATATGGAATATTGCTGAATTAAGCTGCTTAGAAAATTTATAAAATTGGCCTATTTTCCAAAATTTATCATAAATGTTGATGGTATTAGATTTCTCACATTAATTAAAACAACTATTATTACTGACCACTTTGAATAAATACACACATATTGATTTTGTCAATATTCCCATACATTTTGTAGTAACATAGGACACACTGTTACTCAACGGGAAAAATATTCCCGATAAGTAACATCGTAACTCAATGCCACTATTTTTTCCCCGTTGAGTGACACTGTAACTAAGCAAAACGCTGTATTCCAGTTAAGTACCACCTTCTTGGGTAAAACCATTGTTCAAATTCGTATGTATGTAGCTTGATCATCCCCTGAAGTACCAGGCTACCATAAGTATATGAGAAGGTTATTTATTGTACCCCTTCGATTATTTTATAAATAAAATAAGAGTATGCTAAACATCTCCTACGTAGATATGGTAGCCTGGTACTTCAGGGGATGATCCAGCTACATACGGGGAAAAAATAGTGGCATTGAGTTACGGTGTTACTCATCGGGAATATTTTTACCTTTGAGTAACAGTGTGACACTCAATGGTGTGACTCAACGGGAACAAAGGCTTCAAAGTTGTCAACTACCCTAATTGGGATGTTGCCTAAGTTTAAATTTGGCGCTATTTTTCACAATTTCGGAAAATATACGCTACTGTTACCCATTAAACAATTCAAACTTAAAAGATATGCAATATTGTTGAAGTTTTACTGTTTTGAAAATAAAAAAAATGTTCTTTTTTTTTTTCAAAGTTTATCAAAAATGTTAATGATATTAGATTGCTGACATCAATTAAAACAACTTTTATTATGACAACTATTCATAAAAACATACTTTATACATAGTAATTATCAATTTTGTCAGTATGCCCATACATTAAGGGAACATGTGACGTCACCTGTTCCGTAGATTTTCTATGGAGCGTTTTTGGACGATGCGTCGCAACACATCAAACATACCACTTTAACTGTAAAACTATTGATCTTAGACATACTATTTCTTTTGCAATATTTCTTTATGAGTTATGAACTTCTTATTTGTGAAAAAAAAAAAAGTTGTCAACTACCCTATATTTAGAGGTTGTCTTGCAGGTCAGTAGTCCAGGAGTCTGGTGAGGGCGTCATAGCAGCGCCACTTGGTGGGCAGGTAGACGGGCTCGAACACGTGCGGGAAGGGCGCGTCCCAACCAGTTGCACGGGACACTGGCGCCTCCAAGTGCAGGAAGCATTGCTCCTGGATACAACCACAGTATCAGTATTAATAACAATAATATCTTCTTTATTTAATGGCCTCTCGTTATTACGAATTTCGCCAATATCAATTAAAATTTATCTGCGAATAACTTGCGGCAACGACGTATGGGCATTACTGGGCATGAATAACCAACTGGGCATGAAAGGCATTTCATCTTAGGCCTCAGGATGACAACGCACCTGCAATACCAAGTGATTTTTTCCTTGTTATTGCAGGTGTGTATAGGCGGCGGTAACCGCTTACCACCAGGTGGGCCGTCAGCTCGTTTGTCATCTTTTTGTATAAAAAAAAACAGTATTAATACACTATTTAGCAGACAAATGGGGATCAAGAATCGCCCATCTACATCAACAAAAATAATAGATTATATAAATGAATATCTCTCTCCTACAGACAACTACAAAAGAAATAGAAAAACGCATAGGGCACACATGGAAAAGATACTGGAGTCTGAAAGAAATAATGAAAAACACTATTGAGTATGGCTGTCAAACGAAAAATCTTTAATACCTGTATCTTAATAATCCTTACATATGGTTGCCAAACCTGGACCCTTAGTAAAGTTTATACGAGAAAATTGGAGGTGTGCCAAAACACGATAGAGAGGAGCATGTAAGGGAAAAAGAAATCGAATCTATCGAATCAGTCCCTTGTAAGCATTTCGCGAGTGAGGCATATCTCGACTAAACGTTTTCGGGGAGCTAAAGTCAATTTATAATTCATGAGACAATAGCAATTGAGAACTTGTGGCCTTTAAATATATTTTACTCTCTATTAGACGGAGTTTACCTGTATAGTAGCAGCCAGTTCCGCTCCGAACCCTGACGATAGAGGAGCTTCATGAGATATCAGACAACGGCCTGTCTTCTTTACAGACTGGAACAAAAACATGATGATATTAGATATTCTTTACTGCACAATTATTAGGTGGTAGCCCTGTATGTAGGGTCGTCTGTAGGTACCAACGACTTTCATATTTCGGCCGTAAGTTCCCTGTGTTTCCGATTAAAGGAAAGGTAGCCAGTGTAATTACTGGGCATGGAAGGCGTTTCATCTCAGGCCTCAGGACGACAACGCACCTGAAATACCAAGTGATTTTGTCCTTCTTATTGCAGGTGTATACAGAGTATTATAAGTCTAAAATAAAAATTTTGCCGGCTGTTGTGTTCTTTGTCAAAAGTAAACTCTGAATGTTTGACTCCTTTAAGACCACTTTTAATTGCCAATTTTTTTTATAGACAGCACGGAAAATGAGTCAACACCACCTGATGTGAAGCGGTAAAAGGAGTCCATATGCGAATACAGCTATTCCAGCTTGAAACATACTGCTCTAGCCGCCTCCACCTTGCCGGCCCATAAGGTGCCTTTTCACGCCTCTTTTGAAAGAACCAATGTTAAAGCAAGGAGGGAACACATGTGCTGGCAAAGAGTTCCAAGTTTTGCTAGTCCGACAAAGAAACGAATCGATAAATTAAACATATACATTATTACACCTGCGCGTGACTACCCAACAAAATACGTACTATCGCGTATCGTGCGAAACACTACAGTCATACCACAAACACACACACACACACAACCATAATACAGAAACACCCCTAGTTCCAAATTTTATTTTGGAATTCTACGACGGTAGTTACTTACCACCAGGTGGGCCGAAAAAACACAAGAGACAATGAAATGAAAACGAATGATGGACAAGTTACCTTTCTCCCAGCACAAAGTTTTCTCTATTAGGAACAATACGAAAATGAACCTACCATCTACTAGGTGGTAGGCCCGTCTGGGTAGCTACCACCGCCTTACTTATTTCAGCCGTGAAACAGTTCGCTGTGTTTTGGATTGAAAGGAAAGGCAGCCAGTGTAATTACTGGGCATGGACGTCATAATTCATTTTAGGCCGCAGGAGACAACGCTCCTGCAATATCAGGTGATTTTCCCTTGTTATTGCAGGTGTCTATAGGCGACAGTAACCGCTTTCCACCAGGTGGGCCGTCAGTTTATTTGTCATCCATCTAGATCAGAGGTTACCAGACATTTTTTCTCATAGACCACTTTCAAAATTTAGCTGGATCCGGTAGACCCCCTATAGCTACATTTCTACCATATTCCCAAAACTCGACAAGAAATGCGTTTTTTTGTTACGCCAACGTCGAGTCTCCCGTCGAGTCTCCCGTGAACCCCCGGGGGTCCACCTGGATCACTTTGGGAACTAAGGATCTAGTTGTCTAAAAAAAAACTAATTAGTTGTTTCATACATAAATATTACAATCAATAATACTCACGCTGCAAACCGTCTCCTCATCCCAGGGCAGGATGGACATGAGGTCGATGACGTCACACTTGACTCCTAACTTGTCTTCTGCCATCTGCGCCACTTCTAGAAGAACGTGGATTTGTGTGCCCCAGCCTATTAAAGTTGCTGCGTCGCCTATAAAGTATTGGATATAAGATTTAAAATAAAATTACGGCAGAAAACCGACTAAGAGCATTTTGGACACGCGAAGGTATAGTTAGTATGACGAGGTATGTTCTGAGGAATTCGCCATTCGGCAGGGAGTTCATCCTCACAAATTGGAACCAAAGTGGTCGCGTACTGTACGGTTTCAGAGAAACTTTCTCCTGCATAAACTCAGGTTGTGGAATGCGCTCCTTGCGGAGGTCTCTCGACAGAGTATAGCATGGGGTCCTTCAAAAAGGGCGTGAAAGGGTCAGTAACGTGCGAGTGATACCCTGGTATTTTAAGCGTCCATAGGCTACGGTAACCGCTTATGTTTGTGTTAAGATAAATAAAAGACTTTCTTAGACAAAGACATGGATTGTAATTGATGACTATACAATAGTGAATGACAGCATAATGCGCGGGACGTCAGTGTGTCAATGTGACGTAAGCTGTCACTGTGACATGACCGATGCGTTGTTGTTGCACTGGGGTCCGTTCCGAGCGTACACTCCAAACACTCCGAGTTGTTTTTTGTCTTGCTCTAAGTGTGGAACGACACAAGTTGTTTTTATAACCTCAAATTTTGACAAGGAGTTCCATCATTCATCATCATCATCATCATCATTTCAGCCGAGAGACGCCCACTGCTGGGCATAGGCCTCCCCCAAAGATCTCCACACCGATCGGTTCTGCGCTGTCCGCATCCATCGGCTTCCCGCGGCCCTCACCAGATCGTCGGTCCACCTTGTAGGAGGCCTACCAACGCTGCGTCTCCCGGTACGCGGCCGCCACTCGAGGACTTTTCCGCCCCAACGGCCGTCAGTCCTCCTTGCAATGTGGCCTGTCCACTGCCACTTGAGGCTCGCAATTTTTCGGGCTATGTCGGCGACCTTAGTTCTTCTGCGGATCTCATCATTTCTGATTCGATCACCATCATTATCGAAAACTGAACTTTTCTGGTTCCATCATTATCGAAAACTAATACGAAGTCTTCCATTCTGCATTAAATTTTCTGTATTAGGACTGTATTTCAACTTTTATTTACTTTTATTTAATGTAAACTCAAAATAAGAATTCCCTTTTTTGAGATTTGACATCTCCCATCTCAAATGACGGATGGTCACTAATACATATGACGTTTTAAACGTCAGTGTTTTTTAACTATCAAAATTGATCGCCAAAAAGTTGCAACTCTCCGAGGCTCGGAAAGGGGTAGATGTGACAGCCAAACGTCATGCCGATAGGCATGGTCAGAAAATTAGATTTTATTGTGAGAGTTTGAATTAGATAAATGTCATTACGGATCTTTTTATAAAAGCGTTTAGAAATATCAAGATTTTTTTCAAATCAAGGACGACACTAAAAGAAATACTGCACAAATTGGCAACTTAGATAAAAAACCAACCTTCTCTAAGCACTTGCGCTTTCCCAATGGGCAGCGTGAAGTCTCCCACAGGAACTTCCTCGGCGGCAGACCGGTACAAGATCTTGGGCTCCAGGAAGATGCAAGGGTCCCGGTCGCGGATACAGGACAGAAGCAGACCTTTGGCGGCGATAGGACCTCTGGGGACCACCACCTGAGAGAGAACAAGCATGTTATGAATTACACAAATTCTTAATTCCGCGCTTGACTCTGTTTTGTTGTGCCATGTTTCATTCGGGTATTCACTTAAAACCAACAGCAGACAATATCTTTTTCATACACCCCTAACTAGAAACAATGTATCCCATAATAGCCCATTGATAAGAATGTGTAATAAATTTAATCTTATATGTAAGGACCTCGATATATTCCATCAGAATTTAAAATATTTCTTAAAAAGTGTTAAGTGTTCACAAAATGTTGGTTTTCTTCTTACTAACAAGTAACACACTATCATTATAATATGTAGATACATATGAACTAATTAGTTAACATATTTATGTCAAATGTTATGCTCGGTTGTCACTGAAATGCAAATTTAGTAATGTGTCATAGGAAGAATAATTTATTAAATGTTTTGATTTGTGTTTTGTTACTGTTCCAAATAAATATATAAATGTATGTAGTATTTAAACATTAATGTATATTGTAAAGAAAATAAAAATGACGATTATGATTAAATGGACAGTTTTTTTCACTTGGTTACTGCAGGTTTTATGTTTGTGAGTGTTTGTAGGAAATAATCTAAGGAACAGGACCAATCAGTTTGGACATCCTTGGGGAAGGCCTATGCCCAGCAGTGGGCGTCTCTCGGCTGAAATGATGATATTAGAAAAACGATGTATACTTAATGTCAAAAACTAAAAATTAAGGATGACAATGATGACGAATCTCTGAAACTACTGAATCGATTTAGATGAAATTTGGCATGGAGATAGTTCAAGACCCTAGGACATAGGATACTTTTTGACGCGATAGCAGATATCTAGCTAGCGAAGCCGCGGGCAAAGGCTAGTTTAACATATAGTTTTTCAAGCAGCATTTCAGAAAAAAGTTATGTAAATTACGATACTTAAATCATGAGACATAACGCAATCAATATCGCATAAAGTGACACCGTTCCTGTTGGTGAGGTTACCTTAAGGCCAGGTGCATGGGCGAAAAACGCCTCAGGGCTCTGCGAGTGGTAGAGCCCCCCGTGGCCGACCGCGGCGCAGGGCGCTCGCACGGTCAGCGCGCCGCACTCCCACTGACCCCCTGATCGGTACCGCGCCTTCGCTGCTTCATTAACCAGCTGTTTGGGAAATGACAAATAACTAAACATATCTCTTTTAGAAAAAAAAAACACCCACACCCACTATCTAGCCAACAGACAGCATCATTAAGACGTTAGTTTATAACGCTAATACAGATAGACTAGAAGAATTACACACGGTTATCTCCAGTCCTGGGTAGCTTAAATGTTTAGAACAGTCGCCCGGATTATGAAAGGTCGCGGGTTCGATCCCCGATTCAGGACGAGAATTTTTTCTAGTTTAGATATTTTTTTAATTAAAAATTTTTTAAAACATTTATAATAATGTTAAAATGAAAGTTAAGAATATCATTAAGAGTTATCATACATTACAATATCACATTTTTATACATTACAATAAGAGAAATAAACATATAAATTTATAAGACCCAAATAAAAATATTTGTGTTTGTGCCTAATCGGCTCTCTTTTCTATATTTATAATTTTTTTATATATTTTTGATTGTAAATATGACGTTTATCAAATAAGTCAGTTGTCACTGAATTTTCCCTTCTCGAACTCGTTTTATTCCTGATTCCTATATTTTCCTTCACCTTAGTCAGCTATCGATAACAGTGTTTATCATACAAACCCCTGGACTCAAACCTAGCCCCCATTTCCAGTTTATTTTTTAGGTAGAAATCTGCCTGTACATACATGTTGCTGGGTAAGCGATAATCATTGTGGGGGTTGCCCAGTGCCTGTAACTGCACTGGGAATACCCACTAAAACTCCCCGGTAACTCCACTGCCTCTTGTGGAGATAGAGGACTACCCCCCACTAGAGAGACTATCCCCCAAAACCGGGCCAAATAATTAAATTCCAATACGTCAGACATTGATCTTGATGAACAACCAGTTGTCACTTACAATATGTTGCATGATAACATTACACCTGCATAAAACTGTTTTGTTGTTAAGGGCAAGTGTAAGGTTTAATTGAAACGAAAAGGAAACGATCTTTGTCATGTTCACATCTTAAATCCATGATATAAAAAGTGGAAATTACCATTCCAATTTCTTATGCCTGACTGGGATAGCACTTACACCTCACAGAAAAGTTAAATAACAATATTAAATATAAATGTATAAATGATCATCATATATAAAGTTGCAGGTAGCCAGTGCCATGTCACAAATGAACAGAATTATAAGGCATAACATTAAGCATTGTTTTGTCATAATTTCTATGCATACCTGATCAAAAGCTGGGAATATGTAATCAGCAAATTGTATTTCAGCTATGGCTGTTGCGCCAGCAGTGGCTAGCCCGATACCAAAACCAGCAATTCCTTGCTCACACAGAGGTGTGTTTAATACTCTGTCTTTGCCATATTTCTCCTGAAATTGATTTGTTTTAATGATAAATAAAACTTAATTCTACATATTTCCAAAACATTGCCAATACTTTAAATATTTTTGTGATGTAACAATTAATATTACTAATCGTTATAAATTAGTAACTATGTAAACTAACTAGAAATGCAAAAAATATAAACATTACTATAAATAACTACCTATATATTTTTAATACACTCTCCAATGAAGAAAACCTGCATCAAAAATTGCTGATTGTATTTTGTATACACAGCTATAGTTCCATTTGTTCAGAAGGAATTTAATTAAAACATGATGTTGTGCACAAAAAAATGGCACCTAATCAATTTTTATCATTATTAATAAAAATTACCTTATGGTAAGAAAAGAAAAGCAAACCAACTGGATAAACAACACAGAAGAATAAAAAGAATTATAATATAATATAACATTATTTTTATATAAATCTTTGCAGATATATTTCGAAAAAAATATTATTACTAACATTGCTACAACCATAAATATAAAATTTGTCTTTGGATACCTGTAAGCCAAGTGCACAACGGAACACACCTCCAAAAGCAACATCTTCACCAAACAATACAGCAGTTGGGTCATTTTTCAGAGTAATATCCATTGCATTGTTTATAGCCTGCATCATGTTCATTTTTGTTTTCTCTCCTAAATTAAACATTAATAATTATCAAGGGTCTAGTCAGTCATCAGTGTTACTATAAAAAGTTCATACATTTACAGAAGCATCAAAGACTGGCCAAAAAGTTTATTAAATCGATGGACAATGTTAAAAACAATATAAAACGAAGACGAGACTCTGACCGAGAAGCAATTAATAAGCATCTATTGTGATAAAAATTTAAGTGATATTTTTATAAATCTCGACAATATTCCTAACAAATACTTACCCTCAACGGGCGATTCATTGTCAGGGAAGTAAATAAAATGCGAGGAAAGTCTTTTCGAAGATCCATTTAGACATTTCAGTATTTTTGTTAGTACAGTAGTATTTTTTGGAATTAGAGCAGACATTTTTACGCCGTAGGTGAGAGGCGTGTGGCGTATTGGACGGTAATGAATTTAAGTAATTCATCTTATCTGCAATTGTAATTAGCAACGCTGTGATTAGAGCCCAGCGATATCAACGTGACGAAATATATTCAAGTTTTTCAATGTGTGCAAATGTGTGGAAGGGGAACCCGACAAAAAAAAGTTTAGAAAATGACAGTGACATTGACATTTCTCATTTTTTTATATATTTTTTTTGACTCATTCCCTGTAATTGGAAGGCAAAGGGTACTAATGCTCATACAGCCATGTCTTAAGTTTTTCTTTATTTCTTCGTTTATTGCATTGAAATACTGGAGTTACACATTTCAATGGATTTTGGGAGAATTTGACGCAAAATATATGATGCCAGTCTCCATATGATGCTATTTGATGAGGTGGATAACCACGAAGAAGTTCTCATCGTCTTTCACACCATATTCATTTTTATTCTAATAATGTTTTAATTGTACGCCAACACAAACATTTGATTCATAAAACTACAGCAATTTTATAACACAAAAAGTTTGCTAAGACTAAATTTTAAAATTAATGTCATAATAATCTTGACTGTTAGAAGCGACAAAAACTTATTTAATTTACTGTAAAACATCACAGGTGTCGCCATTTTGAATAGAACAAAATTTGAATGTCAATACAATTTTGTTTTAACGACTTAGGGTTGAATAACTGAGGGTGGCTTTTATTATAGTATCCAAAAAAATATTCCAGTTAAACCCTGGTTTTTCAAACAAATAGTGTGTGGGATGCTTATGCTTCTTCTTCAGAAACTTACAGTAGATATAGTGTGTTTGGGCTCACAATTAGTATAGTCTCAATATTAGATAGATATGACGATGGAGGTCGAGGTATTTTCTTTTGAACATTTTACGTACACATAGATAAAAATGACCCTAGGATGACAAGAATAAAAATGTTCATGTAAGTAGGACGGCGATATAATTTTCAGTACTTAGGTACATACTTAGATTTATAGTAAAATTAGCCAGTATTATCACAATAAATGCCACTATCTAAGTTGGTCAGGGAGTGTTCATGTGGCAACTTGCCGAGTCATCGGCCGTGTCGTGATCAAAAGTAAAAGTGAAGCATGCGCGGACGATACGATTTAAACGTTTTGTCAAACAGTCAAACATAATCATAATACATATGTCGCCGCCGTCTGGTTAAATTCGCCGCTTCGTTGGACGGCTAGCCCGTTGATTAAACGCCGGCATCCAATTGAATGCGTAGCCCGAAGTGGAACTAGACTTATTTATTTATTTATTTATTTATTTATTCGGAAGACCAACAGCTATTACAACAAATTAAGTGATATAAATAAATAACAAAAAGCCAATTATAGGTCCTCACAAGTGGCAACATATTAACTAAGTAATATACACACTGCAACAAACTACGCACATGCACATAAAAACAACCGAATCAAATAATCAGCGAATTAATAATCCCTAATTAGGTTCAAAAAAGTTTCCGCTCATAAGACGCTTCGCCGACACACAACTAGTATTATATAAATCAATGTCAAGCGTTCTGGACACTGCATTAAAACTGTTAGCCGCACGCCATAGATACGTATTCTGCCTATAGTTCGAATTAACACGGGGAAGGAATAGGGGCGAATGAAATCTGAGTGGCTTAGAGGGAACCTTAAGGGAGATACAGGATACCAGCTCAGGGCAATCAATAGTTCCGGAAGCAATCTTCAATAAAAATGCTACGTCTGAGATTTCACGGCGCAATTCTAATGGAAGTAGGTGATGTTTTTTGCATAAATCCAAATAAAGCTCAGAGTCATATGTATCCTTGGCACGAAAGCATAAATATCTAACGAATCGTTTCTGTATATTTTCGATTCGCGAAATATACGTTTGGTACCTTGGGTTCCAAACCTGACATGCATACTCTAAGTGACTGCGCACAAGTGAACAGTATAAGATTTTGAGTGTTTTAAGTTGCGTAAAGTCTCTGGCATTACGGATTAAAAAACCCAATGCCTTGTTTGCTTTAGAGACCGTATATTCAACGTGTGAATCGAACAATAGTTTACTATCATGAAATACGCCAAGATCACGCAAACACACATTCCTTTGCAAATTGACTCCGTCTAGCTTATAATCAAACCTTACCAGCTTAGTTTTTCTGGAAAAAGTCACGGCGCTACATTTGGAAGGGTTAAGATCCAATTGGTTCTGTGTACAGTATTCACTCAGCCTTACAAGGTCCTCCTGTAGCAAAGCCGCATCATTCGACGACTTAATGGTAGAAATTATCTTCATATCGTCAGCAAAGCATAATAACCGCGACGATCGTAAACAATGCTCAATATCATTTACAAAAATTGTAAATAAAAGTGGACCCAGTAAAGACCCCTGAGGCACACCACTCGGAACCGTAACCCAACCCGACATATAATTGTTAATAACTACAGCCTGGGAGCGATTATCAATATATGATGAAAACCATCTGAACAAATCACCACTGATGCCAATCCCCTTGAGCTTGGATAAAAGCAGCCCATGCTGGATTCTGTCGAAGGCCTTACAGTAATCGGTATAAATAACGTCAATCTGAGAGCCTCCATCCATAGCTTTAGTTAGAAGGTTATTAAACACCACAAGGTTAGAAACAGTGGAACGGCCCTTAAGAAATCCATGTTGAGTTAGGCTAAAGGAATGTTGAAGTGCTCGATAGACTTGATCATACACAACCCTCTCCAACACCTTAGAAACAATGCAGAGTTTGGATATTGGTCGGTAATTGGTAACCTCAGTCTTAGAACCTTTCTTGTGAATTGGGGAAATGTAGGCTCGTTTCCAGATATTAGGTACATTACCCTCATCCAGAGACCTCCTGAACAGCAAATAAATAGGGATTGCTATGGTTTCCGCACAACCTATAAGAAAACGAGCCGGCAAGGAATCCGGTCCAGCAGACTTCGATGGATCCAGTCCGGAGAGTTTCTCGGCAATGTCAGCGGTAGAGAATGAAATCACAGAGATATCTGATATGGTTGAACTAATAGGATCAGGTAATGGAATTGAATTTTGATTATTTAAAAAGTTAGAATAAAAATAGTTAGAGAAAGCATTACATATATCTTCACCAGTATTGGTAACATAATTGCCATAATTAAGACTACTGGGCATGGCATTGGACTTAGATTTTGCTCTGATAAATGACCAAAAAGCCTTAGGATTATCTTTTATAGAACTTTCAATGGAGGTAATATACTTAAGGTAGCAAGACTTCTCCAAAGTTCTAATTCGATCGCGTAGCAATTTAATACATTCATGGTCTGAGCGATTGCCATATATTTTATATTTTCTTAAGAATTTATATTTCTCTCTAATTACTTTTTTTAATGCCGGTGAATACCAATTCGGAAATCGATCATTTTTTATATATCTCGATGGTATGTACCTATCTCTCAATGACAAGAAAACGTTATAAAAATATTCCACCGCTTCTTCAAAAGACCTCGAATACACTGCTTTATTCCAGTCAATTTTCGAGATTTCCACGTTAATTGAGTCATAATCCCCTCTATTATAGAAGTACTTAATCTGTGGGGCGCTATCTAATGGCACAGAATCAGCAAACAGTAAGTCCATAGACAGAGCTCCATGATGGCAGTCAACAGGCACGAGTGCGTCGTCACTACAATCATTAACACATAAGTGATCGTTGCATAAAATCAAGTCGAGGGTGTTACCACTGGTGTTTCGTAATCCATTAAACTGTCTAAGACAAAGAGTGTGCAACTCATCCACTAAACTAATTTCATCGTTAGACCTAAAGTTGAAAGGATCAAAAGAACCATCACCGTCAGGGCTTGAAGCCCAGCTTATGCCACTCAGATTAAAGTCGCCGGCTATAAGATATATATCCAATGGATTACCCATAACAACTTTATTTAGACTGTGAAGAAAGTTACATAGCTGCTGAGAGAAAGTAGATCCTAGATTTTCTTTGCATAAATAAAGAGCACACAAGTGTAATTTCATAACACGATTAGTCGCACGATGCCTTAGGGTTAACGTCAACCAAAGATCCTCTGCGTTAGATTGAAACGTAGGCTGAAAGATGATACCAAAATCACGACGCGTTGCTATGAGTACACCACCCCCATACATCTGCCCGGTTGCGGTATAATCACGATCGCGTCGCCAGACCACATAACGGTCATCAAATAATTCAGTATCTTTTATGCCCTCCACCAACCAAGTCTCAGTAATAATAATAATATCATAGTCAGCATTACATAAATTACGATAAAATACTGTAGTTTTAGTACGCAATCCCCGTGCGTTTTGGTAATAAACTTTTAAATTATTATTTATATTATTGGTATTATAAACCGTGAGTTTTAAAAGAAATAAAAATCAATATAATAACAAAATAAACAATACAAAACATAATTTGTTGAATAGATAAATTTATAAGTAGGTAGGTAGTCATAAAATAAAACAAACACAAGTAGGCCGAATAAACTAAACTAAAGGCGCAAAGGGTAACCAAGCGAGCGGAAAAACAGTCCAATACAGTAGCCATATGTGCAACAAAAATAACCAGAAGGTACTTATTATAATCGATAAATAAAGCAAACAGGTACAAAGTAATATTCAACCGAGGCCTTGAGCAGCAGCGATACGTCAGCGAGCCAACAAGCAAAACAGATGTTTGAAACCTTTTATGATTTGAGCAAAAAATTAAGTAAAATACAACTACGAATGGGATTAGTTCCATTATCAAGCTAAGCAGTGCGAGTGTTATTATGAGTGTTGCAGTTATGTAATAATAATAGTAAGAAATAAGCCATAATCTATGTAAGCTAATTCGACACACTAAACAATAACTTAAATAATCTTGTTTAAATCGCTCTCACTGGTTATAATTAATACACGCGAGGTATCGTTTTTGCGAACGTGAATCTTACAGAATTTCACCCACACGTAGCTATAGTCTTTTTCTTTAGCAGCAGCTTTAGTCTTAGTAAGTAGATTTTTTGACTCCGGTGTAAGGTGGTCATTGATAAATACTTTCGTTGCGTTGCCCGCAAATCCAATGTCAGCAGCTGTTAGATGTTTTTTCACACGCGCGGCGGCTATAAACTCTTCTTTAATGTAGCGATTTATAAAAGTAATAATAATCGATTTGTCTTTGGAGTTATGAATTGGCACTCGCGCAATATAATTAATTTGAGTCTTGGGAAAGCGGAATCCTACCGCACCACCTAGTGCCTCGGTAATAGAGAACAAGTTTTCTCCAGACTTGATGGGTACACCCTTAATTTCCACATTATTAAGACGCGACCATTGTTCCCTTGACGACAGCTCTTTCTTGAAGTTGCTAATTTCGCAAGTTTTAGAAGCAATATCTAATTGTGTATTTTCAATGTCGCGCACTTTGCGTTCTAACGCGCAGAGTCTAGCATCAGAGTTTAGCTTACATAACGTTTAACGATTTGGCGTATTGAATGGATCGTCTTGTACTGAAAAGTTTTAGTTTGAATGGTAGGTTCAAGGTTATTTTTTTCATGACCACTTATAACCCATATCGTTTTGTTTTTAAGTGGTTATAAAAAAATAACCTTGAATCAACTAATCACTCAAACAGTCACACTAAAGCTCATCGATTTAATCGCCTAGGCGTCCAATTGAATGGCTAATTTCAACCAGACGGCTGACATGACGTTCAGCCATCTGGTTAAACGTTGCGCTCAATGAGTTGGCTACTTAAGTACTTCAGCCGTTTGATTGGATGCCGGCGTTCAATCAAAGAGCTAGGTGTCCAGTTAAAGGAAGGAGTCTTTGGATAATTAAAATGTATTTAATATTAGAAAAAAATATTTAAAAATGTCTAAAGAAGAAAACACACTTATCTTGGGAAGTTGAAGAAGACCCCGCGACCTTTCATAATACGTCTGTTCTAATCACTGAGCTACCGAGGACTTCATGCCTCAGTGGTTAGGGCATTAGAAGATGATATTATGAAGCAATGAATTCATAATACGTAGCATATATTAGGTGACTTAATATAAATAAATAAATAAGTTTAATTTTTTTAATGAGTTTACTTAAAAAAAATAAGCGTTGCATTTGTAACTGCCATTTCATTTTTATGCGGTTGTATACTGTTATCATTACAAGCATCCATTGAATGAAGTTTGCCACACTTGAACAAAATAACGGTATCCAGACTATCCAGACACAAAATTTCATAAAAAAACTAAGAAATCATTGCTTTCAAGAACAAACTTACGACGAGACATTTTTATTAAAGTATCGGTTTGTTATACACGCGTTCGTTCGCCGGGCACTTTATTAGCATATGGATTTATCGTGTTATCATTCCGGGACACGGGTATGCAATAATAATACACAAAATCTTGAGTGATATTTTATAACCGCGCGTTCTGTTAACTCTATGAAAGTAATAGATTCGAGTACAACGGGTTTGAGGAAAAATATCTCAGCTACAAAAAAAAAATAACTTAATTTAATTTAACCGCCACTATGGTCTAGTGGTTGAGATCACCTACTTCAGATCTAGCGGTCCGGGGTTCGATTCCCGTGGGGGCAGAAATTTTCTGCTCGGTTTGGTTGGTGGTAGGACTTTTCTAAGTCCGCCTGGCTAGCTACCACCATCTTACCTAAGTTTGCCGCCATAAAAATAATGTTAACAGCATTATTGTGTCCCGGCAGTTAGAGGTAAGATAGCCAGTTCCTCTGTGGTTGAGGAGTCCGGGTGTAACTTGCTTCCATTGTCGTTCTTATCTTCACTTACTATCAGGTGAGATGAAGGCCAAGAGTTTCCCCGTTAAGGTAAAAAACAAAAAAAAATGTTGAGGCTGGAACCGAACCCGCGACCTTTCACAAATCGGATGACTGCTCTAACTACTGAGCTACCAAGGACTTGGGATTTGGGATAACCGAATATTTTTTTGTTTCAAGCTATATAGGTATACTTACCTCACAATGTCGAAATATTCTATTTATAAACTTTAAAGGAGGACTGACAGCCGCTGGGGCGGAAAGGTCCTCGAGTGGCGGCCGCGTACCGGGAGACGCAGCGTTGGTAGGCCCCCCACAAGGTGGACCGACGACCTGGTGAGGGTCGCGGGAAGCCGATGGTTGCGGACAACGCAGAACCGATCGGTATGGAGATCTTTGGGGGAGGCCTATGCCCACCAGTGGGCGTCTCTCGGCTGAAATGATGATGATGAAGCTTTAAAGGTTAAATGTAATGGTTAATGTACCTCACAATTTCTGAATATTAATAATAAATAATAATATTTATACACTCACACCTACTATCTAGCCCAAAGTAAGCATCATTAAGAGCTTGTGTTATGGATACCAGATAACGGAGAAACAATGATAATAATATGTATATAAATATTAGAAATATACTAAACAAACATATAAACATCCATGACTCGTAAACAAATGCTCGTACTCATCATACAAACATTTGTTCCTACCGGGACTCGAACCACTCGGCCAGCCATATTCTATTTATAAGCTATATAGGTACCTCACAATGTAAAAATATTATATTTATAAGCTACATAGGAACCTCACAATGTCGAAATATTCTATTATATAACAGCAGGGAAAGCGGCAGAGCAAAATGTTAGTTTTACATAAAAAATGCAATGAAAATGATTTTAAGTGTATAGGCCGGTTTACACGATGTAGGTTTCTTGCCTTTACCATACAATCAAATTGAAGCAAGAAATGACTTCCAAAGTCTAATAAGTTGTCTAGACTATGCAAGTCATTTCTTGCTTTACTTTTTTTTATGCTACAGACAAACTTGCACCATGTAAATGGGGCTCAAGACGCCTTTTAAAATTGAACAAGTCCCAGCTCCATACCAAACTGCCACGGAAATTGGGCTGTCTTTTGCCTTAAAAAAATAATCAAATTTTTTAAAAGTCTTATTACCAAATTTTTTACATGACTTATCTTAATGCTAATTTAAAAAAAAAAAAAAAGTTTGAACCCCCTTTGCGTCACCTTGACCAAGGCCCGTGTCCAGTTGTGGGACGTATAATAATAGGCTATTGCTGAAAGCAAATAAGGGAAGAAATGAGGAAAGCTAATATCCCTTATCTAGTAACCTTATAATAAGCTCTAAATGATATCTATTTACTTTGGACTAGAGATAATCGGTGTATATTACTATGTGCAACAGTGCAAAATATATTTTCAAGACTGATTAGATCTTCATATCAAGCACGTCGTTTACGATGTGTAAAGAGCACTAAATTATATGCTCTTCGTCAGTATAGTTATTTTGTTACATTGTTAACTTAAATACGGTAGCATCCTGGACTAGCAAGATGAGCGGCATACAGCAGATTTCCAGTTGCACTTAAACGCTTTATTAGACCACTTACAGGGAGCGTCTAATTAGATGCTGCATTTTACCCACGCTACCCACGCACATTTCAAGTACTTTACAGCAATCGTGGTTAATCGTCGTGGAGGCCTTTGTCCAGCAGTGAATGTCCTTCGGCTGAAGTGATGATGATGATAATGATGAATGAAATCGACGTCACGGGAAGACTGGAGATGTCAGTAGTCTTTGGTTTTATGTCAACTGCCGTAACTTGGTGATATATTTAGTTTGTTGCGAACTTCCGATTGACGCTGTAGATAGCAAAGTAAGTTTTGTTTTAACACTTTTTACCTGTGATGCCACAGATTCCAGACACTCTTTGTTTTTCATTGTCTTATGAATGTCCAGGGGTACCGGCAGTTTGATAGATAATTTTCTTTTTCACAAATTTTAGTGATCTAGTTTTCGAAGTTCAAAACTAGAAGGTTGACCATCAGCATTAACGACTTGTTTGTTTGTCAGTCGCTGGTTGACATTCATAATATTCGTTTTTGCTATCTCATGACTGTTTGTTAATGAGTTCCATTGTCTGTGATATAATAAGTCTGATCAAATTTATCAGATCGCTACCAAATTCAAATGAGACCAAAACATGCTGTAATTATAAATACACTTTCATACGAAATCTTTTTAGATTTTGCGCGTTATTCCACATAAATTAAACACCGCCTCCTGAAAGGGTGTATCCCACTATTTCCATTTATATTAATTGGCGTCCGTGGTTAACTTTTATTACTAGCGCACTGTATTACCTATTTTGATAACCACGTACGCAATTCCGAGGTTCATCCGTCTGAATTGCGTACGTACCTTCTCAGAAAAGTATTTACACTTGAAAAAAACATGTCCTCAGGCGGGGACTGAACCCACAACGTTATACAATCCGTGTCACTGCTCTAACCATCTGAGCTCCTGACGACTTGGGATGATCCTGTGAGTATCCTGTATTTGCGTTTGAAGAAGAAAACGTATTTTTTTGCTGGACCACTACAGTACTTTTGGATATCAGAAACGTGAAGAGTGGACGGGATCTGGATCTTAAGTTACGGTGGCCGCTTACCATCAGGTTTTTGTTGAAATGAAATGAAAATATCTTTTTTCAATTAGGCCTCCCAAGAAGCACTTTTGAATCGTCAAAAAACCCTTATGTCTATCACATAAAATTATATTAATTAACGATGGGCCTAATTCTGGGAACACACTTTAATTCTAAATTTAAGTACAGTATATCTCTTTCTCGCAATAAGTCATAGGAAAAAGATAGCAAGAATCTGTTTAGAGCTGTCACTTAAATTTAGATAGATTTCAAAGAAACCATAGACGGCATGTACGGAGGTGCCTCCTAAACACTGCATTTTAACACGTTCAATAAGGTCGAAAATTGAACGCACCTTTCTAAATGTCTATTAATATGACTGCCATCCTTTTCTTTTTCATTTTGAGAGAAAGAAATAGACTGAACTTAAATTTAAACTTAGCATGTGTTCGCCAGAATTAGGGCCAAAGTCATCATGTTGGTCTCTCTGTCCTATCTGGGTCTACGTAAGCTAACAATGTTATAATATCAGTCTGTCTATCGGTCTATATGTTGATCTGTTGGTCGATCGATATTATACAACTAGATGTGATGTATGAAAAAAAGGTCAGGCCCACCTGGTGGTAAACGGTTACCGCCGCCTATAGGCACCTGCAATAACAAGGAAAAATCACTTGATGTTGCAGGTGCGTTGCCATCCTAAGGCCTAATATCAAATGCCGTCCATGTCCAGTAATTATACTGCACTGTATGCTTGATTGCCATCGTATTGCTATTAAAAAAAATTGTGAATATCTGCTATCGCTCTAAATATTGTCTTATGTCCCAGGGACTCAAACTCTCTTCCTACCTAATTTTATCCAAATCGGTTCAGCGGAATAAGCGTGGAAAGGTTACAGACAGACAGAAAGAGTAGCTTTCGTATTCATGATATTAGTATAAATATGTATTGAATACATGAAGTTCATTTGACGAAATAAAGTTAACTTTGACGACGTAAACAATGCGCTATCTCAAGTAATGAATTGGTTTACTGTGAACAATTTACAACTGAATGCAAAGAAAACTAAATGTATTAAATTTATTTTACCTAATGTTAGAGAAGTGGATACAAACATTAAATTAAATAATCAGTCGCTAAATTTAATTCAATCCACCACGTTTTTAGGCATTACAATCGATGCGAAACTCCAGTGGAACCCTCACATTACAACACTTTGTAGTAGACTTAGCTCCGCGGCTTATGCTATTAGAAAAATAAGGCAATATACTGATATTGCCACGGCGCGCTTGGTTTACTTTAGTTACTTCCATAGTATTATGTCGTATGGTATTCTTCTGTGGGGTAAAGCAGCAGACATTGAAATAGTATTTATCTTGCAAAAACGTGCAATTAGAGCAATCTACTGCCTTGCTGCTCGAACATCTCTTAGAGACTTATTTAAAGAAATAGATATACTAACAGTGGCTTCTCAATATATTTATGCTTGCATAATTTTTGTACGTCAAAATTTAAATTCCTACTTAAGACACAGCGATGTACATGCATTAAATACAAGAAATAAAAATAAGTTGATCTTACCGTCTCTAAGACTGCATAAAGTTTTTAATACTTTTATGGGTCAAAGCATACTTTACTATAACAAGATTCCTAATAACGTACTAGACTTGCCATTTGACAAATTTAAAATTCACATTAAGAAAATTCTAATGTCCAAAGGTTACTATACTATTAACGATTATATAAATGACAAAAATGCTTGGTTGTAACTTATAATGTCATATAGTTATTTCCACCAATAGCATTTCATTGATTTTGTGGTTGCTGGAAGATGTCATGCTCTCTATAAGTTTCTGCGGTGGTGGCGTCGTGTGCCGGGTCGCTCCGTTCCCTATGATATGGTTGAGCGGAGCGATGGCTGGCACATGCGTCATACTTGTGAACAGGTGCCACTAGTGGAAATGGTCATCTCTAAGCTTCCTTGATTTTGTAATAATTTACCTACATATTCATCAATAGTATCATTTTTGAGGGATTTTTGAGGTATATGGCATTATAGGATATTATATATAAAACAATACAATTATTATTGTAATGACGTGCTCAGACAAGTGTTTAAAATTAATGAAAGATGTTTAGCTTTATTAGGTCTTTGTATATTAATTGTTGACCTTTGTGTATTGTAATACCTATATTGTGATGGTGCATTGTCGGACAGCCTTTAAATACAGTAAATATTCTTATCATTAGGTACTTATTGGTACTTTAATATACCTTTTTTATACTCTGTGCGACACTGCGCTGCTAAATACTATTACTGTGTAATTAAACATTGTAACTTAATGATTGAAAAGAGTGACTACACGAGTTTGTTGCCGGAATCTTCTCGGTAGTTCAACTTTTGGAACCGGTGTAAATTCACTGACAGACAGACTGACTGACGGACAGACGGACCGACAGACAGACCGATAGACAGACTGACATAACATTCTTAGCTTACGTAGATGCAGATAAGACAGAGAGACAAACATTATGAAATTGTTAGTTAGTTAATATTATTTTTATGTGATAGACATAAGGGTTTTTTTGTTGACGATTCAAAAGTGCTTCTTGGGGGCCTAATTGAATAAAGATATTTTCATTTTCATTTTTTCATTTTCATTTTCATTTACTAACATATGTATGTAAACTGTTTATGACTATTGTTTTAGTGCTTTTAGTGGATAAGATCGTCTACCTTAATGTTATCTTAATGATTGCATGTTATTTCGGAATAAGTTGCTGTGTGAAATTAAGTATTCTGAAATGATAGATGATTGACCTGCCTATATAAGTTGCAAACTGTAACAGAGGGAAATATAAATAATAATAATAATATTCACACACTCACTGTGTTATGGATGCTAGATAACGGATAAATATCGATAATAATATGTAAGTGTACTATAAATATTAGAAATATACTAAATAAATATATAAACATCCATGACTCGTGAACAAATGCTCGTATTCATCATACAAACATTTTCCCCTACCGGGATTTGAACCCGAGACCGCTGTCCGAGCAGCCCGTATAGCGTATGGGGACAGACCATTCGGCCAGTCGGTTTTCAAATAAATAAAATAAATGCAGACAATTGAATAGCTTTTTTCTTTAGGTATTCAACGGAGCAATTAATTTCCTTTTTCAGCAAGATTTTTAGAATTTAAATTTACTGTGTTAATTAATTTGTGATTATTATTATTGTTATGATATTATTTAATTTTACTGTTATTTAATTTTATTTATGAGTATTATTTATTTATTACTATATTAGTGCTGTAATATTTAGGCACTTTTCACTCTATATTTAGTTCTTCAAATAGTTTTTATGAAAAAAATTGTTTTTTCATTATTTCTAAACAATTTTGAGGTTTGACGGTCAGCGCGTGTTGCGCTCTCAGTTGGCGCTACGGACGACCAGCGCTGTCACCCTCAGGTTGCAGCATACGCTGAGTGGTGACCATTTGGTTATTAAGTGCTTTTGTTTGTAAAGTTCCCGCTGTTTGGTGTTTTTTTTTACCCCGACGAAAAAAGAGGGGTGTTATAAGTCTGACGTGTCTGTCTGTGGCATCGTAGCGCCTAAACGAATGGACCATATTAATTCGGTTTTTTTTGAAAGCTGATGTGACTACGATGGTTCTTAGCTATAATTTATGAAGATGAGTTCAGGCGTTTGATGACTATCAGCTCATTTTCTACATGATAATAGGATTTTACTAACTTTTACAGATCCGATTGTTTTCAAATTTGGTGTAGGTACCTACTATCACTTCGATGATATCCATGACATACTATCCTTGAGCTGATCCTATACCATCAAAAAGTCTGCGAAATGCTCAATTCTTCAGAAACTTACAGCAGATATAGCGTGTTTGGGCTCTTATGTAGTCTTAATGAGATGGTGTTAGATAGATGATTAATGACGCCGGGGGCTACTTAATTTTTTTTATTTTGCTTTCATTGTATTTTATAACCGAGAAATGTTTTTCATTTTCATTTTCATATCACTTTATGACTAGGTTCTCTCTTAAATAGATATTGTTGACTTTAGTCAGTTCAGCAGCCACAACGTTGGAAAGTCGACGGGTCCGTTATGAATATTCCATTCGCCATGATAAAAAGTCGATCCCGATTTCGTACGTCTCGTTGAGTTTGTCCGTAAGTTTTTAAGCATCCAATAAGCCGAGGTTTAGGTAAACATCTTTTAAAGGACTATATATATAACATTTTTATTTCAGCCTGCCAACTTCAGAATAATTTCAATGAGAAAAATTTATGTCGGAGCCGGTTTATCTTGGAATTAGCAAGTTGAGGCAGCTCTATTTTTAGTCGAATACTTGTTCAATTTTTTGGAAATGGTATTAGTATTTTGAATATTAATTTTTACAGCGAAGATTGTAAAATTAACCTACCTGATAATTAGTTGCCGTAGCCCGTAGATCCTGTCCAGGTAAGATTATCGGTTTATTCCCGGTCGTCCCCACCCTGTCGTCACCACTGGGTACGAGTGGGAAAAAAAGTTTCGTTCGTCCCCAATGAATCGTCACCACTGGAGACGAACGAAACTTTTTTCCCCCACTCGTACCCAGTGGGGACGTTATCCCATCTCGACGCTTTATGGATCAACTGTGACAACTTTACCTGCTTCTTTGAAGAAATCTTCACAGTGCGAGTGGCTTAATAGGAAACTTACTGGGCATGGAAGGCATTTCATTTTAGATCTCACCTCAGTATGACAACGCACCAGCAATAACAAGTGGTTTTTCGTCTTTGCAGGTGTCTATAAGCGGCGGTAGCCACTTACCACCAGATAGGTCGTCAGTATGCTAACTAAAATTCATCCTCACACATTGGAACTAAAATGGTCTCCTACTGTGCGGTTTCAGAGAAACTTTCTCCCGCGTACGCTCAGGTTGTGGAATGAACTCCCTGCAGAGGTTTTCTCGAATGAGTACAGCATGGGGTTCTTCAAAAAAGGCGTGAAAAGGTTTTTACAGGGTCGGCAACGCGCAAGTGATACCCCTGGTGTTGCAAGCGTCCATAGGCTACGGTAACCGCTTACCATCAAGTGGGCCGTATGCTTGATTGCCACCTTAGTAGTATAAAAAAAAAACAAAAAATTGGTCTGGGTACTAACTGGCAGCATGCAAAAACAAGACATAGATTAGGGCAAACATGGCGGTCTGACGGCCCTAATTTCACATAATTGCAATCTATCATCATGTGGAACTATTTCACAAAAACTATGCTCATTTTAGGTAGATCTTGGTTTACGATGCAAAACCTAAGAATTTTGTTGCTAATCATTAACCCGCCAAACACCAGATTCCAGGCACAATTGATTTTTCAACTGTCATAGTCCTCCAGAAGTATAACGCCACTTAACAGATTAAACCTCCGGACATAATACGTAATGGTACTGGTACCGCGAAGTTCATGTCAAATAATATATGTGTCGTGTGCTCGTGTGTCCGTCTGTGCGTGCATTTACAAGAGAACGGCGTCAAACGTGGAGACTTGAAGCCGGAGAAGATCGTCGAACAACACCAATCAGGTCAGTCATACCTATTACCTTACTCCTAATTCAGTTTTCCCTTTGGCGTAGTTAATTAAAATTATACAGTCCACTTAAAATCATTACAACAATAATCACCTACTAAACGAATGGCCGCACCAGGTACAGTCCTTGGTAGCGATTGAAAGAACATGGCCTGGGATCTATAAATCTGCTCAAATGGGCCTTTTTCAGGGCTATTTCTTTTCTAATGGACATCAAAGCTATCAGAAAATCATTGGCTGGGATATCAATGCGTTTCTAAGCGCAAAACAATGTTTACTTTACGAGAATCAAACACTGAATCTTAAATAATACTCTTCTATTTTTGTAAAAGAAATAATCTTTTTGATATTCAATTTACATCAAAGCCTTTTCCAATCCAAGCATCCAAATAGTTTTGACACGAAAAAACTTGACCCATTCCTTCTCGATGATTACTTCAGTTGGTTGAAATAGAAAAACTGCTCTGGAAGTGTATCAAAGCTCTTATATTAGTTTTTGCTACACCGTCAACTCTATATTCCTAAAATAGACTTCATTGTATAGCCAAATAATCCCTAAGCTGAATGGAAATGAGAATTCATAATACACTCCCGGATCTCTAAACTGTCTTTCCCTTGAAAACCTTATATTATAATAGGTACACTTGCGATTATTACGCGTAAGTATATTGTCAACAGACACTAGTGTAGCAATGACTAATTCCTGAAATGAGAACGTTTTATCCTACGTAAAGGTTTTGATAATCCTGAGCATTCATTCAGTATAATGAGCACTTTAGCAAATGCTGTAAGTAAACGCTCACACGACTTGGGCATTTTATAAATGGTTTATGGTGTGAATCAACAAGAATTTGTTGCGACGCTTGTGCTGAGCTTAGCATTTCAATCTCCTGCAACATATTTTTGTAGAACTTTTGAACAGCTTTAGTTTGAGCGTTCGCTAGAATGATCTTCTAAATAGTCTTACGGATATTTGCTTCGGTGCATGTTGTTCAGTTCAATCAATTTCAAAGGCGGTAAATACCTGTAATTTTAACTTTTTGGTTTTAGCTATCTAAATATGTAATTCGTGACTATAGAGATCCGTTTCTGAGTTGAAGAAAGGAAAACCGGACAGCACAAAGAATTCTTGATCAGTAAACGTTGTCCTCTTGTATCATAACAAACGCTGCCACCCTCCAATTGTATTGTCCTGGACAATAGAAAATCTTACTTTCCTCACATTTTTCATGTGCAGACATAAGAAAAATCCTCTGCGTGACGCGTGTACGAATTTTCACGCGCGTGATGCGTAGCTCGACTTTCCCTGTGCGATCATGCTGTTGTGGAAGAATGTCTACAATCCTTCGGACCCCAAGGACCGCTCCCGAAATCGTGACATCGATTAGACGCGAACGGCGCACGGTAATCAAGTAACACGGTTACGAAACTATAAAATATTATGGAGTTAACTTACGTTATTCGAATTGCGAATTGTCCGTTCGCCGCGCTAAGCCAGCCAGTTGAGCCAGTATCGCGTCGACCGCCGCGTGAATCACTCGCTCCTCGTGTCTCGGCTCGCGCTATCGCGTACCTGTGCCTGTGTTGTACCTCCAAAGTACGTAAACAAATCATATTAACTAAGTGGTGAAGTGCGAGCGGCGGACGCGTGCGTTTCCCGGACTCGTTTGCACCGAGTGGCAGCTGGAATCTGTTGCATTCTGCAGGTGTTTGGTAGTTCTTTATTAATTGAAAAGTGATTGTAAGGCGGTCACGGCCGCGGCACACATGTCCGGCCCAGTTTTCACGATCGTTGCCTCCGTCTTAAGAGAATTCCACAAGATCTGTCGTTTCTTTGTTTACGACATGTTTCTGTCTGGATGCGGCGTCCATGCACTTGTTGATTCCACAGGAATTGTTCTGAGACTGCACGGGTATCTTACTGCTAATGCGATACGTCTTTATTTTGTTTCTAGCATGTGATCTCATTTGACTACAATTACATCTGCTTTTTAATTTATAACTTGTTAATTGTTTTTGGTATTATTTCGCCTACATACGTAATCCAGTCGTATATAATTTTTGATTGAACGGGAGTAATGCTCTATATAAAATATAATGTCGTGTTCAGCCGTCTAACATTTCAATGAAGCGCGGCACGTTTATGTACATAAATTACGAAGTCTACAGAAACTTTCATTTCGTGGGTAATAAGAAAAACTTTAGAAAAATGCGAGTGGAGATGAAAACCGCCGTATTGATTGAAAATAAATTAACTTTGATTAGACGAAAGATGATTCGATGTGGCGTTATTTTTGTGAGGTCTTTTATCTTTTTCAGGTTTTTATTTATAGAACAATCATTATTCGTACCACAATGTATAAACTCTTTAATAGTCACAATACCTGACGCTGACGAAGAATATATCGATTCGTGTTTCAAATACCCACAAACTAGACACAAATCTATTACAAAACGGAGTTTAAAGTAAGGCCTCTATGAATTGGCTGCCTCACTTTTGGCCATAAAGGCAAAAAGAGATGGCATTATGCTTAAATCAAATCTAACTTTAGACCACTATCTATTCTTTTGTTGAGGAGAGCAATTCTTGCTGAAGACTTTAATATAGATGTTGAAAGTAATTGTACGTTCTATTCGCATGTACGTAATGCTGACGAAAGATTACGAACAGGCCATGTTACCGAGTTGTAATAATAAGCGCTAATCTCATTTGATGAGGTTTCCAGTGATCGTAATCTGTTATTGGAATGTCTGTAGCTCATAAAGTTCCGTACAATTACTAATGGGCATATTGCTAAGTAGAAATGTCATCAAAAGTGGGCACTTTTGGTTGTTGCGTAAGTTTTTATTCAGAAATATTAATAGTAAATTTGCTGTCCTCAATTTACAAATTCGCATTGGAATTACTTTTCGTAAGAGGTCCAAGCTATATGTTTTCATTCTTTCCTTAAAAAGATTCATTTTTCTTGCTAAAGGGTTATACAACAAACTTATCTGTTACACCATACCTACAAACTACAAAATGATTAAACCATTTTTTTTATACTACTAGACATACTTTATACTACTAAACATACTAATCTAATTTATATTAATATGAACCTAATCATACTAACAATTTATTACGCATTATCTTGTGCAAATGAACTTTGTACCAAAGCTAAACCAGCAAAAACTGCTAAGCGAGCCACAATCGAATTTGAAAATAAAAAACTTTAAGCGCGGGTGCGCAATTAGTTCTATTACTAAATTCATATATTAAATTACGCAATGCTAAGCTAGTTAATAACTAGAATATGCTTTACGTTTTGATTTTGTTAATATAACGTGTATTGAAAACATTGTAGCGAAGTTTTAAATTATCTTGTGGGCATCCCTTTCACTGTGGGACCGCTGTCAGAGCACGCTTATTGTATAAATTTCGCTACAATATGGTTTCTGTATTTTGTTTCTCCGCGCCGCTGTTTTCAATACATTACAGAAAAATTGTGCAGTAACTATACCCACTTCCTTTAACTTCCAACATATTGTTAGAGCTGTATCATTATTCGATTCTACATCATCATGACTCTAGACTTTTGACGTGGAATGTTAAGAATCGCTAAATCATATTATGCCTGCATCTTTATAATTGCAAAGAAACGAGAAATGTAGCTAATATCAGCTTATTTTTGAATAACCCTGATCAATTATACCTAAAACTTTTGAATAGTTTGCAATAGGGTAGTAACTGACTTTTTTAATTTTATAAATCAGAAGTTTAGAAATGATTAACAAATATTGGACAGGAAATAGTATGTTTGAAATCAATCGTTTCACAGATACTGTGGTATGTTTGATATGTTGCAACCAGGTTGCAGCGCAACGTCTAAAAACGCTCCGTGGTCATTTTCCTCTTCATCGTTTCTCTGTTGAACAGATGACGTCACATTTATTTATTTATTTATTTATTCTTTACTGCACAAAATAAAGTACAAATGGCGGACTTAATGCTATACAGCATTCTCTCCCAGTCGACCAGTAAGGGGGTAAAGATATACAATATCGGTGCAATGAAAATTTATGTTAAGAAATTAAAATAATAATAATAACGCTCTAAAAAAATCACACATCATATAAATACGTATCGTACGTACGTACATCGTATAAAAAAAAAACACATATCGTCACATGTGGCTATATTACTAAAAAATATATGGGCATGGGCATCTTGACAAAATTAATGATACCTACGTAATTGATGAAAGAAATCTAATATAATTAAATAATTTTTGATCATTTTGGAATAAAATTAATCATTTTTATAATATTTATATACCGTACAATTTCAACAATATTCCACAACTTTTAAGTTAGGATTGTTTTTATGGGTGAAAGAAGCGTATATTTTCTGTATTTGTAAAAAATAGCGCCGTATTCAAACCTATGCAACATCCATATTGTATAACGTTTCAACGTTTCATTTTCTTACCTTATGTCCTTTTCGTATATGTCCTCGTATATCAAATTGGTATTAACGAAAGGCACAGAACCAAAGTTTAGTTTTAGTGACTTTAAGTCGGTATCATTAACTACTTTAATTTGTCTTCTAAGTTTCGTTCTTGTTTTCTGGGACATCTAAACTTTGCTTTCTCTCGGCCTAAACTAAATTCGTTATAACTTAAGTTTCATGAATAATTGAGGGTGCGCAAATTGTCTTTCAAGGTTGTTTGCTTAGACCCTTGGTCTTATCATCCCATAAAATGTACCTACTCAAATTTGTTTTGTATTTTGTTTAAATTACAAAAAAAGAAAATAACCAATCAATATATATGTAGTTTTTCCAGAAAATGATATTTTTATGACGTCTATTATGTACACAAATAAAAAACTGAAATTTTTAAACGACCTGGTCAAATGGTCAGAAAAACGCAAGATGATATAAACTAAATGAATTGCCATGCTTAACAAAAAGAGAAGAGAACTAAACAGCAGATAGTTTTAGAAAAATGGGTAACATTCTTAACTTGTGCTAATCCTATGGCAATAATTAGGAGGAATGAAATATCAAGAAAGGGCGCTTGTTAGGTGAAAATAATGTGTCAAAATAATAGAAATAACATTAACAACATGAGTACTGGAAAACGTGACAATGCAGCTCCGCCGCTAGATAATATATTAACACTGAGAGTATAATAGATCAGACTATATTTTGGGAAATTATTTAGGACAAAAAAAAGGTTGGATTTTCATCATGAATTAAAATTAACTTTTTAGCTTCTTATTTCATCCCTGGTTAGGTTTAAAATCAAACAATGTCTCACGTTTTGGCAGATGATAAAAAAGCTTTGTCTAATTCTGTTTATGTAAAACCAAGCTGTAGAATCTTTTGAGGGATTTCTCTTTCAATAGCAAAAGTAAAGCATTCAGACTTTGGTTTTAATTGGACTACGCATTATAAGATTTTGTTTTTAAGAGCGAAATGTATTACGACTGTCTTATGCTTGATAAACACCCAGTTCTCGACATAGCTGAAGCAAAGAATATATACTCTGTGGTTGAAGTGCAGTTTTCTAGAGACGTGACAAAAATACATTCAAGTAAATTGAAAATAATTGGTGATTGAAAAAGGTATCATTCCATGAAACCGCTTGTCAAATATTATTTCTTTATGTATTGGTGCAACAATCAGTTGAATATAAATTAAGACCAACTGCACTCCGTGCCTGTCATATAACTACAGATCTTTATGGTGTGATTGATGGAGTGCCTGAGTTGTAACTATTTATTTATTTAATGTTGCCTGCACGAAAATAGCACAACTAGCGAATTTAATGCCGATATATAAGGCATTCTCTATCTGCTAAAACGTGTAGAAAGGCGAGAATTATGAAATAGGTTAACATAATAAATTATCCGTGCGTCTACTGTCTTATGTTATTGATGGTAGTTTTCTGGTGGTGCACGGCTACCGTAGCCCAAGACGCTCGTAGTACCTATAGGGAACTTCTCACGCAGGCAGCGCGTTGTCAAAATCAAGAGAAAGCGTTATTGTAACAATCCTCCTTACTAATATTATAAATGCGAAAGTAGCTCTGTCTGTCTTCTGTGTGTTACGCAATCACACCTAAACTACTGAACCGATTTAAATGAAATTTGGTACAGAGATATTCTAGAGTCTGAGAAAGGACATAGACTACTTCTTAATACGAAAAAATTAAAACCGACTTCAAAAAACTGAAAAGGATGAAATAATTAAATTTAAGTCGGTATTCATCCCCTAGAAACATATTTTTGGAGTCGGTGCTTTACTTTCTATTGTTTTTGGAAACCACTTAGCACCAACTCCAAAAATATGTTTCTAGGGGATGAATACCTACTTAAATTTAATTATTTCATCCTTTTCAGTTTTTTGAAGTCGGTTTTAATTTTTGTTTAAAATTTCTTTTTCACAATTTTTAGTGATAACTTTCTACGGTCGAAGCTAGATGGGTGACCGTCAACTTATATTGTTTCCTACTATCGTATCGTTTCACTAAAAAGTCGTTGGAAAAGCAAAAATTCGCAATTTCGCTTATGAAGATGATTTCATAATTTCAGTTTTTTTAAATTTAAAACCAAAGTACCGAACTGTTTTTGAAAAAAATTTTATGGGACCAAATGGCAGCTATTTCGCATCGAACAAAAAAAGAATCACGTAAATCGGATCAATAATCTCGGCGTAATCGGTGTACATACATAGAAAAAAAAAAAAAACATACCGGCCGAATTGAGAACCTCCTCGTTTTTGAAGTCGGTTAAAAATGGACTGTAAGGGGTAGAAATAGGGGATCAAAGTTTGTATGGAAATTACGTCATTTTTGAAGCTAGAAGCTTGAAACTTATTTTTTAGCCCTTTGATTAGATATAAATAAATACGACATTCAAAGTTTGGAAAAAATAACCCTAAAAGGGGTAAAAATAGGAGATAAAAGTTTTGTGTGATTAGGTTGGCAAAAAAGCTTACGGCCCAGAAAATAAAAATATAGAAGAAATACGGAATTACGGAGTCATAAAATACTGTAAATAGCTTATTTTACTGTATGTCTCTGTTTTATTTGCAAAATAATTAGCCTAAAAAAGTTAATATGCTGCCCATAGTCACCTTTCCACGCGGACGAAGTCGCGGGCTCAGCTAGTTACAAATAAAGGAAGAAAACGATGAAAAAGTAAAGTATAGCTCCAGGCGGGACTCGTACCCGCGTCTCCTTTGGTCCGGCCAAACCCGATAACCAATTTGTTCACCGCATTCTACTTTTTTTTTAACGTTTTTATAGCAAAGTTTATCTCACCACTCATTGAAGTCAACACATTTTAATGTTGTTTTTTCATTGTTTTCTTTATTTGTAATTTTTTTCGTACAAAACTTAAATCGACAATAATTTCTCTGTTCATAGACTAGAAAATACTCTGATAACTTTAGACTGCCTTGATTTGCTTGCATGGCAAGTTTTGTTAGAATTGTTTTGTTCGTTTTCAATATTTCCGACTTGCGTTGAGTTGAGTTTGTTTAAAAAACCGTTCGACGTAAACGCTCCATTACAACATTTTTGTGTTATTTACAACTATTGCTTGATAATAGCTAAACTGTCAAATCAGAAACATGTAAATTTCAAAGAAGGTGATGAAATAAAATGAAATAGAATTTGCAGTAAAAGATTATCACTATCAATTACCGCAATCTAATAATAATATACTCTTTATTGCACTTTAAATATTACAAAAACAAAATTCATAACATAAGTTAGCAAAGGTGGACTTATCTCTATAAGAGATCTTTTCCATCCAGCCAACCCATAAATGTGTGAGACATACTAGTGAAATCGACCATCGACTGGTGATCTAGTTGATCTGGTCTAAGGGTCGACCGAGACAAAATTTTCGTTCTCGGCCGAGACCGAGAATAGATAAATCGTGAAAAAATGAAATTTTGCATAATATTGATAGTATATATATACAAAATTTTCGTGATCGTCAACGAACGTGATCAACGTGAATCCAACACCGTACAAATGTCTCGGTTATGTCCGAGAATTTTGGCCATTTTAGCCGAGAACCGAGACCGAGGGTTATGATACAAATGCATACAAGGACAACCTACTCGCGCGCCTTGGTTTTGCACTACGCCTTCGTTCTGGACGCTATCCAGCGGCAAAGTTTGCATATTTTTTGAAAAAAAAAACTGTTTCGCCTAACTGCAGAGCTTGTGATAAAATAAAAGATGTACAACATATGCTGATGGACTGTGTCAAGAACCGGGCAGAAAGGGAATTACTATTTAAAGAATTGAAATTAAATATTAAAGAAATAGGTCTAGTACAAAACATTCTAGCAGAACCAAAATCAGAAGCAGCTAAACCACCTGTCAGAGCAGTAATCATTGTTGATGTCTATAATGTACCTATAACTTGCCTGTATGTGTTTATTAGTTGGTAAGCCTAAAATTAAAATAATAAAAAGTATTACGATGGCTATATGTCATCATAAATATATAAAAAAAACGTGTAGGATATAAAATATAGTACAGGTTAGCCTTTCCCCGCTCTCAGTCGAGTCATCAAAGTAATTCAATAAGTCACTGTATAGTAAACTTGTGATATGAGTTTTTTATAAGCCCTGCCCTTAGGAGGCTTCACGTACGCAGTGTGAGGAAATAATGAAATAAGAGACCAAAACAAATTGTATCAGGGAATAGAAATGTGACAAGTAACATTTTCTATTTAGCATTGATTTCAGATAATGTAAGCAGCAATCTAGATTATTTCCAGTAGGTACCCTACAGTTGACTATTGACATTAACCCCCTTTTATCCCCATAAGGTATGAATATCATGGCGCCTTATGTTTATCGTTGTAGACGATAGACGTATCCTTTGTCCATAATAACTAGGTAACCAACTTTACTAGGTGGTACGCCCACGTGTAGGGTCACCTGGGTACTACCGACTTTCTTATTTCAGCCGTGAAACAGTTCGTTGTGTTTCGGATTGAAGGGAAAGGTAGCCAGTGTAATTACTGGGCATGGACGGCATTTCATCTTTGGCTTCAGGATGACAACGCATCTGCAATATCGAGTGATTTCTCCTTCTTATTGCAGGTGTCTAAGGCGGCGGTAACCAATTACCACCTGGTGAGCCGTCAGCTTGTTTCTCATCTAGTTGTATAAAAAAAAAATACAAGCTCATTGTTAATTGTAAAAATGGTAACGTTGAATATTAGCAAAGCAGTTGTTAAATGATAAGCTGTTGCCTGTAAAATTAAAAAACTTTGTTTTCTTATATTTTTTTGGAACTAAAAACAATGATGCAGAGAGTATTAGTGCGTCCAGAAACTAATGCAGTTGGCATTAGTTTCTGGAACTATGTTATAGTTAAAGTCACTTATCATTTTATTTCTAAGGCAGATGCGATATTAACAATTTCTCAGCGGTTTCTCGTTGTATACGAGAAAGATAATCTGAGAGACGTGATAAATAGATTGTGTTCCATAATTCATAAATAAGAGACTGCCGCCCCGTTGATTTCAATAAATAAATAATGCGATTTTAATCAATCTGAATTCTCGACTATTAAAAATGGTATGTCGAAACCTCATTTCCCGAACCTTTTAATTTAAAAGACCATATATTACAGTAGGTAAGTAGGTGTTTTGCAATTTTTGTGAAAATAATTAGCTGAAATATATTTATTTAATGTTCACTTAAAACGAAACCAATGTACCTTATTTTTTTTTTCTTACTTAATTATTTTCTGATATTAATTTAATATCTGAAAATCAGAAAGAAAGATGGTCTCTTGGTGAAATATATATTATCAGAAAAAAAATAGCTACTTATAAATAGAAAAAATTAAGTTTCATTTATTGATAGCTTTTGTTTCTTTACGATATTTAAAAATGTGGGAGCTATTTTTATAGTAAGTAGTAAATTTTAATCGTTTTGTTCATTTCAAAGTCAAATCGATCAAATCTTGATACAACATCATGTAAAGGATACTTTTTATTCTAATGAATGTTTGCAATAAATCAGTGCAATTTGCTAAAGTTACGGTCAAATGTAATCATTATATAATTTAAAACACATGACGTGAGTCCATAAGGTAACAATATCGGCGTTGAATATTCACGCCAAATCAGCCGCTTAGGTTATCAACTGTTTATTATTGAACATTGAATTAAATAGCAACGAATTGGATGCACATAAATAATAAATATTTATGAGATTGTTTTAATGTTATTTGTATTTTTATTTCAATTTGTTCGTTTATTTCGAACTAGTGCTCTGATCGTGGCTCCGGCTGCGTGGGGTATGCCCTTTCTCAGGATTATCATCCCCGTGGCTTTATAGGTAGATGTTTAGCAGTTTAGTGAAAACATAACAGATAGACAGTTTTTTTAACAAAAATAAAACCGTCTTTAAAACACTAAAATGGAAAAAGTATTTAAATTTTAAGTACCTAGGTACCTACTTACTTCCCGAAATGTATTTTTTGGAGTTGGTGCTTCACTTTCTATTGTCTCTGGAAACAGCTTAGCACCAACGTCAAACTGCCGGAACACAACAATGCAAGCATTGTTGTTATGGCGGCAGACTTAGGTAAGATGGTGGTAGCTAGCCAGGCGGACTTAGAAAAGCCCTACAACAACCAAACCGAGCAGAAAATTTCTGCCCCCACGGGAATCGAACCCCGGACCTCTAGATCTGAGGTAGGTGGTCTCAACCACTAGACCACAGAGGCGGTTAAAACGTATTTTATCAATATTCCAAAACTTATGTTTGAATTGCGTATATTTTCCGAATTCAAATTTGGGCAACGTCCCTATTTGACAGCTGAAAAAGAGAGTTAGAAATCACGGAAAACGGGAATTCTGATGAGGTATTTCTACTTATCCATCTCGTTTAATGAAAAGTAGAATTTTTACCCAGCAATTCAAATACAAAGGGGTTCTCAAATTAATTGCTAAGCAATCTTTTTTTTTTTTTTTTTTTTATACAACTAGATGACAAACAAGCTGACGGCCCACCTGGTGGTAAGCGGTTACCGCCGCCTATAGACACCTGCAATAACAAGGAAAAGCACTTGATATTGCAAGTGCGTTGTCATCCTGAGGCCTAAGATGAAATGCCATCCATGCCCAGTAATTACACTGGCTACCCTTCCCTTCAATCCGAAACACAGCGAATAATTCAACAATCTGAAGACATTGTTGAATTATTAATTATTTTAAGTGAGGAGCAGGTGCCTAATACAGTTTCGTCTAGAGTGTTTGAGAATAATTTCATTTACAACTAAGTTTGGTATTCTAATTGTAATGTATCCTTCATTACGGACTAGAATTTATTGTTCTACTAGTTTTCGCCCGCCGCTCTGCTCGAGTGGAAGTCGGCTATAGCTCCAAAAATATCCTATATCTTTTCTAAATTATACTCCATACCAAATATCATTAGTATTGGTTCCGTTTGAGCGTGAAAAGGTAACTGAAACATTCACACAAATGGACAGACAGACGGAGTTACTTTTGCATTTATTCCTTCTTTTTTCGCATAATATTTTGATAGTATAGGCATGCGAAAGTAGGTATCTCTGTTCAATAGTAGGTACGCATTGCTCAAGAGTTTTAGATAAAAAGCTTGAGAAAACGAAAACTTTTAGTATCTTAAATATTGGAACCACGTTAAAAGTTAACACTTTTAACATGATAAAAGTCCTCAACAAAAGTTAGTGACCACTTATGCCAATTTGGAATCTTATTACGTGAGCATTAAGGGTTATAAGCTGTTTAAAGTGACAACCGTACCGGAAGCTTTTGCAAGAGGGAATTCGTTATATCATAACACGACAGTGACGTCAGAGCTTGAGAGTAATTTGAAAACTTTGATTGCAGAGGGTCTCCTCCCTATAAACGATCGCAATTAGACGTGATTTCATCCAAAAGTTCTCTCATAGGGTCCATTCGGACAGAGAACGGAGGCAGCCTCATCCGAAGAATTATTGACCATGAAAAATCTATCCGAAACATACATGAGGATATAAAAAAAAAACATACTAATATCAATAGAAAAGATGGCTGGATACACCACCTTCGGTTCTATCATGCAAATTACGTATAAAATAAAGTCATGTTTCAATTTATTGTCGTATTGACGGCACCATCCTCTATATGAATGTATGTAGGCACTAATAGGATAAAATCTTGAGGCATTTCTCGAAGCGCATCAACTTTGAACCGCACCAAAAATATTCCTCATAATGCACCAGTTTGGGGCGCTAACAAAATCAATAAAAAAAATAGTTTTATTATTCTTAAAGCACTAAAGCAAATGGTGAATCATAAAAAGAGGTATAAGGTATTTATAAAACTTATCGCTACTTATCATTATCAATTCTACCAAAATTGATAATGCTAAGTAGCAATTAGGTTTTTTTTACCACAAAGGTGGCAATCAAACATACGGGCCACCTGACGGCGCTGAACTTGCGCATTGCTGATCTTGTACTACCGACAGCACATCAAGCAGAACAGTTTGACCTAGAGACCGCCCTTACTACGTTCGTAATAGAGGCGGCTTTCGTAGTGCAACTTTTACACTTGATGTGCTGTCGTCTGTACTGTAAGAACTTTTTTCACACCCTATTTTTTTGAAGAACCCTTTAAATTTAAGTAGGTAGGTACTCATCCCCTAGAAACATATTTTTGGAGTTGGTGCTAAGTTGTTTTTATATATGGATTTGAGAGGTGAACATGACAATGACCGTTTTCGCTTCGTTTCGATTAAAACTTACATTAGGCGTACAGTATACAGTCAACTCAAATTCATATAACGTTAGTAACTATTTGTTTAAGTGTACCATGTTAATATCAAGTGCTGCAGAAACGGCCTAGATTGCACGTGATGCCTATATAGGTAACTGCGTGGGCGCACTATATTAATATATTAGATAGATAGGACGTGAACAATACAAGTAAACGCGTTAGTTATTTTTGGCGGAGCTAATTTTGTTGTGTTTATTAACAGAGCGGTAAGGCTAGGTGTTTTTTTTCAAAGATGTTCCAAAAATTTATGGTGACCCGGCTAAGTCTAGGTATTTACACTGTATTAAAAAAATGTCGACTTTCTTTTTATTCCCTTTGTGTCGTCGGTCAAAATCAGAATTTACGTCTTAAATAAGCAACCTAGTCAATTAATGATTACGGCGCCTATGTCACCTGGGTGACGTTTAGTTGAGTTAAAAAGAAGAAAATGCCAGGAAACGATCGCTCGAATGAGGTCGCCTTCCTGTCCCCAAGCTTGTAAAGGGTAGGAGACTCTTAGGCCCAAAAAGGAATGTGCTTCAATATCCGATTGTTCTTGATTATCTGGACACCAAGAAAGTACGAGTTCCGGTAAGGACAGCTGTTTGTATGATGAGTACGAGCATTTGTTCACGAGCTATAGATGTTTAATTATCATCACTATTTCTCCGTTGTCTAATATCCATAACACAAACTCTTAATGATGCTTACTTTGGTTTCATTTGTGCTTTGATCTTGATAATAGGCGTCAGTGTAGGAATATTATAATTTTTAGTTTATCTATTTTGTTGGATTTTTGCCCGATGGAAATGCATTGAAATTGAAATTCTATTGTTAAAGTGACGCTGCGGGCTAGTAAGGGACTAAAGCCTTATAATCTATGATATGGTGCTACGATATTCGTGCCCCATTACAAGCTGGCTGAGTGAAAATCAATGGCGTATAATATGAAGGCTTCGACGTAGATAACGCTGATAAACGCCGCCTACGCCAGCGTTCTAATGTGTCTTCCGGCCTTGTTGTTTTGTTAGCTAGGCCTGTGCAGCTGTGAATATATTTTTAAAGTCAGACTTATAATAATATTGGCGTAACAAGTATCTATAGGCTCAACAAATCAATAAAATTATTTCACTTGTGTATTTACAAAGACGATTAACAATATTTTAGCACATAACATGAAACATGAAGGGTTAATGATAATACTATTCTAAGTAATAATTTTAAATCAAGATTAATTAATCAGTCACATACTGTAATATTAAAGCAAGAATAAAGGAAACAAACACTAAAAATATAGAACATAAGTAATGTTAAATAAGATTTCAAGGGATAAGAGCCTTTAGCTATTAACTTCAAATAAAACTTTAATAAAGGTGAAATTGTGTACGCAAGCTTACTATGATAAGTGAATTGCACAAAGACAAAAAAAAACTAATAATTGATATTACCTTTAATAGTTTTAGAGGCTTAGTGTGTTCTCTCCTTCATAAACTTGGAAGGAACCCATGTTGGGTTTTCTACAGCAGTGTCTAAATTGCACTAACTATCTTCGCCTATGGACTCTTCTTACCGCTTCAAATCTGGTGGTGTTGAGTCTTTTTCCGTGCCTTGTATTAAAAAATAATGACCAATAATTGCATAACGCGTAAATACCAATACGCATATCGTACGATAATCAATACGCGTATTGACCTATACGCCTAAGGACCAATACGCATTAGGAACAATATACAAAGAACCGATACGCAAAATGACGAAGCTTAATTATTTTATTCTCTTCGTTACATCGTCGTTTTGAAGTATTTTTTTATATCTTAGTCTGCAGTTTCAATAGTATGCTAAACAGCTCCTACATATTTATGGTAGCCTGGTACTTCAAGTGATATGGAAACTTTTGACACGCGGTAGCATCAATAAATTATAAATGTCATTATACAAACATTTAAAGCTGCAGTCTATTGCGCTGTTTTTTCTCCACCGATCCGTATCATTAATTTCGGCAAAAATTTCTAGTTTTCAAACTATTAAATTTATATGCCTATTAAATATACCAGATATAGGTAAGCTTGCGTTCAATAGAAAGATATTTGCAGGTAAATAGAAAACAATCACCACTTAAAATTTGACAAAAGTTTTTTCAATCATTGCACACATTTTTGTAATCGATTCGAGCACCTAACTGCATCCAATTGGATTATATTTGAAGTTCTTTGCCAAGGATATGGTAACTCTTTATCGAGGATTGCCGAGTGTTTCCAAGCATATCAGGAAAGCAATAAATGTGGTATGTGTCGCTCTCAACATATCGATTTCTGTCCCAATCATTGTTTCCAGAAACCCTTTTCTGATATTACTATCGCGAAATTATTGGACGCCATTGCTTTTATTTCCTTAGGGAATATGATTTGCTGTTTTATACAATATTTTATACAAACCTTCTCAGAACATGGCCTCCTGGTAGATTTAAAATGGTTGGATTAGAATTGACACTCAATAAGAATACTTTGTGAAGAATATTATGTCCCTAAAACGCAGTACACACTCATTGCAAAGGCGGACACAACCATGTGTGATGAGTTCGAATATGAAATCATCATCAGCCTATATATGTCCCACTGCTGGGCACAAGGCCATCCAACATAGAAGAAATACATGAGGAGTTAGGGCCGTAATACCACCACGCTGGCCCAATGCGGGTTGGTGATGATACCAAATCAATGGGTCATATTGTAATGTTTGGTAATTATTGAGCTTTTCATATGATCTCTTAAATTTATATCCTTACTAGCTGCCTCCCATAGCACTCCACGTGGCTGTTGTTTATGATGCCAAAGGATAGTCTGTATATGTACACAGTTTTCGCAATAAATATAATAATTATTATAGAATATATTTAGATCTGCTACTTCCTCGAACGAAGTACGAAAACGAAAAGCGGGTAATCGCCATCGAGTAAACACTTGCTCTTCAAACGAATTTCGATAAAATTTGAATAATGTCTGTTTTTTGTTTGAAAACATCCATAAAGTGCATAAAGTGAAGTGAGAAATACGAGTTAATGTTATCCATGGCATTACAATCCTGTAAACCGATATATTTTCAACAACACTAATCTACCATCTAATATACAGACCAGTGACAAAGAAGAACAAATTCAAAACAGTTACAGTGTCAAACATAAGAAATTAGAGCAAAGAAATTTTAATTATGGCATACAGTGTTTTTATCTGTGATTTATTGTGCAACGTATAAATTCACATAAATCTATCACCCTACCGCCTTTTCTTTGGATGAATTTCTAACGAGACTGATTAGGACTGCTACATTCGCCAAGTCTATTATATACTCGCTGGTCTATTCGCCAACTACGCCGCCTCTTCAGCCACAAGTCACCGTGTTCAAATCCCGGCGGAGACCCGATTTTTTTAATATTTGTCTCTTCAGTAATATATTAAAATGAATTTCTTGGATAATATTACATTTCGTAGACGAAGAATACAATCACTAACCGAAACATCGGTCACTGATGACGGAAAGTTAACGAATTCTACACTAGATGTCACTTCTGGTAGCTTACCGAAGTTATCCGATAGTGAAGATGAGGATAAAATTGAGGAACTAAAAAATACAATAGAGAAATTAAACTTAGAATTGCAAACAGCACATACAGAAATAGATAACATAACGATAGAAAATTCCGAATTAAAGAAATCACTAAATGAAATTAAAATAAAATATGAATTATGTAAAAAAGCGACAAAAAAGTTATGTACACCAAATAAAAATAAATCAACACCAGTCAATGACTCGAAAAATGCACCCTGTCCACAAACTTATTTCCCAAAGAATATTTCTACACTATCCAGACCGACATTGGTAGCCGACGCTGCTCCAATATCGAACCAAAAAAAAAGATCACAAAAAACTAATATAAAGGAAGATAAAAATAAGAAAGTATGTATTATAAGTAGCAACAAAAACAACAAAATACTAAAAATTTCAGAAAATACATTTACTAAATTTAACATATGCCATTATCTGACACCACATTGTGGCACAATAAGACTTATCGAAAATATACATTTGAAATTAAAAGGTTTTACAAAACATGACTTTTGTATTATCATGATAGGAGAAGAGGATTTTAAAGAAACGAAGAATTATATTGATTTAATTATTGAGCTACGAGAAACACTGAAGCCAATCGAATATACAAATATTGTTATATGCCTACCAACTTATAAATGTAATGAGTACTCCACAATGTTTAATTGGAGAGTAGAAAGTTTCAATAACTTACTTTATCTCGATGTAAACACACATGGCTATGCGTACATACTAGACTCGAACTTGGAACTATATTACGACAATCGTATGTTTCTAAAATACAATGGTTTGGTTAATGACTACGGCATGAAAAGTATATTCAAGTTTCTCAACAAATTACTCACAGAAATATCAGTGTACGAGTACGATGACAATGATGACACCAACTGCTTTATACATTTAAATGAAAATGAAGTCGACGAAACACGTTCAGAAGCAAGGGAAACAAGAACTGATTTTTTTCTTTTACAATAATATATCTATAATTCATCAAAATATTGCAGGAGTATTAAGCAAGGCAGAGTTATTAACTCTTCACTTGCAAGAACTATATGAACAGGGAAAAGGAATTGACATAGTTTGTCTAACAGAACACTTTATGATGTCAGGCTATGAGAGACTCCTAAATATTCCTAATTATTTTCTTGCGGCTTGCTTCTCCAGGAAAGACAAGAAGCGAGGAGGTGCCTGCATCTTAACAAAAAATACAATTAGTTGTTGTAAGGAAATATCAGCTGTGTCTAAAAATTCAATTACAGGTGTTTTTGAGTGCTGTGCGATAGAAATAACTGAACACGAGGTAATTATTCTATGTATCTACAGACCACCCATAGTGAGTACTTTAACTATTTTTTATGAAAAATTAGATCTTATTTTACAAAAGCTGTGCAAAAAACCAGATAAGAAAATTATCATCTGCGGAGATTTTAACATTGACACACTTAAGAGAAATAAAATATCGTTAGATTTTGAATATTTCCTTTTAAATTACAATTTAAAGCTAGAATTGAAACAGCCAACAAGATTGGTTAGTAAAACTTGTATTGATAATTTCGCTCACAATTTGAAGCATAATGTTAAAAGTGAAATCATCGACTTTGAACTTTCAGATCATACGGCTCAAATCATGCAAATAAAAACTAAGAAAACTTGCACATTAAATTACTATCGGGTCCTGAAGCGTGACATATCTCAAGAAAACCTTCAAATATTTATGAGGCATTTACAGAGTCTTTCATTTGCAGATATTTATAATATTAAGGATCCCAATATTGCATATAATAACTTTATGGAAACTTTCGGTCTCTTGTACGATCTCTGTTTCCCCCATAAATTAGTTACGATAAAGACAAATAAAAGAGTAAAATGGCTCTCAAATGGCTTAAAGTCGTGCAGTAAAAAGAAACGTTTACTTCTGTGGAAGTATAGACAAACTCCTACCAGCCATAATAAAGACATATTTAAATCTTATTCGAGAACGTTGAAGAAAATCGTATATTTGACCCAAAAGGCACAAAATAACCACTTTATAAATATGTCTAATAATAAATCTAAAGCTGCATGGCAGGTAATAAATAATAAAACACATATAAAAGAATCAATACGACAGATAAAAAAAGACTCTAAAATTATCGTTGATCCCAACGCTATCGCTGAAACATTCAACGAATACTTTATAAATCGAGTTGAAGCCAAATCACAAAATAATGCAAAATACTACTCAAAGCATGTCGTCCTTCCTAATCGGCATTCTATATTTATGCCTCCAATTTTACACGAAGACATAATCAAGGCAATAAAATCTTTAAAAAATAAAAATAGTGTTGGATACGACGGAATTTCAACTAAAGCTGTAAAGTTTGTGTCAGGTATCATTGCACCGCACCTAAGCCACATTATGAATCTCTGCATAGATAAAGGTGTTTTTCCGGATGGTTTGAAACCTATTATAGTAAAGCCACTTTGGAAAAAGGGTGACAAAGAAGATATTACTAATTATAGACCGATAGCATTAACTCCAATACTTTCTAAGGTATTTGAAAGAATTATGTATGACATTTTTTACACATTTTTGACAAAATATAATATATTATGTGACGAACAGAAGGGATTTAGAAAAAACATGACTATAAATATGGCTATATATGATCTGGTGAATAACCTAATACAATCTATGGATAAAAAATTACCTATATGCGCCATTTTTACTGATATGACAAAAGCATTTGATTATGTAGATCATAAAAAGCTTTTGAAAAAATTAAACGAGTATGGTATTAGAGGAAATGCTCTCAATCTAATTGAATCATTTCTAAGTGGTCGCACACAATGCGTAGAAATAAACAAAATATGCGTAAGATCAAAAAGACAAGAAGTATATTTGTCTTCTACTAGGGTTATTAAGTTTGGGGTCCCTCAGGGCAGTGTGCTCGGTCCCTTGCTGTTTTTACTGTACATCAATGATTTACCGCAAAACATAAATGAAAAAATGATCTTATTCGCTGATGACAGTACGGCAATTATAAAAAGTAATAATTTAGACATTAATAATTATAAAATGAATATCAATAACGCTTTAAGTGAAATGATTTATTGGCTTGAAAATAATAATTTGATTATAAATTTAGAAAAAACCAAGGTTATACAATTTTACCAAAAAAAAAATATCGGAGACATTAATATAAATTATCAAGGTCAACTAGTAGAAGAAGTTCAGTGCACCAAATTCCTAGGACTGTCTATCGATAGACAACTCACTTGGAAGTTCCATGCTGAGGAGATTTGTAAAAAACTAAATAAACATGCATACGTCTTATATCATCTCTCTAAAAGGGTTTCGCCTGACACTGTTCTGACAGCATACCATGGCCTCGTTGCTTCTGCGTTAAGGTATGGTTTGATTTTCTGGGGTAATTGTAGCGACAGAGAAACTATATTCAGAGCACAAAAGAGATGTATTAGATCAATGTGCGGTCTTCAGACGACTGACAGCTGTGTACCCTATTTCAAATTGTTAAAAATCCTAACATTGCCATCATTATATATATTGGAAGTATCGGTTTTTGTTAAATCAAACATTGGTCTTTATAAGACAATATCAGATTCACGGTATAGACCTACTGAAGTACGATCCCAATACAAACATTTGTTATGTATTGATCGGTGTAACACAGCTTTAGCTAAAAAAAGTATGATTCATATGGGACCTGTAATATATAATAAATTACCTAGTGATATAAAAATGTTACCTTTGAAACTATTCAAAAAGAAATTGACATTATTCTTAATACAAAAATGTTACTATACATTAAATGATTTTTTGACAGATAAATTCTGACATTACTAAATAATAAAAACCCGACTGTCTCTAATTATATTTGAAATTTATTTAAGTAATTGATAAAAACTGACATTGTTATATTTTTATTTTATTTTTTATTTACTATTCACACTTGACTGCCTGAAACATTTGATAATGTATTTGTATAATTGTACGATTGACATGATATTTTGTAATCGATTAAATTAAATTGATAGAACTGTTATTGACATTAGAAATTTTAAACACTAATAATTTTCTTGACTTTATATAAAATCACATTCCTAAATCCAATGAATTGTCTAATAATTAAATGTATTATAGTTTTATTGATAAAATATAAATAATTATAAATTTGCATGCCAATAATGGTAGAATGTACAGGAAGCCACATATTTAAATCAAACAACAAAAATGCATTGTACCTACATTCTTAGCAAATAAAAGTTTTGACTTGACTTGACTTGACTTGAAGTGGGGGTTTTACTATTACGCGCACCTTGGTCAAGCACAGCAGTTTAGGTTGATAAAAAATTTGCGTGTTATTCGGCAGGTATTGAGAATTGTAGCCTTTTGATGTAAGCGAATGTTGTTTAAGGGAATGTTTAGAATTTCAAGGTTTTTCTTTAAGGTCTTAGGGACGACACCTGTTGATAAAATGGCTATGGGGACTATTATTATTATTTATCCTTTCCGACGATGTAATTAACCTCCATGACCTAAATCGGCTTAGCTAAGAGAGAAAACATTAACGGACGACAGTTACATACGCATTTATGAATACTAGTGGTCGCCCGCGTGGTCGGTTATTGCGTCAAAATGTAGACCGTATTTCCAAGCCAAAATTTACCGTGAAAACGATCTTGATGATGGACAATAACGTATTGAGTATTTAAACGTACCATACAGACAGACTAACAGATAGACAGCTAGACAGAGTTACAAATGCATTTATAATATTAGTACAAAGGATAGTTTATCAGTTTAAAGTATAGGTAATGCTAGTATCTGATGATAATTACAAATCTATGAAATTGTCATAATTGGGATGTTGCCTTAGTTAGAATATGGCGCTATTTTTCAAAAAATCAAACAATTCAAACTTAAAAGATATGGAATATTGTTGAAGTTATACTGTTTAGAAAATTTATAAAATTGGTCAATATTTTTTCCAAAATTTATCAAAAATGTTGATGGTATTAGATTGCTCAAATCAATTAAAACAACTTATATTATATCCACTTTAAATAAAAACATACATATTACACAGTTATTATTTATTTTGTCAATATGTCCATACATTTTGTAGTAATAAAGGAACACGTGACGTCACCTGTTCCGTAGATTTTTTATGGAGCGTTTTTGGACGATGCGCCGCAACACATCAAACATACCCCTCTTAGACATACTATTTTTTCTGCAATATTTCTTCATGAGTTATAAACTTCTTATTTATGAAATAAAAAAAAGTTGTCAACTATCCTGTAACTAGCGAGCGGGCTGCTTTCAATCTAATAAATACAATCTTATAACTTACTTATCTTCGGTTTGTATGTCTTTATAAAATACGCAGGGAAAAGTGTGTCGGTCCGTCTGTACATAATTGCGTCAATGACGTAACGGTCGCTTCTAGCTGTCTTCGTTTTTGCGAAGGAATGCTTAGGGAAATGGAAAAGATGGCTTTATGATGCGGACATGAGTGTCCGCAAAGAGATTGTAAAGCATACAAAGCATAGAGTAAAGTTTTGCTTGGTAACTCTGCTTGGTCATAAAAAAACCATGAACGTAGTAATGCCATTATTTCTATTAAATTATTTCAAGTGGTATTTGTGGAATGGATTTTGAATGTGTCGGCGAAATTTTCTTCGACGAAATTCGTCGGCGGAGCGTTTCACACCGAAAGTTTTAGGGTTCCGTACACACCCAACCAACACAACAACCCACAATACGTACAACCCTTAGAGCTTACAGGTTCATGTCCGCTCTTAGTGCTAGAAACATGTAATGGAACAGGAGCATGCATTACAATTTTTAAAGGTACACGTAAAGTGAGGATGAGTTTTTCCTCGCCTGTCGCATGGTGTGTCGTTAATTCAGGGATCAGTTTGCTTTATCTATGACCCGATAGGTCAGCAAAAGCGGACACTTCGAATAGCTCATGTCTCTTATTACTACGAATGCAATAAATGATAAGGGTGACTGGAGATTATAAATAGTATGAAGTGTTTAGCTCTTGCGGTGGGCAATTGTTGCCAGAACTCATCGGGACATCGTTGATTTGAGGACGAACAATGCAGTAATACTGTGGGCGTTACAAGCGTCCTACGGTAACCGTCTACCATCAAAAATTTACAAAATAATAAATAGTTCATCACTGCAGCGGTCCGCAAAAGAGGCATTGATGGACAAACGTGTTAAGTCCATCAATGCCTAGTTGTGGCCAATGCTTGTATAGTACTTTTCTTAAATAATGCGCGGAAATTAAAACTAAGACTACTTAGTTTTAATTTCCGCGCATTATTTGAGAAAAGTACTGTCTAGGTACTAACTTAGGCACAACTTTTTATTTAAAAATACAGTTAATGAATGTACAATTTATTTTTGAAAGTGAACTTTTTTTCATAAAGAGCTTTCTATTTACAAGCCAGTTCGAACTTCGAAATTTAAATAAAACCTTTGATTAACTACCTCATAGGTTGCCATGCTTCGGAGTAATAGATCGTTCCATTTTTAAATTACACGGCAGATATGAGTTTACATAGTAATTTATTCGGTCGCTAAAACACGACCGACATGGATTTTCATACAACTTTTGCCGGCCGCTGCTCACATGTATTTGGCCAATACAACAATTTCGGTTTATCTCGTAGGTTTCCAAAAATTTCCAAGCATATTTGAGAAAAAGAGTCTCAACACGTTAGCAATATTTGACAAAATAATAGGGAAGTTGTCAACTTTTTTTTTATTTCATAAATAAGAAGTACATAACTCAATAAGAAATATTGCATAAAAACAGTATGCCTAGGATCAATAGTTTCACAGATATAGCGGTATGTTTGATGTGTTGCGGCGCATCGTCCAAAAACGCTCCATAGAAAATCTACAGAACAGGTGACGTCACCCGTTCCTATATTACTAAGAAATGTATGGGCTTACTGACAAAATTAATAATAACTATGTAATATGTATGTTTTTTCAATTGATGTCAGCAATCAAATATCATTACCATTTTCAGTTAATTTTGGAAAAAAAATATTACCATATTTATGAATTTTACAAGCAGCACAACTTCAACAATAATCCATAATCTTTTAAGTTTGAATGGTTTTTATGGGTAATAGGAGCGTATATTCTCCGATTTTTTGAAAAATAGCGCCATATTCTAACTTAGGCAACATCTCAATTATGACAATTTCACAGATTTGTAATTTTTTTTAGGAGCGGTTATTTTTTTTTGTGAAAATACCGCCATATTCAAACTTGGCAACATCCAAATTATTTCAGTAACGTCGTCATTTCAATTCCTATTTCCTCCACCTATCAATCTTGGAAATAGACAACATCAGTGTGTCAGTGTCCGATCGGAATCTATTTCGTGAGAGCAGGAGGCAGCTGCCCGCCTCACTTTCACTGCTCCCGCGCATTGCGTAATGCGGCACACGATCTTCTGATCGGGGATAAAGGGTTTTTGTGTACCATTGTACTTCCTTGTTTTGTGCGAGTATGTTGTATATTGCGAATAGGAGTTTAATTATTATGAAACGTTAGTTTCTAACGGACTTCAAAAACGAGGAGAACTCAATTCGGTTGGTATGTTTTTGTATGTACACCGATTACGCCGAGATTTTTGATTAGATTTACGTGATTCTTTTTTGTTCGATGAGGGTTAGTTGCCATTAGTTCCCATAAAAATATCTATAATAATGTTTATTTGGATAACAACATGGAATATAAATATAATAATAAAAACAAATAGATAGTTTCGGTTTTTAAACCAAAATAACTGGAATAATAAAGTCGTCTATGTATGCGAAATTGGGGATTTTTGCTTCCTTATAACTTTTTAGTGAAACGATACGATAGTAAAAAATAATATATGCTGACGGTCACCCATCTATCTTTGACCTAATAAAGTTATCACTAAAATGTAAAAAAAAGTGGGTAGTTAACTACTTCATAAAACTAAAAAGAATAAAATAATTAAATTCAAGTTGGTGTTAAGTTAACAATCGAAAGTAAAGCACCGACTCAAAAATAAATTTAAAACTCCTAAAAAATATTTCTAGGGGGTTTAAAGTCGGTTTTGATTTGAGTTTAAAAAACACATTTTCTTGTAATTTAAAATTCTCTGTGTAAATGGGTGCGCGTCCAACACTCCCCGTTCTCTTATTTCATTACAATTAAGCAACACCAATATGGGAATAACTATAATGCAAGTTGCTTATTTTAAACAAACAGACTGGCGTAGTCGAAACATAGACAATTATTTATCGAAATTGTCCTTTAATACAATCGGTGCTTAATGGCATTAGTTCCGGAGGAGGCACATATAACTGCGTTCTTCGAAAATGATGTAAAGGCATTCATTGTCGTTGCCCAATTAGCTACGCCATTAAACACATTGTCAGAAGTGATTTAAAAAGATTTTCCCTAACGAAAAACTTATTTTGTTATATGCTGTCAATTCAAGGTTAACTAACGAAAACAACTTTTGTGGGTTAAATACCAACATGATTATTTTTCCATTTACTTATATTGTTTTTGGTTTCATTATCATAGGATACAGCCATCGACAGTTTGTTTGTTTGAGTAGAACAAAACTTATATTTTGTAATTCAAATACATAGTTGATTTTGAACTAAAAATATCAAAGCTTTAAGTATAGGCTATCAGAGATATCTATTTTCTTTTTGCCAAACTGAACCTCAAACGCTACGATTAGGGTGCCTTCAAGATTTAGTGAATAGGTACGCCCAGGAACTTTATTATAGGACCCATTTGTTGGACTTAGACCATTTGGATTTAGACGACCGGCTGGCTGAGTGGTCTGTGGTCCTTGCTATACAGGCTACTCGGTCGGAGGTCCCGGGTTCGAATCCCGGTGGGAGCAAATGTTTGTATAATGAGTATGAGCATTCGCTCACGAGTAATGGATGTTTATATGTTTATTTAGTGCATTTGTAATACTTATATATATATTGCTGTCAATTTTTCTACGTTATCTAGTACCTATCCATCTATAGGCGGCGGTAACCACTTACCATCAGGTGGGCCGTCAGCTTGTTTGTCATCTAGTTGTATATAAAAAAATACAAGCTCTTGATGATGTTTACTTTAGGCTAGATAATAGGCGTGAGGGTATGAGTGTATGTCTCATCAAATCAAAATTGAATTTACCTAAAGTGGGTCCAAAATGAAAGTACTTGACTGTAAGTACCTTCTAGACCAGGGATGGCGAACCTTTACGTATTAACGTGGCATTTTTCCAACGAAATGTTTAATGCTGTCACAGACGTGCCATCAAATAATTTTGACTTTGTGGTTATTGGGAAAATAATAGTAATAAATACTATCAACTCAAAACTCTTCATTTACTACAAAAAACAGGAACATTTTGCAATGTTTCAATTGTACGAGTAATTTAAATTAAAGTAAAATTAGTGTGACTTCTGTTGTTGTAGATTATATGACAAATAACAAATGTTAGGGTTGTAAGATGTTACTTTTAGCAGAATGCATGCTGAACTGCCTGTCGATTCTGTAACAAAACAAGCAAATTTTCAAACATTTTTTGCTCTATTTGAAAGTTGAATTCGAAGTGATTTGCGAAGTGAGGTGCGAGATTCGTTACAGAATCGCACCCCTGAAATCAACTGTCGAACGGTTTCTAACCGAGTCTTTAATGTTATTCTTCTCTGAAAATGACTCGCAGGCATAGGTTGACCAAAATATTGTTCAAATAGTATATTCTTCAAACAATTAAATGTGTCTGGTGCCCAAAATATTGTGTCGCGTGCCATTAGTGGCACGCGTGCCATTGGTTCGCCATCCCTGTTAGACAATGTTTGCTATAATATCAGCAAAGCTATTCAGTGACAATGTTTCCTTTAAAACTTGCCGCTTATAATGTGGCAAAGAGTAAGCTGAACCCGCACTTATAGCCTCCGCAGCAATTTCCGCCAAACCAGCTTTGGAGTATTCTGTGTGACGCCATTACTCGTTTCTAGTTTACGCCTCTGTGCGAAATTTCAGCTTATAGCACAGGGCAACCTAATTTGGGAGCAGTTCAATACATTGTTGATACCAAACTGTTGAAATAAAAAAACTTATTATTATCACGTAAGAGGACGGAATAAATCGACGATGAAGTACAGATTTTTAATACTCATCAAACTCAAAAGTTAAAGAATATTCTTAATTTTTGATTTTAACATTATTATAAATGTTTGAAAAATTACTTAGTAATTAAAATAATATAAAACTAGAAATATTTCACGTCTTGAGGCGGGAATCGAGCCCACGACCTTTCGCAATCCGGGCGACTGCTCTGACCACTGAGCCACCCAGGACTTGGGATATCCCTGTGAAATTATTCTAGTCTATCTGTATTTGCACGCACGTATCTGAAAGCACTGCCCCAACTTAACCGAATTGTAGGTATTTGTAAAAATACTCGTTTCGGATGTTGAAATAGAATATTTCGACATTGTAGGGTGGACGTTAGCTCATTAACGCAAAAATACAGATAGACTAGAAGAATTTCACAGGAATATCCCAAGTCCTGGGCGGCTCAGTGGTCAGAGCAGTCGCCCGGATCGCGAAAGGTCGTGGGTTCGATTCCCGCCTCAGGACGTGAAATATTTCTAGTTTTATATTATTTTAATTATTAAAGAATATTGTTGAAATTGTACGGTTTAGAATATTTATAAATAATGGTAATAGTTTTCCAATATTTATTTTTATCATTAAAAATTATAATAGCTTACATCAATTGAAACAACTAATGTTACGACAACTAAGTATGAATAAAAACTTACATATAGTTATTATTATTATTTTTTAGTATTTATGGGCACATTTTCACTAACTGGGTGTTACAGAATTCCGACATCAAAGGAGATAATTCATATCCGGCCAAGTATCTGTACACTATCTCTATATTATCATATATTGTAAACCCCACCAAAAGTAAAAGCTTTAATAAATCTTTAATTAATACCAAAAACCTTTAAGTAACTGTTCTTAAATATTAATAATACTAAGAAACAAGCAACTGATTTTGAGAAAAAACAAAAGAATTTATCAGCATTAGTGATTAGGTATTTCAAAATGCCAATCAAAAGTGCCCCAGATAATGTCGAGAATGCCGCTGGATCAAGCGATTGGCAACTTTTTGCTGATTCTTATAAAAGCTGAGCGCAACGCAAAATATATTTTGTTATTCTAGAAATCGGCATTCACAATGAATGTATGTGGTTTTCTGTAGGGCTGTCGTGCGTTATGTGATTTATATATAACTCATAATAATTTTTAAATCTGTGTTCAAGTAACAATCGCTAAATGAAAGCTATAAGCAAAATAGTATAATCTTTTTCTATACCAAGCACGCCAAATGACACCACCACCAGAGTCCATATGCGAAGACAGTTAGTTAGTACAGTATGTAACCACTGTTCTAGCCGACTTAACCTCGGCGGCCCATAAGTTGCCTCTCCACGCCTATTTTGAAGGAACACAAATCTGCCGGTAAAGAATATCGTTCCGGAAGCATGATAAAGAAACAAGTTAATAAATTTCCTCGGGCGTGATATCGAGGTCCACTTCATGAAAAAGAGAAGCAAAATTTTATTTAAATTTAATACCTCCAGATCTTTTTGTGTAGGGTCTGCATACAGAGTGGTGCCGTCAATACGACAATAAATTCAAACATGGGCTATAATAGTTCATAGAAATAGCTTGCCACTTTCAAAAACCATCTTATTCATTTAATAATTTCATAACATTTGTATGAAATAATATAACATTGGCTGCATTATTTCATAGAAATGTCGTGAAATTATCAAAGGAATAAGATGGCTTCTGAAAGTGGCAAACCATTCGTATGAACTAATATAAAGTAAAAAAGAAAAATATTTTATTGACATCCACCAATCAAAGAACAAACAAACATTGACAAACAAACTTTGATAATAATAACAAAGCTATGCAGAAAAATAAAACAATTAAACAAATATCAGTGCAGTCAACGAGGCCCTATCTCAGCATTAAGCTTCTGTGACACTGTATAAAATCGTCGCAGAAGCGTTTTATCATGATAGTATGTGCTTAAATAAATATTTATTTAATAATAAAAAATAAATACAAAATAATATTAATGTTATCAAAAATACTTGGTAGGCTTTAACACTGTAATTTAGTATTTTATAGTCTATGACCCGGTTTTTGTGAAGAAACTGAAATAATGCGCTGATTGACGAGGAACATAACTGATATACCTAATTGCTTTTAACTCATATCACTAAAAGTACTATTTTTTGTATTATTATCTGTTGGCTAAATGATGCATCAAAAACTTTATAAGGATCAAAATATCGCTACGGCCCATTTATACCTTTATAACTAGGTTATGGGCCTGTGGTCTATCAAGTAGACATGTGACAGCCCTATCCATACAAAACTGACTGATACAAGGCTAACCAGTGTCCGATACGCCGTATGCTCGAATTTTCACATTACATGAAAATAAGCTTTATCAGATTGCATTAGATTTGACTTGCGCGGGCGCAGTTTATTCGACAGTCGCTACCATTTATGGAAGTCGCTTTTCTTGTCTAACTTTGTCCCTTGTTTGATTTATTGCAGTTATATATAAAATCTTTATACCCAGTTGTTAATGTTCCGTAAAAATTTGGAGTTTTTTTAAAATTTATATTGAATCAGATAAGCACAAGACTAAGCCGTGTGGATTTGAAATTTAACAGTTTTAAATTTTAGTTTGAAACAGGGTTTAAAATATATAAAAAATATATATTAGAAATTGGAAAAACATGAGTTATTGTCGCCAACTAGACTTTCCCTCTGTAGTTTGAACATTAGGTAATGATCTCAAACCTTCCCGTTGGATTACAATAGTAATTAAATAATTACCGATAAAACGGGAGGTTGGTTTTGTATGTCTAAAATCAATCGCATTCCTTCAAATTTGTAATTCAGTGTATATCCATCGATCAGAAAAACCGTCGTTATTGAGATTTCGCTGTAGCTATGATTGTCTTTAGAACCATAGCAATCGCGGTCGTAGTTAAGAAATCAGTCGGTTTATGAATTTTGTATACAGCTAAGCACTGACCGCTTTTGCCCCTTTCCAGCCCGCTAGTGTCGCTAGTGACGCGAGGAGCTCGGTGGCGTATTGGTTTGAGCGCTTTGCTTTCGATACGAAAAATAAAGCAACTTTCGCCATGGTCAGTCCCGGGATGGGTCAAATAAATTTATAATCTCGAGCTCCTCCGTGCTTCGGAAGGCACGTTAAGCCGTTGGTCCCGGTTGTTACTGCAACTGCTTTAATCCACCAACCTGCATTGGGCCAGCGTGGTGGTGTTATGGCCCAATCTGCTCATGTGTTTCTCCCATGTAGGAAGGCCTGTGCCCAGCAGTGGGACGTTTATAGGCTGGTGATGATGATGATGATGAGTGTCGTCATCAGTAGAATATCTGTTGTGCTTAATTTGTAGTTATCGGATGTGAATATGTCGAGTAGTACTTAAAGCATTATCATCAGACATCAAGGCCTTTCCTATCGATTTTTCAATCGGATCGGTTTTGCAGCCCGCATGCAAAGGCTTCCTACCTTTATCTGATCTCAAAAAAAGGCAGTAAGTAAGTCTAATAAATTACATTGTCCCATTTATCACTATTTGAGGTTTTGAGTTGATTACTAAGTATGTTGTTTTAGCAAAACGATTTTAATTAACAGCGATTTATTTAATCGCCGATATCGATCTAGCTCTTTTTTTTAGTTTGAACCGGTTTTTCAGTATTTGGTCAGTGTGCAATTGGAGTAAGAAGTATTGCATGGACTCGTTAAGGTCTTATTTCAAGGATATTGCAAAGGTATTAAAAATGAAATGTAGTAGTGAAAATAAGGGAAGTGTAAATGTAACACGTAAATAGGGGAGGTACAAAAGATCCTAATGGGTCGAAACGCACTGTGACTTTGTCATGAGAAGATAAGAAGGATCATGATCTAGCTAATTAAAGACAGAACTTTGACATAGACTGTGAACGTGGATGGTGATGTAGGGAGAAGACCGAAAAAAAGATAGATGCCCTGTGAATGATGATGTGATTAAGAAAGGAGTGAATATTATGAGATTTCAAATGATAATATAGGAAATAATAAAGAGGACTGCGGTCAAATTAATATGAGACCAATACGAAGTGACGCTTTAAAATTTAATTTTAAAAGATGAACGTATATTCATCATCATTTCAGTCGAAAGACGTCTACTACTAGACGATCGTCGACAGGAGGCCTTTGTCTGGACAAAGGCCTCCCGTAATGATTTCCACGACGATCTCTGCTGCGCTACACGCATCCAATGGCTATCTGCGACTTAAGCTAAAGCGGTAGTGAGCAGTACCCCTAGCACGAACATTTTAAAGTTTCGAATCGAAATCGCATGCTTGAAATTTCAAACAAAAGCCAGACAAAAGCAAACGTAACTACTCGATACGATGGCGATTCGAAATTTTAAAATGTTCGTGTTAGAGGTACTGGACACATATCGCTCGCAGAACCAATGGCCGTAGGGGCGGAAAGATTCTGCATTGGCGAATGTATTTACTGACAAATACTGCTAGTGAGCTGGTAAAACTAAATTTAACTGAATTATGTATTCCTATTCCAGCACGCGAAGGGAAACCCAGATACTTACTTGTAAAATTATTTGAAAACATTAAAGTAACAAAGTATAAATTCCTACTGCCGCATTTAGTTTACAATTGTCTGTAGAAATTGAACATAATCAAATGGCCGTCGTGAACACAACTAGTTTGATTAAAGTGACAATCGCACGCACAGATCCGTGTACGTTTACGGCAATTGACAACGATGATAAAATAGCACTTTGCTGGCAATGTTATAAGACAACGTTGTTCTACAATTGAAAGTGTTTCTTGAGTTGATTGGTTTGTATTTTAATTTGAAATGTTTATGCTTGTCGAGATTAGCGATATTGTTTGGGTTATAATGATAGAAAAATAATGATCCACTTACCTATCTAATAGATAGCTGGTTAAAGAACTGACCTTAGAGAACCGAGGTGGAAAGACAGCACTGTATAAAATGTTACACCAGTCACGAAAGGCGAAAGCTTTTACGATAGTTTGAAAATTTTTGTTACTAAACTGTAAAATAAAAATAAAAACAAATAATTGCAGTATTGTTAATTGTTACGCCGCGTAAAATTCCCGGGAGCATTATGAGAATTTAAAACTAATTGAGTAACATGTAACAGGTCAAATATCATTCATCCGTTTGTGTCAGCTTTAGTGAAACAGTGTACCTGGTGTGTTCGTCAAATATTGAAATGTTCTGGAAGCTTCTAGAAGTTTCAGACTTTTTCTAGTATTATGGTCAACTGTACAGAATTCAAGGATGAAAGTTGTTTTGTTCTGATGAGGTATAAAGCTGAGAATTAGTTAAGACTATAATTAAAAATGTGTGTAATCATTTTCTTTGAACCAAACGATTTTGTGCCGAATTTGTTATACTAATTATGAAAACACCAAAACGTAAGTTTTGTTCTTTCTCCAAACTTACTACTTAAGTAGGTAAATAATACTAAATGCCAATTGGAATTGAAGTTAATTTGACCAAAAATGTTTGCATGGTTTCCCAAGTTTACAAGTAGGTACTTGGATATGTATGTTGGTTTTTTTTCTAACTTGTTAAAAAAATTCTCTGAATTTTCTTCGTAATCGGCATGGTGTCGTATGAAGATTGACCCAGACTGAGCGAAAAGTGATCTGTAACGCGACCTATCGTCTCATATCGCGGGGGAAAAACCTAGTTAACAATGGGAAGGTATGCGATAGATTGATTGTTATTGACTTATTGTCCTCGACGCTATCAGCTTACCGTGTCTTACAGCAAATGATAGTGGTATCACATTATGTACAATCATGTGCAATAAGGTGGTACACTGATATCTCGTGTGCCTTATTCAGTTTTCAATAAGAGTTGAAGTAATTTTCTGCTCGGTTTGATTGGTGGTAGGACTTTCCTTAGTCCATCTAGTTTGCTACCACCGCTTTGACTAAGTCTACCGCCAGAATAATAATGTTAATAGCATTGTTGCGTTCTGGCAGTTGGAGGTAAGATAGCCATTTCATCTGTTGTTGAGAAATCTGGGTGAAGCTCGCTTCCATTTTCGGCCTATCATCACTCACCATCAGGTGCGATGAACGTCAAGATGCATTTTAGTGCACGTGACCGTACTTCAGTTACCGTACCGTTTTTGCTTTTGGAAATTATGCCAAACTCAGTAATGCAGGATTCCTTAGTTCGCTTGATTTTTACAGTTAGCCTATGTCATAAACATCTTCATGCTACCGTTACCTTTTACCATCAGGTGAAAAGATGATGGAAAATGTCCCAGTTTTTACAAGTTTCTCTAAGCTGTGCACTGTACCACCAGTCAAGCCGTATTCTTATTTGTCAACCTTGTGTATGAATGAATGTTGGCAAAATTTTCTTTTTACATTTTAATAGTTACTCATAAATATGCTATGAAAATGGTTTTTTAGATATTCTGTGAATCACTTTGTGGTTCTTTGATAAGGGCGGAGAGGATCTATTTTTCTGCTTCTTTTTCTTAACGTCACAAAACCTACTATTACAACTTAATCAACAGTTAAAAATTAGAAGGTATTCGTGCGATCACAATGTTATCGTAAAATATTGATACGCATCGTATCGCTTCGTCCATGTCAACGATTACGGTGTTTATAAAATGGTCGCCAATCGACCGCTGATTAAAATTGTGCCCGGCGTTCGGTACCGTGACGCGTGGCGAATGGACACGTGCCCGCAGTGCTTGTTTTTATTTTATTTTTGGGTGCCAATATGTACATAAGGGCTTTGTGCCGATAAAGGGATTACCAACCTAAAAAATTAACAAAAATAATAAGTAAAATCGTAGCGTAAAGCGTAATACATCGGTCGTTCAGTATGAAGTTAACAAGAAACATTATATACTAATGAAGCCACTTACTTTGTATTACCTGCAATTTCTTGCAGGTGGATACGCAGTCTAAGAAGTACGGAATTGCTAACGCAAATGACTTAACTTCGCAAAGGCTACAACAGGAAGAGTTCTCCATTAACAAACCTTCTGCATTGGTAATAAAAACTATTTTTTGACTGCAGTTTACTAGTTACCTAACATAAACTGTATAGTTGACAGCCCACGTTACTTCTGATCGTCCTTATCTAGTTGTAATAGGATTTATTTTTGCAGTTTGAACTGTTAATCTAGTTGTACTGAATTACAGGTTATGCTAGCTGGAATTATTGTAGTCTCCCCATCATGTAGACAGAGCTGCGTCCCAAAGTATTATCATATTTTAGTACTTACCTAAAGCCCTCAATAAATCCATACTGTACAAATATTATAAATGTGAAAGTAGCTTTTTCTGTCTGTTTGGAGGAAAAAAGATCAAATACTTAGCGATCGCGCGTGCAAAGTAACCAAAAATACACAATTTATTTTATTAGAAAAGCTATTTTTTAATTGAATAATTTGTGTATTTTCGCTATATGTATAAGTATTACAAAAAAAAACGCTTCAACACGATTTGTGAATATTACTGACTTTCAGCGACCTATGACAAATTGAAAACACACATAAAAGAATGCGAATTTTTTCAATGAATCGCTATAAATACCTGGATCTATTATGAGGCTTAAGCCGATACTTTAAAAAAAATCTGAAAATGAAAATGAAAACTATTTATTGGTTACCAAATAAAAAATAACAATTGAAACAATGGGAACTCTAAAACGTAAGTACTTAATAACCAAATGGTCACCATTCAGCGTATGCTGCAACCTGAGGGTCACAGCGCTGGTCTTCCGTAGCGCCAACTGAGAGCGCAACACGCGCTGACCGTCAAACCTCAAGGTTGTATAGAAAAAAAAAACTATTTGAAAGACTAATAAATATAGTGTAAAGTGCCTAAATAGTACTGTTGCTCATATCTTTTCCTACACACGTGTAGAACCAAAACACGGTTAAAGGATTTTGCCTCGATACATTTTATTTACGACAAGACCTCTTAAAAATTAGAAAACTTAAGATAACCGGTAAACGACAATTTGTATTCAATAGGAAGTTACTTTAAATAGTAGTTCTCTCACTAATTTAATTCACAATCGTCTAGAGGTGGTTCTTTGTAATCCTTATAGTTATTATTTGATAAAATAACTTGAATGCTTTCGTTTAATTTACAAGTGCGACCGCTGTTTTGTCTGTGTCCTCCCGCTGAGTCAGCCCTATCTCCGTCCCTATCTGTCTCAGCCGAAACAAGGTTTCGATAGATCGCCATATTTAAGGCGATATATTGAAAAAAATCGCACTTTTATAAGTAATGTCATACGTTGCTGAAAGATCTTACGAATCTGAAAATCAAATATACGTTACTTCATATCCTTATCTAGATACGAGTAGAACGAAAACACGATTAAAGGAATTTGCCTCGATACTTTTTATTTCCGAAAAGACCTCTTATAAACAAGAAAACTTAAGATTATTGGTGAACGAGAATTTGTATTCAATAGGAAATTACTTTAAATAGTAGATATAATTAATATTCAGAATCGTGTAGAAGCGTTTTTTTTGTAGTCCATAAGGTTATTTTTTAATAAAATAATTTGTGTATTTCGTTTACTTTTCACGCGCGATCGCTGTTTTGTCTTTTTTCCTCCCGCTGAGTCAGCCTATCTCCGTCCCTATCTGTCTCAGCCGAAACAAGGTTTTGTTAGATCGCCATATTAAAATTGCCTATGTTTGCAAGATCAGCGTTGAAAGTGCAAGAATTGATGATGCGCCGATATATTGCACCTAGGTATGTACGTAGTCGATACTACTAAAGACTTTATTGTTATGACATATATCTAACTAGAAAAAAATCCGACCCCGCGACTATTAGCGTTAGAATCTAACGTATACCCTCAGTAAATATTCAACATCCGAACGAGCATTTTTTTCATTATACCATACCTACGATTCGCTTTTTTTTTTTCATACAACTAGATGACAAACAAGCTGACGGCCCACCTGATGGTAAGTGGTTACGGCCGCCTATAGACACCTGCAATAACAAGGAAAAATCACTTGATATTGCAGGTGCGTTGTCATCCTGAGGCCTAAGATGAAATGCCGTCATGCCCAGTAATTACACTGGCTACCTTTCCCTTCAATCCGAAACACAGCGAACTGTTTCACGACTGAAATAAGAAAGGCGGTGGTACCTACCCAGATGACCCTACATACGGGCCTACCACCTAGTGAAGCTTCAGCTAGGCATTGCTTTATGTAAATGCTTTTTCTGGTTTAAATACTTTTTTTATCTTTTAAACGTTTTTTATAATACTAAATCCTTTTCGTTTATTGTAATGTTAAAAATAAAATTAAGGATAGAGATCATCATCATCACTAGCCTATATACGTCCCACTGCTGGGCACAGGCCTGCCTACATGGGCGAAACACATGAGGAGTTTGGGCCATAACACCACCACGCTGGCCCAATAAGGATTGGTGAGTTAAAGTGGTTGCAGAAAAAACCGTGAAACAGTTCACTGTGTTTCGAATTGAAGGGAAAGGTAGCCAGTGTAATTACTGGGCATTACGGCATTTTATTTTAGGCCTCAGGATGACAACGCACCTGCAATATCAAGTGATTTTTCCTTGTTATTGCAGGTGTCTATAGGCGGCGGTAACCACTTACCATCAGGTGGGGCGTCAGCTTGTTTGACATCTAGTTGTATAAAAATAAAAAATAAAAACTGGGAGCAACGGCTTAACGTGCCTTCCGAAGCACGGAGGAGCTCACGAATAAACTTTGATTGACCCATCCCAGGATCGACCATGGCGAAAGTTGCTTTGTTTTTCGTACATAAACCAGAGCGCTCAAACCAATACGCCATCGATCACCAAGCTCTTCCAAGGATAGAGATACTTACTTAAAATTATAAGCTAACATCTACGTCCACGTAGTCCACAATGTCGTTATTATAAGTATTTTCAACACTAGCGAGTATCTTTTAATGTTATTTGCTTTTTATATTTTATAAAAGAGAGGCTTAAAAAATGTATCTGAAAAATAGGTAAAAATAGGCAGAACAGTCTTCAATTGTCCGTTATCTTTTTAACCCCCGACGAAAAAAGAGGGGTGTTATAAGTATGACGTGTCTGTCTTTGTATCTGTGTGTCTGTCTGTGGCATCGTAGCGCCTAAACGAATGGACCGATTTTGATTCTGTTTTTTTTGTTTGAAAGCTGATGTGCCTATGATGGATCTTAGCTATAATTTATGAAGATCGGTTCAGGTGTTTGATGACTATCAGCTCATTTTCTACATGATAATAGGTTTTTACTAACTTTTACACATCCGATTGATTTGAAATTTCGTGTACTGTCACTTCGGTGACATTCCCATGACATACTATTCTCGAGCTGATCCTATACCATCAAAAAGTCTACGAAATGCCTTACAGCAGATATAGCGTGTTTGGGCTCTTATGAATAGTCTCAATGAGATGGTGTTAAATAGATGATTAATGACGCCAGGGGTTACTTAAAATTTTTAATTTTGTATTTTTATTGGCCTTGTTGCGTGGTACAAAACAAGATTTTTATAGAAAGAACTGCAACACAGTCAAATATTCATCAGGGCGCGTATGTCACTTTGGTGACGTTTAGTTGACTTCTATGTCGCCCGCCATATTGCCATTGAATGAAGGTGAAATCGACGAAAAATTTTAACTTTTGTACAAACAAACTATGCATGAAAACGAATTATTGGTATTTTTCCCGGATTCAGGAGATTTTTCCTGATTTTTGAGATAATGTACATATATGAAACATCTCCTTCATTTTTATGTTTTTTTTAATGACACTTGAAATATAATTATAAGCTTAATTATCCATCCCTGTCCCACCCATTCAACGTTAAACGCAAGACGAGGGAGCACAAAAACTTACTAAACTAGTTTTGATCGGCATAAACGGTGCGACTAGTTGCGCGGGGTGAATGAATCGCGACTAAAACGGGATTACGGGACGCTGGCGGTGCGCCAGTCGCAACAAGTGGCGACCTTCGGTATCGAGCGCTTTTTATCGCTGCAAGTTCACGGTTGATTTCGTTGCCCAATTATGACCTGCACTTTGTTGTTTACTTCGGCTATTGTACCGAATAAATTAGCTATTAACTAGTAACATATACTTATTTGACTTATTTGTTAATAGGAAAACTTATCTAAAAAAACAAAAATGGGTCAAAATTAAAAAAAATGCCTTTTGGAATACACTTTACTGATCAGGGCACTTAATACTTGTCATTCAAAATATTGCAATAGCATAATTTTGAACGTACGGTCGACAGGACATCAAGCGTAACAATTCGTTCTTAAGACCACCCTTACTATAGTTACCATGTCCTTGCTGGCCTAGGTGCCTTTTCACGCCTCTTTTGAATGAACCCATGTTACAATAACAATTGAATAAATTCTTTGGTTATTCATGTAAAAAAATGGTATTTCCTTACATTGGACCGATTGCATATTTAAAATATTGCCAGATATTTTTTTGTACTTCTTAACGAAAATGTGTCTAGAATTAAATAGTAATTTTTAATGCCGTTTGCATTAAGTCTGTGTTTCAAAATTTACTGGCGAATAGACGTAATTACACTGTCATTATCCAACATCTGTGGCAGTGTTTACGACCTTTTTATATTCAAGTAAAACTTTTTTAATCTGTAAATTTCATAGCTATCGCATTGTCGTGATTTTTTTTATTGGTAGTCTAAGGTACTTTTTGATGTAGTAAGTAGAAGGGGCGTTTGTCGTGGCCAATTAACTCCGATCTGAAAAATACTGACGCTATCAATAAGGAAAAAGTTTTAAGCTTGCTATATAAATAAACATAGTTGTATATTTCAACAAGAATTTCGCACATTAGAAACTATTAAAATAGAACACGATTAAGTAATACTAATCGTAGATATTTTTTTAATATTAACTACTTAGCATTATACTTGTCAACTTTTTGTATGTTAATTAGAAACGTAATATTTAATATAGCTATTAATTACGTAAATTGTTATTATGCTTGAGTCTAGTATTATGTCATATAAGGAAGTGAGCAAGGCCTGATTTAGCTGTTAATGTCTGAATAAGTTCTTTGTATTAATAGTTTTTATTTCATAATAAAACTAAGATGTGCCTATAAAAAGTTGATGTCAGTTGACGTTAGGTTTAGCATATCCTATCCATTAATAGCTTTGGGCACATCAATACAGTGACTATTTCTCGTACAAGTTAAATACGGACCTCATTTTAAGGCCTGATACAGGATTATGACGACAATAAATTAAAACATACGCTATATTAGTTCACAGAAATATTTTGCAATTTTCAAATACATCATATTCATTAAGATATTTTATAACATTTCTATGAAATAGTGCAGCCAATGTTAAATATTTCATATAAATGTCATGAAATTATTAAATGATTTTTTTATTTATTTATTTATAAAGCACGGCAATTGAGCCAACACCATCAAATGTGAATCGGTAAGAAGAGTCCATATTCGAAGATAGCTAGAAATTATATCTGTGTATAGTATAGCTGTCTATTTGTAAGTTGCAAAACATTTTATGACCTAACTAGCTGACCCGGCGAACTTCGTACCGCTGAACGTCACTCAATTGTTTTGCCTTCCCGGAAGCCCTCCACTAACACTTAAACTTTATGGTTTGGTATTAAAGTTCAAATTGACTTTAAGTATTATTACGAATCTTTTGTATGGGAGTATAGAAAAGTGTTGTTTTTAGACGTTTTCAGGCAATTTTTCAAATTTTTCTCTCCGTAAGAACCATCCTCGTACCTCAAGGAATATTATAAAAAAAGAATTAGCGAAATCGATTCAGCTGCTCTCGAGATTTGCGCTTAGAAACACATCAGCGATTCATTTTTATATTATAGATATAGCCTATGTTTTCATTTATTGTCGTATTTTGGTCACTACCCTGTATAGATATACCATAAAACGATTGGCGAAGTTCTGGATTCAATCCAAGACGGATGTTTTTAAGATACCCGATTCTTTAGGAAAAAAACGTCGCTTCGTATTTTGTATGTCATTGGTTCTTTGTTGCCGATGTTTTGAATAGAGATTTTCCTGGAAGTGGTGAAAAAATAAAACAAAAAGTTAAAAGTTAGCGTTAAAAAAACTTCTGTTAGGATATTATTCTTTAAATCAAAACAATAAACACGTGTGCATAGTTTCCTCTGCCCGCTGCTCAAAGTTGTTTTCTAATTTTTGTAGCGTCTCGTGAAGCTAGAAACTAAATACCTCGAGTACTAATTTTAAAAACTCAATCGTACAACACTCATCAGACTCTGCTCTGTATTTTGACTGGGTAAAATTGGGTAAAAAATCTTAATGTTTCAGCTGCTGGAGCTGCTTACCATCACCTGAAAGTATTGAGAAGAATAAGGAGGAGTTCATATTAAGATAACGAAATGAGTAAATAATAGCTACGGTACCTTTTTAAGATTTACCTAAGAAACCTGACTCACATAGGTAAGTGTATTTAAGGGCTACCATGAAAAATAGTATCCAAAACTTCGGAGTTAAAAATTAAGAATAATGAAATACGAAGCTAGAACGAAGATTGTTTCAATTTTGAACATTTCATTTAGAATGATGAAAATATTAATGAGGTAAACAAAAAAAATGAGCGTCCTAATATACAGGGTGGTGCCGTCAATGCGACAATAAATTTAATATGATATTTTTGAAAGTGGCAAACCATTTCTATGGACTAATATAGCCCATGTTTAAATTTATTGTCGCATTGACGGCACCATCCTGTATAATATGTTATCTGTAGTGTCACGAAACTCGCTTAATTTTGATCCGAAACTTCGTGAAACGATTCATGGTAATTAGGAGTCCCGAATTAGGAGTCACGTCCTGAGTTGGCATTCAACACTGCTACCGATTAGTAATAATTTGTGGTATCAATAAGGTTTTTTATGTTAGTAGCTCTCTTCTTCTTTGACTACGATTGCGACAGAAAACACATTGAAATTGTCGGTGGGAAAAATAATGTATAATCTGAATGGGATCCTGACTTTTATTCTGAGCAAAGCAAGAAATACACAGTACCTACTGTAGGCTTTTTCCTTTTTTTTAACAATAGGTACTTAATAACTTAAAACAATCGATAGTTAACTGAAGGTGTAAAATCACATGTCACGGAAGCAATACCTGAAGCATTGTCGAATGCACCGAAAGATGGCTTTGAGCCAACAACGTAATGAGTCCAAAAATGCAAAGTGAACCATAGCGCTAAGTAATAAAGGCTAATGCAGCGTACGGCAACAAAGATCTAGAATTAGTTGATTGTCGTCGAAATGACAACGAACTCGTTCGAGAGTCATGCCAAGCCGTAAACGCTGGGATAGTTGTGTTACGTTAAACGCACCTATTATTTAATAGGTCAAGTAGATAGCTCTTGCGCAACAATGGTCGAAAACAATGGATGGTTCAAATGCTATACAGCGTCGTCATAACAATAATGACGACCATTTTTTCTACAACTAGATGACAAATAAGCTGACAGCCCACCTGGTGGTAAGTGGTTGCCGTCGTCTATAGACACCTTCAATAACAAGGAAAACATCACTTGGTATTCCAAGCCAATGTAATCACCAGTGATTACACTGGTTACCTTTCCCTCCATTATTTTAATATTTTCGCGAGCATTACACATTTTAAATAAATCCACTTTACAAATTTTAAGTCGCGTTGATAAGATGCGCGATTGAAACCTTACGTACATTAGCAATTTCAGTAGTAAATACAATACTTACCACTTCGTCTTAATACTCTTAAATTCAAATTGCGACTTCTAAATCGCCCCAATACGTTTTGGGAGGCTTTCGGACGATAATATTATCATGTTTTTTTTTTATACAACTAGATGACAAACAATCTGACGGCCCACCTGGTGGTAAGCGGTTACCGCCGCCTAAAGACACCTGCAATAACAAGGAAAAGCACTTGATATTGCAGGTGCGTTGTCATCCTGAGGCCTAAGATGAAATGCCGTCCATGCCCAGTAATTACACTGGCTACCTTTCCCTTCAATCCGAAACACAGCGAACTGTTTCACAGCTGAAATAAGAAAGGCGGTGGTACCTACCCAGGCGACCCTACATATGGGTCTACCACCTAGTAAGAAACTTTAACTTTAACTTTACTTTACTTTTTAGTATGTAACTTTAAAAAGACTTTCGACATAGGACTTTACAGCTTTTTTAACTTACCTATTTTGCAGCGCAATCAGCTTAAATTGATCTCTGAGCACTGCATCCGCAGAATATCAGCGTCATGATAGTCAGTCCCTGTCATGGCGCTATGCTGAGCGGAGGCCTTTTTCGTTTTCTCATCTGAACTAGAAAATTTTCAAGTTCTGAGGCGGGGTTCGAACCGCGACCTTTCACGATCTATTAATCTGCGCTACCAAGGACTTAGGATAAACCTGTGAAAATCCTTCTTGTCTATATTTTTGAATACCGAGGTGTGCGGAATCAAAAAAAAATTATTGGCGTCACTAATTGGACCACCCTGTATAAACTTAATTGCATATAATAATGTAGTATCTGGCGGACTTAATGTTTTAGGCATTCTCTAAAGTCGACGAGAAAGTTGAGTGTGCAATAATAAGTGTTTTGAGACTCAAAAAAAGGATCATAATTAAACAAATGTATTATTTTACTATTTCATAGTCGGTGTCCATGACTAAGCATATAGAAATAGCAGTATTTATAGCCTATTGACTTCCATAGCTTATATCTTAATATAATATTATAGTAATGGTACTGAGTCGACGGCGTCCATTAGATAAACATATGATATGGCTACGAACACCCTAGATTAGTATGCGCAACATAAAAGCAACATATTTTACTTTCAACGCTACACGCCGAGATCCTTGTTATATTCAAACAAAATAAATCTTACTGTAGGGTTGCTAGCTGCGGAATAATAAATAGTCAATTAATAAATTATCAAAAATAAGTACCTACTTATGTTTGGAATAATCAAAGCAGTAGGTAATAACGTCGAGTAAAAAAAGTATTTGATTGCCGAGTGAAAGTCCGTAAAATTCAGTGCTAATGCATTATAATGCAACTCGAAAGTTCAAGTAGGAGACAAGTCCCCCTGCATAACGCTTTTGAGCAATGAGCTCAGCATGAGAATCGAAATTCACTAACAGTCATTGATTTTGACATTTGAGCACAGCGCTGCGCGTAAGCGTATTCACTTATCTCTACGTCTATCTCTTGGCTGTGTAGTTTGTCGCTGTTTTAGAGATACTACATGAAGTACAATCCATAATTTTCGATTTAGATTTTTGTGTTTAAAATGTATCGTATTGACTTCGTGCAATATTTAACCGACTTTTACTTATATATTTAAAAATAAACAACTGTTTAGTTCCGAATCACGCCGTAATCGTCGTCGAAACGCTAGTGTCGCCAACGGTTCTCAAACTATTGACAAACCAACGCCAGAAGGTGTGACAGCGCTGCCACAACCACGGATTCAAGGCTGCTGACTTTAGAGAATAGCCTGGCGGCCATTCTGGCGATTACATATTATTATGTGTTCCGTTAAACACAAGCTTATACTCGTTATGTGTGAGTGTGTGAATATTATTATTGTAATGGTGCTTACTTTGGGCATGACATAATGACTTTTATAGTTATAGTAAATTTAGACATGACAGACAGACCGACATTATGACATTGCAGTTATCATATTTCATTTGTAATAGACAAACGTATGGGATTTTCGACGATTCGAAAGTGCTTCTTGCTTCTTTGAAATATATTGCATTTTATTTCAGTGTATGGATATTTTTATTATTTAAGTGGCAACCCTAAGAACGTGAAATATAGCTATAATGATACTGTACCTAAGACCAAGTCCATATCCAAAGGGAAATATAGGTATTATTACAATTTTCTATAAAATATCTATTTCGCTTTCGTATTATTTCTTTTTTCATATGGAAATATGACTAAGGCATATTAAAAACGACGTGTATTTATTATTATGTTTTAGACCGATATACGAGTCTTTATGACGAAAAGGAATAAATAAAAAGGGTATAATTTCATTAACCAATATCTCACAGTTTCTCATTGAAATAAAAAATTAAGTGAGTGGGTGGGTATATGTAATATTCATGAAATACAGGTGATATATACGATAATTATAATCTATTTTCTATAATTATAATAATATTCCTACACTCAAACCTAGTATTTAGTTGAAGTTAAGTATCATAATGAGCTTGTTTTATGGATACTAAATAAATATATACCTAAACATAAGCCGGTTCCTTCAAAAGAGGCGTGAAAAAGTACCTTTTGGGCCGGCAAGGTGAAGGCAGCTAGAGCAGGCGACTCTTCTTACCGCTTCATATCAGGTGGTATTGGGTCATTTGTCGTGCTTTGTATAAAAAAAGCCCCTACTGGGATTTCAACCCCGAATCTCTGGTTTTCTAGACAGGTGTGAAGAAAAATTGAAAGGAAACCTAAAAAAAGTATGAATTAATTATAAATTGTTCACAAAACAAAAATTGCATTGTCACTAATAAAATTACCATACACCAGGTCAGTACAATCTATAAGAAATTGAAAACTAAAGGCAAGAACATCAGCAATAATTCGGCTGCTTAAAATCAAAACATAGTAACTCGTTCCAACAAGAATGTTCAGGAGAGCCAAAAAACAGGTGGGCTACTTTAATTCGTTGGCCCGACGAAACCAGAAATAGTAGCGATTGGGGTGTTTGACGAAAAGTTTCACTATATTGTTGACTGTATTTTGTGATACTCGTAATCGTGTTAGAGGTTATGGATACACTTTAATCGCTCACACTCTATTTTTATTTGAAAATTTGCCTAAATATGACTATAAAAACAATATCAAAACTTAGCAAGTCGGTTTACTAGGTTCTCAATTTGATTATCTGAGGTAAGGTAAAGACTAAACAAACTCATATACAAAGACTTTCATCATCATCATCATCATTTCAGCCGAGAGAAGCCCACAGCTGGGCATAGGCCTCCCCCAGGGATCTCCAAACCGATCGGTCCTGCGCTGCCCGCGATGCTGATACGACATGGGAATTTGACATAATTTTCGTCTTATCCATGTTCATTTTAAGACCTACTTGTTGGGAGACTCTACAGAGTTCGTCGAGCATTGTGCCCAAGTCCTCCAGGGTATTAGCCATGATTACGATATCATCAGCAAAACGAAGGTTTATGTTGATGCCAAGTCCTCTCCAGTCCAAAAGCTTAAACACAATTCCTCCAACGCGACTGTAAACAGTTTCGGCGAAATGACATCGCCCTGTCTCACACCTCGCTGAAGTCGTATTGGTTTCGAGTCTTGATCCTGGAGGCGGACTGATATAGTGGCGTTTTCGTACAGTGACTGCAGCACTTTGATGTACCGATAGTCAATTTGGCACCTCTGGAGTGGCTGAAGCACGGCCCAAGTCTCAACAGAATCGAAGGCTTTCTCATAGTCCACAAACGCTAAGCATAATGGCAGGTTGTACTCTTCGGTCTTCTGTATAACCTGCCGCAGCGTATGTATATGGTCTATGGTACTAAAGCCTTTTCGGAATCCGGCTTGTTCGGGAGGCTGGAAGTCGGCAAACCTGCGTGCGACACGATTTGTCCCCTATATATAGAAGGTATAACCCTCGAAAACAACTTGTAAACATGACTCAGGAGCGTGATGGGTCTATAGTTCTTCAATTGGGTTCTGTCACCCTTTTTGAAGAAGAGTGACACCACGCCCCTGTGCCATGCTTTTGGCGTTTTACCCTCGAGCATGATGGAGCTAAATAGCCTCTGTAACTCCATCGTCACCCGGTGCCTTGTTGTATTTGAGCTGTTTGAGAGCTACACTAATCTCGTACAGGCTGGCGTCCGGGATATCTTCGGTGTAATGTCGGGTTAATTTGGCTCTTGGACCGGTGGCCCGAGTGACAGGTGTGCGTAATGTCGCGTAAAGCTGTCCGTAGAAGTTTTCAATCTCGTCCAAAAGCTCAGGTCGGACGTAAGAAGTCTGCCGTCCTCTGTCTTCAGCTTCGTCAGCAAACTCTGTCCAACTGACAGATCTCTGGCGAACACTTTGGAGCCTCTGTTTCGCTCGATTACCTCTTTAACACGGTCTGTATTAAATCGGCGTATGTCGCGAGTCAATGACTTCGAGATCTGTTTATTGAGCTGCCGACGAGCATCCTCAGAAGACTGCAGAACTATTTCAGGTCTTACTTCCATTAGCTTCAATGTTGGCTCAGAGATTTTCTTACTTCTTTCCCTACGGCTGGGTTTGAAGAACTTAGAACCCACCGTAAGGACAGCTTCCACGAACCTGTCGTTATATGTGTCCACATCTGTGCAGTCCTCCAGGCAATCGAAGCGATTATGCAGTTCGAGTATAATGAATAAGTTATTTCTTACCTGCAATGTTTTCGTTCTGCAAAGCACGCATTATACGCCTGGATCGATAAAATTGCATAAAACTCATTTTATATATTGATATCTTGGAGCGAAACACTCGTGCGACGGTGTTACTGGATTTACTAAATGAAATTTCATTGATTTTATAATCGGTGCCAAATTCAAAACATAGCAAGTCGGTTTTGCAAATTCATAACTTAGTAAGTCGGTTGAGTTGCTAGGGTTTTAAATTTGTATTCTGACATACTATGTTTAGAATTGGTACTTCATTGTTTTTTTTATAGTCATGCCAAATTGCTCTGACTTGCTAAATTATATTTTTAAAATTACGTAAGAAACTGGGTGTTTTAAGGTCCACATCATATTGATACTGCCTAGTAAGTCGAAAAATGCCAAAAACGGTTTTTTTTTGAAATCACTTGTTACTAGGTTTTGAATTTGGGCAGCCGAATTGTCTCTAAACGTATTTTCTTTCCAATGGAAAATTTTGTTCCAGAAATTTCGATGCCGATGGGGTTACGAAAACAAGGGGTGGCAGGCGCCACTTGTTGCACGGAGCGCCCTTGGCCTGGCACCGAAAGTGGGTCATTGTTACTGGGATGCCACTTGTTGCAATACGATGGGGATCAGCACAACACCCCTACCATGAAAATGTCTATTCCAGACCGTTATGTAAAAAACCATTGCATTCGGAACAATAAGACACGATTATTGTTGGAGCGATAAATTGGGTTTCGGAATGACATCTTTCATAGTACAAAAAATTAGCTGTATTCCTTTCGGACTTATGAACTCCTGGTAGTTTCTATGAGCTCGTTGAGGTCAAAGAAAATTAAATTAGCTTATTTTACTCAAGTTTTAATGCTTAGATAAAGTATGAGATATATGCGTATATAATGAAGTTTACCAATATAACTGTGGTTTATTATTGAGATGGAGATAGAATAAACAGTGGATAGACACACGGCTAAGAAAGAAGACAATATTTTATACAGGTTGGCCGGAAAATTGACGTCCAAAAAAAATTTAGGTCCCTCGCATCGTGGGGTATCCGAATCACTCCTATATATGTTCCGCGACTTTTTAAAGTTTTCTATATTATAGTTATTTTATAGATTTGACCAACTTAAAAAAATCTAAAAAAAAGAAGACATTTTGGTTTTTATTTTTGCAACTGAATCCTCATGAGTTTTTCTTTTATGCATAAAATAATTAGATTTGTAACTTTGATGAAAGTTATGAAAATGTTGATCCAAAGTCAAAAACTTACGTTCGGTGAATTATGACTTAAATTTTAAACTTAAAAATTTAAATAAGTGACTTCATGGTTCCTAAGTGGCCCTTAAGAATACGCCATACTCTCAGCTTTCGATCGAAAATGGAGCTTCAAAGACAGCGAGGTTACATACACACTTAATACAGATAGTCTAGAAGAATTTCATAAGGTTAAGTCTGTAAGACCGTTAAGGTCGTAAAGTTAAATCCTTGGTAGCTCGGATGGTTAGAGCAGTCACCCCATTGTGAAAGGTTCGGTCTCCGCCCCTGGACATGTTCTGGCCCAAATGTTTTATTAGTATAAATTTACAACAATTACAAATAAAGAAAGAAAACGATGAAAAGATATATGCTCCAGGCGGGACTCGAACCTGCGTCTCCTGATTTCCTGGCAAACGTTAGAAAAGGAAAGAAAGCGGTGAAGAAATTAGCAGGTTATACCTAGTGCTCCGGTGGCGTAGTGGAAATCGCATATGGCCGGAAATCAATAGACGCGGGTTTGATTTCCGCCTGGAGCATAATTTTTTTAATCGTTTTCTTTCTTTATTTGTAATTGTTACAAAATTACAAAAAAAAGAAAACGATGAATAAATTATATGCTCCTGGCGGGAATCGAACCAGTGTCTCCTGATATCCGGTCAGACGCGATTACTACTATGCAACTGGAGCTCTTATTTTTCATCGTTTTCTTTCTTTATTTGTACTTGTTGCAATAAAGTAGACGTTTAAACGCATCAAAAACATTAAAATGTGACTTAATAAAATCTAAATAATAATGGACTGTCGGGCACAGCCAAACCAAGGGAGCAAGAAGTGAGAGGATAGTCCTAAAAATAATATTAATTTATTTTGTTATCATAAATATTATTTATGATTATAGTTATGAAGACCTATACATGAAATCAAATTACTTGAAAATTGGTAATTTGAAGTGAATTGGCTTCTTGCTTGCTTATTTTATGATCGTCCCAAAAATTTGGCTATTTATGTATAAACACAATATAATTAAAGTCCATCCCATAGATTTCCGAACGGAAAAGCTCCACTCAGCTCCCTGTAACACTCAATGGCCCCCTTATTCACTAAATTTAATGACAAGTGCCGCTGGATACAATTTCAGGGGTTTAACGTACATTGATGTTTCACAACGAAACGGTTCGTTTAATTTTAACGTGAAACAGCAATGTATATGGTGGCAGGCATTGGCATTTTTAACACCTGACGCAAAAATTGGGATATTGTAAGTTTGACTTGTCGGTCTGTGTATCTGTGTGTCTGTCTGGGATATCGTGGCTTCAAAGCGAATGGAGCGATGTTTGAAAGCTGACGTGATTAGGATGGTTCTTAGCTATAATTTATAAAGATCAGTTCAGGCGTTTGATGACTATCAGCTCATTTCCTGCGTGACGAAAGGGTGTTACTAACTTTCACAGATTTGATTTCTTTGAAATTTGGTTTACTATTACTTCTGTAGTTTTCGAAGACTTGCTAACCTTGAGCTGATCCTGTATCACCAAGTAGTCTGCGGGATGCTAAATTCTTTAGAAACTTACAGCGGATATATAAGCGTGTTTGGGATCGGAAGAATAGTTTCAATGAGATGGTGTTAGATAGATGCCCAAAATAATAAGGCCGGGGACATTATTAGCGAATTAATGTCCTGTCATGTCATGTCGGTCTCTCGCCAACAACCTTATGTAAGTTAGCCGAGCAAATACTAAACTAAAATTTTTTATAAATTTTTTGGCAAAAAAAAAACTCGTGAATAAAACCTCATTTGAGTGTTGAAATAGAATAATTTTGTCATTGTCTGGGTATACGGTAGCTTCTTTGTCGGTCTCTCAAGTATGCTGGTCTTAAATTGGGCCTGATCATTAGCGTGACTTTAGAAATATTATTATTACTTTATCGTCCATTAAATATTATGTCTTACAATCTCTAACACCTTGTCTCCTAATTAAGAGTGAAATTCTCGTTCCCAGTGAAGTTTTCCTTTAATTAAAGGAATCGCTTATCATAAAATTCTCACGAACGAGTCCTTGAGGAGCAAAATCACCGCCATTATCTGAGTCATCATGCAGCAAGGTGACCTAGTTTCTACAAAATCTTCAACGCCAAGAAGCAATAATCCTCTTTTAATTATGACATTGCCTTTTTAACGTAATAATGTCATAATGACGTGTGATCAATGTATCACCCGACACCATAATCCTGCTATTGCTAAATTAATTGAAAAAATTATAGTTCAGTAATTAATCATCAACCAGTCGGCATCACAATCGTGTAAGCTCTGAGAGTGATGAAAATTATCTGCAGTTTGAGGAAACCAATCCTAACGGTACAATGATACAATCGAAAGTTTTGTGAAAGGCGGTTATAACGTTGTAGAAATACGGTTGCTTTTTATTAACTTTTTCTAGAATATCACTGTTATTTTTGTGCACTCTGAAAGGTTAGACAATTTTGATGCTGATTTTACCTAACTTTAGGATACGGTGACCACCAGGCTTGCTTGTTTTCTACCGTTATTACAAAAAAAAAAACACAACTTCAGCTTAAAAACGTACCTAGCTGGATCATAACAGTCGTCTTATTATGACACAACTATTGAATTTCCAAACGCAACCACAGTATGACACAAAACTAATTTATTTGATTTATTGAACAGTTTAAATTGTAAAATTTTGTGCAGTGTGACTTGAGTATGTAGAAATCAATTATGCACTGAAGTTTACAGTTTTAATGCAGTCATAGAATACTAACGTGCAGTGTAAGTTACGGTTTATGAAGTTAACTATTTGGGTGTGTCGTTTAGATTTAAGTTACTTTTTCGATTTTAATAAATTGGAATAAGAATTGCAAAGAATACACCAAAATATTTCTCGAGTCCTCCGTTTTTATACTGTAGCTAGAATTATATGGGTTTTTTATACCACTAAGGTGACAATCAAACATACGGCTCACCTGATGGTAAGCGGTTACCGTAGCCCATGGACGCTTGGAACACCAGGGGTATCACTTGCGCGTTGCCGACCCTGTAAAAACCTTTTCACGCCTTTTTTGAAGAATCCCATGCTGCTATGCGATTCTCTCAGTCAGCAGCCTTGGATTCGTGGCTGTCGGCAGCGATGTCATACCTTTTGGCGTTTGTTTGACAACTGTTGGCGACACCAGCGTTCCGACGACGAGCACGGCATGAATCGGAACTAAAAAGTTGTTGATTTTTATTACCTTTATATCAAAATCAATCAAATATTGAATGAAGTCATTGCGATACAATTTTTACACAACAAAAAAGAAATCGTAAAATATCGATTGTACTTCATGTCGTATAACCAAACAGAGACAATCATACACAGCCATGAGACGACGTAGAGATTAGTGAATACGCTTTCGCGCAGCGCAGTGCGCAAAAGTCAAAACCAATGGCAACTCGTCGTCTTTGTCAGGCGTCAAGTTCGATGTCGAAAATATTTGTTTGTGAATCACACTGCTGTACTTGTTCGAAAAAACCTCTGCAGGGAGCTCATTCCATAACCTGAGCGTACGCGGGAGAAAGTTTGTCTGAAACCGTACAGTACGCGACCGTTTTGGTTCCAACGTGTGAGGATGAACTACCCACCGATGGTACTTATCCAAAACCATACAGAGTTTTTTTTATGGTGCGGGCACTGCCACTGTAATGGTAATGTAGTATGGAGAAAAAGCGGCGCAAAAAGTTATCCAGAGTTAATGAATTTACAATATTAAATATCTGGAGGCCTTAAATATTTTAGGCCCTTATGACATTTGAGGTCTTTCCGTTGGAGACAATAAATTAGATAACTTTGCAATCTCAATACAGTGTCAGAAAATGTCCCTTTACGAGTATATTGTATTGTAGTAGACCTAATATATACCCAAATATTACCCAGTTAATATACCTTATCTCTTTTTCACTATTTTCATCAAAATCGTAGTATAATTGAACAATAGTATTATTTTTAGTAAAAGGGATAGTATGTATTCTATTATCTTTTTGAATATTCATTTAGTCCCATATCCAAAACAATTACTTAGTTGAATAAGTTGAAAGAGAATATACGTAGTTACCTACTCATTGCCTTTTTATACACTAATTAAATCTAAAAACTGATTCAAATTTAGACATGGCTGAAGATGATTGTTTATGAACTGTCATGTTTTGATTGCCAGAGAGCTCGCTAATTGGGTACGAGTAACATGATAGTGGATAGGCCTGACACAGTAGGCCTAATGACGTGTACCCTAAATATAGTTACTATAAAGTTCTTATCTCATTGACGTACGATACATGGTTGAATATAAGCTTATGACGTAGTTCTTTGCATTTTTACCGCATTGGATAAAATAACTAAGCGTAATGTAAACAGTAATGTATACCAAACACGTATAGCAGGTGTGTAGGTTTTTGTCCTATGCAAGAGGTCGTATACCTACGAGAGCGAAAGTTGACTAGTTTCGATCACCTGGTGTCGGTATGACCCGATGGCATAGAAACCAATGTCCGAGTTTGAAATTGATATCAGTTTAACGTTCCACTGCTATACTTATCGAATATACGAAGGAGAACTAGGCGGTTAAACAGTTAGTAAATTAGTTTTTAGTTAGAGGAAGTTTTGTCGAGTATCTGTTAGTAATGGAGCTTATTCTAACTTTTACTACATAGGAAAGAATATTACTATTACAGAACTAAAATTAATGCATAAATGCTAACAACACAAGAAGAAATGAGACGTAAAAGCCTCTTTAATCTTTTCAAGATAGTAATTAGTAATAATCAACAAATCGTTTTTCTACGATTTGTGACCTTCTGAGATATCTATTCGGCTCCTAGGCAAGATTACGCTGTAGAACATTTTAAAAATAATATTCCCGACAAAACCCAGTTGAAATCGTGATTAAGTTTTGTACTTGTGTGTAAGGAATAGCTAATTTGGATTTCAATTTTCCTTATACACATTCGAGATTATCCTGGACTATTAATCTTGTCTTCAAATCGTTTTCGATACAAGCCTTCTCTTTATTGCTCCAACGATGTTTATTTTGATATCTTTTTGTTATTTTTTCTTTGTGTGTAGGTAGACGCTCACTTGAGAATCCGGGAAATTATTTTGTTCCTTTAATTCTTTGTCTGCTTTTACCAAAGACTGTTAAGCTAACGTTTTTTTCTTTTGTCCACAGGGCGCTACCAGTGTAGACGAGACAGTATGTAGTGGGCAGTGCGACGTCTATAATAGTGTTGAACGTAACGTCAAAATGGCTGACATCCTTGACAACGATACGACAGTCGACGACGACGTCGGCTACGAGTACGACACGACTAAGATCCCTGAAATCGTTACCCCAGATGAGATGAACGAGTCTGGCTATCAGGAAGGCTCGGAGAAGAGTTATGGGGAGCGAAGGGATTCCAAAGAGGGTTTTGGGGGGGAAGGAGATTCTGATAGTGGGGTTGATGGGGTGAGCAGTGGTTGCAGTACAGCGGATGACTGCCCAGTAGTGTCGATCAATGATGTGGTGGCTTATTACGATGATATCAGACCTCGTAGGCGGTACGTGCCGCAGCTCAACTTCTACAACTTGGATATAGAGCGTATGGCGATGGATGCTGCTATACAGGTAAGCAATAAGCTTAAGGTAGAAAATATTTCAGCTCAGACATGGAAACAATAGATGGTTGGAAGCGTTGTAAAGTATTTTGTAAGTAAAATATCTACTAAAAAAGTAAGAACACTCATAGTTTTAAGGGAAACAGTGCACAATAAGTTTATTTAGGTTTTGTAAATGGATATAAAACTTTTTTCTAATTTAAATTTTACAGATGCCATTTCAATGTATTACACGATGAAGTTCAATTTTTGAGGGTAGAATCCTAGGTATTTCTACGCGAATTATTTCTAGAATTCGCGTAAAAATACCTAGGATTCTATACTTAAGAATCAGTTACATCATAGATGTTACTGATGTTTTCTAGAAATAACGTGCTATGCTATTTTTAAAAACTAAAATTAATCTAGACATGCTGCATTGGATTAGGCAACGTAGTCTTCCACACAAGTATTTATAAATAAATTATGAATTTCAATTAACTAAACAAACTCGTATCCAGTGGGTTTGTTTGAAGCAATATTTGATGGAATGCCGGATTGGTAGAATTGTATAACAGCGAAATTAAGTCTGAGCGTAGAGGCTGCGAGTCCTTTCACTGCTAATTTGATAGATAAAATTTACGCAATTAATTAGACGATGTTGCCAGATGAATTTAATTAGGAATTGTACTGTTTGTTAAATAATTTGGACTTCTTCGAAGCTAGACTTCTAATTACAAGTAGAAATGTGACAGTAGGCCACACACACGCATCACTTACACCAGACAAAATGAGTGTATACTTATTAGCCGAACGAAAAGAACAAAACTTTTCAATTTTTTTTTTTGATGATTTTAAATTTATTTACTAACAACTGTTAAATTTATTTACTAACAAAGATTATAATGGTATATTAGTGTAGTGTTGTTAATAATAAAATTTTAAAATATTTGATTACCTTTTAGAAATCTAACACAGAACTAATGATGTATGAGATCTTTTTGTGTGTAGGAGAAAAACCTAATCTTTATAAAATAAAACTATGACAGTTGGGGCTAAGACAAGGAAACTTGCTTGCATTACATCATAGGTAGCAACATAGGTAGGTACTATGCCTTTGTCAGCAAATGGGCAACTTCTCTAAATGGAAAAATCTGATTTGGGCGAATTCTCTGTTGGACAAGTACACACATAGACAATTCTAATACAGTAACTTATATAAATCAATGATTATCCAAAATTTATTTTGTTACGAAAATATTAAAAGTGTTCTGTTCGATGTAGCGATTATTTTAATACTGCTAAGATGTGTTATCCGTGATTTAATTTCTATACATCTTTTGAGACTTCTTGAAAAGATCGAAGCTGACAACAGTTAATCAATAAACGTTCTTCTTACAAGTACTTGGCGACGTATTTCTATATTCTGTTTAAAAAACTCTTCTAGAATGATCAGCCAGGAAGGGAAGAACCGGAATCCGGAAGAGGATTTAGATAGTGTTCAAATTTTAATATTGTAGAAGGATATTGACTCGATGAATAAATAAAAATAGAAACAGATTTCTAACGTCACCTCAAATTTATTACGCCCAATGTAAAAAAAATTGGAAATAACTGTAGGTACTACCTAGATAATTTCTCGAGGGACAGCGAAAAGAAAGAATAGGTACACGAGAAAATAAACAGTAAAAAACCTTTTACCAGTAAGTACCTACGCAATTCATTTTATTTTCACGTTATTTTAGTATAGTTTACACACACCTGATACTTATATTTTGCGGCGTTCTATTTTAGCGATTCTTTGACGTATCCGATATCAATAGGGAAAGTTCTCGAATAAATAAATCTGTTTGTTAGGCTTAGATGTGTGGCGTGTTTTGCCAGGCATAAAGATGGAGTAAGTGGTGACAGCCTATTGTTAGAAAGACCAGATGTAGTTGATTCTCAGAAATATCTCTGATTTGAAGGCGTTGAACTATTTTACGATTTAAATAAAATATAAAATAAGCTTGTACCTACTTATTTGGGGTAAATGGCGGGGGCGGTGAAGCACATAGTAAAATACTTTTATTTGTATTCAATAACTATGTCAAGGAATTTTGTACAGATAAGAACCCAAATGAGTACCCTAGCTAGGTTTCTAGTCAAACAAAAGCGGTTACTTATTAATCTTACTTTAATTTTCTTTTAGAGTATCACATATATTAATTTATAAAATTAAATACTCTCACATCAGTAACATTTTTTCATTTAGACGACTAGATGACAAGCAGGATGACAGCTCACACGGTACACTTACCACCTTATTATAAACGTGGACTAAAGTTAGACCTGGCTTAAAACTGATGCCGTTACTGTCTTTATTTTAACAAATATAAGTGACAACCAGACAGCCAGTCAGATTTAGACCAGTACTAACTTTAGTCCGCGTTTTAGGTTTGTTCTATAATAGTCATCACGTTAGAGTTATCCCTTGGTGTTGCAGGTGTCTGTCATCCTGAGGCGATAGATGAAATTCCTTCCATGCCCACTAATTGCACTGGCTACCTTTTCAGCGGTGGTACCTGCATAGACAGTCTACCACATTATTATATTTAGAAAATCTAATGCTCTCAAGTCAGTAACATTTATTTGTACTATTATTTTTATTTATAATAGTTTGAAAAAGTCTTAAGCTTTGCAGTGTTATTCCTTAATGCTGTACGTTAAGTTTAGTCAGATAAGTGACCTTTTACGGCCGCAGGAAATACTTCGAAACTTACGAGTGGGGCTTAACCCTCGAAGTTATTGCACAAAACTTTGTTTTTGCTAGAAAAACCTTTTTAATTTGTAAAAGGCGGTTGTTTTTATTGCAACAAATCTAGTTATTAGGAAATGCTAAATGGCTGCTTGCCTTGATTTACTAAATTGTTGATTCTTTATAAAAATATTTCGCGAAGTGGTAGGCCTAACGATACCTTTCTAATTTCAGACATAAATCAGTTCGCTGTGTATCGGATTGAAGGGAATGGTAGGCAGTGTAATTACTGGGCATGGAAGGAAGCATTTCATCTTAGGGCTCGGGATGACGATGCACCTGCAATACTAAGTGAATTTTCCTTTTTATTGCAGGTGGCTATAAATGACGGTAGCCACTTATCACAAGGTGGGCCGTCAGCTTACTTGTCATCCAGTTGTATATAAATATATATATATGATACATTCTGCTTTAAATATATATATTTAAGTCCAAACCCATAAAATATTGTTGAAACCTATCATTGATATCAGTTAATTTTATGAAGTAATGCATAGTCTGTTTTTGGTTTTTAAACTAGATCTAATTTGCATAGTACGACAGTTTATGAATTACATAATTATGTCAGAATAGAGGTGTTAAATTTGTAATGAGTTTTATTTGGCCAATTGAATTCAATTAATACCATGTAATTTTCAATTTATTATTTCGGTGTATATTACTACTACTTACTAACAGTTGCGGTTAATGCTTCGCGTATTGCTAACGGGGAATCTACCCAAAAACCAGATACAACAGGTTTTTTTAAAGGAAGATTTAACATTCTAGAAAAAATCCTACCTATCCTATATAGGATTTTTTTCTAGAACGTATAAACCTTGGTTTAACTTATCTAACAACGCAATTTCATTACATATGCTTCCGCAAAGCTTTTACAGGACTATTTGTGTGTGGTATCTCTCGATCAGATCTCAATACGTTAGAGAATTATTAGAACAAAGTGTTACGTAAAATTTTGAGTTACAAAATGTTATTTAAGCGGCAAGCCGGCCGGGCACCTTTCTCTCCAGTCGGAATATTATTATGCGGTGTTACTAAGGCGATTGCGAGAGATATGTCGGGAAAAAGGTGACAGAGAATGGCTAATGCATAGAATTATCGGTTTGTACAGGCATTAAAGAGCATGTCAAAAACAGACATAAATCTGAGTGGAATAAAATTCCGGGATTAAAACACTCCAAATCCTTCCCACGGGAGAAGGTAGGAGGATGGAGTAAATACATCTATGCACACGGTAGAACAAAAGCTCGCTTCTTGATTGGGGCGCTCACAGGGCAGGTTGCTACTAACCACATGCTACATAAAATGCAACTCTCCCCAACACAACTTTGTCGAGCATGTGGTGAATGCCAGGAATCAATGATGCATCTCTTGTGTCATTGTGATGCCCTGGCTAGAACCAGAATGAGTCTTCTGGAAGTGGCATATGCCACTTCCAGAAGACTACAGGCTCTTTCTGCCTAAAGATATAGTAAGGCTAATGGCATCTATATTCTGGACACAGGAAGAGTAAACGCAGGGGAGGCACAAAAGATCCCAATGGATCGAAGTGCACTATGACTTGTCATAGCCCCACTATAAGATAAGATAAGATCGGTATGTAGCTGGCGGAATGAGAGGAAGGATTCGCTATCACTTTTTAATGAGCACGCAATGACTGAGTTTTCGTTATTGCTGCAGATGTTCAAATCAAAAATATTAAGTATACAAAATTAATAAAACCCTTGCTTGTTTGGTGAAATACACACACGATCTAACATTAACATGAGTAACGTTAACATGAGTAACGACGACTGTTTAAAAAAACGTTTCGAATACAGCACAAAAACACTGTTTTCGTTTGCAAACGATGTAAAGCTGCAAGCAAACGTGATAGTAACGTTTTACAAAAAAAGGGGGCATGAAACGAAATTAAAAGGATGAGACGGAAATACCACTACATCCATCTTTTGACGTTCCGAAAATGCGTTTAGGTTTTTTTTATATACAACTACATGATACACTAGCTGACGGCCCACCTGGTGGTAAGTGGTAACAAGGAAAAATCACTGGGTATTGAATAATTTGAAATGCCCACCGTGCCCAGTAATTTAACTGGCTACCTTTTCCTTTAATCCGAAACACAGCGCACTGCTTTACGGCTGATATAAGAAAGGCCGTGGTACCTACCCAGGCGACCCTACATACGGGCCTACCACCTCGTAAAAGTAAACTCAAACTCAAACATTTAATTGCAATATTTAGTCATCTGTACGGTAAATAATTAAGTTACACATTGTATATAAGCTAACGTTATAAGTAGCATTAGCCTGACGTTCACATAGACATATATAAACTAAACTAGTCTACAATACAATAGTAATATAGTAATTTAGTCTACTAAGACTAAAAACTCCTTGGCAAACCACTGGGCAAGGAGCAGTCACCAGGTCGCGGGTTCGCAATAAGTCGTTTTTTTAGTCTAGACATTTTAGTCTAGTCTAGTTTTTAGTCTAGACAAACGGAACGGTTCTACGCAGCCTGCGTCCAACGGCTCCCCTCGACCCTGACCAGGTCGTCTGTCCATCTAGTGGGAGGCCGCCCTACTTTGCGCTTTCCGGTGTGTAAGAAATTATGTTGTTCAGATAATGTAACTAAGTCTGATTTCGATATCATCAGGCAAGTGTGACTAAGAAAGTCTAGGTACTGTCTGTATCGTTACAGAAGGATTCCCATCAGAAGCTGATGGAAAGTGAACGGGACCGCGTTATGCAACGTCTCACCAAGACATCTTGGTCACATGCATTATTCGATTTTTTTTATTTAACTTCATTTCGTTACGTGGTACTCAATTAGGGCATTGAGAAGTGAATGTATGTGAATATATTTGCGTCTATCCCTCTGTTGTTTCTTGTTAATAATGAAGCTATAACGTTATGTCTGGTATTAAGACTATATTGAATCTTTGAGTTGCTTCTGCATTGAAACAAAAATAGTTCTCGAATAATTACTTTTTGGAGGGATTTTTTTCCCTCCTTTCTATTAAAAGAAAGGACATAGGTTCCTTCAAAAGAGGCGTGAAAAAGCACTTTTAGGGCCGGCAGTGTCTAAACTGCACTAGCTGTCTTCGCATTTAGACTCTTCTTCCCGCTTCACATCAAATGGTTTTGAGTCATTTGCCGTGCTCTGTATAATAAATGACATTCGTTTTGAGTTGAGACACTGAAATTATATAATAGGTTAGTGGGAAATTATGGAACTTAATAGTACCTTAATGTCAAAGTACAGTGGTTTTTTTTCCTTGAGGTCCTCTCTGTTAGTTTTGCCAAACTATATTTGGGAATAATAAATGTTATTCCCAAATAAAATTGATTCAACTCTGAGTGATCCTTGTATTAGATTGTAACACTCTTTCCTTAACGCCGACCGAGTTAATATATCAACTGTATTGTAGATATAACACACATTTTAAGTGCCTCTATGGTCTAGTGGTTAACACCACTTGCCTCAGATCTAGAGGTCCGGGGTTCCATTCCCGTGGGGGCAGAAACATTCTGCTCGGTTTGGTGGGTGGTAGGGCTTTTCTAAGTCCGTCTAGCTAGCTACCACCATCTTACCTAGGAGCAAGAACTGTCCCGTAAGAATAATAATAAAAAGCCCATTTCTTGTCAATATTTGACTTTGTCTTCTCTTCTTTTAAAAAACGTGCTGCATTCCTCTTTATATCTAAAATCATTGACTTCTAAAATTGTTCATGGTTTCTAAGGCAGACGGCTTTTCAACCCTGATAAATGTTATCTTCACGTCTTCAAAAATTGCTTATGATTTCTTTAAAAGCTAGACAGCTTTTAGCCAAAAGCTGTCGGCTTTTTCTCAAAGCTTTCTGTCGATGAGTATAAGAAGAAGGTAAAAAATGTAAGTCTTAAAAATGCCTAAAGTTTATTTGTAAGCTATAAATCATACATAATTTTAAGTGATGTTTAAGTTCAAAAATATGTTGTCCTTCTACTATACCTACATATTGACAGAAGGACTGTAATTGAATTTAAATTTAAAGTGAGTCTTTAGAAACGAACCAGAGAGAGAGGAAAAACGACAAAGGGAGAAATTAATATCTTCCTTTTACAAATTTGATTTTCTCCTCCGTTGACTGTACACAGTTCCTCGTTGACTACCTACATTTCTGTGCTAAAGTAAGTAAATATTATTACATTGTGTATCTTTGTTTATAAATAGATTTCTTTTGCTTATCCAGCAAACATGTTTTGTAAATATTATGAATGGAGGGCTAGGTAACTTGAGTATTCTCAAGTGCTCCTTGAAACAATACCTTAAGTTCTTTATTAATACTGTCATGACTAAGATGCTTAATATTGATTATTAGTGTTATACAAGTATTATGTATCAAATAAACAGCGTTGCTAATGAGGTGAAATCTTCTGATATTTTTTTGTATGGCAAGGGTGGCAAACAAGCGAACGGTCCGCCTGATGGTAAACGGTTACCGTAGTCTATAGACGCTCATAACATTATGGGCACTACTCACGCGTTGTTGCCGTAGCCTATAGACGCTCGTAGCACTATGGGCACTACTTACGCATTGTAACCGTAACCTATAGACGCTCGTAGCATTATGGCCACTACTCTCGCGTTGTAACCGTAGCCTATAGACGTTCGTAGCATCTCAAGCACTACTCACGCGTTGTTTCCGTAACCTCAACCGCTCGTAGCACCTTGAGCACTACTCACGCGTTGTTTCCGTATCCTATAGACGCTCGTAGCACTATGGGCACTATTCACGCGTTGTAACCATAGCCTATAGACGCTCGTAGCACTACGGGCACTACTCACGCGTTGTTGCTGTAACCTACAGCAGCTCGTAGCACCTTGAGCACTACTCGCGCGTTGTTTCCGTAGCCTATAGACGCTCGCAGCACTATGGGCACTACTTACGCATTGTAACCGTAACCTATAGACGATCGTAGCACCATGGGCACCTACTCACACGTTGCATGCCCTGTAAAACCCAAGAGAAAGCCCTAAGTTGATTTATTGTTTAATTAAGTATAGAAGATAAGTCCCTGTAAGCCATAATGTATTTTTAATAATTAGTAAATACATAGTGGAAGATCACTATGTTTTATCTCTCTCTCTAAAGGATGCTGTCCACCGATAGAGTAAATGGCATAGTATCACGGTAGAGTAATAACTATACCAATGTAGATAGCATTGGCGAAGTAGAGTACTAAATGAAAGTTCTATAGAACTCGAAACTGGTAGAGCAGTAGCCAGTTCACTCTACCCGTGGACAGATCCCTTAAAACTTACGTGATACGTCAGTATGATAGATAAAAGTCAGTGACATATTATTTAACATATTAATGAAAGCCCCAATAAAGCTTACAAGGTCAGACTTTTTCGTCGAAGTATTGATTTTGAAAGCTTCTGTACGGTTATTTAATAATGCATTCGTTATATTTATTTTAGAATATGTTTGTTAAGTTGAGGAAACTTTATTGATTAAGTTTATGTGATATTTATATTTTTTTTATTATTATTTTTGTGTTTGGACCATAACAGTTTTGTTTAGACTGATTTTTCCCTGCGACCTGTTTGCAATGGTCAAAGTTATAATCTTAGCATTGTTACTCCTGCTGAGCTTTCGCTTCAGTTCATCTCATATTTACATTTAGTACGTATTATAATAATATACTGTAAGTTTTAATACGACACATATAGGTACAATTGCTTTGTGACGCCCGAATGTTCAAACGCTTCTAAAATTTTTGGCCTTCCTAAAAATCTTTCTATTGTCTTCAGAGACCCACCAACTAGACCCACTAGTGGGTTTATGAATACAATCTTGTATTTACAGACTCCGAATACAAAGGTCTCTTCCATGATGTAGAATGTCAATTTCAAAACATGGAAAAACGTTAAATTCAGCCCCTCTTAAAATTTAAGTGACGTGTGTATGAATATTCGGTCGTATAAGACTCATTGAGTAAGAAGGTTCAGTCGTACGGTGTCAGTGATCAGATAAACAGACCATAAGAAATCAATTGTCTTTATAAATGAGCGTTATTTAATGAGTAATTCATTTATTCCCAGCTTACATCTTACAAACAATGGAACTAATTCTATTTTCGGTTTAAAAATCAACGAATCTTTCACGTGGGAAGATAAGTATCATGTTCATTGTTCTCCGTGTTAGTTTTGATAAATAGCCATACACATAAAGGCATTTTTTATACAATAAGGATGGCAAACAAGCAAACGGTCTGGCTGATGGCGCGCGCTTTAGTAGTGCTGCGACGATAGTCATGTCACATGTCTATATGTCTACGGAGACGAGTCGTAGCACTACTAACTCACGCGCATACCCTATTAGGCACTTGTCCCACCGCCGAAGATCAGCTAAAAGTGAGTAGAGCTAGAAACCAGAGACTGCAATGGTACCCGATGAAACGGTTCTGGACGGATTTTGTTTTCGGTGCCGGAACGTTTTCTGAGCTTTTCAATAGCGATAATAATGGAACCTGAAAATTTAATAAAAAAAGAAATATCAACTAATCCTTATTCACTGTGACTAGTGTTTTAAATCAGTTTTTTTTAAATTTATTTTATGAAGCTTACTTTGGGCTGGATAATTGGTGTGACTGTATGAATAATATTTAATTATTTATTTAATTTTACACTTCACGTTGCCAGCTTGTGCGATCGGTAACCAATTAAATACAGATACCCTAAGGTTGAAGGTACCCGTTAGAAGTTTAGCTATATCGCCCGCCGCCCAGTTTGTGTCAGAAATCCGCGGTACCCCATACCTTCCCTACCAGCTGCCCACCGCCCACTGTGTATTAGTAGCCCGCTGTATCCCATACCTTCCGTACCAACTGCCCACCACCCGCTATATATTAGTAGTTAGCGGTACCCCATACCTTCCCTACCAACTGCCCACCGCCCACTATGTGTTAGTAGTCCGTGGTACCCCATACCTTCCCTAACAAGTGCCCGCCGCTATGTGTTAGTAGTGTCTTTAACTCACTTTTCGTAAGTAATCTACCATCCCAAGTAATTCATTTTACTGTGTCAGTCGGGTGAGCCGGGATGTGCACATCTTCTGTCTTTTTAGGCGTGTGCGTTGTAATAATAAACATTATATATTTCATATTCACCGCAAAAATTGGTTAGCGATTTGTAGGAAGTAGGCGGAAAGCCTAAATCTTACTAACTAATAAAGATTAGGCTTTGAAACAGAATGGGGAATACCTTTTAATTTATCCTTTCGTCCATGACCATGGGGTAATTACTGGGCATGGACGGCATTTCATCTTGGGCCTCAGGATGACAACGCACTTGCAATATCAAGTGAATTTTCCTTTATTCTTTCCTGTCATCTAGTTGTATTGAAAATGACCATCCTGCCAGCACTGATACACAACAGAAAATCTATTGTATGTACTTAAAAGGTGTACTAATAATTTTTTTAAGCCAATCATCTGGGGTACCGGTATGATCGGTAGTCACGTCACAGCCAGTCGTAGAAAACGAATCTCGACCAAGGTCGCGTTACATACCTGTACTTAATTATCGGCGCTGGCCACTACCTCACAAGCAACACGTCATTAGACATCGGCATAACTCCCTCATTCCCTAATCCAATATTACGACGTATAACTAAAATGATAAGGGTGATATTCCCTTGTCCGTTCGGACTGTTATGTCATATTTACAACCTTACGGACAGGGAAACCTTATTGTCTACGAATGTACATAGAAAATCGATATTGCGTTGGCGGATGTCTTTTCTCAAGGGCGGCTTGTTTATTCGAGTACTTGTACTCTTTCGTATTGCGATTAACATATTTTGCGGTTGTCGTCAGGATTTGTCGCGGAGGTATGATGGATTGGTCGTCATTGTATTAAGAACACCATGGTAGGGGAATTTGTGAGAGTACTGTATGTGAATAGCGCGTGGCTGTGGTATGAATTTTTTAAATAATGAACTTTAAAATGACAACACCAATTTAAAACGCTATTCAGCTATACGATTCTCTAAAGCCAGCAGCTTAAGCTGTCGGCTGCGCTGTCATACCTTTTGGCGTTTGTTTGAAAACCGTTGGCGACACCAGCGCTCCGACGACGAGCACGGCGTGAGCTGGAACTAATAAGTTGTTTATTTTTATATCTTTATGTAATAAATAATCAAATATTGAAAGAAGTCATTGCGATACAATTTAAACTCAACAATATCGATTTTAGTTCATGTTATATACCCAAAACAGCGACAATCATACACGGCCATGAGATCGACGTAGAGATTAGTGAATACGCTTGCGCGCAGCGCCGTGCTCAAACGTCAAAATTAATGGCAGCTCGTCGTCTTGTCAGACGTCAAGCTGGATATAGAATAAATCTGTTTGTGGATCACACTGCAGACATAGCAGAAGCTAGGTACTTGTTAAGAACTCTTTTTGTAATGATAATTCTATTTTAATTATTGTCTACTAAATTAAGTTAATGTGTATCCTCGCCTCTCTTTTTGCTGTACACAACAGGGTCCATAATGATGCCATTTGTAGCTTTAAGCCTTGATATCTGACGGACGATCGTCTGGTCGAGCGGTCTGTACCCTTTACTATACAGGCTAACTCGGTCAAGAGGTCCCAGGTTCGAATCCCAGTAGGAGAAAATGTTTGTATGATGAGTACGAGCATTTGTTTACGAGTCATGGATGTTTATATGTTTATTTAATATATTTCTAGTATTTATACACATATTATTATTATTATTTCTCCGTTATCTAGTATCCATAACACAAGCTCTTAATAATGCTTACTTTGGGCTATATAATAGGCGTGAGTGTATGACAAAAAAAAATCAGCCGTGAAACAGTTCGCTGTGTTTCGGATTGAAGGGAAAGGTAGCCAGTGTAATTACTGGGCATGGACGGCATTTCATCTTAGGCCTCAGGATGACAACGCACCTGCAATATCAAGTGCTTTTCCTTGTTATTGCAGGTGTATATAGGCGGCGGTAACCGCTTACCACCAGGTGGGCCGTCAGCTTGCGTCAGCAGCGTTTGTAACATTATGGTGCATGAGTTTGAGTCTGCTTGAGTTTCGAGGTTGCTCTACCTATATACTTAGTCATCGCGAACTATCCATCTATCAAAATACATCATTTAAATGTGCCTTGTTGTTAAGTTCACCGTTACTGACAAATCTTTCTAAGTTGCATAATTTTTTTAAAGAAATTCAACTCGCATTAGAAGAGTGTACAGGCTTAGTTAAGGATTTCAAAGAAAAGTTGGGAACGATTGCTAAGCCATTACCATATTTATAATAAAGAATGTGTTAAATCGCGAAGGAATACGTCCCTATACAAACTTTTAAATTTCTTTCAAGCAGCATGTACAGACAGTAACAAAATAATGTTTGCATGACTTTTATACCTATTTATTTATGAAAATTTGTCCGTAAATTTCAAAATTTATATACTCGCGAAGTAAGACACCACTTGACTTTTTGCTATTCCTAAATGGATTGTGCACTTGATGTTGTATCTACATTTTATTTCAAATCAGAACTGGGACCTTAAATAAATAACTATTTGATTACATGAAGCCACTCCAATTCTTTGATTTTGATTGAAAAAATCAGCTGTTTCATAGAAACTTGAATTCCTACCGCACTAAAAATGTATGAAACAGAAGATTTTTGTCAGGGTTGGTCCCATAGTCCCATATTAAAAGTTGTTCATATTGAAGAGTACTTTTAGCCCTGTTCGTTGAATGTGGATCGACTGCGGCGTTATTTGTGTAATGAGCGAAATTAGACTGTATTAATCCATGGTAAAATACATTGTAATAAAAACATTGCTTTTTATTTTATAGTCGATAGATGTTATCAGTATATAGAATAATGACAATTTAAAACAAAAGACGAATAACATCTAAAAGTAAAAAGGACATGAAACCGACCTCCTTGGACTTCTAGATACAAGCTGAACACGAACTTTTTTTTTGGTACAGAGCGCAAACTATGACCACAGAATAACTCTGTGCTATGACGCTCTATTTAATATTGCGTCAGCTAGACATAGTTTTAGTGGCACACGTGGCGACTATATTCCTTTTTTGTGATATCAATAAACATAACTTTTCTTCTCTTCGTCATAGAATTCAGATGCAAGACGGTTGCCAACTGAAATTACCGTATTATGGGCATTTGAAGCAACAAGCGGCCAACGTGGTATGCGGCACGTACACAGATGTATTCATTTACCTTTTGCGAATAAACAAAACGCAATGAATGAATTATTCATTACTATAGGCTTGCGCTTCATTATTACTATAAGAAATCGCATAAAAGTTGTGATAAGAAACTTGCACTTAATATTTATGTAGTGCGAAGTCTACAAAGCGTTTTCTTCGTAATCATCACTTTAGAAGGGAGGATTTAATCGATTGTCAGATTCTGAAAGGGCTGTTATCTGTCCTGTCCTTGCTTGCTTGTGATTTTTAAAATAGCTAGCCCGAAGTTTATTTCTTTCTTCATTATTTAATTTCTCAGGATTTAATATATCTCAACACATGTAAAGTCGTACTAGACAGACAGACAGATCACCAACACCTGACAACTTAAACTGTTACCTCCAGTAAGTTAACTCATCTCAAAAATTAATTTCACAAATTTTAAAATCATGATTCTAAATTTAAACTAGTTGAACCTCTATTGTAGTTTATAATTTTTGTTTTCTGTGTAATTTGTCACTTAATTTCTAACAATTCTGTGTATGTTTGTATAGGCTTGCATATATGTCTGTATGTTTTAAGTATAGTTTATTCAAAATGTTGTATATGTTTAGCTGTAAGCATACCTAAATAAATAAATAACCTTACGGCGGGGGTCCAAGATATGAACCACAGTCAACCTTTCGTCGCCAAGTTTCTTGGCTCTGCCTTCCACCGAGTCCAAGGTGGCAAGTTGGTGTTGGTTTGAGCCGTCCGAGACAGGTGAAACAGTACTCCATGCACGATCGGACTTGTGCTTTATAATATTAAACCAAATTTTGGAGTAACATTGTTTTAAGAATACTTTAAGGGCTCAAGGATTGTGACTCTGATCTGTTTAGGCTAGTCTGAGCATAACAGAATTGGGGCCAATTAGTGTGCTCCAAGTTTCAAGTCCTTAAGAGCCATTTGAGTTCCCAAATTTCTAAGTAACGTATGGCCAAAGGATATTAGTGGTTTATTTTATTTGCTAATTTACAGAAAGCCTACAAGAGACGGAGCCTTGACGTATATAATGAAGTGTTCACATTCAGGCACGTGTCGTGTGGTCTAATCTGATTATTTACTGTTCCGATATTTCTTTTGCCATTTATTATATTTTTTATTAGTTCCGCCCGCGTGAATATCTGTATCCTATAAGTATCCTATGTCCTTTCCAGGATCTCTAACTATCTCTATACCAAATTTTATCCCAATCGGCTCAGCATTCAGCATTCAGCGGCTTTCGCATTAATTATAATATTAGTATGGATTAAAAACTAGGTACAGCCCGCGGCTCCGCCCACGTGGAGTTTTTAAATGTAATGTTCACCCTGAAGCTCCATTCCAAATATTGATGAAAGATTTTAAAAGTATTTTCAGAGATTACACCTACCCCTTAATACAAATACAGACTTTACCATCTCTTAATCCAGACTAATTTTATAAATGCGAAAACAACTCTTTTTATCTATCTGTATGTTTGTTACGTTATAACTCCTAAAATGCAAAACCCTTTTTGATGAAATTTGGCATGGAGATTGATTACATTCTGATTAAGAACATAGGCTAATTTTTGGCGCGAACAACAATATCGACTAGTATTTATATACGTAAAACACGCTGTCGCAGAGAAGATAGATTTTAATATTTTTTTACTCCAATCAGTTGCAATTCGTCAAATTTTAAATAATGTATCAGTATCGCTGATCTAGTGCAAGCCGATATCACAGTAATATTTATTGAAGTAGCAAGGGATTTTAAATTATGAGTAGCTAAGGGCTGGTTTTGGTGCTGCCATACAGTACTTAAAGTTGTAGAATAATACATAATATTTTTGTACGAAAACTTTTTTTGGCATTCAGTAACAGGTTACCTGGCATGTTAATGATTTTAAGGTGTGACGTGCTCAATCTATATCTTTTTTCTAATATCTGGTATATGTATGTGTTTGCTGACTCTCTGATCCTTCTTCTTCCTTTCTAATTTCCTCCAATCACTTCGTTTACCTAAATTTAATTCAAATGTGAATATAAATATATACTTTATCCCACTTTTTCATACCTATCAATATTATTAATTTAGTAAAATCCATACCACAAGATTCTTTGGTAGAGATCACTTCTAGCGACAAGACCGCCTTTTTTGGCATGTTGTGTTTGTTCCATCTCTGTGATGTTTATGTAAATGTGCAAAACAAATAATTTCTATCTAACCACATAAAACAAAAAAAAAAACAAAAAGTGAAGTGAGTGAAAGTAAAAACATTAAAATGTGATTAAAATAGCTTATCTCGCCTTAATTCGAAGTTTAAAAATACTTGTAAAAGTATGCTTTCGGATCATTAGAGGTGTTAACTTCAATGAGTGGTGAGATAAACGTTGCTATAAAAACATAATTTCTATGTATCTTTAAAAGATGTTTTCGAACTGATAAAACACTTGCTAACATTTTCTACCACCGTGTACATCCCCCCCCTCCCCCCCTCCCCTTATACTCTGCAAGCTGTTTGTCCGTTTAGAAATTTCAGAGCTTAAAGTCGGAGTATTAGTAAATTACTAAATCACGATGCTATTGAAGGCTATATTTAAATTATCTGTCTTCAGCTGCCTTGATTGGTGAATTTTGAAACTGCTAAATTAGCAAATGTTTGTAATAGATACTTAATATGAATTATCAAATATTAACCTCAGTAAAATTAACTTCAATCATGCGTGGTTAACTAATCAACCTTAATTTAAGTGATGATTCAGCTTTACCTTGAAAATTGTAAGAACGTGTAATTCAACACCATTATAGTTGTTCAAGAGAATGCCAATGTTATTATGAAAAGGTACTAAAGTGTTAAGCGACTTCTAAAGCTGACTGTACCATTAGAGTCTATTAACGAGACGTTTTTTAAAATAACTCTGAGATATAAGGTACAGAGAAGACCCCAGCCATCACTACCGTTTTTCGTTATAGTGTAGATAGATAAACTTAGTGATCGTGCGACACTTTTGGCCCTTACTTTCCAAAGTGGTCCAGGTGTTCCCCAGGGGTCCACGGGAGACTCCACGGGGGTCTACGTTGACGTGACAAATAAACACATTCTTGTCGACTTTTGGGAATATGGTAAAAATTAAGCCACCGGGTCCACCGAAACCAGCTAAATTTTGAAAGTGGTTTATGAGAAAATAAGTCTGGAAACCTCTGCTTTACGCAGTCACTCGCTAGCGTAGCTAAAACAAAACGCGTAAGCGGCGCATATAATCTTTTGGCCGCGTAAAACCTACATCCTATCCATTCAAAATGTAAAATTGAAAATTTTAAGTAACCCCCGGCCTCATCTGTCTAACACCATCTAATATTCTTATGAGTTTACGCTATATTCACTGTAAGTTTCTGAAGAATTAAGCATCCCGCAGACTTTTAGATGGTATAGAATCAGCTCAAGGTTAGTATGTCATGAGAATGTCACCGAAGTGACACAAAATTTCAAATAAAACGGTTCTGTAAAATATTAGCAAAACCCTTTTTTCATGTAGAAAATGAGTTGGTAGTTATCAAACGCCTGAACTGATCCTTATAAATTATAGCTAAGAACCATCCTAGTCACTTCAGCTTTTTAACGAAAAAAAACACAAAAATCGGGCCAATCGTTTAAGAGCTACAATGCCACACACAGATACACAGACAGACACGTCAAACTTTATGGCACTCATTTTTCGTCGGGGGTATAAAAATGGAACATGGCTTTTGTATGCAATACTTTGTTCAAACTTTTTATCTGAATGGCTGCTAACGCGCGTCACTATCGATAAGAACGCAAACAACACGTGTCAAAAAAAAACAAAATCAAAATCGGTCCATTTGTTTAGGAGCTGCGATGATGGTATCATAAACAGACACACAGATACACAACAGACACGTCAAACTAATAACACCCCTCTTTTTTCGTCAAAAAGACGAGACGCATAGCGCATGCCCATTTGAACAAGTCGTGTGTATAGGCCCTTAATCTGTAAGGAATATACATTTAACAGCACTTGATGTGGGATGGCATTTGATAGCTTAAATTATTGAATAATTTAGAATGTTAAACTACTTCCATGGCCCGATCGGCGCTGGTAATAGTTGGCATGTCACAGTTGGTTGACAACACCACGTGGAAAGAGCGGATTGAACAAGATTAATGATTCCACTTGTAAACCTATAGATAAACCTGCGCATTCACTAGTAACCAAACATTGAGCATTCGAGGGTTTTAAAAGTCACGAAGTAAGGCAAACACAATGACAGTATAATCATCACCAGCATATATAACTTCTACAGCCGGGCACAGGCTTCATACATGGGAGGAACACATGGGCAGTTGGTCATAGCACCACCACACTGGTCTAATGCCGGTTGGTGGGTTAAAGCGTTTGTAGTAATAGCCAATGCCTTCCGAAGCACGGAAGAGCTCGACATAGACAATATATTAGAGAAAAAATAATAATGGCACACGAGGTTATTGACATGTGGGACGTCAATTCGGCTATCATTGTCCAGATAATCGTATCCGCTTATGGCTTGATAGCTAAGAGCATCAGTAAACATATTAGGAGGCTCAGGTTAGGCTGGATCAAGCCCTCGATTCAGAAGGATATGCTCATCAAAACGACACGTATCGTAAGAAGATTTCCTTCTCTGGAATCTTAGCCACCGGCAGTCTGGACCATGATCTTTCTGCAGATAAATTCAGTTTTGTTATTAGTGTTTTAGTATAATAACTGGGCATGGCATTTCATCCTAACTAAACAACGCTTCTTCAATACCAAGTGATTTTTCTTTGATATTGCAGGTGTCTTGAGGCGACAGCAGCCACTAGGTGGGCCGTCAGCTTACTTGTTGCATCTAGTTGTATAGAAATTTACTTATTAAAAAAAAATGTTTTGTTCTGAAGAGCAGAATAAACAGCATATTATATCTCTCTATCTATCTACATTTTTTCAATTAGACTGAGAGGGATAGTGAAGGTGCTCGGCTCGATGAAAGGGTTACGTAGATTCGCTAGAATGCTCTTGTTCAACAAAATACGCATAATAAGCAAATGCCTTTATAAGGCACAACCACGGGCAAAGTAAACGTTTGTTCGACCATTCGGGCAAAACTTTTGGAACTCTGAGAAGCTTTGGGTAATGTTTGATTAAATTGTTAGCGAAATGGATTGGACAAAGTTTAATGGGGGAGTACGATATTATTCTACTTTTATCCGCGGCGTAGGTGGGTGTAATTAATTGTTATTTGAAAGTTCCATTTTAGAAAGGGATGATAAATTGAAGCGAAATGATAATATTTTAGAGTTTCTAGTTCTTTAACAATTTTGGGCATTCAATTTTCAGAAATTACTATTAACTGTTTGTTTTTGGTTATTAAATGGACTCGACTTAAAATGCAAATGAGACTCGCTGCAAACGCACTTTAGTATCGATACATGCACACTAAGTATGTTCTAAAACACCAAACGACGAGCCGAGAACGCGCCTATCAAACAAGAAAATTGATCGTTTAAAAACGTTGTGTTGATAGATCCATTTACTTTAGTCAGCATTTTTTACATATTAAAAATAAAGCCCACCCACACACAATTAAACCAGATAGTATAAATAAGCAAACAGATCAATGGTTACGAAATGAAAATGTTAACAGAATTTAAGAACCGAAATTCTGATCAAAATTTGGTGTCGTCCAAATGTTGAAACCTGCAACCTTATGGTTTCTTACAAAATATAGTTGCTACAGTTCGGTAGCACTTTTTGTAACATCAAGAGAAGTTTCATAATCTCAGTCCTGTTGAAGTAATTTACCTTCTCAAATCTCCAAAAAAATATCTACTTCATGGAAATGTACGCAAATTAGCGGACAATCCGCCATACAGTCAGCAGCGGCAAATCAAACCTCTTATAAAACAATTACTTTAAACTAAGTTACACTTTCAGCATATAGTTTTCCATAATAAATAAAAACAAAATAAATGGCGCAATTCTCACTTCCAAACGAATTTGTGTCTTACAGGTGCAGTAATGTGTGTTGTTGCAGAGTATCTGTTTTCTTGCTGTCGCGACGGTTTAACCACTTATTAAAATAATGGTGAATATGCTTAGTAATAAAATAAACGTGTTGACGCGACTGTGAGCCTCACGATTTTTGCATTAAAGACACTGTTCGTGATTCGTCGGTGTTATGTGAAATATTGTGTGGTCCCACTGCGAGCGATCGGCGCTCGTGATCGACGATGTCGCAACCGCTATGTTGTCAGCGCTCGAATGATGGGAGAATTTTTGGGTGCCAATTTTAGTCCTACTCATTAAATAAGGCGTAAAATTGATTAACACACCTAAGTACTTTTTATGCAAGGAAAGACAAAGGGCTCAATTCCGACTGGTGTTAAGTGGAGAGCAGGTTCTTCTTTTATATTGGCCTAACTTGTCCCCGTTGTCCATGGGCCCCCAAGTGCCGTTTAGGTACACTAACCGAACCCATATCGCAATGAGGGAAAAACGCTGGCAGTTCCATACTTTCGTAGTACTACAGGGAAACGATCAAAGATCGAAGGTTAGTTTAACACCAAATTTTCATGTAATTACAGATTTACAGTTACAGCATTTAAATAAATATAAATACTTTTTGTCAATTGTTCGTTTATACGCAAGGTCCAGAATTATACAGCACGTGGATAATGCTGGAGCGCAGTATTAAATGTCAAAGTTAATTAACATTACAGCGTAGATTAGTGGGTTTTTTACGATATACTTCGTAAATTAAATACATGTCAATAAATTTTATCTGTGACCTAAGGATTAGTGCGTAGGCCGATCCTAAACAAATAACGAAAATATCAAATATTAGTAGTCCGATCTCTGGTCTCAAATGTCAAGGTTTCTTAGCTTTGTTCGTGAGTTTATTCCGAGTTCATTTGTAGATATTGCATTTATGTATCTGACCTGACAAGGCTTCGATATCCAAAAAAAAGTTAACGAAGAAAAACATTTAGTGAATTGAGGATAACAATTTATTCAATAGGTTTGGTCAGCAAGATGCCTATTAACACTTTACTACCATTCATACTGCGTCGTTCTTAGTATTTATACAAACTGACAAGAGTAGGTATATCAATATGTTAAAATGAAAAGGTACTAAAATATTAATCGACTTCTGCTGCTGACTGTACAACTGTTACGAAGAAATCAAACAATCTAAGCGATACAAAAGAATAAGGTTCGTAGATATCTGGGGTATAAATATTTACTTTTTTGTGAAGACGGGCTAAAATTATTACGCCGGTATAAGAGGAATATGAGTTCCAATTTCCAAAAGCGTCATCCATGTCAAACTTACCTTTTTGATGCTTTCCAATAAAAGTTAAAATACCAATAATAAAATTCAACAATAAAGATAAGAATTTAGCTCTAGCACACATTCCCAATTGCATAGATTTAGATTAAAAAAGATGCAATGCAATGGAAGAAGCTATCAGTTGATGGAAAATGTTTGGGATTTGTATTGGAATTTGACATTTGTGCTCGGAGTCGATCGAGATGTCAAATCCCGTACATTTTCCGCACAAGCATAATTAAAGCGATTATCGTAAGGCGCCTAGACCCTTTGTTTATATCATGATAGAAAAGGATAAAAACTACTGTTGTGTGCACTCTAAACACTTTTTATGAAACAATGTTTCCAAAAATTGTCGTACCCTTTTGTCCGGATAAAAATACGCTACGTATACAGCGATCTGACTCGTATCGGACCGCTGCGTTTAGATCCGTTCAGTTTAAATTGGTCCCCTTGTTACGTAATAAAATGGCTTTAATGATGGCCGTTGATGAGTTGATGACCAGTCACCGCGGACGGAAATACGTCACGTATCCAATGTGCAAGGACGGCGCAACGTTCTTCACGCGAACTTGAATTCGAAACGGCCATGTGATTAAATGTTTAATCTTTTTTTTATACAACAAGATGACAAACAAGCTGACGGCCCATTTGCAAAATTTTTTTTTATATCACTTAGATGGCAATCAAGCATAGAGCCCGGGAAAATACGTTATTAGCTTACACTGGCCCTAATTCTGGAAAACACATGCTAAGTCTAAATTTAAGATCAGTGCTTCTCTTTCTCTCAATATGATCTATAAAAGGATGGCTTTCGAATAATTTGACATTTAGAAACGTGCGTTCAATTTTCCGCCATAATAAACGTGATGAAAGGCAGTGTTTAGGAAGCACCTCCGCACATGCCGTCTAAAATTGTCTATGGTTTCTTTGAAATCTATCTAAATTGAGTTGACAGCACTAAACAAATTCTTGCAAGAAAGATATATACTGTATTTAGAGTGTGCCTTCAGAATTAAACCCACTCATATCTAAACCACTGTACTTAATTTGATTACTTATAGCTGTTGGATGTTTACTACTTTTACTTAGAGTGATATTAATACCGTGATCATCTATACGTCACAAATTGAAAAGTAATTTTAATGTGTATCTGGTATACCTTATAAGAGCGAGAGCGCATATGTGATTACAGCAAGCATTCTGTGCATTGGTTCACTTAGCTAACGTAAGATATAACCAAGTCTTAGGATGCATAGTGTTTACTGATAGGTACTTGTATTAGGTATTTGTATGCATCATCTGTCTTTGTTTGTTTTAAGTAGCTTCTTTCGTTTGGTTATGGTTATATTATTTAAGGATTTACTTTTCACTACATTTTCCTTCTTGTTAAATTTAATCTGTCAGCTGTTTTCTGTGTGTTCGGTAAATTGTGTCTGTTTTGAAATATAATTGTTTCAATAGGCACATTTTCTGTTTACAATCACACATCTTTCACTATTAAGTTAAATTAATTAACATTTGTCTAACACAGGCTCGCAGCTCTTTCGTAAAATTGTAGTCAAAGGGAGTCGTTCAAAGGTCAAAAGGTTGTAGTCAAAATGAGAGGAATAGTTCAAAGGTCTTTCAACATACTTTTAGTTTCTCTGTCATTGGTTCTCTTTCTACAGTCACAGTGAATTTTATCAGTCAAATGTGGCCTGCACAGCGCCCATGCTCTGTTATTTAACAAGCCCCTACTGTTTTATCTCAGTTTTACAAACTCCGAAAAACAAATACCTATGGTACCGATAGAACGTAGAAGGCTTCCCTTGTATTCAAGTACTAATATCTTTCAGTGACTCATTAATGCAATCAGAATTGGGAATAAAGCACACAAAATAACAAAATTTTATACATCTTTTTGCTCGTGACAGTACGACATAATCCTTACCTGGTTTAAAATAAAGTGTTTGCTTTTAAGTAGACGCGTCCATTTCCTTATTTTAATCAAGTCAAGCACAAGCAACTATGACGTAAATCAAGTGACCCAAAACAACAAAAAAATCCACCAAACCCAATCAAAATATCTGCTAGAATAAACGCACTTCCATTGTCGACTATAAATAAGCCTTTAATCTAAGTCGCGTCTAGTACCGCGATAGAAGGACACCTTCTCGTATTGTAAAATGCGTCTAGCGAAGCAATGTTTAGACACAGCCGGTCGCCTTTCACGGAACTGCGCGCAAGGCCGCCGCCTGCCGCCCCGGTAGGGCTGCAACTTGACCATAAAAATCAATTTACAGGGTTTTAAAGAACTTCAACTAGACTTTAGGCGAAATTCCCCACAAAAGATTTTTAAACATTATTAGAGCTCTCAAACTTTTTACTGCTATCACAAGCTCGAAGCTTGCTGGGATCGGGTGCAATTTCGAGTCATTCTGATTTAAAGTCCAACTGACCCATGTAACTCCACCTTCACCTAACCGAAGAACACTATATTCTTTTTATTCTTTAAAGAGGTAGCAAGAGCACGCATTTGGTTTACAGCACGGGTACAGTGCTTTGCCTTTAAAACCCTGTGTTAAAGCAAAGCAGCGTCCATAGGTTATTACCGTATTCCATGAGGCCAGTGGCGTAACTTGGTGCTCGGGGGGAAAATATTCTTGAAGCCTCCATCTATTTTGGGTGAGATTTTGTTGGCTGCCTGGGCCAGACCTACTTCTCCCTGGGTTTTCCCTATTTTTTTAGCTAAATTTTGCCCTGCACAACCTAGCTAGAGTCTTAATACCTATGTACAGCATCTTGCACCACACGAATCGTTTACTGTTTTGTTTCTGCATTATTTATTATTTTCTTTGTAGTAAAGATGTAAGTGGCAACCCTATCCACGAGTTGCGTGCGCGCACGCCGCTCTCGCTGCGTCGCCGCCGTCGCGGGAGTAATGTACCGTAGTACGTTTGTTTTTACGTTGGGGCGCGTTCTAAACCTACGCGCGCGAGTGCAACTTCTAAATTTTATTTGCCTATCTAGAATTTAATTACATTCATTAAACGGGTATTATTCTGTGACGAATGACTTTATTGAAAATAATTTTAGAGAAATTGGTGGCTTAAAAACTGTGGAACTTTTTTGATGTAGGTAGAGACTAGATTACGACGGACCAATAAAATAAAATAGCGTAGACAAAAGATTTACGGAATCAACGAACAGAGAAATTTTAAGTAACGTTTTTATAGAGTTTAACTTCAAACGATTGGTAAATGCGTTAAGATTTTAACAACTGCCTTCGGAGTCTTCAAATTCTCTGTCTCCAACTCAACATCACGCATAAAGAAAAGTAACCCGTTTCTTTGTCGTACTTTCAAAAGTTGGAATTCTTTGCCAGCACACCTATAACATGTTGTCCTTGAAAAAAAAAGGCACCTTATAGGTAGCTAGAACTTAACGCTGTTCTTTCTGCTTCACATCAGGTGGTGTTAAGTCATTTGCCGCAATTTGTATGAAAAAAATATAATTTTCAATCTCAGTGACTTTTCTTCCATTCACAAATGACGCGTATCACCATGACTCTGTACACTTAAAATACTAACACAATGTAATGTCTTCATTATAGGTCCATTGTGAAAAAATACACCTGAATTCTATCGTATCATCGTTGTTTTCAGTATTTGTTCGTATGATTGGCCTTGTCACTGGTGGTGCGCAGTCGCAGTTATTACCGTGGCCAGTGCCGTGACAATGCCAAGGTCGGACACTGCGAGACGACCAGAATTGAATAGCAGTCACTCGATTTGTTCACTACGAGGGATTAGGTCGATAGCTTTGAAATGTTTCTTTTCTGGTTTGCCTAGTTAAAGCGGTTGGATTTTATTTTTCGATTATTGAAAAAGTTATTGAATACTCAGGTTCCTCACAAACACCTAGAGTTGTTGACGAATGATCTCCATTTTTATATTTAACAAAAAAAAAATAAGAAAAAATCAACAGCATCATCATCGACAGCCTATAAACACGGCCCGAGGAGCACACAAGGAGCTTGGGCCATAAGACCATAATGCGCTGGCGGGTGGTGGGGTTACATTACAGAAGCACTGAGGAGCTCGAAATTGCAAATTTTTGATTGACCCATCTGGAAGCAACCATGGCAAAAACTCCTTTGTTTTTGTAGGTAATCCTAAGCGCTTAAGCCGCTTGAGCCGCCGCAAGCTCCTCGAAGTGTGAAATATAGACTCAGAACACATTGTCTTATTTTAAAAAGGTGAGTTAACTTTATGAAACTAAGCCGCGGAAGTGAGCTGCTTATCCCGTCAAGTCACATATAGTCATAGTCGTAGTCATATCCATTTATTGCAATTCCTGAACCAATGAGATTTAATTAATTTTTCAAAGCTCCCAGGGTTTGAAAATGATGGGGATTTTCTTGAGCGGACGCGGACGTCGCTTCTTCCTCACAGATAAACTTTTCACCGTTGAGGTGGCAGGGTGGTAATGACCATTTTAAACCACTTAATTTTGTCTGATTTAGTAACGAGAATTATGATTTTGCATGCGGCCTTCTTTTGGCATCAGCTAAACTTTTCAGCGACAAAGTGGCAGAGGTGGTAATGAACATTCAAAACAACTCAGTTTAGTCTGACTAAGCAACGAGAATTATATTTTTGCACGCGGCTTTTTTTACAATAAACAATTACGATTTGATTTGATTTAAGACGTCAAGGAATTGATTCTGGAATCAGCTAAACTTTTCAGCGACGATGTGACAGAGATGGTAATGACCATTTAAAACAACTCGGTTTAGTCTGACCATGGACCCTGACTAAGTAACGAGGATTAATATTTTACATGCGGCCTTCTTTTCAAACGTTATGGAACTTATTTTGGAATCACGTGTAAGATTTTATTTTAACTTAAGAGAAGTCTTAAGTTAAAATAAAACATTTCTTCTGTTTTTTTCAATTTCTCAAGTTATTTGCGGTAAAAGTGATACGTTTCATTTTCGACATTAACTCTCGCAAATACATATCGCGAGGTGTCAGAAACATTGAAAGGATAGATACGAGTAGATACTAAGATATAGCTAACTATGTTATTGCATTTCGATAATAATCTAAGGTTTCTAAGGTTACTTTACGATCGAACAATCTAAGAGCAGATTGGTAATGTCAGACCCATTAAATATTTTGAAGATTACTTCGCTACGTTTATAGTGAATGAAAGGTTAATGTAGGTATACCGCTTGATTTAATTTGTACTGCTCTTTTTTATATAAAAAGCAAGGCAAAGAACTCAACGTTACTTGATCGTAAGTGGTAAGAAGATTCCATATGCGAAGACAGCTAGTGTTTGCTTTAATACACTGTTTTAGCCGTCTCACCCTTGCTTATAAGGTGCCTTTTGACGCTTCCTTAGAAGGAACCCATGCTATAGGAACGAGTGAACACAGTTGCTGGCAAAGAATTCTATGTTTTGTAAGTACCTACAACAAAGAAACATTGCTATCTTTCACAAGAAACATTGCGGTCCTTAATTTTTTTTATAATCATAGTTCACAAACAGGTTTACGGCCCGATCAATTATAAGCGTAGCCCTAAGACGGTTCGCATTACAGACATTATGAAGATTGGCTTAGGATTAATTTTGTCAGATCACAGAGAGTTGCATAATTTAACAACGCCTCTTCGAAGATTTCTGAGAGTCTTAATCAGTGAAGTAGCTACAAAATAGCATTATTATTGGTTTTGTCCATATTCATTTGAAATTAATACCTACTTACATATGTTTTTTATTGTAATAATATAATTTATGAATATGATATATAATAGACAATTAGGTGTGACTGTACGAATATTATAGGCTACCACGGTGTTGTTGAATGAATATAAATAAATGGAGACCAATCATCATCATCACCAGCCGATATACGTCCCACTGCTGGGCACAGGCCCTTCTACATGGGAGAAACACATGAAGAGTTTGGGCCATAACACCACCACGCTGGCCCAATGCGGGTTGGTAGGTTAAATCGGGACCAACGGTTTAACGTGCTTTCCGAATCACGGAGGAGCTCGAGAGAACAAACTTTGATTGACCCATCCCAGGATTGACCATGGCGAAAGTTGCTTTGTTTTTCGTATCGAAACCAGAGCACCCCAACTAATACGCCACCGAGCTCCTCCAATGGAGACCATTACTTTTCTTTTAAATAAATAAGACTTCTACTAAACAAGGGTTTTAATAATCGTAAATATAGTTATACCATCACGAAGTCATAAAATATTATTATGACGGCTCCGATATATAGTGATGAAGTTAATTATAATGTTGGTGAATGTTGATTATTATAATAAATTGAATTATTAAATGCAAATATTGAAATGAAATATGATATTAATGGATGAATACGGGATTGGCTTTGGGAATAGAAATTAAACAAAAATTACTTGAATTATATTAATATAGGTACAGTACATTATTAAAGACTGAAAAAATGATATGAAAATAAACACCCCTTTTTAGTAAGCTTTAATTATTAAAGCTTACTAAAAAGGGGTGTTTTTTGTTGAGTACAAAAAATGTATTGATGAAAATAATTAAAACGATAATGAGGAAGGCGAGTCATGGTACAAAAACAAAGGAAGACTGGTTAAATAGTTAAATATCTTTATGAATTGACTTTTTTATATACAAAGCACGGCTAATGACTCAGCACCACCTGAAGTGAAGCGGTAAGAAGAGTCCATATGCGAAGACAGCAGAAGACTTGTGGGGGGCCTACCAACACTGCGTCTCCCGGTAAGCGGCCGCCATTCGAGGACTTTTCCGCCCTAGCGTCATTCTTATCGTTGGGTTTGTGGTACGAGCAGTCACCCGGATTGTGAAAGGATTGAAATGAAAGATTTTTTGAGAAAAATACACTAACCGTTTTTAAAAAGCCTCCACAGATAACAATGATGAAAGTTATTTGATTAAAGAAGACAGTGCAGCTATGCGATTTTCTTAAGTCAGCAGCTTTGAGTTCATGGCTGTGGGCAGCTCTGTGATACCTTTTAGCGTTTGTGTGACAACCATTTGACGACCTTTGGCGAGACTAGCGTTCCGACAACGAGCACTACAACTAAAACGAGGAACTAAAAAGTTGTTTATTTTTCTTTAAAAGTCAATCAAAAATGGAATGGAGTCGTTGCGAGAGATTCTAAATACAAGAAAATTGAAATCGAAAAATATTGATTGAACTTCATGTAGTATCTCTAAACCAGCGACGAACATACACAGCCACGAGATCGACGCAGAGTTTAGTTAACTATTACCTAATCTGTGGTTTAGTGAATACGCTTACGCGCAGCGCTGTGCTCAAACGTCAAAATCAATGTCGGATCGTTCTCTTGTCCGTCATCAAGCACGATGTCGAGTATTTCTGTTAGTGAATCACAGTTTTTTTTTCATACGAAGCACGAAAATTGAATCAGCACCACCTGACGTGAAGCGGTAAGAACAGTTCATATGAGCAGACAGCTAGTGCAGTATAGACACTGCTCTAGCCGCCTCCACCTTGCCGACCCAAAATGTGCTTTTTCACGCCTCTCTTAAAGGAACCTATGTTATAGGAAGGAGTGAACACATGTCATCATCATCAGCCTATATAAGTCTCACTGCTGGGCACATACCTTCCTACACAGGAAAACCACATGAAGAGCTTGGGCTCCTCGGGAACACATGTGCTGGCTAAGAATTCCAAGTTCTGGAAGTACAACAAAGAAACGAGGCACTAAATTTCTTTGTGCGTGATGCTAAGGTGGAGACAGTAAATTAATGATTCCGAAGACCGGCTCGCGTGCTCCTGAGAAAGAAAGGGGAATGTGGGATAATGTTGATAAGCTCTTAAGAGCACTCTCCGTGATATAGCCGATAGAAGGCGCGACGCAATGTCTCAAGGTTGTTCGTGACCTCTGCATCGCCAATGATACGGACAGCACGGCGCTGCAATCTGTCCAGTGTATCGAGGAGGTACTTGGCGGAGTCATCCCACAAGTGCGAGCAATATTCCACGCAGTAGTATAAAATGTCTGAAATAATACACTTTAATAATATCTATTATCGTAATATAATATTTACCATCATAATATCTTTTTATTTTTAAAACGTCGAATAACTATTCGATTTATTAATACAATTTCTTCAAACAACAAAGAATCGTGACGCGCTAATCGAGTTGTTTGCTTGCTACCATGATTGTCATAATGGAAACGTTATATTTGGTAATCGTAGATAAGTTAGTGTCTTTGTTATACTTGTTTGGGTTTTATGGCTTTTGCCTAAGAGTCAAATTTCCACAGCAGATGTTTAAATATTGCTATCAGTTCTGTGGTTATATTGAATGGGTTTACTTAAAATATTTTCGTCTTGTCTGTAATAATAAATGGTCAAATAGACATTGTCTTCTTGTGTAGACAAAAGGAGAAACTAACAATAGCTCTGCTAGTGATTCCATAATATTACAGGACGATCAATATTTATTAACTGACTTCAAAAAAGGTGGTTAAGAATTCGACCTGTATCTATGTAATATTGTCAGAATCGCACAGTTTTTGTATAGAGGGTGGTGCGGTCAATACGACAATAAATTGAAAAAAAATCTATTGTGTTTTGTCTTTGAAGATGGTTCAATTTAAAAATTACTTTTTTATTTAACTAGTTATGATGTACCTACGCGAAATCATTGCAGAACTCGCCGAAATGGAAAGAGATCACAAATTAAAGGTGTGACTTCCGCAGCACTTAAATATATCCAACCCGCATTGGGTGGTGTTATGGCCCAAACTCCTTATGTGTTTCTCCCATGTAAGAAGGCCTGTGCCCAGCAGTGGGACGTATATAGGCTGAAGATGATGATGATGATACATAACAATTTGTTCATTTAGAACTGCATTGCTTTTATGACGTAGAGTTTGAGTTACGTAATTAGACGGCACTTGAAATAGTATTTATGACAAGAATCTATTAGCATATTTCCATCGCGATAAACTGTATTCTTCATTAAATCATTGAAGCAAATACGAGCACATTCCATGATGTGAGCAGTTTGAAAGAATTCTACAATTGTGTTACGACATGTTTGCACCTTATCACAATAGCTATATCAAGGCGCGAGCTTTTCATATTTCTGTGCAATTTTATTTAAATTACAGTGGAATGCGTGGATTGATTTAATATTCATGTTATATCACGCGGTACAGCCCGCATTTTCTGGCTATGGTAGTGATTGCAATCACTTTCATTTGACCCCCTGTGATAACGACGGATTAGGTCAGCGATGGATGGGGATTGACAAATTTGCTATTGGTGCTGGAGCCAAACAATCAGTATTATAATTCACGTCATGCACGTTGAGTCTCTGAAACCCCACTATTTCAGCAGCGCGCCACCAACGGATCTAATTATTCCAAGTGCAGTGCTGCTATTAATCCTTTAAGGACCGGATGGCAACTTAAGTTGACATGACAATTAAAATTCAATTGTGTCTGGTTTATTGGGTTTCAAAAGGTTAAGCGGCTGGCTGCTGGCTGGCTGGCTGGCTGGTGGCTGTGACATTAGTCACAGCTCTCTAAGGGCTACGTCTGTCTACTACCAAAGCAATACTTCTTCGGTAATAAAGCTCATGTGAAGGACATCTTGTTGATTAGGTTTTGACCAGTTCTTTCACTTAGGTCGGGCTTCTGGAAGAGGCAGTGTATCAAAGAACACTTCTTTCCCATGCTGTTGGTATAGTCACGGGCAAATACTATACATTCCCACATCTGACATTTTGCTATTCTTATTACCTTTGCAATAAAAGTCAAGAACGAACTAAACTGGGCACATATTATTGCTCATGACAATACCAAATTTTGATCTCTAGCTCTAACTGCTTTAAAAGACACTATGACGTTGTTAGTTACTTTTTTTTTGTGATAGTTAGGTATAGTGTTTTTTGATGATTTGAAAGTGGCCTATTTAAATAAAAATATCTTGACTTTTGACTTTGGCTTTGCTCTGCTCTAGGTCCCACTGCCGCTTTTCTAGCGTTCTCTAGTCTGCTATTAAGCAGCTCGTAGTGTTTCGTTGTAAAGGGAAAGGTAGTGTAATTACAGGGCATGGGAGACAATAACATATCTTGCCTCCAGTATGTCAACGTACTTAAAATATCTAGTACTCACCTGATATTGCAGGTTGATTATAATCAATGGCTGGTGATGGCTACCACTTTCCGTCAGGTGGAACATCTGATTGTTTCTCATTCTTTGATTTTTTATGTAAAAAAAACCATGAGGATTTGTGTGGTCATGTTGACATCGTTTAATTTGCGATTGATTCAATAGAAGAAATATTATGAGATATAAAATTTCTTTGAAAGATGATCTAGTGGTAAAACAAAATTAAGCAAGTAATTTTTTTAAGCCGCGTAAGAGTCTCGGGATCATTATGACAATTACAAATCAATTGTGTCTTTAGCGTGTGGCTTGAGAGGTTAGTTATTTATAGTATACCTACATGCTCGCCATAGAACGCACATATGGTAAGAAAACAGAACTACAAAAAATAACTATAAAACAGACCGAGGCGCCATATTTGAACAATTTTCTCTCTAGACGTCTCCTATTTATCCGTATTAAGATAACCAACTGACAATGAAAGCAGAATTCTTTTTCCAGCGCAGTAGAGTATAAAATTGGCTGGCGTTGCTTCCATTAAATCCCTTAGGGATTGTTAAGTAGATTTGTGTTCTATCAACGCAGGGTTAGAGATTGTTTTTGTGTGTTGCTCGCGTGATATCAGGTCAGTGGAACAGCACATTGTAGCAACAGGTTCTATCGATTGTAGCGCCACCTATACTGGGGAGCTAAAAATACTAATTTTCTTTTTTTCCATGTAACATTTTTATACCTGTGATCATAACGAATCAATATTATTTATCATTTATCATTAACACCGTCAAAATTAAAAGAATGTTGTTCATTGGATATGCTAAATTTTATTGATACTAAATCTTTTTAGAAAAAGTTTCACGCACCAATTACTTAGTAAAGTCAAAACGCATTTTTTTTAATACAAAGATTTGAAGCAGTTTTGACCTGATATTCTAAATATGTCAGCGGTTAAAAAAGTAAGCGTGACCAATAAAATCGAGCAATCCAAGAATCAGGGATGACAAGAACGGGCGACGCTTGTGGTATTATCTACACTTGACTATTATTCTCAGTTCAATCCAGCGAATCTGCTTTTGACATAATGATATCACGGATACTTTTCGCTGAGCTCTTACTAGAATTGTAAAACTTTTGACCTTTTTTAAAAATCTTTTAGGGATTTTTGTTATTTTGACATGCCAATCCCATCGTAGCTAATGTAATATTCACTAGCAATGAATATATAGGCTACACAGTTTCAAGGCCACTAAGCATAATTTGACGTGTCGAGTTCTAATTTTAAAATGTATAAAAGAAATCCTATAATGTGTAATTTTATTGATCGATAAAATTCTTGCTCGCAGCGCTAAGGGTCTAGACAAGATGCAATTTGACAATCGCTCTCGCTAAATGGAAAATGTATCGGATTTGACATTTACAATCGAAAGTCGATCGAGGGTGTATCCCAAACATTTTCAATTTGTCAAATCCCATACATTTTCTGCTTAGCGACAGCGATTGCGAAATTCGATGGGCATCTTGTCTAGACCCTCTTATCTGAGAGTTGAACCCTCGTGAAATTTTTGGGTTAGCATCAGAGTACCCGTTACTTGAAAAGAGTATACAATCAACGTAGAAACAATGCTTTGTCATTATCCGTCATCCAAAAGAATCCGTCATCTTTTTTATAATTCCTACTTTGATATTCCATGTGAAATGAAATAATCAATTACCTTTACATACACACCTATTAATTACTAGATATCGGAGAAACAAAGGTAATCCCAATAATCTTAATCCTAACTAATTACAAATGCGAAAGTGAGTTTGTTTGTTTGTTACACTTTCAAACCTAAACCACATAACCGATTTAGATGAAATTTGGTATGGAGATAGTTTGGACCTTGAAAAGGACATATAATACTTTTGGAGCGATAACCGACATCCACGCAGGCGGAGACGCGGGCTAAGGATAGTATTATTATAAATGAAAATTTCATTGTTTACTCAACCACGCCAGAATGAGTGAAAGGATCTGGATGAAATTCAGCACAGAGATAGTATATTATCTTAAATAGCACATATTCTGCTTTTATCTCGGAAAATATTATGGTTCCCGTGGGATAGGACCCACATCCACGGCAAAAAGTCGCGGAAGTCGCGGTAAGAGCTAGTAATGTATATGTATATTCGAAACATACTTTTGTATTCTTTTGTATTTTGTATACTAAATATACATACAAACATCCATGACACGTGAACAAAATGTCAGCCATCATACAAACATCGACCTCTACCGGGATTTAAACCCGAGACAACTGATTTAGTAGACAGACTAGTCTGACCTCTCGACCAAAGGCCGCCAAATAATTTTACAATCTTGTTTACGATGAGTAATGGCACTTTTGTCTTTATTATCTAGATCAAGGTGCGAGCTTTGTAAGCAAAGAAATATCTATCCCATGGACTCAACCGTCACGTCGACGTATTTGGCAATTTGACTCAACTGTCATTAATATTCTTCTCCTTATTTATGGTATGCATTAAAATAAACACACTTTTGACATTTTAACATCCTTATTATCCTTACAAAAAGAAAAACATATTAATGTTCGTGGCCGTGACTGTAGTATATAATTAAGTTATTGTTATCATTATTAATGGTTATTAAAAATAATAATGATATGCATACACTCACACATAATATCAAGCATGCATAGATATAGCAGGGTGCACACACCACTCGGCCAGCCGGTCAAGCTTAGACTATATTCTAAGTCCGCCTAGCTAGCTACCACCATCTTACCTAAGTCTGCCGCCATAATAATATTGTTAACAGCATTGTTCTGTTCCGGAATTTGGAGATAAGATAGTCAGTTCTCTGTGATTGAAGAATCCTTGAGTTGCTCGCTTCCATTTTTGGCCTTATTGTCGTTTACCATCTGGTGAGATGAGGGTGAAAAAACTGATTAGTTGACGTTAGTTTTTATTACTGCCTTTTAGAGGCTGCTTAAGTTTTCATAAGATGGTGAACGAACGTATTGTCGTAACAAAATTCAAACTCGTCGCACAAATAGGCCTGTATCCATATATTATGTAGGTATTCAGCCCTCGGCTAGTAACTATAATGCTAACAGAGGACAGAATACCTACAAACAAGCTACACTTTCTAAAGACTCGTCCACCGTTGCCTTGTCGCGAACGTCGCAAGGTCGATGGATTTGCATTTAATTGTCTTCTTTCATTCCGTTACTAATTACCTTTTTTCTAACGATTGTGTGATTAACGGTGACATATGAATGGTTATTGCTTTTAGTTTAACAGGCTTTATTGATGGTTGGCTCAAGAAGATAACTGAGCATTGCAGAATTGAATTTAAAATTCATTTGTTAAAGTTCTCTTTAAGCTAATAGGCTGACTCTTGACTCATTCGAATTTTTTAAGTCCGCATTCATATATGTCTTCACATTCCTAAAGCTAGCCATTCAGTAATCGTCTTCCAACATCTATTCATGAATGATAAAAACACCTTAAAAACGTATAACATTACGTATATTTGATTAGATGTCGTCTAGCGTAGGTTTTAATCCAAATGAACATTAATTATATAATACATCATCCACAGTCAATTACTAATGTCAAAAACTTGCGCCACTCCATTTATGTTGGAAGACGATCGAATTAACCGTGAATACCAATTTTTAAATCTAAGCGTGTGAATAGTGTCATAAGTTCCAAGTTACAACACTGATGATTCAGAAGGTTGAGTAGCTATAGTCCATGGTGCTTTAATTTTGGAGTTCATACATTCGGATTGAATGCATTTGGAAATGTATGAAATGGACGTCTCAGTGGTTAGCTTGATACTTAGTTGGAACTACATTAAATTCATACTTAATATTATTATAAATTCGAAAGTAAGTCTGTCTGTCTGTGACCTATTTACGCTAAAGCAATTTAAATGTTTGGTATTGGGGGAGTTAGAGATCACAAAGAGGGCATAGGGTATTTTTAGAGCAATAGCCGACATCCACGAGGGCGGAACCGCGGGCGGCCAGTAGCTAACTAGATAAGATAAGTTAATCATTATTTCACTGAAAACATGGTATTACAGGATGTTGGGAAATATAATTATTTACGTGTAATACATGTTTTGCTCTTAAGACGTTTTCTTAAACTACGAGTGAAAATAATCACAATAGTCCACCTAAAAGAACTTTTAAAGAGTACAGGTTATTTGTAAAAACACCAAAAACCTCAAAACCGTTTGAAGATCTCATCAACACAAATAACTTTTACTATGGAATTAACTCTGAAATCACAGTTTTGAACAAACAAATCAGCTGTTTCATACATTTTAACTGAGTTTATTTGGAAATTTGTATAGAACAGGCTAATTTTGTTATATAAAATATAAAGCTGTTTAATATATAAAACTCATCAGAGTGTGACTGTTCAAGAGCTGTCTCCTGGACTAAGAAAGATTGTGGTTTAGATTCCCACCTAAGGATATTACATTTGTCTCGTCTAAACAATTCCATTTATTTACCTATTTCGTAAGGCGTTGAAGAGTGTCAAATTATCTATGTAATTTTGGTATCTTGCCATACATGTTTTGAGTGCGAAAACATGTATTTTTAATAAGCTTTGCCTACCAGGGTATATCTAAAAAAACAGATAAAGCATTGTTAGATGTGATAGTTTTGCTTTGTGGATTGGAGTGGACTTTTTTTTTCGTAAATTTATTTTTGCGGCTAAAACCAAACAATGTAAAATATTACAATATGTTACTCGTATGTCATGCAAATAACGATCATTTCTACCTTTTATTAAATAAAGTCGTAATGTCTATATTTCTTACATCGATTTTGACTAGAAGGGTATTACTTTCATATCCTTCGATATTGATATCGAAATTCTTCACAGAATCTCAAATACAGTTTTTTGTGTAGTAATAAATATCTGCGTTAATAATAATTTTAGCTTCAAAGGAGGCAATGACACTTCCGAATGTATTTTTTTTTCTATCTTTCGAAATGATGTTATCAATTCTGAAAACATCGCTATTTATCAAGATCTAACGTTGAAGAATGAAGGTGATGTGCGTTTAACATTAACAACTGCTCACAATATCAATTATAAGGAAAATCCGATTAGGATTTCTTACATATCTGCGAGTGTCGTTTTGTAAAATAAAATCTTATTTAACAATTGTCCACTTAGTAGAACAGCTGACATACTTTTTTATATACAAAATAAGACAAATGACTCAAAACCATCTGATGATATGCAGTAAGAAGAGTCGATATGCCAAGACAGTCCAGATTGAACTCACTGTTTTAGCCGCCTGCACCTTGCCGGCCCATATTGTCTTTTCACGTATCTTTTGAAGGAAGGAGGGAATACATGTGCTGGTAAAGAATTCCAAGTTTTAGCAGTATGGCAAAAAAACGAGTTACTTATTTAATTTCTTGAAGTGATGACTCCGGAGACCGTTCCTCAGTAGGAAAGGAAAAGGAAGATTATAGTCCAAAAGCTCTAATAAATACTGTCTAAAAACTTTCTCTACCGTTTAAAATTTCACCAATCCCATGTTTTCTATGACAATTATCTTTAATGATCATGAGGCAATCCTACGGGTTCCGTTCGTCTGCAATATTATAAATTGGCTAGTTGCATTCACTACCGGAGCTTCTCTAAGTTTTTTCTCAACAAACGGCCGACATATCAAAGTGCCTGACAACTCTTTCGGAACCAGTTTATAAGATGTTGTAATTATTCTTACCCGAGCAAGTGGAGCTAACGTTTATAAGGGTATACATATTATGTAAGATATGTTTTGTTGTTGTTTTCCAAATATATGATTGAGTATGTAACCTTTTGGAATTTGCTGCAAAACTGTAATATTTATTTACGCAGTTCTCTCACCGGTATTCCAAAATGTTGAAGGATTTTGAAAGTAAAAGCAATGATTATTTGGTCCATGGTAAAAGTAATTTAGTTATCCGCTACGTTGGATTTCAAAGTCGGTGTGGTTTTTGTAATCAGCGACCCGATAAACCATACAAAATTACCTATAGAAAGAAGTTTATCCAGCAGAAAAAAGTGATTTAGTTAGTTGAAGAAAAATAATTATATTTGAGAAGGAGAACGCATATTCTGAAGCATTTACTTCTGTATTTTATTGTTTGATTTACCTACTACGCGCGTTTGACGTGTCACACCTATTCATCTTATCGTAATTAAATTATGACTGCTAATTAAGTAAATGAAGTGTAATTAATGTACCTTAGTGGCATAATGTCATTCAAGATGACTCCATGGCTTGGCTATCTCAAGACAGACTTTAAGATTAACGGTGAGCCTAAATCTTTAACACTGACTAAGGAGTAATTATTAGATGCCCCTTCGATTACATCTCGTAACTTACTGCACGCACTCATGAAATCTGTATCTTTTGAATTTCCAACTAAAGTTTTATAAGTTTTATTATTTAATTAATTTTCAAGGAACCAGTATTGATATCTATGTAGCTTAAATGAAAGATGTTGCATGCACAGTCAAATTGTAATTTTCTCCAACTACCCTACCATTCAGTCTGAGTTGGCAATATAGTTAAAGCGATTATAAATAAATCCACATTGTTGAATAAATGTTACTTGGAACATGTGATCTATTCTGATTGAAATTGGGATAGCGATTTATGTGTGATGATGAAAATTATTAACGTTAGAATAGTGGGGTTTCTTATACCATTAAAGTTTCTAAAGACATAGAGGCCCAGTATAATTATTCGCTATAGAACTGCCTATTTTTGTAGGTTAATGTGATAAGCAAAAGTATTAAAATTATTAAGAAATTGCTAACGTTTGCTTAAGGATATAAGACGATAATTGCAAAGGCATGCAATCGATTAGCTGTTAACAGCTGTTGTAAGTTGATTGAAAAATTAGTTTGCGCTAGATTTAGCTAAGTGGTCAATTAATATTCCTCAATACTTTGTATTCATTAGCCAGTTTCCAGGGCTTCATAAATCATATCACATTCGGCAACCATACCCTGCACAGCTTGGAAGTATTTGAAAATATACTTTATAAATACGCGATGATGCAATATTGACATTTCGACTAATGCCGTTTCACCTTTGGCATTTGGTTTCTAAATAATGAACGAATAAGCCAGATAAACGATGTTCTAGGTGCAATTTTGCCAGCCCTGGGTAATGCAAGTGCCGTGAACGTACTGTTCCATTTACATAGTTTACGCATCAAGGATTACGGTCTTACGCACGTTGCATCCACCCACACGTACACACATTAATTTTGCTCCTTCACTAACCTTTATTGAAGCGCGTTAAGGACTAAATTGGATTGCGTTAAATGAGATCATCTTTGTCGATCTAATGTCCCGATACCATAGTAGCTAGAGCCGGCTGCTCTGTCACTCACTGCTCAGGTTGATGTCTGTGCAGTGAGATGGCAAAGGGGTCAAGATTTAAAAGTCGGCGATGCTTAAATGAGTCAGTATGCATTATTGTTGTGGTAGGACGCATGCAACGAAGTCTTATATAATAACGGGTTGATGGGGGGCAGGGGAGTGACTTTAACGAGTTTACTGTGTAGACCTTGGCCGGGTCACGTGAGGTGCCGAGTGCGCCCGACGCGCCCCCTGTTTGTTTACGCTTGAATGTAATCAAAATTGATGGCACCTGGTTATTGGCTTTATTATTTACTGGACTTATTAGATCCTATAGCGCCAGTAAAAACTCATTTTTCGTATGCGTAGAGTCCATTGCCTAATATTCTTATTTAGGTTGGATCAGTATTTGGACTTTGGACTAGGTAAGTAATATTCTATATTTATTCAACAATAGGTAATTACTCTTTTGTAAAGTAATCATTATTTTATAGATCTCTGGGACTTCTTCGTTTTAAAAAACAACCTTTAAAAATCAAAATGAATGTTTGTTTGTATGTTTCTCCTCTATGCGCTTTTAAATTGTGCTGAAACTTTGATCAGTCGTTCTATTTACACCATTATATGTATAACTGAACATGTTACTGTCCGCTTGGCAGGTGCAGCTAGACTAAATAGATACTGTAAAGATATACATAATTTACTAATTGATATTTAATTAGTTAATTTTTACTAAATTCGTCTTTTAAGGGCGCTTTCAGTGGCAGCAGCACAGCGCAGCCGCAATCGTCTAAATTAAAAGAGCCCATAATATAGTTTGCTATTTTAGAAGAAATATAAATTATATTTAAACGGAAGAGGCATGTTAAGTCGATGGTTTCTGCTGTAACTGCAACCAAATTCACCCAACAAACCGCATTAGTTTAGTATTCTGATGCTATGGCGGTAACTCGTCGTGTGTTTCTAATATGTGTGAAGGCAGCTCAGCTGTGGGCGTATACTAATGTTAATAATGATGCATGTAAACAAATCCGTATATTCTTTACAAACAAAGAGTTTTTTCTGGTATTATGAAACAGAGTGGTTGGTTTTGCCATAGTCCTCAGTAGGTCATTTTGACGGTCGGTGACCACAATACCATAGTTTGTAAGTGGTTTGCTACTTACGGCGTTTGGCCTAATGGGGCTTTCATCAGCCACAAAAATGTAAACGTTATTATATTAGCAATGAGGTTTCCACAATACGAAATTGTAATTAGTGCTATTTTAGCAACGCCATTGTTGCATTCAGTGTGGTCGACAGTACCATTGATGAACTGAGATTAACAAGTTTAGTAACCATCCCTTCTGACTAGTTCTGACTTAGTTTTAAGGGTATATTATTTTGGATGCCTACTTCCTTAGTAGTTAAGATTAGCAGAAGTTTCACAAGTATGATAAATAATAATAATATGGATGTTTGTTAATCGATCTCGGTGGCGTAGTGAGGAGCTCGGTAGCGTACTGGTTTGTGCGCTCTGGTTTCGATTACAAAAACAAAGCAACCGTGGTCGGTCCCTTGATGTGATGGGTCAATCAAAATTTTTAATCTCGAGCTCCTCGAGCTTCGGAAAGCACGTTAAGCCGTTCGTCCCGGTTGCTTTGCAACCGCTTCAAACCACCCGCATTGGGCCAGCGTGGTAGTGTTATGGCCCAAGCTTCCCATATGTTTTTCCCATGTAGGAAGGCCTGTGCCCAGCAGTGGGGCGTATAAAGGCTGGTGATGATGATGATGATTGTTAATTGATCACGCCAGAATTACTGAACGAATCTGGATGTTTATAGTTGGGAATAGCACATGGGTCAATTTTAGTTCCTAGAATGCGTTCCCATGGGATATCGCAAATGAAGTAGCGGGCAGAATCCAGAGTCAACATAATTCTTTCTGACTTTCCGCAACTGTAGATAGAAATTTATGTGTGATATTTAAAACATCTGCTGGGAGAATACTTCAAATATTTGAGAGGGACTAAAAATTTTAGTAGCTTTTCAGTATTCGGCAAATAATATTATTATTTGTGATCCTAGCGATAGGTCGGCATGTAGCATCGCCAAGAAATTCGCGATGGTGTTGCAACAGCACATTCTACCGCCTAGGTTTGGGATGGGAGATCGATTGCTTCGCTTTTGTCTTACTTATCGATGATGTCATGGGCTTTGTCTGTCTTGTACGGGTATTTACGAGAAAACTTATTTATAATTTCAGCTCAGAAGACAATAGATCAATCTTTGACAGACTGACGTAGATATTACGCTTGTAAAATAATTATTATAGAAGTAGGCAAAAAGCGTGTTGAAGAAATCATAAAATACATAAGCAGTCTGTTTTAAAAGCTAATGTGGGATCACAATACTGGTTTAAGGCATTAACGAGAGCGAGAGAGAGTTAAAAAATAAATAAACGGATTGTGTCATTTGTTTGTTTCCACTTTTATCTCAACAAGGGGTCGTCCTGGGTCGGTGAAAGAAAATATACAATACAAATATACTATAATGCACACGAGGACAAAAGAAAAACATAAAAAACAGAGAAGAAAAATATAATACAAAAGGCGACCTTATTGCTAACAAGTAATCTTTAATGCGGAATGGAAGACTTCGTATTAGTTTTAGATAGTGATGGAACTCTTTGTCAAAATTTGAGGTTATAAAAACAACTTGTGCCGTCAACACTCCTTAGAACAAGACAAAAAGTAACTCGGAGTGTTAGGAGTTCAGGCTCGGAACGCATCCCAGTTGTATTTGTTTTGAGAACTGTCACAGCAATGTCTCCCGAAATAACTTGCCAATAATGCAAATTCCGAGTCCATCGATCATTTCAACCGTGTATTCTGACACATTAGACTGGGTGATTGTGTCTATTGTTTGAACTAAATTGCCTCCTCGTAAACATGTTTTGAAACGTGGCGACAGCAAATTATGATTGAATTGGTGCAGTCAATGACACGTGAGGCTTGACCCTTGACAGGTCTTATGTCGATACAATAAGATCCAGTTTGATTCTAATTCTAAGTCTTTTTGGTCAACAGTTAGAAACCGTTTTAGGCAAGGTGATGGACTGTTGTGTCGCAGTAAGTCAGTTTTATGGTTTTAGTCTTCTACAAAGAAGATCACATTCTTTTAAAATTGTCTAAATGATTTCCGTAATTCCGTATCATTGAATTATAATTCCACTTTTGTAGGAGCAACGAAGTGTTATATTCTCTTTAGAAGCTTTCAAAACCGTGAATATAAATATAATTCGCTATGATGAGAATAAGACGCTTGAACTTACTTTACGACCAAAAAAAAATTGGCGGAGTTTCACAAAATAAACTTTATAAAGTTTGTCATCTAAAATGCACACATTAAGTATACTTTTTTATACAACTAGATGACAAACAGCTGACGGCCTGCCTGATGGTAAGCGATTATCGCCGCCTATAGACACCTGCAATAACAAGGATAAATCACTTCATAATGTAGGTGCGTTGTCATCCTGAGCTCAAATATGAAATGCCGTCCATGCCCAGTAATTACACCGGCTACCTTTCCCTTCAATCCGAAACACAGCGAACTGTTTCACGGCTGAAATAAAAAAGGCGATGGTATCTACCATCTACCCAGACGACCTACTATGCATATTTTTGATGGACGGTTTTTCAAATAATAATTATAAACATGTAAATTGTAATGGTATCGATTAAAATATATTAAACGTTTATAGAATTCGCGACAAATGTCGTACGGCTTCGCTTCATAAATTCATTTTAACTGGACCAATCGCGTATGACGTTATTAATAACAGCGCGGCTGTTTAATATCGCGGCGGTATAATCAAAGCAACATTGCACCAGTCAAATTTATACCCCTATAGATTGAGTTATGGCGCTACAGCGGAAAGTAATGAAAAATTGTAGTTTCAGACGTGATTTAGAAGTTTCATATTGGAAGATTTCGCTTGAGTGTTTCTTTTTTTAATATATTGCATGTGTGTGTGGTCGGCAGCGAAAGGTAGGCTGCCGATCACGAAAAATGCACTAACTAAAAAATCATAAACTGTCAATTTGTGATTGTTGAAGATTTCGTTTTTCAACTACTTACCAGATAATTGTATACCGGATGTTACAGAATTACGAAATAAAATTAAGAAGTCTGGGGTTGCGGGGTCGCTATCGTAGATGTGCGTGGGTTGTGTGTGTGTGTGTGTGTGTGTGTGTGTGTGTGTTTGTGTGTGTGTGTGTGTGTGTGTGTGTGTGTGTGTGTGTGTGTGTGTGTGTGTGTGGTATAAATTGTAGTGTGTCGTGCGATATGGTGCAATGGTACGCATTTTTAGGGTCGTCACGACATAGTATACAGGATGGTGCCGTCAATACGACAATAAATTAAAACATGAGCTATATTAGTTCATAGAAATCAATTGCCACTATCAAAAACATTCTATGAACTAATATAGTCCATGTTTTAATTTATTGTCGTATTGACAGCACCACCCTGTATATTAAATTGAAAAATAAAAGTAAGTCAGAAAGGTGTCAAACTTTAACAGGTAACCCTTGACAGGAAGCATAACAACCGCCTTATATTTTATTTCGGACTTTCGGAACATAATGTATAAGTCAATACACCAAAAACGCGTTTTTCGTAAGCGCGGCAGTAGAGGAGAGTGAAGTAATACCGAACGCGCTGTAATTTTCATAAAGGCCTTATACAGGGTGGTGCCGTCAATGCGACAATAAATTTAAACATGGACTATATTAGTCCATAGAAATGGTTTGCCACTTTCAACAACATCTTATTCATTTGATAATTTCATGACATTTGTATGAAATAATACAACATTGGCTGCATAATTTCATACAAATGTCATGAAATTATCAAATGAATACGATATTTTTAAAAGTGTCAAACCTTTTCAATGGACTAATATAGTCCATGTTTAAATTTATTGTCGCATTGACGGCACCACCCTGTATATCGTGAATCATGAAAGAAAAGCTCTTAAAAACCTTTCTGATGGGACCCTGCTGAGGAGTTCCCATGAGAAAACCTGAGGAGCTCCAAGAACGCCGTTTAAAAGTTTTTGCAAGGTTGTATACTCACGTGAAATTTTCCTTTTACTCTGAGTAACAACCTTTTACACGGAGGAACAAAATGGCTTAGTGATTTAGATCCCTTTGCTCAAAACGCATATTCTCTACAACAAGTCTCATTGGAATTACAAAAGTGTCGCACAGATTAAAAATACTTGCCCATTTGGAGTTTGACATTTACCGATAGCTATTCATAACATGGTATTTCCAAGCGCTTATTTCTATTTTAAAAATGTATATTGGACTTTCCCGTTACTGCTTTGAGTATAAATTTAAGCCCCATTTTTTTCTACTTAATTTTCTCCTAAGTACCTAATGAAAAAGTTAATAACATCTACTAGGTATATTTTAATTTCTCTTCGTCGTTGCATTTTCTTTAGGATTTCAATACAGTATTTTCTTTATAAAAGAGCAGGCAGATGCCAGTTAGATTTATTTATAGACAAATATACAGGAAATACCGTGCCCGTATCAGATGTTTTTTTTTTCAATTATCAGGCTTCTAGATATCTTTAATTAGCGGACGGAAAGCTGTATCGTGGGTAGATCTTGACCACAGTGTAGTGTAGGTATTCAGTATTTTCTTAATGTCAAGCGCTTTATACCTCTGAATTATGTCTGGAATCTCTTGACGGGTTAAACGCCAGTGGTGACAAAGAACAGGTTATATGTTTGACTAACGAGCAGACTCCTACCAACACAGGGTTCATCGTCATCATCACCAGCCTATGTAGTAAAGACCGGCTGGCCGAGTGGTCTGTGCCCCTTGCTATACAACCTACTTGGTCGGGAGGTCCCAGGTTCAAATCCCGGTAGGAGCAAATGCAAAGGAACAAAGCTAATATTAGCTAAATGTGAGAACTTTTGTAAAATAAGTAATCTTGTAAACATCTATGTAAACCACATTTAATGACAAATAAATTATTATTATTATAATGTTTGTATGATGTGTACGAACATTTGTTCACGAGTCATGGATGTATGATTATATGTTTATTTAGTATATTTCTAATATTTATACACATATTATTATCAATATTTATCCAGTTATCTAGAATCCATAACACATGCTCTTAATGATGCTTATTTTGGGCTAGATGAATATATTAATATTAATGTACGTCCCACTGCTGGGCACAGGCCTCCCTACATGCGAGAAGCTCATGGGAGGAACATCACAGGCTTATTATTGGATAAAAGAAGATGTTTTGAATTGTAACTTAAAACCTGTAGACATAATAAATGAATATTGTTTTTTAAACCTTACCTTCACCTTAGGCACTACTCACGTGTCGTCACCGTAGCCTATAGACGCTCGTAGCACTCTGTTCACTACTCGCGCGTTGTCACCGTAGCCTATAGACGCTCGTAGCACTCTGTTCACTACTCGCGCGTTGTCACCGTAGCCTATAGACGCTCGTAGCACTCTGTTCACTACTCGCGCGTTGTCACCGTAGCCTATAGACGCTCGTAGCACTCTGTTCACTACTCACGCGTTGTCACCGTAGCCTATAGACGCTCGTAGCACTCTGTTCACTACTCGCGCGTTGTCACCGTAGCCTATAGACGCTCATAGCACTCTGTTCACTACTCGCGCTTTGTCACCGTAGCCTATAGACGCTCGTAGCACCTTAGGCACTACTCACGCGCTGTCACTGTAGCCTTTAGACGCTCAAAGGACCTTGGGCTCTACTCACTGCTGCTTACCCTGTAAAAATCAAAAGTAAAGCGTTATACTGCCAGAATAGCAGATAAGTCCCCCTGCTCACAACACAACGCTTTCTTTGTGAACTCTGGAGACGTTGCTTACCGCAAGAACACAATCTTTCAATGTAGGAACAATATTTATTTACGTATTTTCACGTTTTGATAATTTATGTTCTGCTCTTCTCTCTAAGTAATTAGCATTGTATCTGGGCTTTACCAACGTTGGTAATTGTAATAATTTGTGTATTATCTTTGTCAGTTATATCTGTTGCTTGAATTGTGGGTGTCAGCTTTTACTAGATACTTTAATTAGTTTTTCGGCTGGAAGGATTAGCATTCTCCACTTTGAATTATTAATATTTGTATACTAGCCCCGTTGGTTCTTATGCTCGGTCGACTCTCTCTCGACTTTTAGGGTAAAGTGTAAATTTTGTTTTATACAAATCACGAAAAATGACTACGCCACCTGATGACCTGCAGACAACAAAACATTAGGCTCAAAGATTCTTTATTTCTCAAGAATGACGTATTTGTCAATTCACAAAGAAATTACCGAGAAGTGATAGAGCTCGGTGGTGGAACTTTCGCCATGGTCGATCCCGGGATGGGTCAGTCAAAATTATAATCTCGATCTCCTCTATGCTTCAAAAGGCACGTTTGGTCCCGGTTGTCACTGCAACCGCTATAGCCCACCAAGCCGCATTGGGCCAGCGTGGTGGTGTTATAGCCCAAGCTCCTCATGTGTTTTCCCGTGTAGGAAGGCCTGTGCCCAGCAGTGGGACGTATATAGGCTGGCGAAGATGATGATGATGATGGTGATAGAGTTAAGTCATTTGAAGCGACTTTAGAAAAAAATAATTAAAAATGAGTCTTTCATGTGTTTGTAATTGCCCACTATTGTTACTTACATTTTATCGCCCTTAGCTTAATAAAGACACTCCACAATTTCTACACCTTAGAGCACGTATTTATTAGGCTTTGTTTTTTTAAATACAATTGAAGAAGCCACTAACAAATAGTATAATTTACAAATCAGCAAGTATTTGTGTGATATGCTTTTCATTTTTTTTTATTTCTCAAACGCAACAAGGCATGAGTTTGTTAAAGCTACAGACAGACACATATATGATATTACTCATGTGGCCACCCGTGGTTCCTCCTGTGTGGATGTTGGATATCGTGTCAAAAGATATAGGCCGTATTTATTCTTAGGATGTAATCTATCCCCGTGTCGAATTTCATCTAAATCCGTTCAGAGTTTAGAAGTGAAAACGTAACAGACAGGCAAAGTTGCTTTTTTATTTATATATACTCTTTATTGCACTTTCAAAATTGCAACCACATAATTCATAATATAAGTTAACAAAGGTGGACTTATCTCTATAAGAGATCTCTTCTAGCCAACCCATAAATGTGGGAGACAAACTAGTAAAATGTAGGCAACACGAAGAGCAATTATGACATCAATAGAGGGAACTTAAATCTCAATTGTAAACTAATTTATAAATATATTCCTAACAACCTATTATTACAAAACAACAATAATAATTATATCTCTAACTTTAAAAATACTAGATATTTGAAATTATATATTTACTTATATGTCCATACCATTATAATAATATAATACTATCTAAATATATATTTATAAATATATACATGTATATTTATATAAAGTAGTTTAGATACAAAATAAGTACTGTACGATTGTACAGACTTAGTCTACTGTAGAAGTTTAGTTCAATACTATATTGAGCACTGAGACGCGTATCAAAGCCGAGTTTTTATTTAATTTGCTCTATAATTATTCTACTTTACAGAATCCAATCGAAGTCGTATTAATTTCTCAGCCGACGATGATACTTCATTAATTGGAACCTTTATTAGGAGACGGTTGACGGTATTGAGCTATCAAAATGGTCGCTCAAGACTATTTCAACTTTCTGAACAAATTAAACAAAGTTTCAAAAGGAAAATGTGTTTGAGCCTAAATATAAGGGGTCGGTTTAATTCGTTTATATTTATTTTCACGAGACAGTTAACACTTTACTTTATTAGAAACTGGTTCACATTTCAAAAGTAACGTAAGATTAAGATGAAAGGGATTAATATTTCGTGTCGCGAATTGGGACCGACCCACTTGTTGCTTAGCTCTTTTGAGTGGATATCACATGCCTAGTTTCTCTGCAATGACATAATCGGAACCCTTGAGATAATTCTCCCAAAAAGCACTTGATAGGGCGAATGCGTGGTAATGCATGCTTGGTAGGTAGGTACCACCGCCTTTCTTATTTCAGTCGTGAAACAATTCACTGTGTTTCGGATTGAAGGGAAAGGTAGCCAGAGTAATTATTGAACATGGACAGCATTTCATCTTAGGCCGCAGGATGACAACGCACCTGCATATCAAGTGATTTTTCCTTGTTATTGAAGGTGTCTATGGGCAGCGGTTACCTTACCACCAGGTGGGCCGTCAGCTTGTTTATCATCAAGTTGTATAAAAAATGCTTAGCAAAGAGTAAAGCAGAAGAGTGGAGGTCCGATTACAATAAAGTAAGACGCTCTCAGGCTTTAAGTTGTGGGGGCAGTTACACGGGAAAATTCAATTTATTAATCTCTCCAGCCCTAAATTCCACACGCAGCTCCAGAATAAAAGTATACGTATCAATGAGGAAAAATCATAATCTGCTTATTTATTTGATTAGACCGACTAAATGTCCCGTCGTACAGTTAAGTTAGTATAATATTTCTGCAGCTATGCAACCGCCTATGTGACGACCGGTCCGCAGCAAGTAGCGCGGTGCGGCGCCGGCGCAGCCATTGTCCGTGCTCAGGACGCGTGTGAGCTGTCGCGGCCCAACACCTCACCGTCGGTCGACAGCAAGCCCTTCCCAGATCAAGTTTTGTTAGATCGTTTGACATAGCACGCTTATTCTTAACGCTATCTGTGAAGTGAAGGCTGCTTAGACGATGACATCATTTTTTATTTCTTCTATTTTTTACCCCCGACGAAAAAAGAGGGGTGTTATAAGTTTGACGTGTCTGTCTGTGTATCTGTGTGTCTGTCTGTGGCATCGTAGCGCCTAAACGAATGGACCGATTTTGATTCGGTTATTTTTGTTTGAAAGCTGATGTAACGACGATGGTTCTTATTTATGAAGATCAGTTCTCTACATGATTTTTTACATGATAATGGGATTTTACTAACTTTTACAGATCCGATTGATTTCAAATTTGGTGTACTGTCACTTCGGTGAAATTCCCATGACATACTAACCTTGAGCTGATCCTATACCATCATAAAGTCTGCGAAATGCTTAATTCTTCAGAAACTTACAGCATATATAGCGTGTTTGGGCTCTTATGAACAGTCGTAATGAGATGGTGTTAGATAGATGATTAATGACGCCGGGGGTTACTAAAAATTTTTAATTTTGTAATTATTACTATACAACTACAAACAGCTAACTGCCCACCTGATGGTAAGCGGTTACCGCCGCCTATAGACACCTGCAATAACAAGGAAAAATCACTTAATATTGCAGGTGCGTTGTCATCCTGAGGCCTAAGCTGAAATGCCGTCCATGCCCAGTAATTACACTGGCTAACTTTCCCTTCAATCCGAAACACAGCGAACTGTTTCACGGCTAAAATAAGAAAGGCGGTGGTGGTACCTACCCAGACGGCCCTACATACCTACCACCTAGTAAAATCACGCTATGGTTAAGGCTGATAATGGAAAAGATAACATTGTAATAAAAACAGAAACAAAATATCGAACTAAGCGACGAATGCATTCATAGAAATAAGGGCAATATACTTAACTACAAATTATTAAATCAACTGATCAGTATCATACACAGAACAATATTATAAGTCAAGTTACAGAAATCATCAGAAGAAATGAGATGTAAAAGGAAAATCATTAATTGCAAGGCAAATGGTTGACCATTAGTCCACAAATTGTGCGCTTGGCACAAATTGATGACATGCGACATGCGACCAACGTTCTAGATAGTTTTTGTCAATCAGTGTTTCTTGTGCTGATACGGTCTTTTTTATTGTTTAGTTTAGATTTAAATAAACACTCTTTCCAAAGTTTGGAATTCTTTACTATAACGTCGGCAGCTTGTAGGCGGCTAGAACAGGTTTTCATGTTGCGCCAACTGTCTTCGCAGACGGAATCCTCTTGCCACTTCCAATCAGGTGGTGTTTGGCATGTTTTGTAAAAAATGTATCTTGCTCTATAAAAGGGCGTTAGGCTAGTTTTTGAAATTTAGTGAAGCAGTATCATCTGACTATACCTACACACTGTGTCAACTCCTGCATTTGGTATTAATCACGTCCTAGGTTTTGATCTAAAATCCAAACGTACGTAGATATTTTCGCTTCGATAGAGGTAAATTTTTCTGTACGTCGAGCGGTCAACACGATAATGACGCAGTTGCTGTAATCGCAATGATTGTATCTAATCACGACTTCCTATCCTGTCCGTGAATCATTGTAAACATTCATCATCATTGCAAAAAGTGAACTACGACTCCCAATGTCAGTCTGTTTGGATTAACTACGTATCACTAATGAAAGTGACGTAGGTATAACACACCAAAGCGTCTACCATGAAACGTTTTTGGAGGTTCCGGACAAAAATGAAGCGTATTTCGTGACTATGGGCCTAATTCTGGAGACACACTCTAAGTTTAAATTTAGATACAGTATATCTCTTTTTCGTAATATGTAATACGAAAAAGATAGCAAGAATCTGTTTAGAGCTGTCACTGAAATTTAGATAGATTTCAAAGAAACCATAGATAATTTTAGACGGCATGTGCGGAGGTGCTTCCTAAACACTGCATTTGATCACTTTCAATAAGGTCGAAAATTGAACGCACGTTTCTAAATGTCAAATTATATGACAGCCATCCTTTTCGTATTCATTTTGAGAGAAAGAGGTGCACTAAACTTAAATTTAGACTTAGCATGTGTTCTCCAGAATTAGGGCCTTTATGAATGCCTTTTATTGAACCCTATGTTTTAGTGTACTTCACGAATGTTCTTCGTGGAGCCTAATCGAAACAAACTTCACTGCTGCTTGGAGTTTAGTACTTCACTATTTCGTTTGCCGTGATCGTCTCCGAAGTTTCGGATAAACTTTTTCATGGCAGAAGTGCTGATCTCAACAGATTTGCGACTCAATATCCACATCTAACGTGAAATTTGTAAAATTGTTTCGAACTTGCTGGCGTAATTTAAGAAGTTAAATTGCATAATTGAACGAAAATAAAACAGTAAATATTTAAATTTTATTGAAATAAAACCTAATTAGCATAATTTTCGGTACATAAAACATTCTTACATTCTAAAGAGTTACAAAATTCAGTATGTAGTATCTGACAACCAACCAGATATAATTTTAACACGCGGGACTCATTAAAATTTGAATAGTCAACAAGGAACAATGTTTTCCTTTTTATGTACTTATGTTGTGTTTTTATTTCAGTTTTAGTTTGTAAACATAGATGATTCCGACACATACTTGTATGTTTTTTATCCAGAGTTGTTACCCAACTTACATGTTGTTGTAGCATCGTTTTGTTTTGTTTCTATTGATTAAATTCTTATCTAAGTAATATTTCATGGTCATGTCCTATTTAGCATCGTCAATAAAGTTGTATTACATACCACCACATAAGAATTAACATTTTATTTATTTTATATTTATTTTTTATTAGGTCAACCAACAGTTGTTTCCTCTAACACCATACATTTTTTTTTCACAAGTTAAATATATATTTGAACGTATCTATAACAACTTACCTAGGTAAAACACTACGTGCTTATTAGCAAGAGTTAAGGATTGAGTAAAAAGCAGAGAGAATCTGATGCCATTTCTAAGAATGAAGACAGGCTATGTTATTACAGTCTCCCTTATATACTTAGATACTCTTTCTTTTGTAAAACTGTACACTGCAAAAAATATTTCACCAAACTACTTTGGTTACATTTGTAATAATAAAAAAATAGCGAGGTGCAATCACAGTTTATAACAAAACGCTGTATCTATATGCAACTTTAAGTAACATAGGTGTTAACTTTATACTAGGTGGTAGGCCCGTATGTAGGGTCGTCTGGGTAGGTACCACCGCCTTTCTTATTTCAGCCGTGAAACAGTTCGCTGTGTTTCGGATTGAAGGGAAAGGTAGCCAGTGTAATTACTGGGCATGGACGGCATTTCATCTTAGGCCTCAGGATGACAACGCACCTGCAATATCAAGTGATTTTCTTTATTGCAGGTGTCTATAGGCGGCGGTAACCGCTTTTCATCAGGTGGGCCGTCAGCTTGTCTGTCATCTATTAGTTTAAAAAAACTAATGTTAAGTAGGCACTTTTTTGAGGTACTGGTAGTCAAAACTTCAGTAGTCATTTTTTTTAGTGTAGGTGATATTTGAGATTGTTACGAAACAATATAAACGTTTTCTGTTACTTACATTCACTTAGGTTACAGTAATAGCCTAAATAGTAATGATTATCGCCTTTCCCAAAGGTCGTTCGGCTAAAAGGACCTTGGGCTTTACTGTTGAGCAAAGTGCCGTCAGCACTATCAATAAGTGATGTTTACTTTAGGCTTTATTTGTTAAGGAATAAGTATAGTTTTTCGATATCTTTGCTTATTTTTCTTATTCAATTATGTTTATTTTATTACAGAATAATCGTCAACTCCAAAAGATATATTTTTATGAGAGGTAGGTACCTGGGTACTTAATTTTTGATTATTTTTTTAGTGTTTTGAAGTCGGTTTTATTTTTGTTGAAAAATTTATTTTTACATTTTTAGTGATTTTCTAAGGTCAACGCTAGATGGGCGACCGTCAGCATTATCAACGTGTCGGTCTTTGGTTGATATACGTAATATTATTTCATACAATTGTATCGCACCACTGATAAATTATTTACTAACTCGAAACAGTTACGGAGTTTTACCTTCCATCATCAGTTCACCCAAATAACCCGCTATAATACAATTATCGCTCTATACGTACCTATAATATTTAAAGAATTATCTTCCAACTCCTGACCGTTAAGGAGTTGTACTTTCCATCACCAGTTCCTCATGATATAATGACTATCAGACGCAAATACTTGAATTGTTTTAGAAATAAAATAAAACATGTATAGGTAGGGGCGATGATGCATGAAGTACAGTTACACCAATGAATGTAAAAGGGTTTATTGGGAAATATTTACAACAGATCGCCTTACTACATTAATCAGGACAGTCAGAAGATATAGGTAATATTTACAAGGCACGGAAAATAAAAGAAAACTAAATAATAATAATATGTTACACGCGACGAAAGTAATAAAATTGTTCTAACCAAAATAACAGTCCATCCGTAACCATGGCAACCAGACAGCTATGCCAAGAAGTCTATCGTCGGCCGTGCTCGCTAACTCCGGGGTGCCATAGAGGCCTACACCATGAAGGCGGGATTACAATATAATAAGAAAATATATTTACATAAAGATTTAATGAAACATGGAAAAATGAAGTGAAATGAAATGCGGTGAAATATGTGTGAACAGGGTCCCCACATCACTCCCCTCCAGAGACCGTCACTACGGGCGATAGTAATCTGGGAAACGCACATGTCGACCAGACCGTGTGGACTTAGATGCTTTGTCACCGTCACCCGTCGATGAACCTGACTGGACCTGCGGAGTCAAGCCACTATCGTTGGAAAGTATGTAAGCTGGCTTGAGGCGATCGACAGATACAGTAACTGGTTTGCCTTTGACCAGCAACTTATAAACTTTCTCTCCTCTGCTGACCACTAGATGAGGACCAGAGTAAGTTGGAGCCAGAGATCCTCGCAACGCGTCCTCCCGGAGAAATACGTGACTGGAGGACTTAAGATCCTTGAAAACAAAGACCTTACCAGTGCTATGATGAGAGGTAGGAACAGGCTGTAACTTTTCAGCGAATATCCGTAAACGGGCAGAGAAATCAGACACATCTGTTGTACCCTGAACACTACCCTCGAAGAACTCCCCGGGTAATCTTAAGGGTTCCCCATAAACAAGTTCAGCGGACGAAGATTGCAAATCTTCCTTAAATGCGCTTCTAATCCCCAGCAGAACCAACGGCAAAGATTCCGTCCAGTTTACATCAGCGTGGCATTTGATTGCAGCCTTTAACTGTCGATGGAACCTTTCCACCAAGCCGTTACATGCCGGGTGGTAAGCAGTAGTGCGACGGTGTTTGAACCCGATTATTCTGGATAGAAATTGGAATAACGCGGATTCAAATTGCCGTCCACGGTCGGTTATAATGTCAACGGGGCAACCAAACCTTGCGATCCAACCTGTTAATAATGCTCGGCCTACTGTTTCTGCCGTAATGTCAGCAATGGGAATGACTTCGGGCCACCTACTGAATCGGTCTATTGCCGTCAAGCAGTAGCGAAAACCTTGTGACAACGGTAATGGGCCGACAATGTCAATGTGTACGTACATAAAACGAGCTTGCGGTAACTGGAAAGTACCCAAAGGAGCTGCAACATGACGGCTGACTTTCGCACGTTGACAAGCTAAACAAGTTTTAGACCAAAGGCGGCAGTCTTTTCTGATCCCCGGCCACACAAAACGTGTAGACACTAACTTTGAAGTGGCATTAGCGCCAGGGTGACTTAGACCGTGCAAACAATCAAAAACCTGCTTACGCAAAGCAGAAGTTACAAAAGGCCTCGGTGAGCCAGTACCGATGTCACAATAAAGTTCGGTGGGGCTACCCGGCAATGGAACTTTCGCGAGTTGCAAGGACGTTTCGCTGTTGAGAAGTCGCAAAAGCTCTGGATCTGAGTCCTGAGACTCAGCCAACAGTTTGAAATCAACCGGACACTGCAACTCCTCGACACGGGACAAAGTATCGGCAACCACATTGCTTTTACCCGATATGTGTTGAATATCGGTCGTAAATTGTGCAATTAGATCCAGATGCCTATACTGTCGTGGTGAACAGTTGTTCTTACCCTCGCGGAAAGCGTGACACAATGGCTTGTGGTCGGTGTAGACTGTAAAATGACGAGCCTCCAACATATGCCTAAAGTACTTGATACCTTCATAAATCGCGAGTAACTCCCGATCGTAAGGCGAGTACTTCTGTTGAGAAGGGCTCAATTTTCTAGAAAAGAATGCCAAAGGTTGCCAGTCCCCTTCTTTGAACTGCTGTAGTACAGCGCCCAATGCTAAATCTGATGCATCCGCGACAAGGGCGAGCTTGACTTGGCAATCGGGATGTGCTAATAAAGCTGCGTTGCAGAGACTGTCTTTGCTGAGTTGGAAGGCCGCGAGAGCATCACCAGTTAAGTCAACTGGATGAGAAGCTTTGACAGAGCCGGCGAGCAGAGCGTTAAGGGGCGCTTGAATTTTTGCGGCATTGGGTATAAACCTCCTATAAAAATTCAGCATGCCTAAAAAACGTCTAAGCTCTCTGACAGTTCTAGGCTGAGAGAAATTCCTGATAGCCTCGACCTTCGACTCCAAAGGTTTGGTTCCCGAAGCAGAGACTCGGTAGCCTAGAAAATTAACTTCAGTAACACCGAAAAGGCATTTGGAAGTATTCAAGACAACCCCGTACTTATTCAATCTTGTGAACAGCTGGTGCAAATGGACTTCGTGTTCAGCTGGAGTCTTGGAAAACACCAAAAAGTCATCTAAATAACAATAGCAGAAGTCTAAACCTCGAGTGACTTCATCTACAAACCTCTGGAACGTTTGGCCTGCGTTCCTTAGACCAAAGGTCATATATGGGAACTCAAACAAACCAAACGGAGTTGTTATTGCCGTTTTCTGTATATCAGCCTCATGAACAGGGATCTGGTTGTAGGCCTTTAAAAGATCTATGGTCGAAAAGATAGTAGAACCGGCAATACAGTGAGAAAAATCCTGTATATGTTTGATGGGATACCGGTCTGGGATCGTCCGGGAGTTGAGAAGTCGAAAATCTCCGCACGGACGCCAGCCATTATCTTTTTTAGGTACCAAGTGCAGCGGCGAAGACCAAGGGCTTTCAGATGGACGCGCAGTACCATTGCTCAGCATCAGCTCGAACTCCTGCCTAGCTATTTTGAGCTTGTCCGGGGCTAACCTGCGTGGAGAACAAGTGATTGGTGGGCCGGATGTGGTCCGAATGAAATGAACAGTGTTATGAGCATGAAAACGCGGAGTACCAGCGGGTTTGACGATTTCCGGGAATTTTGAAAGAATAACATGATAACGCGAAGTGCCAAAAGGTATTTTTACTGAACAAATGTTAGGGTAGTTAGCGATGCAAGCGGCAGAAGACAAACGAGTTGTATTGTCTATTAAACGTTTGTTATGTACATCAACCACTAGTTTGTAATGACTCAGAAAGTCAACACCAATTATCGCTTTCACGACATCAGCAACAATAAAAGACCACGGAAAGTTTCGGCGTAGTCCTAAATTCAGCTTAAGCTCCAAAAAACCATAAGTGTCGATCACACTACCGTTGGCTGCAGATAACTGATAATCCGTCTTCGCCCGTCGTTCACGTAGCGCAGCTCGAGGGAAAACGCAAACGTCGCTCCCAGTGTCTACTAAAAATTGTAGCTTCGAGCTGTTGTCTGTGACGAATAGGCGACCATTGAAAGTTGGGCAGTCGTTCGTCGCCATTACAGACTGCCTTGACCGTTTCCCGTTTTATGGAAGTCGCATGGTTTTAAACACTTCTGAGCTTTGTCTCCGAACTTACTATGGTACCAACAAAGCGGATACCTTCGGTGATGAGATGCGGAACGTGCAGAACGTGTAGAACGGGACGATGATCGCTGACGCTCTTGGCTGCTACAACGGCTCTGAGGACGCGACTGCCTGTTCAGCTGCATCGTTAAGCTCTTGACAGCTTCTTTAAGCTCGGCAATTTCCAGAGCCATGGACTGCATGCTGTAGCCAGGTGCGGACGCGGCAGCCACTTGTAGCGCGGGCGCGACAATATCCTGCACCCTGTCTGCAAGATCGGCGAGTGCTTCCAGAGAGCTGTCCTGTTGAGATGCAATCAGTGTCTGGATATTGCTCGGAAGTCGGCTACTCCAAATCGTTCGAAGAAAATCGTCAGGAACAGATGGTCCGGCTAAGCTCTGAAGATGACGTAAAAATTGAGAAGGCTTGCGATTACCCAATTCCTCATGCATAAGTAGCTGATGAACCTTCTTCTCACGTGATGCCGACAAGCGTTTGATGAGTTCTTGCTTCAGCTTATCATACTTGCCGGTCTGCGGCGGATTGGTAATGATATCCTTAACTTCTTTCGAATACTGTGCATCCAAATTACCAATCACGTAGAAAAATTTTGTCGAGTCCGTAGTAATATTAGATATCGCAAATTGCCCCTCAATCTGAGCAAACCATATCTCAGGTTCCTCGGGCCAAAACGGAGGAACTCTAACGCCAACGCGAAAAATATCGGACGTCATCGCCGTGGAAACGTGTTCCGACTGTGTATTACAACAATTCGTCGGCGCCGTATGTGCTCCGCCATTGTCTGACGCTACCGCTTTAGCCGAATCGCTATCGCTCATGTTAAAAGTAAGGTGGTAAGTACTTGCGGTTTAGATGCCAATATCTCCTGTAAGCGCCTTCAGTCGGGGTCACCAGTTATAGGTAGGGGCGATGATGCATGAAGTACAGTTACACCAATGAATGTAAAAGGGTTTATTGGGAAATATTTACAACAGATCGCCTTACTACATTAATCAGGACAGTCAGAAGATATAGGTAATATTTACAAGGCACGGAAAATAAAAGAAAACTAAATAATAATAATATGTTACACGCGACGAAAGTAATAAAATTGTTCTAACCAAAATAACAGTCCATCCGTAACCATGGCAACCAGACAGCTATGCCAAGAAGTCTATCGTCGGCCGTGCTCGCTAACTCCGGGGTGCCATAGAGGCCTACACCATGAAGGCGGGATTACAATATAATAAGAAAATATATTTACATAAAGATTTAATGAAACATGGAAAAATGAAGTGAAATGAAATGCGGTGAAATATGTGTGAACAGGGTCCCCACACATGTAATATGTGCATATAAAGTTTGAGGTTTGCCCTCGATTTTCCTCGGATCCCATCATCAGATCCTGACTTGGTGACAAAGGAACCACTTGAGGTGTATACTCTATTGAATAATAATAATAATAAAATGGTTCACAATTGACAGGTAAATCGGTGAACATACATACAAAAAATTACATACAGTGGGGCATAGAACGTCCTCTTTTTTGAACTCGTTTTTATTAAGTCGGTTAAAAAAAGAGTCTGTTTGTACTTTTAAAATTATATGGTTTGATTGATCTTGCAGATGTGACTTTGGTAAGATAAACTAACCACTTAATATATGAGATGGTTATGCAATGTTTTTACGTCAAAAGATAATAGGAATCCATCTTTGTATTAAACAATGTTATCATATTGTTAAGTATTGTTGCAAAAATATTAAATCAAATAATTAGCACTCGAGCTTCGGCCATTGGGCCTGGTTGCTACTTCAACCGCTTTCACCCACCAACCCACATTGGGCCAGCGTAGTGGTGCTATGACCAAAACTCCTCTTGGATATCTCCCATGTAGGAAGGCCTGTGCTTAGCAATGGGATGAATATAGGAGGAGGATGGGGATGATAAATTACAAAATGTTGTTGAAGCGAATATCCATTTAAGGCTAATATAATATCATAAATGATAACGACTGTTACTCTCTGTGTTAACGTTTTCAGTTATAAACAAATGAATTAATTTAGATGAAATTTGCCATGAAAATAGATTGCATCCTCAGAAAAGACAGGCTACCTTTTGGCAAACTAACCAACTTCTACTAGACTGTTATTATAAATGCAAAAGTAACTATGTCTCTTTTCTATGTTTTCTGTCCTAAACCAGTAAACCGATTTAGTCAAAATTCTGCATGAAATATATTACATCCTGAGAAAGGACATTAGGTTACTTTTTGAACCGCGGGTGTCCACTATTTGTTAAATGACACAGTCTAATTACAGTTTGACCAAAATGTGTTTAATAATCGAGATAGGATCGATAAGAAACATCAAAATTATAAAAAATGATTTATAATCATCAACAATTTACAATTTTAGCTACAACAGAGTAGGCACCATTATCTAACAAACAAATAGTAGACCGTATCTGAGAAGTTTTATTCAAAGTTACAACCGGCGTTTGCTAGGGTTAGTTACAATTTATTTTATCTATTTAGTTGCATGTCACACTGGCTTTTATCTGAAAGTTGCTAGCTAGGGTTAGATAATTCATGTGAAAAATTTACAATGTACGACGACGGAATTAAAGTGAGCAAATTGGTATAAAAACTGTAGAGAGACATACTATGTGCACATTATTTTTTACCCCCGACGAAGAGAGGGGGTGTTATAAGTTTGTCGGGTCTGTCTGTGTATCTGGGTATCTGTCGGTGGCATCATAGCGCCTAAGCGAATGGACCGATTTTTAATTCAGTTTTTTTGTTTGAAAGCTTACGAGATTAAGATAGTTCTTAGCTATAATTTATGAAGATCAGTTAAGGCGTTTGATGACTATAAGCTCATTTCTTACTTGACAAAACGGTCTTTCTAACTTCCACAGATCCGATTGATTTGAAATTTGGTTTACTGTTACTTCAGTGGTATTTGAAGACATGCTAACATTGAGCTGATCATGCACCATCAAATAATCATAATCATATAATCATAATCTTTTATTGTTTCCATTAATCTGCGGGATGCTAAATTCTTCAGAAACTCACAGCAGATATAGCGTGTTCGGGCTCATAGGAATAGTCTCAATGAGATGGTGTTAGATAGAACTTAGAAGATTATCAATACCGGGGATTGCTTAAAATTTTTAATTTTACATTATTTGCTCTGTGATGTGTGTAGGTGTGTGTACATGTGAGTTCTGTAATCAATAAGAAACTGATTCCTGACAACTCTTGTTATTATTTTTGCCTAAACATCTATTATACTAGGTGGTAGACCCGTATGTAGGGTCGTCTGGGTAGGTACCATCGCCTTTCTTATTTCAGCTGTGAAACAGTTCGCTGTGTTTCGGATTGAAGGGAAAAGTAGCCAGTGTAATTACTGGGCATGGACGGCATTTTATCTTAGGCCTCAGGATGACAACGCACCTGCAATATCAAGTGATTTTTCCTTGTTATTGCAGGTGTCTATAGGCGGCGGTAACCGCTTACCATCAGGTGGGCCGTCAGCTTGTTTGTCATCTAGTTGTATAAAAAGAAAAAAATAATACTATCCCAATACATAATTAAGAGATCGTGCAGTGGTTCCATTCTTCTAATGTAAAACTACGTTATTTTTACAGTAGAGCTATTTTTCTCGAAAATTATTATATGAAATAGTCATATACCACTAATGCGATACCGAAATTCTAGTTAGTAAGTCAGAGGCGATAGATCGGTTAACCGGCTGTCAGTGATACTGTGAAGGTGACCGCAAATGTTGCCTCATTCGGTGTCCGGTGTCGCTGCGAATCAAGTGGATTTCGGAACGAAATACTTTAGCATTATTACATTTCTAGCGGTGTCCATGATTTTATTTTATTTTATACACTCACACCTATTATCTAGCACAAAATAGCAACATTTAGGGCTTGTGTTATGTATATAAATATGAGAAATATACTAAATAAACATATAAACATCCATAACTCGTGTAGAAATGCTCGTACTCATCATACAAATATTTGCTCCTACCGGGACTACAGATCCCGGTAGGGGCAGACCACTCGGCTAGCCGGTCGTCAAATTCCAATTCAAATCCGATTTTAAAACTGAGTAGCATTTCCCAAATCCTCGGTAGCTCAGTCTGTAAGGGAGCGAACAAAAAAGATGAACAGCTAAAAGTAAAGAATATAATCCATACTAATAGCATAAATGCGAAAGTAATTCTCTATGTCTATGACGTTTTCACTCCAGAGCCGCAAAACCGATTTCGATGAAATTCGGCATAGAGATTTCACCCTGGGAAAGGATATAGGCTACCTCTTGGCGCGACAAATAAAAGAGAACATGCATTGAAATTATACAGGCTGGGACGAAAATACGACAGTAAATTAAAACAAGGACTATATTAGTTTCAAATCATCTTATTCATTTGATAATTTAACGACATTTCTATAAAAAATAATGCAGCCAATGTTATTTAGTATAGCTACTGGGTATAGAAGCATTCCACCAAAGACCACAGGATGACAACGCAACTGCAATAGCAAGTGATTTTCTTTGTTATTGCAGGTGTCAATAGGCGGCGGTAACCGCTTGCTACCAGGTGGACCGTCAGCTTGTTTATCATCTAGCGGTATATAAAAAAAAAGAAAGACTAGAAGTCATTTAAAGGATTCTCTCAAGTCCTTCCAAATGTCCTCGAAAGTTCAGTGGTAATAGTGGCCACCCGTATTGTGAAAGGTCGCGGTCGCGGGTTCGCACCTCTGATATTACTTTGTCAGAGCTTTCGCTTAGAGCATGTCAAGTGATTAGACTACGTGACCGTGTCTCGTACCAGAGAAGTTTATTGATTACTTATGATTTTTAATGTTATTTGTTTCAGGTAAGACACGGAGCTTATTTTTGTTCATCGTGGTGCTTGAATTATACAGGTAAATTATAAAAACTTACTTATACCAAGGATGTGGTCCACACTTATACGTTTATTAAGTTAAATATCGCTTGAAGCTTTCGTATCTACCATTTAAAATTAACATAACTCCATTTTAAGTGACTTTACCAAATAGGCCTCCGCTCAGCATATGTTGTGACAGGGGCTGACGGCTAGGATGCCGGTATTCTGCCATGACCATGACCAGAGATGAAGGCGCCACACAAACAGACAGTAAATATTTTGGTCTTAAAAACGCTACAATTTAGATGAAAACAATGAGTTAAAATTTAGAATTTGCATATTTTAGCAGACACTTAATTAAAGCGACATCAAAGGTCTGACGCAGCTCTAATTTTCTAATGTCAGAGTTGAAGACGCCTACTGAATATTCATGATGGTGGAAAGGAAAAATAAACCAAACACTACACCGCAGTTGATCAAAGCCCCCGTATTGTCACGTAAATCCTACCCTGGCTTCAAAACATCTTGTTTACTACATTCCCTGTTTTCGAAAAGAGCGTTATGGTCTATTTCAAACTTCTTTATATATTATATATTTTGGTGTCAGATTCTAAGGATCGGTTTCAGCCGATAAACAGAACTAATGCTCGTTTTCACTAACATTTGGAGTCTCTTAGCGAATTTTATTTCAGTCTATCTAAAGCAGATAGAAAGAGACAAATATCGTTAAGAGTCACCTAAGCTTAGAAAATGGTTAGTGAAAACGGACATAAGTATCTACTCACCAAGTACCTGAAGGTTCTTATGTCATACTTAGATCCGTCCGCGTAGATTTCGGCTATCGCGCCAAAAGGATGCCTTGGAATTCTTTGCCAGCACAGGTGTTCCCTTTCTATAACATGGGTTCCCTCAAAGTAAGGGTCAAAAGCACCTTTTGAGCCGGCAAGGTGGTGGCGGCTAGAACAGTGTGTTTCAAACGACACCAGGTACTCTTCTTACCGCTTCTGATTAGGTAGTGCTGAGTCATTTGTGTTGCTTGGTAAAAAACAGACAACAGACAGACATACCAAGTTGCTTTCGCATTTCTTGGTGATGATGATGAATATTCTGCTAAATAACAACAAAATGGTTGTGATGTTTTCGAGTGCTTCCATTTTCATATAGATAGCTTTTGGTACGATTAAGTGAGTGTTATTGCTACCTCAATACCTGGAGATTTCCACACCAACTAAAAAATCCTAAATTTATTTGTGAAAATTTTCCGTCTGTCTTTTATTGCTAAGAGGAGTTGTGTCACGTGATTTTATTTTATCCTTTCAACGTGCAGAGCTTAACTCGTCGTCTAAATACGAATCGCGATCGCAAAAGTTTACGAAGCTGAAAAACAGAAACTTCTCAACTCGCCCGGCTTAAAAGTTACGCACGTTTCAGCAATCACGTTTCCACATCAGCAGCAAGCGTTGATAATAATATCCCCACCGGTCAATGGTCAATAGGGCATTATTTTCCAATGCTCAACAAAGGCCTCCGCCATAGATTTGCAAATGGAACGATTCTGCGAAGTCTGCATCCAACGGCTCCCCGCGACCCTGACTACTTGATCGCTGGTTTGTTGTTGGCCCTGCCCAGCTAGACCATAAAGTAAAACGTACTCGTCAACAAGTCTGAGAACAGAACTCCCAACTGTAACTGGTATAGGTGCGACAATAGTAGTAGTTAAGATATAATTAAAGGAATGTTAGTATCATAGGTAGATTGGGCTATGATAGAACATAGAAAGACGTTCCTCATTCTATGTTCTGTGGTCTCATAAAGACATAAGTCAATAAAAAAACTTCTAAAATCTTAACTACTATTATAAATGCCAAAGTGTGGATGGATGGTAAACATAAATTTGGTACTCAATCACACCACAACGGTAGAATAGATCTGAATGAAATTTGGCACAGAGTTGGAGAACCTATAGCATAGAATAGCACAGGCTACTTTATATTTTGGGAATGCGTTCTCCTAGGATGAATCAGATGAAGTCGCGGGCAGAGGCTAGTTTTAAAACCAATTTTGACTCTGACTTGGTGGTTCAGCATTATCAAAATCTACAACAAATTTCAAACATCCTTAGCGTTTCAGTCACGTCTCTTGTGACGTGCGTCACGTAATCGTCACGTAAATGCCACGTCGTTAATCACGTCGCTCGTCTTCTCCGACCTGACAAATGACCGCTCGAAATCATGAACCTTAATGATTAGATCATAAGAATTATTTTAAGCAATATGACGTGATCGTACTTCGTTCTCCCGTAAATCGCCCTATTTATAGTATCGATAAGTGTCATAATTGGGTAACCCTCGGTTATCTGTACTATATGTTGGAACCTAGCTTCGTCTTCCGGTCCGTGGTTTTTTTTTATACCACTAAGGTGGCAATCAAGCATACGGCCCACCTGATGGTAAGCGGTTACTGTAACCTATGGAGGCTTGCAACACCAGGGGTATCTCTTGCGCGTTGCCGACCCTGTAAAAAACCTGATCACGCCTTTTTTGAAAAACCCCATACTGTACTCACACTGTAGAACCTTTCCGCCCCAACGGATATCGGTTCTGCGAGCGATTTATCCTGCCCACTGTCATTTAAATATGGTAAAGTTTTGAGCTTATGTTTACATTGTGAACAGAGAACCTGTCATCATCATCTAATAAGTTCACTTGTTTTTATGAATAAGGGAGACGGACAATATGCTCGTCGTTGCTCTAAGGGTGAAGCTATTAATGTTAAGACAATTAAGTGTAACATTTCACCACTTTATCGTTTGTCACTTGATGATGATATAATTTGTATCATACTTCTCAAAAATAATTGTAATATTAAACTATTTATACAAAACAAATGTAAATATGTAAAGTAGTATGCAAGCGAGGACTTATCTCTATTAGAGATCTCTTCCAGCAGGGTGTGTGTGTTATAATGTCCAATCAGAAGTGACACCAGTGCATATTTACTTATTTATTAGTATTATTTTATTTATTTATTAAGAAATATATATTGATAAATATTTGAATACTATAATAAACTATAATTATACCTATAGTATAACAATGCCAAATATGTTCACATATTCTAACATATATACATATTACATACTAATATATTAACTATAATATAACTAAACACAACCGGCTCGGTCAAAAATACCAATTAAGTAGGAGTAGACAAAGCAATTATGATGAAAGTTCTAGAAAGTGCTTTGTTAATTTAATTTGAAAGAAAGAAACAGAAGGACTATCCTGTATGCTTACCTATTGGAAGCCTTATTGCATATTGTACAATAAGGCTGCCCGAACAGAAAAAGAGTAGAAAAAGAAATTGGTGTTGCTTTTCGGCAGCTCAAGCATCTTTGTAAAGCAGGATCGCCTGGGGCGAGAAGGAAGTGGAGACAAATTAAAACGAAAACGAAAATAGGATGGGGAATTAGGGTCTTTGAGGTTTTTATAGAGGGTTGTAAGTATGGAAACATTACGAAGATCACGTAATGGAAGCCATTTTAAGCTCTAAACTCGGACACATGGTCGAATTAGCGTAGTCCAAAGATGAAACATATCGCTAGGTTCTGCAGGCGTTCCAGATTGTTCAGCAACTCTTCAATTATGTAACTACGCTATCTGTAGTCGAGAATCGGGAGGAGGAGACTTGGCACTAACATGATTTTTAATATTTAAAGATCCAACCAATAAACTTATTTTTTAGGGAAAAATTTATAGGGTCTACAAAAAAATATTAGCTTGGTCACCAAACATAATAATTGGTCTATAAATTGTTAATTTGTCGGTACTTTATTGGCTAATTAAAATTTTTGATGATCAATTATATTTTTAAAGTTGGTTAGGTTAGGTTTGTATGCCGCTGTGGCCGTGTTGCGGAAGCCATACCATCCCTGTGGCACGGCCGTGAAGCAGCGAGTCGGAACACCGCTGGTTTTTAGTGGGTAGGACGGGACTTGCACCTTAGAGCCCGGGAGTCCCACATACCCCCTCCTATGTTCCCCGCATGGGAGGGAAACCCGTAAATGGGTTTTCCAGTCGCAGCAAAAAAAGGTTAGGTTTGTATGGTGATCAGTAAAATACAAGGCTTTTTTATTGGTTAGAACAGTCTGGCAGCTGAATATTACATAACCTACGTCTCTTTATGTTTCTGCAGACACGTAACGTCGCGACAATTTTTAAAAGCCTTTTTGATACTGAGCGAAATGGTATGACATCAAAAAAGTCAAACATATAAGCTGTCGATAACAAAAAAGTTATGAGATTTTAATTTTAATTTCGTGTTAAATGTCTTTATACCTTGTAAGGGAAAACATTTTCCGGCCACTTGGATGAAAATAATCGTTTTCAACCTTTTGATGTTTTTTTGTTATAAGCTGGTATTTAGGTTTATTAGCGGCTGTAATTGTTATTTGTACTTAACATTTATGTTATGAGAAAAGCTTGTAAAGTAAGCTTATTAAGTTACCAAATAAGGAAGAGGTGTGAAGAGTAGACCTGCATTGGAATAAGCAAGAATATCGCCGGTTGTGTAATGACGATAGCATTTTATATCCTTATATACAATAAGCATAAATCAGCTTATCTCACGGCCTCCTTTTTGCTGCGTATGTTTATTCAGTAAATAGTAATATTATTTGTCAATGGACGTGTACCTTTCTAATTGGATGTGGTAGTTTATATTTTACCGCCTATTCACGTTGCCTTACCATCACCCCTAGCACGAACATTTTTAAATTTCGAATCGTAATTTCGAATTCGTATCGTTCAGGCATGCTTTAAAATTCAAACAAAAGCCAGACAAAAGCTGACGTAACTACTCGATACGATGGCAATTCGAAATTTAAAAGTGTTCGTGCTAGGGGTACAGAACCATTTGTAGGTAGTCTGTGTAGGTACCACCGCCCTTCTTATTTCGGCCGTAATGCAGTTTGCTGTGTTTCGGAGGTAAGGGAAAGGTAGCCAGTGTAATTACTAGACATGGAAGGCCTTAGGTGTCAGGATGACAACGCACCTGCAGAACCAAGTGATTTTTCCTTGTTACTACAGGTGTCTTTAGGCGACGGTTACCACTTACCACCAGGTGAAATTTTATTAAAATTGATTCAGTAGATTGGTTTCTAAATCAAAATACCCTTCTAGCTTAAATATTTATCACTTAATATTGTGTAAAAAAATTAAACTAAATAAAAAAAAATAGTCTCATAAATAGGTGTGTTTTGGAGTCGGTCCTTAGCAGTGTAGCACCAACATCAAAAACTTTCATATTTTAAAGTCGATTTTTATTTTTTTATAAAAAAAAAATATTTTACGTATTTATTAAATTACATTCAGCACGTTTTGAGCGTCATCCCTACGAAAATGAAGATTGAATGTCTTGTTGAATATTTTGCGTGTAGGTAAATAGGAAATCAATGCAATGTTCAATATTCAATGCTTTTCAATGGAATTGCTTTCAATTTGGTTGGACCTTGTAATGTCGCCTTAAAAGTAAGACGCCCAGACAATACGCAAAAGACGCGCAGATTACGCGTGGCGCCTGCTAGTTAATAACATCGTGTTATAAGACCTTTAGATTGTCTTTAATTTTTTTTTATTGTCTCACTCATCATCATCATCATATCAGCCGAGAGACGCCCACTGCTGGCCATGGGCCTCTACTGGGCACTTCTCGCTACCCTAATTCTTTTCTGTAATCTGAGTAACATAAACTCTCCGCATATTATACGCGGTGAGGGCGCGGTTGACTTACCCGCGCGAACCGAAGTAGATGATCTACTTGATGTTGAAAAATAACCCTCGCTTACCTGGTTACTTTTCAACATCAAGTAGATCAGAAAGAGTCTAGACTAGAACCAGAATGAGCCTTCTGGAAGTGGGACCCAGAAGACTATAGGCTCTTTCTGCCTAAAGATATAGTAAGGCTAATGGCATCTATATTCTGGACACAGAAAGAGTAAACGCAGAGGAGGCACAAAAGATCCCAATGGTTCGAAGTGCACTGTGACTTAGTCATGGCCCCACTATAAGATAAGATAAGATAAACCATCGCTTAAAGCACCTGAAGCACCTGGTATTTCTCGATAAAGCAGGCGTGTTGACAGCCTGAAGACAGCTGATATGCTAATGTGCCTTTACCCTGTAATTATACCTTTCACCAAATCTTTGAATCTAAATTTAAACGCCGCCACTCTTCAGCTATTGACGGCAAAATTAAGTGACAAAGTATTGATGGATAACTTCCCAAGGACTTGACTGGTAAAATATAAACTGGGAAAGTTCTAAGCCAATAGAGTCGATCGCTCGCCGTCCATACCAAGTAGCTACCAACCTTGTTGTAATGTTGTTTGATTATAAGACTTTAAGACGTGACTCGTGCTGCTCTTTACTGTACAAATCTTCGCGTCAGACAAACTTTCAAGTTGACAATATTGAAACTTTTTTGAAACCTCTTGTATTAAGTAGAAAAAAAACAAATTTTCTACATCTATGTCGTCTGCTGTCTACACTTCAGGGGTGCATTCACTTTTTACTCTATAGCCGTTCCGTGCCTTTCGGCATGAGGTTCGGTTGTGACAACTACCCCGTTCGGAGAGTTGCAACTTTTTGGCGATTAATTTTGGTGGTTAAAAATCATCATGACGTATAAAACGTCACATGACATTAGTAACCATCCGTCAAATGAGATTGGATTCATATATCAAATTTCAAAAAAGGTACAGCTTCTTAGTTTAGTTTAGGTAATTTAAATTGAAGTGAATAAAAGTCTACCAACTTTATTTATTAAGTACTTGTTGTGTATGACTTCATACAGGAAATTTTATGGAACGGCATTAGACTAAAAAACTGTAGGCTTGCAACTCGCCTCAATACTAAGCTTCGCCAGTTAGCTGTTAAAACGTCAGTCTTCGCAGGGATTGTCGCGTTGACAGATGAGCGTGTCATCCGTCAACGCGGCTGAATCCGGGCGATGAATGACGCAAGCCTAGCGTCATCAGCCTCGATCTGTGTAATCTAGAGTTGTGTTATAGTCAGAAGCCCGCTATCATGAAACATTCTATCCGAAATTACGGCGATGAACGAAAAAGTTGTAAAACGTGGTGCTTTAACATAGGTATAATATTGACGCGACCTATCAAGAAGGTTGCCTAACACCTACCTGGCCACCGACGCCAGGAATGTGGGATATATCAGCAAATAGTTTTCGTTAATAAAAGAGCCAGAAAAATGATATGGATTTTTAAATATTTAAGGCATATTGCAGATAGGGAACTTCTGATTTATATTTAGAAAACATTAGTACAATCCGTTCTATTGTATTGTTTGCCGATTTGGGGTGGGTCTTGTAAAACAAAAATTATTAGTCTGGAACGTATACAACGGGCTATTTTAAAAATTATGACATTCAAAAAAATAACATATAGTACATCTTGTTTATACACTGACACTAATGTCTTAACTGTAAGAAAATTATACATCTTAAACAGTATCCTGTCACTTCATAAAAAAACTCCTCTAAATCAGGATATACTTAATAAACGCAATCCTTATTCAGTTATCGAAATAAAAAAAGTCAGAACTACTTTTGCAAAAAGGCAAAGTGTATCCCAATCTATAAACCTTTGACGACGTAAACAATGCGCTATCTCAAGTAATGAATTGGTTTACTGTGAACAATTTACAATTGAATGCAAAGAAAACTAAATGTATTAAATTTATTTTACCTAATGTTAGGGAAGTGGATACAAACATTAAATTAAATAATCAGTCGCTAAATTTAATTCAATCCACCACGTTTTTAGGCATTACAATCGATGCGAAACTCCAGTGGAACCCTCACATAACAACACTTTGTAGTAGACTTAGCTCCGCGGCTTATGCTATTAGAAAAATAAGGCAATATACTGATATTGCCACGGCGCGCTTGGTTTACTTTAGTTACTTCCATAGTATTATGTCGTATGGTATTCTTCTGTGCGGTAAAGCAGCAGACATTGAAACAGTATTTATCTTGCAAAAACGTGCAATTAGAGCAATGTACTGCCTTGCTGCTCGAACATCTCTTAGAGACTTATTTAAAGAAATAGATATACTAACAGTGGCTTCTCAATATATTTATGCTTGCATAATTTTTGTACGTCAAAATTTAAATTCCTACTTAAGACACAGCGATGTACATGCATTAAATACAAGAAATAAAAATAAGTTGATCTTACCGTCTCTAAGACTGCATAAAGTTTTTAATACTTTTATGGGTCAAAGCATACTTTACTATAACAAGATTCCTAATAACGTACTAGACTTGCCATTTGACAAATTTAAAATTCACATTAAGAAAATTCTAATGTCCAAAGGTTACTATACTATTAACGATTATATAAATGACAAAAATGCTTGGTTGTAACTTATAATGTCATATAGTTATTTCCACCAATAGCATTTCATTGATTTTGTGGTTGCTGGAAGATGTCATGCTCTCTATAAGTTTCTGCGGTGGTGGCGTCGTGTGCCGGGTCGCTCCGTTCCCTATGATATGGTTGAGCGGAGCGATGGCTGGCACATGCGTCATACTTGTGAACAGGTGCCACTAGTGGAAATGGTCATCTCTAAGCTTCCTTGATTTTGTAATAATTTACCTACATATTCATCAATAGTATAATTTTTGAGGGATTTTTGAGGTATATGGCATTATAGGATATTATATATAAAACAATACAATTATTATTGTAATGACGTGCTCAGACAAGTGTTTAAAATTAATGAAAGATGTTTAGCTTTATTAGGTCTTTGTATATTAATTGTTGACCTTTGTGTATTTTAATACCTATATTGTGATGGTGCATTGTCGGACAGCCTTTAAATACAGTAAATATTCTTATCATTAGGTACTTATTGGTACTTTAATATACCTTTTTTATACTCTGTGCGACACTGCGCTGCTAAATACTATTACTGTGTAATTAAACATTGTAACTTAATGATTGAAAAGAGTGACTACACGAGTTTGTTGCCGGAATCTTCTCGGTAGTTCAACTTTTGGAACCGGTGTAAATTCAGACAGACTGACAGACAGACTGACTGACGGACAGACGGACCGACGGACCGACAGACAGACCGATAGACAGACTGACATAACATTCTTAGCTTACGTAGATGCAGATAAGACAGAGAGACAAACATTATGAAATTGTTAGTTAGTTAATATTATTTTTATGTGATAGACTTAAGGGTTTTTTTGTTGACGATTCGAAAGTGCTTCTTGGGGGCCTAATTGAATAAAGATATTTTCATTTTGGATACTATTAATCGTATACTAAATATATATGTAATGAATAACAACAAATGTAAAGAAACAGTATCCGATTGGTTAAAATGGCAAAATTACGATGACATAAAAAAAAAGGATATTAAGCAATTAATTATCTGCTTTTTTTATGTCTTATAGGTCTTATAGGCTGGTTCCAAAAACAACTAGTTGCAAAACAAGAATTATTATCGTTTTATATTATTAAATAAATTCATTAAATCAAGTTCCTACTAACAGTGGTCGAACTGAATGTTTTTGTTCTGATACAATTTAACTGGGAAAAATATTATGCAACTTCTGTATAACTAGTCTACACATATTTTATTGTTTAGTTTCTTGTGGTAATTTCATAATTAATAGTAGTTATCTGTGTAAGTGTTTTTAATTGTGAATTAAGGTAAATTTCGTGGACCTTTGTTCTTGAATTTTTGTGACCATATGGTTAGTAACTTTGTTTTAATAAGATAGTTATGTTACATTTGAATGCCAAATTAAAATTTCTCATGTATATACTTACTTTACTCGCAGATTAATAGGTACTGTTAATAGTTGTAGCCATAATATAGTGCTAGGTATTGACTTTGTGGTACTATATAGACAATGTTTGTAGTGCTTGTGTTTGTTAAATTATAATTGTAAAACGAAGGAGCGGATTCCTCTCAACACAGGTTGCTTGAACTTAAAGAGAGGACTCCCTCAACAAACTGTAACATTTTATTGTACTTAATAAATTTATTATTTATTATTATTATTATTATATCCCCGGCAGGAATGCGGGATAACCGGCGCCCACAATTAACATAGCGATGTTATAGCAACTATTCTCTCTTTCCCATATTTACTGGCAATCTTAAAAAATATTAAATATCTTTCAGAAATTCATATTTTGGCAGCAGATTCGAGTTTTCCTCTCAGGCATTCGGTTCTTGGTCATGATTTACCAGAGCGTCTCGAAATCTTCAGTTAGTTCAGTCCTGAAAGTCCCTAAGCGGGGAAAAAGAGGGATACTTACATAAATATTGCACATCTCAACTCAAGACACTTATAAGTGCCTTTATTTTACGAAAATAAATTGGTGTATTTTAGTGCCTTATTCATCCACAAATCCAATCCCACGCACTGTTACTTTACATAGTGAAAAAGGAAGCACTCAGCTACCATTAGGTATGTTTTGATTTTGCACCTTTCATTTGGAGTAATTGAGACTAATAAAGAAAATTAATGAGGTGAACAAAAGAATAATGGTTGTACACTCGGCCACTCAGTTACCATTAGGTATGTTTTGATTTTGCACCTTTCATTTGGAGTAATTGAGACTAAAAAAGATCATTAATGAGGTGAACAAAATAATGATGGTTTTATAATGTCACGAAGCTAGCTAAATTTTGGTCCAAAATTTCGGAAAACGTTTCATGGCAGTTTTATTGAAATGAATCATATATGTATTTGTTTTGAAATTCTTTACTAATAATTACATAGCAATTATCCTCTCTGACTTTTTTGGATGAAACATCTTGGATCTCATTTGTTTTATGCACGTAAGGCCAAAATCATGTTACACCTTCTTCCAATCTTGTTGAAGTCTTAATTGTTTAGTGTTAGTTCTGTAACACAGAACAACTTTTGTATAGAATCAGCCACTATAATTTTTTTTTTTACCGAAATACTATTCAGGCTCTAATGTTACTGAATTGTAATATTTTACGTGTTGTGGATGCTGTTTTTTCCTATAAATATACAGGGTGGTGCCGTCAATGCGACATTTAATTAAAACATGGGCTATATTAGTTCATAGAAATGATTTCCCACTTTCAAAAGCATCTTGTTTATTTCATAATTTTAGGACCTTTGTATGAAATAATGTAGCCAATGTTATATTTTTTCATACAAATGTCATGAAATTATCAAATGAATAAGAGGTTTTTGAAAGTTGCAAACCATTTCTATCAATTACTAATATAGCCCATGTTTTAATTTATTGTCGCAATGACAGCACCACCCTGTATACAATAAAAATAAACTGTCTATGAAAATATAAAACAGTTTGATAATGAAACATCGAATAATCTCCCTTTCTTTGCTCAGTCGCTCAGATATACACAGTACACACAGCACATCAATCTTAACAGTTGGCACTTGAAACCCTTACTCCGTTCGTAATAGAGTCGTCTGTCGTAGGGCAACTACAACACTTGATGTGTTGTCGGTTGTACAACGGCTATCATCCTCCTACGCGAATCTGCCCCTAATCACGGGCATTCAGTAATGCCAACCGTCGCCACTTTAATCTTGTTATATGGGCCCTCTTTGATGAAAAATTATTTTCTATTTTATTCCAGCTGCGGAAAAATTGTGTAATTAAATGACTAATTATTCATTTTATTTTACTTTCGTTTATTCGAAAAACTTACTTTTTTTAACATTATTTAGGTAATTCATAATTTTTGATTTTAACATTATTATAAATGTTTGAAAAACTACTTTGTAATTAAAATATGAAAGTAAAAAATTTTTCTAGTTTCATATTTTAATTACTAAGTAATTTTTCAAACATTTATTATAATGTTAAAATCAAAAATTCAGAATATTTGAAAGCACTGCCCCAACTTAACCGAATCGTAAAAATACTCGTTTGGGATGTTGAAATAGAACATTTCGACATTGTAGGGTGGACGTTAGCTCATAAACGCAAATACAGATACACTAGAAGAATTTCACAGGGATATCCCAAGTCCTGGGTGGCTCAGTTGGTTAGAGCAGTCGCCCGGATTGCGAAAAGTCGCGGGTTCGATTCCCGCCTCAGGACGTGAAATTTTTCCAGTTTCATATTTTAGTTACTAAAATATTTAGGTAATGTCAAAAATAGCTCTCATCATCATCATCATCATCACCAGCCTTTACACGTGACACTGATGGGCACAGGCCTTCTTACATGGGAGAAACACATGAGGAGTTTTAGTCATAAACCACCACGCTGGCCCAATGCTGGTTGGTAGGTTAAGGCGGTTGCAGTAACAGCCGGGACCAACGGCTTAACGTGCCTTCCGAAGCACGGAGGAGCTCAGGATAACACATTTTGATTGACCCATCCCAGGATCGGCCATGGCAAAAGTTGCTTTGTTTCGTAATCGAGACTAGACGAGAGGCTGTGCAGATTTTGGGCTCCCAGCAACTACTTTCGGTGCAGGAAGCATAAACTGTTTGCTGTTCCCCTGTGTCGTACGGTAGCTCGCTCTCAGTCTCCGATTCCTCGAACTCTCAGGGCCTTCAATGCTCTCCTGGCTGCGGCTCCACACTGTGACCTGTTTGCTGATGAATGGAAGAAGATTTTATCAGAATGCCTGCAGTACTGTGAGATGAATGCGTGATGTATGCGTGATCAATCACGATTGGGAACGAATTTTTATTTTTATTTTATTTTAATAACATTAATAATCTTCTTGACATTTGACTTTATTGTATTGATTGAATTGACATTATTTTGTATTATTATTTTTATTTTATCTTTATATTGCAATTGAATTGTATTGATTGAATTGACATTATTTTATATTATTATTTTTATTTTATCTTTATATTGTAATTGAATGAATTAACCAGACAACATGTGTAGCCTTTAAATTTTCTATTTTTAAGTCTGAATAATTAGTGTTAGTGGTTAAACCGTGCTAATTATAAATAAATAAATAAATAGTCAATTTAATACGCCAGCCACCTCCTCGGCCAAAAAAATCATCTATATGCTTATGTTCAGTAAATAGTTTGCTTTCACACTTTTGCATAGATTTAAACAAGAAGTATAAAAGTATACGTGAAGATGCTTGTTCGCATTGGATTTTGACAGGCTTTAAAGACTTGAGTACGCCAAAAACAGTTAAAATCCGTTGTTTGTATCGCTGTCGTATTCCGTTTTTTGTAGCCCCTCATTTGTTTTTAGGGAGTCTTACCAGTGTTCAAGAGTTAAAATTTAAAAGTGTTCACCTTAATGGGTTTTGCTATTCAAATTAAAGGCGAGGCATTTTTTTTACATACAAAACACGACAAATGACTCAACACGACCTGTTGTGAAGAGGTAGAGTGCGAAGACAGCTAGTGCAGTTTAGACACTCCGCCTCCGCCTTGCCGGCCCAAAAGGTGCTTTTTCACGCCTCTCTTGAAGGAACACATGGAACTATGGAACCCATATAGGAAGGTCACACATGTGCTGGCAAAGAATTCCAAGTTCTGGAAGTACGACAAAGAAACAAGGTACTAAATTTCTTAGTGCGTGATGTTGAGGTGGAGACAGTGACTTCATGACTCCGAAGACCGGCACGCGTACTCCTGAGTAGGAAGGGATAAGGTGGGATGAGGTCTAAAAGCTCTTTAGAGCACTCTCCGTAATAAAGCCGATAGAAGGCGCTAAGCGACGCAATGTCTCGAATCTTAATATTTGATCGCAGGAAGGCCACTTGCTTACTGCCATGTTTATTCACTTGTATAATAAGACTTGTAACTTGTAAGCTCCCTGGAGGTTTCCACTTCCTAACTGGCTGACTTTGTATCGTATATCTGTTAATTTCCAACCACCACAATCCAATCCAAGTTACTAACGTCCGACTAATTGCTGCTAGAGAAGCTTTAGGCTTTCACAGTTGAAATACGATTTGTTCCAAAGAATCGACAGACATTATTTAGAAAAATTGAGAATATTAAAAGCAATATGTCCATCTTTACCAAATCGAAAAAAAATATTAAGAAAACCTACAGGAAATCACGGATTCTAGATAACTGAGAAATATTGATAATATTATTTACCAATATTAGATTTATTGTAATAATTGCACGCACGCATTGTACGCACCTGCAATATCAAGTAACTTTTCCTTGTTATTGCAGGTGTCTATAGGCGGCGGTAACCGCTTACTATCAGGTGGGCCGTCAGCTTGTTTGTCATCTAGTTGTATAAAAAAAAAAAAAAAAAAAATACAAGTAAAGAAAGAAAACGATGAAAAAATATATGCTCCAGGCGGAACTCGAACCCGCGTCTCCTGATTTCTGGACAGACGCGATTACCACTACGCCACCGGAGCACTAGGTATAACCTACTAATTTCTTTACCGCTTTCTTTCCTATTCCAACGTTTTTATAGCAGCATTTATCTCACCACTCATTGAAGTTAACACCTCTAGTGATCCGAAATAATATTTTTACAAATATTTTTAACTTCCAGTTAAGGTAAGAAAAGCTATTTAAGCTATTACATTTTTTTAGGTTATAATTTATTTATTAGAGGGACACCCATGTTCAATATCAGGCTCTGTGCTTTTATCCTATTCAATCATGACGTAAACGGGGTCCGGGGTAACCCCGCGTTCGTAATAACCCCACACATCTCAGTTGAAGGAGACAACTGAGAATATATACCCCTGACCAGTAAACTTAAATCGATATCGCTTCTCGATGTCCTTTAATCATCAATTGAACTATTCGAATGTTCACAAGTCACGCCGCTCGGCTCGCTAAGCTCGGAACGCACTGTTGAATTTAATTTATTTCTATTCATTGGCTCCATTGTTTTGAGCTATTTATATTGGCAGAACACTTAACACCGTTGGTAATTTCTTAGAATTTGACCTTTTCGATGGCACCGGCCTAAGTAAACGATTGAAGTTTATTTTGGAGTACATTTAGATCATGGAATTATAAATGTTAATCTCTTTCATGTTAGGGACTTCGTTAAATCTTTCTTAAAATAGTAAATACTTACCTGATCATAAGGTAAAGTTTCTGTTAGTGCCGCGACGAATCGTATTTTAGATATATGACAAAATTAATTTGGGCTGATCATATCAATGAGGACCGTTTAAGACCCTATTTCTATAGTTATAGGGGTTAAGAGGTATAAATAGTGATTAAGATATGATGATAAGGGGTTAAGAAATATAGTGTGTTTCGAAAGTTCGAAATATAGTTTTAGGGAGTGGTTGTGTCAAGAGTTACCTCTGAAAGTTTGACACCTTTGTGACCACTTTTATTTTCTAATTAAATTAATAAATACATTGTCCTGCGCACGAAAACCCTAAAAAATGTGTACTATTTCGTGTCGTACGACACACTACAGTTATACCACATACACACTCACACACACTCACAACCCGCGCACATACTACGCTATCGGCCCCCGCAACCATAGATTTCCTAATTTTTTTTCGGAATTCTGTATCAGCCGCTATATACTTATATTGATGACTGCACATGGTCACTGAGTATTAGGCATTAGTATTTTGCACTGGTTTCAACGGTCACATTCAACCCTATGTTATCCGATGAATCGCCCAAGCCCAAAGGATAAGATGGTTACTGATACTTTCAATTTCTGTGCTCTTTTTCAAGATAACTAATGAATGTTGGAATAGTTTGCAGTTTTTAAAATAATTTACCTTAACTTTGGTTGCATAAGAAACAGACCCTATTTTTCGGTATGACCCGCCATCGCATTTGATTGATTAGCAGTAGGTGTATCTTTCGGCTGTTCTTAAAATATATATTATTAGTCTTAAAAAGTCAGAGAAATGTGATATCTCATAAGCTGATAAGATTTTATCGACCACCTGTCTGTCCTTAGCAGTTCATTTACCTTAATATTATGTATTTCCGTCCAACCTACGTTTTCCACTGTAATAGAACAAGTGAAGGGAATTAATTTCCTAATGATCGCATTTGAAAATTACTGACAAAAGAATTAGCTTCGTATGTAAATTCACTGAATCAAAACAAAGTAAGCGAAAATAATGGGCATTGACTATTAGAACAATACGTACAAATATTACAGAATTTAGGAAGAAACCCGTGCTAGCTTCTTCATGTCTTTAAACATCTGAGTAGTTAAAATGATGCTTGTCGAAATTCAATATGCCAGCGGTAGTACCTTAATAGATAAAATCGTACGTGCAACAGGTATCTCAACTCGCGATGGGACATTAAAGGATGATAAGCAGGAATCACGTGAGGAGTGAAACGTCTACATTGCTACGGATTCGATGACAATATTAAGTTAACTATGACAAAAATATACTAATGGTGAACAATTTGACGCAAAAAATAACGAATCCAATTAAAAACCAATTGTATTGAACGTGTTGCTTAACGGGTAAAATATAGATACAATGGATAACGCAGATGAAGATATTTAAAATTATGACAGTGAAAATACCAATTAAAAAACTACTGTTATCAATCATAAGGAAAATATAGATTAATTGAAGAAATTGACATCACAGAGAAATCAGGCATCAACGCTAATAGGTAATAAACTCAATACTAGCTACACAATTTACAGGCTACTTGTAAACAGGTCACATCCTCACGTTTCCTCGCCCGGTGCGAGGCTCAGAGAAACACGATACCATCCCTGGGAGTAAACGCTACGAAATCGATCAATAGGTATACATTGCGTCGTTTGTGTAGATAAATCGAAAGGTTTTGCATGCCAGTGGGGTAATGTAACCCAAATGAAGCGAGACAAAGCTACCGGACAAAACTTTACGACACTAAATAACTGTAATATCCATACGTAATTATGATAAATGCGAAAGTAAACTCTGATGTCTGTCTGTTTGGTATGTTTTTACTTCTAAGCCGCTGAACCGATTTAGATAAAATAAGTAGGGCATGAAGATAGAAAAGAGGACATAGGCTGTTTGTTGGCACAATAATCAAGATTAATAATCGATATCACTAAAGGGTGTTGCTGTCAATACGACAATAAATTAAAACATTGGCTATATTAGTTCATGGAAATGGTTTGAATGGTTTCCATCTTATTCATTTGATAATTTCACGACATTTGTATGAAATAATAAAACATTGGCTGTATTATTTCATAGAAATGCCATGAAATTATCAGAAGTTTTTGAAAGTGGCAAACCATTTCTATGAATTAACATAGCCCATGTTTAAATTTAATATCGTATTGTCATTACCACCCTGTATAGGTTGTTGATGATGATGATGCTGGTGATGATTTTTATATAGTAAGAATGACTAATTTTTATATAGTTTAGTATCGAGGAAATGAAGTCTCCCTTATATAATGCTGTTCCTTAGTATAGTTGTTGACGAGAAAACCTCCTTTTGTTAGTTTAATAACTCTTTTTTATATCATATGTTTTTCTATAAAGTCACGTCATTGCTCTGTCGTTGGGCTTCTTATCAGTGTCACATCGTCTTATTTTTAACCGACTTCAAAAACGAGGAGGTTCTCAATTCGGCCGGTATGTTTTTTTTTCTTTGTATGTACACCGATAACGCCGACATTACGAATCCGATTTACGTGATTCTTTTTTTATTCGATGCGGAATAGTTGCCATTTAATCCCATAAAATTTTTTTCAAAATCAGGGGGGTAGTTTGGTTTTTAAATAAAAAAAACTGAAATCAGTAAGTCACGTATGCGAAATTGCGGATTTTTGCTTTCCTATGACTTTTTAGTGAACTGGGAAACAATATAAGTTGACGGTCACCCAGCTTTGACCTTAGAAAATTAACACTAAAAATTGTGAATAAAAATTTTTAAACAAAAATTAAAACCGACTTCAAAAAACTGAAAAGGATAAAATAATTAAATTTGAGTAGGTAAGTACTCATCCCCTAGAAAAATATAAGTAAATTTGCTCAGAGTTGACTAGAGAAGCATTGCTATTTGTACTGAGGCGAGCTCATCACTCTGGGGACTCGGCCTAATTCCATTACTATTACACCATTTGCTAAATTGAGATATGTCTGTTGTTGATGTACTCTGTATCATGTTACTTACATGAAGCTATTCCGTCTTAGTTGTAGACAGCTAACAAACATTTATATGAAAAGTTTTCACCTACCGAGTTTCGCCCATGTATGTAGCCTGTAATATGATATTAAGATTTTGTCTTTTGCCGTCTGTCCTTAAATAATAGGTTTTTAACTACGATTTTGCCGTTTTTTCCCTAAATCATTTTAAATGAACGTCAACCTAAAATTAAGCAGTTTAAAATATACAGGACTATACGAATGGAATTTATTACGATTTTATCAATTTTTTTATATGAAACTTAGGGTCAATATTCATTGTAGAATATGTAATCGTTACAATGTTTACGTTTGTTGTAATTATTTTCTATTATTTTAAAAAATATTATTTTTCACTGCTTTTCAGTTTTCACAAAATACTTAATAAATACAAAACGGCGCACACATAAAGAAGAAAGTACTTAAAATTGCAGAATTGATGCGTTTCGAAGCCTACAAAAGAATATCGCCACCTAAGACATGTATTTTTGAATGCCTTCTAAGTTGGTTCTACAATCTCTGTTTGTAAATAATTCATTGATCTATTTGACGTAAAATAAATGACTATAGGTATTCACGCTACGCGATATTATCATTGTTGAAAAGCTAATCGCATTACGCTTCTTCGGTAGCGAAGCGTTCCGCCCATCTAATCTGTCCGCTGTCAGTAAGAAAATAAAACCAGTTTCGCGAAACAAATAAAATTTATGAAAGAATTTAGCTAGATTTTTTCTGTACCGTTTTTAGAAAGTCCTGAAATGTTGTTTGAATAGAAGGTTGGAAGGTTGTGCAGGCAAGCATATATAATGGCAAAACCGTCTATTACTACTAAGCTTAAGGCGTAGACCTGGCACATCTACACATTATTTTTGACCACGAGTCACGACTCTTGGGGCATCGAATGTCAATGTACCACATAAAATTTTAAGCGCGTAACTGTTAGTGCCTCCATAATGAAGATCGCAGCTATATAACACTGCTTTTATTGTTTTGTCAAATCAAAATGTCGAATCTCATTACGCCTCATTATTACGCCTCATTATTCTCATTCGCATACGCTTTCTTGCCCAAGGTGCTACGAGCGTCTATAGGCTACGGTAACAACGCGTGAGTAGTGCCCAAGGTGCTACGAGCGTCTATAGGCTATGGTAACAACGCGTGAGTAGTGCCGAAGGTGCTACGAGCGTCTATAGGCTACGGTAACAACGCGTGAGTAGTGCTCAATGTGCTACGGGCGTCTATAGGCTACGGCAACAACGCGTGAGTAGCGCCCAAGGTCTTTCTCTCTCCTTATTTAATTTAAGAACTTTGATCTTATAAAACATGTCGGTCCTTTTGTAAACTTTATGCCCAAAGTGCTACGAGCGTCTATAGGTTACGATAACAATGCGTGAGTAGTGCCACCTGTGTCCTCCATAAAAAAATCACGAGGTAATCCAAGTCCTCGATAGTTCTGTAGGCAGTACTACCCGTTAAAAATGCACTCTGTAAAAAACAGAACCATCTCTCGGCTTGCGAAACTACAGCGATAACTTTAGATAGAACAGAAATTAAGAAAATAAAATGGTAATTCCCTAATTTATATCCCGTTCTGTGACGCGGTTCAAGCATCGGGTGTCTCGCGTGGCGACAGTGTTCCCAGTTAATTGTCGCGCCCAGCCGGTGATCGGGCGCGTCGGGTAGGCGCCGCCTGACATACTTGTGTACAGACGCTATGTACACGCCTGTTGCTGGGGGATAGCTCACTGTCTAAGTCTTGAGGACTTAGCTTTGCGGAGATAAAAGCTTAAAATATAAAGAAACAATGCGTATTTATCTATACTTACATCATAAATGCGGAAGTAACTGTGTCTCTCTGTGACCTCTTAATGCAAATGCTGCTGAAAAAATTTAAATTAATTTTGGCATGAGGATAGCTTGAAACCCTGGGAAGGACAAATTCTTTTTGGAGCGTTAACCATCATCTATGCGAGCGGAGCCTCGAGCGGCTTCGTATTGATAAAATATAATCCAGATGCGTAATATTAAAACTAATGTCTTCACGCAGAACTTCTTTTATTTCCTAACCTATTCATGTCACTAACACTAAATATGACTCTGTAAAATTTCTCTAAATACTCATTCAAAATTCGAAAAAGCAAAGATAGTATTAAAGAACTGTGTAGGTAAAAGTAAGGAAGTCTAAACAACCTTTGTTAAATAATTTTATTTGTTGTGTTAATCAACGAAAGATAATAAGGATGTCTATCAACGCCGGGGCTAAGGTTATAGCCGGGGCGTATGCATAAAATACGAGATTTCATCTAAATTACTTCAGCAACTTTATGTGGATTTATAAAAGCTTTGATGTTTTTTCCATGCAAAAGGTTTGGGAATAAGTGGTGGAAAAAAACCCTAATAAATATTTTAATAGGTCCAGATGACAGCACATCACGTGCGGCATTTGTACTACGAAAGCCACCTTTATTACGAATGCAATAAGGGTGGTCTCGAGATCGAACTGGTACACTTGATGTGCTGGCCATTGTACGTAAGCTTTATAGGTAACTATTTAGTTTCAGAAGATTAATGTTTCATAAGCTTTACCAAGGCTTCAAGGTTAATAATTTTATCATTTCTCAACAAAAGCGTGTGTTGAAATGGAATTTTAACTGACTCCACACAGACTTATACACCCTCAGCTAATGTATTCGATTGACCTAAATATTTAGACAAAGTAATATAATACAATCCGATGAGTTAACTAAAAATGTGGACTGTTAAATTAAATACCTATAGTATTATTGAGAAATAAAAAAATGTTACCAAAAATATTAATAATAATTTGAATATAATTCACATTATGAACACAGGTTCCTTAAGCACCAAGAAAGGATTTTTCAAATTTCACCCCCCTAAGGTGGGGAAACAGGGGTCCATTAGTTAGACTATTTTATTCGAAATTTCATAGGAGGACTCCAATTGGAAAATAAATAAAGAAATATTTCAGGTGTTGTAAGAATTCAACCCATAAAAGAGGAAACCTGGTGACAAAGTCTGAAAATCAACATGTGAATTTTTTGGTTTATCATCATTATTTTACATAATTCTTCTGCAAAGTTCCTCTGTTCTGCTCTGAAACCTACCAATTTATGAGCAACATCTGAATATGTGTAGGTATCTTTAAAATTCAGTTGTATCTGAATTGTACTCATTACTTTGCACTATAAAACCCACTTTTTTAAATTTGAAATTACCCCGAATCTGACGTGAGCGAAGCCGTGGGTAAAGCTAGTAATAAAATTTAAAGCAATAGATAGAAAGTATCAAAATAGTATCAAGATAGTAGAGTTTCTATAGTGTGAGCGATAGCCCAAGTTTATTTGCATTTATTTGGATTAAACAGTCAATATTAGCTACTGGGAACAGGTCTTCATAGAAAGATATCCAATACTTCGGAAACAAACTGAACTGAAATACGAAACACAAATATATGAAGTTTGTTAGGATTCTTACTTAAAGAAGAAGTCACAAAGAACGAAGTTAAACGAAAGAATAGAATTTCTAATAATAATCTACCTACGTATGGCCCAAAAAGTGCGTGATCTTTCTTTGGTAAATTTTAATGATAGGTCTACAGTCTCTTTAAATTATACCTTGACACTTTGATCTAACTCCCATAACCTTGATGCTAATCCTATTGAAAAAGGTGTTAATTTCGTACTTGAAAACTGTTTCTCTCCATGTCTGGAGGCAACAGGAGGAGGAGCAGTTGTTACAGCAATAAAAACTTTTTGTTATTTTGTTTAGTATATCTGTCTTCGCTTATGGACCTTTCAGTGTTTTGTATAATAAAATACAGTTCTAGTAAATATCTTTAAATTCATCAAGTTTTACGACAACTTTGATTCATTAAACCTAAACCTACGCGAAACCTACCCACGAAGATCTAGAATAGCATATTACAAGTAATAACGTCTGACGATGTTACACGGAAAATTACACCCACAGGCCTCACGAATTCACACCCTGGGTGATAATTTCGGGCCCCATATTGGCAGTAATATCGTAGGCACCACTTCGCCTCACATTCCACTGGGCGATGGTATGTAGGTGAAAGAAAAATCATGTTTCATATCACGAGAATATATGCGGGAAGTTAAAGCTCCCTTGGTGCCGTAAGATATTTGATTTCGTTGCTTCTCATTTCTTCTATAAAATCATTATTTATTCAACAATGTTGTTGACAGATAGAGGGTACAGAATATATCAGTCTTTTTTTTATAAAAAGCACGGCAAAGGACTCAACACCACCCGATGTGAAGCGGTAAGAAGAGTTTTTCATATGCGAATACTGCTATAGTGCAGCTTGAAAAACACTGCTGTAGCCTCCACCTTGCCGGCCCAAAAGGTGCCATTTCACGCCTCTTTTGAAAGAACCCATGTTATAGGAGTAAACACATGTGCCGGCGAAGAATTACATGTTTTGGAAGTACGACAAAGAAACGAGTTACTAAACTACCTACTTCTTTATTTACAACTATAGTCAGGGATCATATCATAATAGGAATTTGTTTAGGCCGTTTTGAATAAATTGGAAACGGCTTAAGACCAGGAATTCTGGTTTATTTATAACTATACTCGTGACTGTACGTCACTGTCATCGAAATCACTGTCATCATTCGCCGAAGAAACCACAATTCACTGTCTCCACCTCAACATCACGCACAAAGAAATTCAGTGCCTCGTATCTTTGTCGTACTTTCAGAACTTGGGATTCTTTGCCACCACATGTGTTCCCTCCTTCCTATAGCATGGGGTCCTTCCATAGAGACTTGACAAATCACCTTTTGGGTCGGCAAGGCGGAGGCGGCTAGAGCAGTGTCTAAACTGTACTAGCTCTTACACTAGACTCTTCTTACCGCTTCGCAACAGGTGGTGTGTGGTGTTGAGTCATTTGCCGTTCTTTGTATTAAAAAAAAAGACTGCATATATTCTGTACCCCTATCACGAACATTTTTAAATTTCGAATAGTAATCGCATCGTTCATGTACCTACGCTTAAAATTTCAAACAAAAGCCAGATAAAAGCTAACGTAACTCGAAATTTAAAAGTGTTCGTGCTAGGGGTACTGTACCCCTAGAGTAAGTTTAATCGAATTGAAACGAAATCGTTTGTCGTCGTGATACCTGTCAAATGGTATACACCTGCAGCAGCGCGTCTGTTGTGAATTATTGGAAACCACTTTATTAATATGGATTTGAGAGATCAATACGACGATGATCGTTTTCGTTTCGATTCAATTAAAACTTACGTAGTACCCGCTTCCAGGCGATATAGGATTATATACTCACATAGGGACTGAAAAGAGTTCAATATTATTCAAATCTTGTTTATGTTTTATGTTAACATACTTATTTAGTAAGCTTTCAAGTAAAAGGGTTGCAAACCTACGTCTGTGCGTTATCCAGCTTACCATGAAGGAATAATCCTATTAGCTTTTAACGTAAAACAGAAAGGTAAAAAGATATTAAAGAGATGAAAATTTCAAAAAAATCCTTGCTGATTTTTCTTAGAAGAAAGCGTCCTGATAATAATAATATATGATAATTATATTACTTACTTAAATAAATTGCATAAAGTTTGAATTGAGTTGAAATTCATCCCACTCTAGGAATTGTCTTAAAATTAGATTCAAACCTTTATTTTTTTTATCTTAACGGGGTAACTCTTGGCCTTCATCTCACCTGATGTCAAGTGAAGATAAGGCCGACGATGGAAGCGAGTTACGACCGAACTCCTCAACTGCCGGAACACATGGCGGCAGACTTAGGTAAGATGGTGGTAGCTATCCAGGCGGACTTAGAAAAATCCTGCCACCAACCAAACCGAGCAGAAAATTTCTGCCCTCACGGTAATCGTACCCCGGACCTCTACATCTGTATGTCAATAACTTGTTAACGTTCTTTATCTTTAAAAATAGGTGACTTACGGAATCACTTTGTTGCCTCGTCCTTTTAAAAGTGAATAAACAGCGATTACCACTCGAAGTGGTATTATCAAGTCGCCTGACGTCAACATACGTTTGACGCAATGCTGATGACTGCTGCTATAGTACCTACCGCCCCCGCAGACGAAACATAAACGCCCACTCCTGATTTACGCCAAATTACATACGTCTACAGTAGCCTGCTAACAAGGCTTTGATATGACTCTATGCCTATAGGACTGGCTTGTGCCTAGAGGCAATAAACTAGAATCATCTTCTAACATTTCAAAAATGTTACTTGTTTATCAGATCTTCATGAAATTACACATGGGAATATAAACGAATCTACAGGGGTGCAATTTACATTTTCTGTATTACGTTTAATAAAACAATTTGATTAATTTTTTATTGATAAAATACCCATCAATTATATGATGCAAGCATAAAAATTATAAATATGGAATATTGTGTTTAAGAAGAAACATCTGTCTAGTTATTGGATGTTATATGGAAGGAGTTAAGACGTACATTTTAGTGGAAACTTTAGTTGCCATATCAAATGTTGCGGAGTTACTTTTAACATTTTATTGTTAGACAATCAATTACTCTTACAGTTATCACAATGAGGTCCTAAATCTAAAAATAAGTACTTACACGTAGGTTTCTTTGTCCTAAACATACATTTGAAAATAATCAGTTACACTAATAATACGCAATAGAATGTGTAGGAGTCTTTTCTTTGAAGATAAAAGATTGCGTCTTATCAATCTAAAAATATCTTAATTTAGCTACATAAAGTATTGAACTGAATTCCTTATTACTGGACCTTACAGGACCTTATTACCTTACACCATATAAGGTTGAACGAAAAATCACGACACTAATTTATATTTTTGAAATTGTTTCTATCTTGGCTAGATCTTTTATGATAATAAAATGTTTTTTGTGAGTTTTAAAATCAGAGTATGTTAGCGAAGATAATGTTTGAATCAGGTGCTCCAAATTTGAACGGCAAAAACTTTTTTTTTATATGTACTATTAGATGACAAACAAGCTGACGGCTCACCCGATGGTAAGCGGTTACCGCCGCCTATAGACACCAGCAATAACAAGGAAAAATCACGTGATATTGCAGGTGCGTTGTCATCCTGGGGCCTAAGATGTAATGCCGTCCATGCCCAGTAATTAAACTGGCTACCTTTCCCTTCAATCCGAAATACAGCGAACTGTTTTACGGCTGAAATAAGAAAGGCGGTGGTACCTACCCAGACGATCCTACATACGGGCCTACAACCTAGTATGTCGTACCCATCTCTCCAAATTTCAAGTGAAATATACCTTTCTTAAAAAAGAAGTGCCTTATGTGCCGGCAGGTGGAGGCAACTAGAACCTAGAACAGTATGTTCATGCAGATCTTAGTTTTATCGGCATATGGATGTAGTTACCGCATCTCATCAGATGGTGTTGAGTCATTTCCCGTGTTTTGTATAAGAAAAAGTACAAGATTGCCGGTAAATACTCATTGTGTACGAATGCGTATATCTCCTGATGCTACTATATAAGTAGATTTTCGAGAGACTGTCACTTTATAGCTTCTCATTGCAATCCACTGCTAGACATAGGCCTCCCCAAGGCTGAGCCATAATACACGATCTCCCTCTTTCACTATCCAGCCACCACCAGCCACCTCCTTAATTCGTTGGACTACCTAGCAGAGGGATGCCCTACTGCATTTGCCGACGCGTGGACTCCATTCGAGAACCTTTTTACTCCACCGCTCATCAGCTCTGCGACAGAACTGCCACCCAACCTTACAACTTCTGGATTATATCAACCTTATGGTCTTCTGCCGAATAGCTTTGTTCCGGATTTTACCTTTGACGAAATTTATCGGTTACTAGTAAATTAAAGTAGTTAATATGGGACAGGTTACGCACTTCAGTGTATATCTACGCATTAATTGTTGGTTCCAGTGATGCTTTAAGGGTTTACGAAATTTATCGCCATTTGAATATAAATGACGACGTGTTAAAGCCGCGATAGACTCGCAAAAGGAATTTTAATACACTATTATGTAAAGAACGTATAATGCAGGATTTTATTGAAATGTCTATAACTTGTCAACTTTAGCCCCGAGACTAAACTTAACTACGTAATATTAAGTTTGTACCTCTCTTTTGCTGGTATGCAACAAGGGAAGGACAGAAGATTTTATGATGTGTGTTAACTAAGTAGTTGCGGAAATTTTATATTTGTACCTCATAAAATGAACATGCGTCGTGGAGACTTTCTCCAGCCTTTCGTCCTTCATCAGCTCGCCGTCAGCGACTTATACACAATCAAAACCCTATTGGGTTTGACATCTGCGGATGTGGGTGTCATCGGCTTAAAGTAAAAACATAGTAATTCAAATATAAAACTAGAAAAACATAGACTGAAACGACTTTCGCATTTATACATTTGTATGAATGCTCACACGCAGAGTCTGCCACCACCCATCATAGTATCCTTCAGACTGAAGGACGATCATCCTCCGAAAAATAATCCCAAAATTTCGGTTATTTTAGGCGCGCAAGCTACGTGTACGCATTGCTCGCTACGAAATTGTAAAGTAAGCTTTATTTCAACTGACATAACAACCCATTTAGTAGTAACTCTTGTAGTTTAAGAGCGTCTTTGTTATTTTTTTACGCTGTTTACAATAATTTACAAATATTCTCCAAAGTTGATGTAATCGTATTATCAAACTATATTTGTCTATGCTAATTAATTCAAATATTTGGATTAATTCAAAATGACTACGAATAATCAACGGTTTTAAATCACGGAAATGTCACCGGAAATTGTTTTAGCCGCCATTTGAAAGACAAGGTCGAGCGGTGTCCGGGCATTATTGTTATTTTTTTGTTACTCGGAATGAATCTGATAAAAACTTTTTTATATTAATAACTGCCTTATACGACTGGGATAGCTATCTCCACCTTACAGAAGTTGGCAGCTGAACATCATCGAGGAAACGCTATGTGAGTAGGGGTCTGTCTCTTAAGAAGTCCTATGCTTTTGCCTTTTTTATTGATTTTTATAGAGTAGGCAAAGCGCATACCTTAGCTAATCTGTGGTAATGCCCAAAGTGCTACGAGGTTTTATAGGCAACAGTTTACCATCTAACAGTACCTACCTCAAGTGTAAGTTTAAATCGAAACGAAACCAAAACGATCATCGTCGTGTTCACCACTCAAATCCATAAATAAATTAATAGTGGATTCCAATAATTCACAACATAGGCGCTGCTGCCGTTTTTATACAATTTGACAGTTCTCACGACGACAAACGTTTTCGTTTCAGTACCCCTAGCACGAACATTTTTAAATTTCGAATCACGGTCGTATCGTTCACGCACGCTTAAAATTTCAAACAAAAGCCAGACAAAAGCTAACGTAACTACTCGATACGATGGTGATTCGAAATTTAAAAGTGTTCGTGCTAGGGGTACAGTTTGATGGACACTTACACTAAAGGCACAGATCGTATGATTAATAGGAAGTAAGGCGACAACAGGCAAGTCCGTCTATGGGGCAAGTCCGTATAGTTAGCCAAAATGCAATTTGAAATCAATCAAATAAAATGATTTCAAGTTGCATTTTGGCTGCCTATATTAACTTATATACCTTATTTACTTATATGTATACCTTCTCTTCTAATTTTTATTTTTCTCGCTGGGCGTCCGTGATCTGCTAAAAGTTATATTTTTTTAACTACAAACATTGTAATTTAATATTTAAAAAGAGTGACTACACGAGTTTGTTACCGGAATCTTCTCGGTAGTTCAACTTTTGGAACCGGTGTAAATTCAGACATGACAGACAGACAGACAGAGACAGTCACGTTGTTAGTTAATATATTTTTTGTGATAAGTAGTTATAAAAATGTGGGGTTTGACGATTCGAAAGTGCTTCTTTGTGGACTATTTAAATAAAATATTTTTTCTTTCTTTCTTTCTTGCCCTATAGATCGTATAGGTAGCCAAAATGAAACTTGAAATCAATGGAATAAAATGATTTTGAATTGCATTTTGGCGACATATACGGAATTGCCATATAGACGGACTTCCTTGTTGCCAATTTTATAATATTTTATAAAACATCTAGATGTTTATGTTAATCCAGTGTTGTTGTTATTGTCTAGATGTTAATTATTAATGTCCCACTTCATTGACAACATAACAGCAGAAAACGCCGGTCCCGGAAGGGACAGATGTAATCACGTGTTTACAAGATTAGACTTGTAGACACACAATTCCCCCAGAGACAGATCTCTGCCGGGATTCAAACCACTGGCTTAGTTACAGGGGTACTAACTAGTCCACCAAATGGCCATTTATATATATTATATCGCAGCCGTCTGGTTAAATTAGCCGCTTTTACTGGACGCCTAGCCCGTTGATTGAACGCCGGCATCCAATCAAACGGCTGAAGGACAACTAGCCAAGTCATTGAGCGCAACGTTTAACCAGATGGCTAAACGTCATGTCAGCCGTCTGGTTGAAATAGAAATTCAATTTGACGCCTAGGCAAGTCGTTTAAATCGAAGAGCTTATTTGTGATTGTTAAAGTGATAGGTAGGTTCAAGGCTATTTTTTATGACCACATATAACTAAACGATGACGGTTATAAGTGGCCATAAAACAATAACCTTGACCCAACAATGAAACCAAAACTCTTCGGTACAAGATGATCCTTTCAACATGCCAAGGTGTTAAACGTAAAGAATTTCTAGTTAAATTCACTATCGGCCTAGGCGTTTCGTTGGATGTCGGCGTTTAATCTACGGGCTATCGAATTAAGCTGCGAATATTTAACCAGATGGAGACGACATATATGAGACTCGCACGGTCATAACTCAGAGCGCTTTGAAATATATTGCTTACCATATTTTTTCATTGTTCTGCTGTTTAGTCATTATTTCTATCAGCACTATGTCACTAATGTGATCCAGTTAAATGATCAAATGATCGATCGTCAATAAAGTGGGACATTACTAAATCCATTAACACGCACAGCGGGAGTCGGTTAATAAAAATTAAGTGGCTTCAGACGTAAATGCTCCGAATGTGAATTTTACGCTGAGAATAATAAATGCTATTATTACACTAGTGATAATGTAAAAATGGCATTAGCCTTCAAGCACATCAACAGCCTATATATGTTGGCATAGGCCTTTACAGGGAAAAGCAGATGAAGAGCTTGGGCCGTAACACCACCGCGCTGGGCCAATGCGGATTGGTGGGTTGCAGCGGTTGCAGTGACAACCGAGACCAACGGCCCCTTAAATTTACCTTTCCTTTTTGAAAATAAACTACAGTCGCAGCAGATTTAAGTCCAATCTTGTGATCAGGAGGGCCTTTCATAGGTTTTCATTTAGTTTCTATTTTGAAATTCCAATTAACATAAATAGTAATGAAATTAACCATTTTACTTAAATAGGTCCCTGGCTGATTTCGTTCTGAAACTTTAATGCTAAAGAAGCCTTAAAAATATTAACCGAAGCAAAATTAGAGCGGTATTGGCATCGAGACCGTTTGGTCGGCCTTGCCTCATTTGACGAGGCCTTTGATGATTCACCAATGAATATCTGTCGTAAAAACATTTTAGGGTCCGTTATAAGGGCACTCCTACACTAGAAATAAATTAGCTAAGCTAATGTAATTTTTTATTGAAACTTAAAAAATGGACTTTGGACAAACTTATCCAATCAATTTCAAATTATTTTTCATTATTTGTGATCACACGTGTCAAATGCATATTTTTTTTCTTTATTGAAGTAAATAAATCAAGAGTAAAGTTAAGCAACTAAAATGTACCTACTTTAGTAAAATATAATAAAAAACAAAAATTAAAAATAAAATAAATTATTGTATGATGACTACCTATATATATTACGAAAAATTATGTTTTCGTATGTACGATTTTTTTTGTGTATTTCCAATATTTATATAAATTCTATTATCAAAATTTCCGCATTATCTAGTATTCATATCACAAGCTTTTGGTCATAATTGATTTAGGAGATATAATTGATTTTAGATTTATAAATAATTTTATAGCTTATAGCAGCCAGATCACAGTGGAGTCGAAGCTTTAATAGTCAATTATTATTTTTAAATATTGATATATGTTTTAAGTACGTTATCGCATGTAAGTGGATCACTTGTTCAATAATGGTGTGCCATTAAATGTAATTGAATATTCAAATAAGCGAATATATTAAACTTTATCTCGCTTGGGAGGCTATTAGGCGAAGTGAAACAAAATACCCGCCAAATAACATAATGGTAGAAGAAAAATTACTTCGCCAAAATTTTCTTAATTGTTAATTTAACGATTATTTGATTATCAGGGTGAAATTAGGTGGTGTAAATTGAGATGCTGGATAAATAAACGTTAAAAATATTAAAAGTTTTTTTTGACAAACTAGTTGACGGAACACCTAGTGGTAAGTGGTTACCATCGCCTATAGACACCAATAACAAGGAAAATTCACATGGCATTGCACGTGCGTTGTGATCCTGAGGCCTAAGATGAAATGCCTTCCATGCCCAGTAATTTCAACGGCTACCTTTCCCTTCAATCTGAAACACAGCGAACTGCCTCACGGATGAAATAGGAAAGGCGGTGGTGCCTACCCAGATGGCTCTACGGGCCTACCACCTAACATAACCTGTGGGTAGAAACTTAATTTCACCGCGGGGTTTTTCATACAAACTTACAAGATATTGAAAATGAATAAACTAAATCTAATATGACTTTAAATGCATAATCAAGCCAGGCTAGTCTAATCAATAGTAAGAGGATATTTTGAAAAGTCTGATAATAATTAAGTAAGAGCAATTTTTAGATTTTCATACAAACCAAAAATCGCCAGTATATTCTTTTTCAGCACATTTGCTCAAATAATGCGTTTACGAAGCCTGCATACATTGTTCGAAAGTTAAATATTATGCACCATAAAACGGAGAGTGCGGTAAAATAGGTACTTGCTTCTAAATACCTGTTTTACCGTTGTATGGCGTCGTGCGTATTCTTCGCGGTTTAATTACTATCCTTAAAAATATAATTATAAAAATTCCACCAAGGAGTTTCACCTTATAAGAATAAATAGGCTGAATAATCGAACCTCTTTGGAATCGCTTAAGCTGAACACAATTTTCTCATTTTAATACTAAAGAGAAAATGAGATGAAAGGTGTAGTTCTAATTTTCGACATGCGCTCGTTACGACAATTGAAAATGTGCGCCATTTTCATATTAAGAACGTCAAAGATTATTGTGACTTTGTGACTTACTTACCGACTGTTCTTTTAAAAACAAAATATTATTACTGCTGCAAATCTGCTGAAACCGTTGTATGACACACGGGCGGATATTCATCATCATCATCAGCCTATATACGTCCCACTGCTGGGCACAGGCCTTCCTACATGGGAGAAACACATGAGGAGCTTGGGCCATAACACCACCACGCTGGCCCAATGCGGGTTGGTGGGTTAAAGCGGTTGCAGTAACAACCGGGACCAACGGCTTAACGTGCCTTCCGAAGCACGGAGGAGCTCGAGATTATAAATTTGATTGACCCATCCCGGGACCGACCATGGCGAAAGTTGCTTTGTTTTCGTTATCGAAACCAGAGCGCTCAAACCACTACGCCACCGAGCTCCTCGGGATATTGGTTTTTGCAAATTCGTGACTATGGTAAGCCCTCGACTTCTTCTCGGCCTTACATTCGTCTACTCGTTTGTTAAAACAAACTTACCGCACTAGTGTTATAAATAAATATTATTAGACTTTTCGAATAAATAATTACTTAGACTATCCCGACTTGCTTATGCATCTAAAGTCTTATTGGATTCGGTTTGTTCAGACAGGCAGGGCATATGCGAAATTTCAGCGCTGGACCTGGATAGCTAGTGCGCAGTATAAGAATATGGCAGCTAAATAACACTACTTAGCAGTGGTGTGTTCCTGCGGTGAATAAGGTCTCCAGAGCTCACTAAGAAACCATTATCGGGAGAAGGACTTGTCCCCTATGCTGTCAAGATAACGCATTTTATTAGTTAGGAAATGCGTCAAAAGTATCCAAGGTGCTACACCCGTAGCACCTTACAGGCTAGTCAGGCAAACCGTAAGCTTGTCTCCGACCATCTATCCTTAGATTGAGTCCGAGGCAGTGGTCCAACTGCTCTGTACAACCCGTTTGACTAAGGGCCTTCACCAGGGGTCTTGGTCATGAGTAGAATGAAAAGAAAACTAAATTATAAACCAATAAAGTTTTTAACATTATAGAAAACTATTTAGTTTTAGATGGTTTTAGAGATGATTATTAGTCCATGACCGCCACATATATATAAAATAGAATAACCCTTTATATTGTCCAAGTTAACATGTAACTTAATTGAATCGCTTATTAAGCAACTTTGGTTATTATGCTTAAGTTTGTGCCGGTGCTGCAAAACTTATAATAGTTACTACGCCCAACAGCGAACCGTCTGTATCGGTTGTACAGCTAAAACCGATCTTATTACCACCACATAAGGGCGAATAAAAGTCGCAAGTGTTACCCTATGTGCGTTTACAACTCGGAAAATTATATCTATTCGTAGAACAAGTTCCAGCAATTATGAGTGTACGCATGGGGCATGTAAATATATGATTTTAATTGGTATATAAACGAGCAATATGTAGTTCGGTTGACGAATTAATTCGCAATATTGATCTATCGCCACTTTCGGTATTGGAAATAGTGGGGATATCCGAATTGGCTCCAAGTACCTACTCGCCGCTGGGACAAATTGCAGTATCTTTCGCAAAGTCACGACGACATACTTACGCCTGCAGACGTGATATGATGCGATAAAGCTAAGTTTCTTCCATTGTTATTTTCTAGTGTTCTCAGTTTTTAACCCCCAACGCGTCTTGGCATTGTAACGCCTGTCCGACAGGACCGATTTTGATTCGCTTTTTTTTGTTTGAAAGCTGACGTGATCTAGAGGGTGTTTAGCTTTTTAGCAATAAATTATAAAGATTTTTTACCTTAACGGGGTAAATCTTGGCCTACATCTCTCCTGCCTACCTTTTTTCGCAGAACGTTTTATGTAAAAATTTCAGTATGCATAACAGCGGAAAGCATAAACTTCATTTGGCAGAAAATCATTTGGCACACACTCATTAATCATACATTCAAAACCCATAATTCTATAAGTCAGAATCATCTTTAGGCATATATTTAATATCCATAATAATTAAGGCGAAGGGTAATGAGAATATACGAAAAAAAGGTGTTTTCGAGCAGATTTTCTGGCGAAAATGCTGCATAGAGGATGTTGTAATTGATATATTATGTAACATATATGTTGAATTTTAGCCAGTAGGTTCTAAATACTAGTAATTAGTTCTTATTATCACTCAAAATTATTTCAAAGTGTCGCGATCTCGATCTCGCTTATACGAATTTGTATTTTAAACGAGGTATTTGTTTAGTGTCAAACGCGGTATAGTTATTCATAGCATTCGTGCCTTTAGCAAGTAGGTCCATTTTTTTCAAAAAGCCAACAAATAAAGGATATAAATTGTTTTAAATGGATTTCAACCTTTGCGCCTACGATTACCACGGACGGATATTTTGCTCGCAATAATGGTCAGGCGTTCGTTTCCATAGTTAATATATCCCCGTGTTGTTTATTGATTTACAGTCAGTAAGAGTATTTAAAATAGCTAGTTTGAGTCTCAACCTAATACAACAAATGTTATCACCAACAATAATATAGTGATTCAGTAATAAAACGCAATGACTATCATAATACTAAAATAAGACAATACTTGCATCTAGTGATATTAGTGGCTGGCAAGCAGAAATCAATAGATCAAAAGTGGCATTTTTTTTCAACATTTAGAGGACTGTGTGAAATTTTACTAAATATAGCGCAACAGAAATATATTGAAACCGTACAGATATTCAACCACCCTCTTTTTAGTAAATTTAAATACCTTATTTGGACAATTCAAATTTAGCTTCGGTGGTGTATTTATAAAGCACCCAGCGTAACGATCCGTGTATCAAGAATCAAAACCGAATATACATATATTTTTTTCTATATTCTTTTAGGTTTGCATTTTTTTTTTATTCTTGTTGACCTTTTTTTAGGAAATATGAGTTGCTTACATTCCCTTGTCTGTATATTTTTGATATTTGTTTATTTATGTACAAACATAGCTATTTGTTTCAAGTAATTAGTCAAAATCTTCGTTTTATTAATCGAAATCTTCGCTTTATGTATAAAAACAAACTATACAAGCCTTCAGCTAAATTGACGCTTGTAACTAAAAACACTTTTATAATGTGTAGGTTTTTTTTTTTAATAAACTAAGTATCAGATGACTTTAAAAGTCCAGCGTTTCCGAAATTTAGAAAAATAGTGAAATATTGGCTAACAAAAAAGTGTTTTTATAGTGTACAAGAATTTTTAGATTATAAATAGGTAAATATTTCGTTGATTAGTTTTGTGCATACATCTGAAAAGGTAGGAAAAAGTAATTCTTGTTTTAAAGAGACCAAAAAATTGTACCTTTTTCCATGCACAATAAAGTTCTATTATATTCTATTCTATTCTGAAACCACGGAAAGGCGACGTTGCATGTCCGCGGAACTGCCGCGCTACGTTGCCGCTCTGCCGCATGCCGTACCATTTCCAAATTTCCAATTGTTCCGTGCGGGGACCGAACTAAACGAGTAGGTGTACCTACCTATATTATAAAAACAAGTTGAAATAGATTAATAATAATAATATACACTCACACCTATTATCTAGCCTATGGATACTATGGATTACGGAGAAATAATGATAATAATATGTACCTATATAAATATTAGAAATTAACTAAATAAATATAGGGTACAAACATCCATGACTCGTAAAAAAAATTGAAGAGTTATTGTTATCTATATGTGAATACTGAATACTGAAACGTTAACTTATTAGTTGCTGCAAAATATAACTGCAGCGGCCGGCAAGAGGCATTGATGGACGAACGGCTAATAAATTTATACTACCAAACGTAAGTCAATGCCTAGCTGTGGCCAAGGCTTGTTTAGTAGGTAGGTACTTTTCTCAAATAATGCGCGGAAATTAAAACTAAGTAAGTCGGTTTTAATTTTTGTTTTTATTGAAACGATACGATAGTAGGAAACAATATAAGTTGACGGTCACCCATCTAGCTTCGACCGTAGAAAGTTATCACTAAAAATTGTGAAAAAAAAATTTTAAATAAAAATTAAAACCGACTTCAAAAAACTGAAAAGGATGAAATAATTAAATTTAAGTAGGTATTCATCCCCTAGAAACACATTTTTGGAGTTGGTGCTAAGTGGTTTCCAAAAACAATAGAAAGATAAGCACCGACTCCAAAAATATGTTTCTAGGGGATGAATACCTACTTAAATTTAATTATTTCATCCTTTTCAGTTTTTTGAAGTCGGTTTTAATTTTTGTTTTTCTTGTTATTACTGGTGTCAAACAATTTTCGGCGAAAAGGCAGGATCCCGTGTACGCCATCTATCGGTACAGCAGCATGACTATTCGATATTTAGTCTGCTTGAAGTATATAGTACTATCCTAGGCACTGAATAGATGTCGCTTGGTGTTGTACCTAAATGCTCAAGGTCCCTTCAGTACCCCTACGCCTTAAGAGGCAGAACTATCATATAGCAGAAAGTTTATAAGTATTCAGAATCATCTTTATGCATAAATTTGATATCCATAATATTAAGAGGCAGAACCATCATATCGCAGAAAGTCAATCAATCAATCAATCAATTTATTTGCCAAAACACAGTTATAAAGTTCTTACAATGCTAAAAAAGGTACATGTCAGGTCAATATTCAGAAGTAATACTAGCATCCACCATGCACGCATGCAGTATGCAAGCAACAGTCAGCATGCAAGCAAGCATGCAGCATGCAAGGTTTCTGTCACGGCTCCGGCGCTGCAAGGCTCCGGCGGTCCCACGCGACCTTATGTCGCAGATGGTTTTCGCCCACCACCGCAGCTTCGGCTTGCTGGCTAGCTGCGATGGCCAGCCTCAGCCGCGGCGGTGGTCGTCAAAACCACCTGCTCTCTCACGGGCCGCCTCGCCCCTCCGCACTTTCGCGGGCGGAGTGGCGACGAGGGAATGAGGAGGTGTCAGGAAAATTTTGCGTCCTGGGGCTGGCGTCACGGGACGTGAAATTTTTCTAGTTTAGATTTTTTTCTATGTAAATATATTTTTAAAATATTTTTTACAACGTTAAAATAAAGTTAAGAAAGCTATAAAATATTATGTCAAACTATAAAACTCTTTCTCTTACTTATTTAAAGCGTTTTATTGGATTCATGTAATATAAGTTTTTTTTTTATACAACTAGATGACAAACAAGCTGACGGCCCACCTGGTGGTAAGTGGTTACCGCCGCCTATAGACACCTGCAATAACAAGGAAAAGCACTTGATATTGCAGGTGCGTTGTCATCCTGAGGCCTTAGATGAAATGCCGTCCATGCCCAGTAATTACACTGGCTACCTTTCCCTTCAATCCGAAACACAGCGAACCGTTTCACGGCTGAAATAAGAAAGGCGGTGGTACCTACCCAGGCGACCCTACATACGGGCCTACCACCTAGTAAACACTAACACTAACGTAAAAAGTAGGTAACTAAAAACCTGACATTGCACATATTTTATAATATCTGCAACTAACACAACTGGGTCGCATTTAATATAGTACTATGATAATTATATGCATATACATCGCAAATTACATACCTACCGGCGGGCGTCGGCGCAGCTGTCATATAAATATGTAAAAGCGTGTTAAGTAACTCCGACGGTGAGTGCTGGATTATTGTTTACAAAGTAACATGTGACATTTTCTTGTCAAGCGCAACCTGTACCAGGTTGCACTAGTGCAGGTTGCACTTGACAACCTTGAAAATTTTGTCCGAAACTCCGAGTCTTTAGAAGTCGAGTCTCTGTCTTTTTGAAGGGAAAGGTAGCCAGTGTAATTACTGGGCATGGACGGCATTTCATCTTAGGCCTCAGGATGACAACGCACCTGCAATATCAAGTGCTTTTCCTTGTTATTGCAGGTGTCTATAGGCGGCGGTAACCGCTTACCACCAGGTGGGCCGTCAGCTTGTTTGTCATCTAATTGTATAAAAAAAAAAACTAACAAAGGTTTGTGTAGTTTATTTGGTGGGTAATGAAAGGTTCTCCTTTCATGTCGACTAAAGGGAACCTTTTTAAGTTAAACAGAAGAAGCAGCAGGTCTACCTTATAATACTCTCCGAAGTTTCGGACTAAAATTAAGTATTTAACAAACTTTTCTTCCAACTACGCAATAATTTCATCATAATTAACGTAATTAGCGGGAACAAAGCAGCACTTCATTGCTTCAGAGTAACACAAAAGTTGCAGTAAAGTATGTATGAAACTCCATTACTGCACTACTTTTGCTTTAAAACAGTGCAGTAAAGTTGTATGAAAATCCATTACTGCATTGTTTTCGTCCTAAAGCCAAAATCCCCAATCGCAGGCTTTATCTTTACAATTATTATAGCCAACTAGATTTATACCAGCCAATCGGCGCTATTCTGACCACACAACAGGCCAATCGCATGATACAAGTATAACCAACTAGTTTTCTACCAGCCAATCAGCGCTATTTTCATTCCCGGGGACAATGGTAGAATAAATGTACAACCATTGCCAAAAAAAATATTATTCTAAATAAATTGTTTGTACTTTATTTGACTTCAGTTCTTTATTCAGTGGTTAGTAAAAAAGCAGATTATGAACCTCGCAAAAGTGACATTTATAATTGCACTCGTGTTAACCAAACTAACACTCAATGCAATCATAAGTCACTTTCTGCTCGATGCAACAATCTACTATTAGGTACTATAGTTTCGTGTACCATATTTTATTATTTCGTTCGTCTCCGTTGTTTAGGATTGAGTTCTTCGTAGTAGGCTTGCAGGTTGCATGATTAGCGTCCATTATGGCACGAATCACGGCTTTCGCGCCAAAAAGTAACCTATGTCCTTTCTCAGAATGTAATATATCTCCATGAAAAGAATCATCTAATTCAGTTTAGCGGCTTAGGAATAAAAACTTAACAGACAGATACACGATAGACTGACAGAGCTACTACTACTGCATTTAAAAAATTAGTATGTATTTATGTATACTAAAGAAAGCTATGAAAATATAAACAAGGACAACTCGCTGCAAGCGAACTGCTTATGCCTTAAAAAAATATTTTCCCTACATCAAGGAGAATATGTAGAAAGGTAGATAGTGTCTACGAAATATAATCAAGTTAATATATGCGAGCATTACCTACAAACACTAAAAATTGGGCTAAATGCCATGTTGCATACACTTTGAATTGAAATTTCATGTTGTAGGTAGACCTTTTTTTTTTATACAACTAGATGACACACAAGCTGACGGCCCACCTGATGGTAAGCGGTTACCGCCGCCTATAGACACCTGCAATAACAAGGGAAAATCACTTGATATTGCAGGTGCGTTGTCATCCTGGGGCCTAAGATGAAATGCCGTCCATGCCCAGTAATTACATGTGTTTGTATGTCTGAAATCGCTAGACTACGTTTTGTCAAATTTTAATGTCACAGAAAAAGAAAGAAAGCAAATGTGTTTATTTGGCACATATCACAAATATTAGGTACACAACAATAAAATTAATACAGGCACATAATGTTTACAAATATTAGCTTCTTACATGTAACACAATAACATATTATGACTTAGTGATATGTAGCCAAATTGGTTGCCACCACCAACCAACATTGGTTGGTTGGTTGGTTGGTTGTTTGGTTGTTTATTAGTTGGTTGGTAGGTCAAAAGCCTAAACGATCCATGTTTGCACCACTGCTGTGTTACTTAGATGGACCAAACGCAAGAGGTTCCGTAGCAATTCCGCGCAAACTAACTTCGAACTTTTTTCGGTTTTGTGACATTATCATTGACGACGTAGAGGTCACGAACAGCCTAGAGCCTTGACAACTCCGTCGTGATATTGCATCACTAAGCGCCTTCTATCGGCTTTATCATGGAGAGTGTGAAGAGCTATTTGACCTTGCCCCGCCTTCCCTCTTCCTACTCAGGAGCACGCGTGCCGGTCTTCGGAGTCATCAATTTACTGTCTCCACCTCAACATCGCGCATAAAGAAGTTTACTAACTCGTTTCTTTGTCGGACTTTCAAAACTTGGAATTATTTGCCAGCACATGTGTTCCCTCCTTCCTATAACATGGGTTCCTTCAAAAGAGGCGTGAAAAGGCACCTTATAGGCCGGTAAGGTGGAGTCCTGCTAGAACAGTGTTGCTTCAAGCTGCACTAGCTGTCTCCGCATATGGACTCTTCTTACTGCTTCACATCAGGTGGTGTTGAGTCATTTGCTGAGCTTTGCATAGAAAAAAAAACATGTACTAACGCCATTTAAACCAATTATAATTGCAGCGTAACAATTAAGCAGCAACTGGTAGCTATTCCTTCAGTAACCATATCTCACCCTTCCCCTTGTCATAAGTAACGATTATACTACAATACTCGTGACATTTATGTCTCTAATTAAGTTTACGGCGACACTTATGCTAAGTGATTGTGCTCTAAGTTGCATCTTTGTTCTGCTGCCACTTGATTTTAAAGTTATCCCTTTAGGATAACTTTAAAAGGTGTGTATTATGGCGTTACCTCGTGAACTTGGGTTCGGTCGAGGAGGAATAGAGATGACAGGCTAGAATCATTTTAAATTATTAAACCTCTAAATTAAAAAAAAACGGTTATGAAAATAGTTTCAATAGTTCATTGCCTTTGTCATAAATACCTCACCAGGTTTTTTAAAATAATTTCTTTAAATAATTTCTTTATGTTAGTGTGTATATTATGTATGTTATTATAATGTGTACATTTATATATCGTATTTATGTAGTATATTATGACCAACTGCATTTATCGATTCTACCTCTTCATTCTCATTTCTCCGTGGTAGGACTGCTGGAAGAGATTTCACTTAAAAATAAGCAGTACCTTTGCACATTTTTTTCTAAAATGTCTTTTCAATTATTTAAATACTGTGTACATTTATTGTCAAAAAAAAAAAGATGAATAAAAGCTTGGTTTGGTTAAGTAGGTATGCGTCAGTTTTCTTTGAAAACGGAGAAGGAGAATGAGTAGAATAATTGTTGGATAATTTTAAAACTGTTTCCATTTTTGACTTTTGTAAAATACTTTGTTGATTAGTCAACTCCAAAGACTGGTCAACTCCGTCATATTTGAAAAGAAGTAGCAGGAACTGTAAGATTAATTAACTAAAGGCCCATTTAAACGATGCGAACTTGCCTGTACCATACAATTAAATCGAAGCAAAAAATTACTTGCATAGTCTAATGTACTGTTTAGACTATGCAAGTCATTCTTGCTTCAATTTATTTGTTGCTACAGTCAATAAACATGCAACATGTAAATGGACCTTAATAAAAAAAATACTAAAAATTCTGAAAGAATATTCGCAAGGTATCCTCGCACTGTCAAGTATTATAGTAGTTTTTATAATTGAAATAAGGTTGATTTTAATATTTTCCAAATGCTCTTAAATAGATAGACCAAATTCACTAAATATATTAAATAATTAAACCATTCGGTACTGTCACGGTTGTTGTGGTATTGTGCAGGTATAAAGACATCCAGAGAAAGCGGTCGTACTGTCTCTATTTACCTTTATAAGAAAGGGACAACCTCAGTTTTCGATTTTTGGTGGCTGAACCTTGACGAATTGACGTAATCGCAGTTTCGAACTCTACACTTATTTTCAGAAGTTGCCAACCATTATTGGCTAAATTAACTTAGTGATCAGATATTAAATAAAGGTATAAGTGGCTATTAATACGCTACATGGTTATTCGGTTAACAATATAATAAGTTAAATTTATGAGTACACTGCGCAACCGGCTATTGCGCAGTACTATGGCGCAAGTGGGAGATATACTTACCTAGTCTATTTATGAAGAATGAGCTATTTGTATAAACTATATTTTTCCACAACTAGAGAACAAGCAAGCTGACAGCCCACCTGGTGGTAAGCGATTGCTACCTTTGCCTATTATAGACACCTGCAACAACAAAGGAAAAATCACTTTGTATTGCAGGTGCGTTGTCATCCTGAGGCCTAAGATGAAATACCTTCTTTGCTCAGTAATTACACTGGCTACCTTTCCCCTTAATCCACACAGCGAACTTTTTCAGGGCCGAAATAGGAATAAAGATAAGTACCTAGTGGAATCATAGTTACACAACAAATGACTGACAAGAGACAACAAGAGAGTTTTTGCCGGAATTTAGTGGCAGCGGTCGAGACTTTCATTCACAAATATTTTAAACGGTGGTTTGTCATAAAATTGGTGATTTATAGGGAAATTATCTGTAATAGCGAGCAATTCGGAGAGTTATTGAATTAAACATTTTCGTGGTGCGGAAACTGTCCCAAGATTAATCATAGAAAAGCACAAGAAAGCGTATTTGGTATTGATATTTTTACTGACAGTTCTACTAACCTCTTCTCTAAACCTTTAACCGAGGCAGAAGGACCAGCATTAGTAAGCATTGCTCTCTGGCATTAGTAAGCATTGCTCTCTGCCTCAATGGGTATATGGTTAGTTTTACGTTGCACTGTCTCTCTTCGCATATGCTATATGGGCACAGTATAAATATATTATTCATTGTGAATCAATTTTATGATGTGTTTCTTTGTTTATTACAGGTAATTAAAAGAATGGCTCCTGCGCAGTTCACAATCGTGAGTAAGATAAAATTTAATCTCGATTGCTAATGCGACCACTTTCACCCGCCAACCCGTATCAGCCAGCGTGGTGGTGTTAAATTTTATTTATTTAAGTTACACCAACAGAATACAAATCGAAGCTTAACTATACATAAATCACGAATACTTGAAATACAAAAACAGTCAACCTTTCACACCTATCACAGCTGAACACGGCACGAGTTTATTCTACTGCATTTACTTAACACATTTATGTTCGATCAATACACGCTGAAAAAATGACCTACTCTAGCTAATATTTCCCTTCGTTGGCATTAAAATTTTTGCACTTTTAAAAGAATTTATTTGTGTTTTACAAACAAGGTAGCATCACGTACCATAGTTACAAAAGCCAATTCATTTTATTGAAATCAACAATTACGTATTCTCAATTTTTGATTTTAACATTATTATAAATGTTTGAAAAAATACTTATTAATTAAAATAAAAACTAGAAAAATTTCACGTCCTGAGGCGGGAATCGTACCCGCGGCGGGTTCGATTCCCGCCTCAGGACGTGAAATTTTTCTAGTTTTATATTTTATTTACAACGATTAGGTGTTATTATGCATATTTTACAGTGTAATCAAAAGTCTTTGTTTATTTGCACATGTTTTTGTTTGTTTTATTTTGCTGCATTCGTTCATAGAAATGCTGTGAAATTATCAAATTAATTAGATTTATTTGAAAGTTTTATATGAGCTAATTGAGTTCTACCTCGTTAAGACACAATACATCGAATTACAGAGGAATGTTTTTTTTTTCACCAAAAAACTACTACTGACCTCACACATACAATTTAAAAAAAACATACAAAAAAACCAGGTAATTAAGTTAATTTAATGTCTTATTGGCTTGATTAAACCAACACTACATGTACATTGTACATATAAGATGGAACTATGATAATTTATCTAAGTTATTGAAGCTTCAGTAGACAAGATCTAAGTATTGGAATGATTTAACAAAGCTGTAACTATGTAGGCTCATATCGACTGCTCACCGAATCTGCTGCTGTATCGGCTCAGTTCACTTACGACTTTATTAATTGCTACTTTTCAGTATGGACGAACTAAGTTTTAAATAAGAATAAAATTGACATAAGTATAAAAATAAAATTTTGTATGGTGCAATAGTTTCGAATACTCTTAATAAAAGAAAGGTAAAAGAATATAATAATTAGCCCGTCAAGCATCAGATTGCAGATACAATTAATTTTTCGATTGTCATAGCCCTTCGGAGGGTTAACGCCGCTTGAGAGATTAATAGGAAGTTTGATACAGGAAACTTATTTTTTCAGTGAAAATATTGATTTATGTAACGATAAAGTTTACTTTTGCATGAATTTATATCGTGCTACGTGTTTCTCCTATGTAGGTAGGAGGGCAGGCTTAAAGGCGATTTATGATGATGATGATGATGATTCGAATATTAATTTCATATTCACAAAAACATAAGCCACGTTTCAATTATTGTGTTGTCTCTACTTGTCCCAACTGACAGCTAGTAATTTTCCTCGCCAATTTCCATTATCATTCGCTCGCATTTGAACTGGTTACGATAAAAGAACACTTAACGGTTTAATTTGGCAAAAACGTAAATATTATGTATCTTTAGAGAATTTAAGTTACGAAAACGCTCAACTTTGTATTTCACACGTACCGAGAATATATCTACTTATTATACTGATACAGCGTTTGGTTTCTGTTGTCTTCAACCTTAAAATGTTATTAAATTTAGTAGTAAATATAGCTGAAAAATCATATATTATTTCAGAAACGATTTAATAAAAAAGTAAAATTAAATTTCTAAAATTTGCTGATCGAAAATTGAAAGGTTCTATATATATTTCAGTACGTTTAATACGACATAATAAGAAAAAAATCACCCTTAAGGTTTCCTTTGGAAATAATTTCCATTAATATCCCCATTTTCCCGTCGACTAAAACTTGGACGTCTGGCCGTAATTATTAGTGGTCAAATGGAGCGAAATATACTGGGAAAGCGAGGTACATGTCAGAAGAAATGTGCTAATTCATTAAGTACACTTTATTTGAGGAATAGAGTACGATTTCTTTTACCAGCAATAATAATAATGGCCTAGATTAGCTTTATACATGTTAACTTATGAAAAGTGGTCTGTTGAAGGTAATAACTGAGTGACATAATAATTTCTGAGCTAAAATAAAAAGTATATTATAATTATGTGCTATTCTTTCAAAAGATGTGGGCGGCTAGGACAGTGTGTTTCAAGCTGCACTAGCTGTCGTCGCATATGGACTCTTCTTACCGCTTCACATCAGGTGGTGTTGAGTCATTTGCCGTGCTTTGTATAAAAAACCAGGCCTACTACGGCGGGTAGTCAAAATCAACGCCTACTACGGAGGTATTATTATTTTCGTGTGTTGTTCTTTATTGGTTATCCAAAGTATCCAAACAACCTCTTTAATTTTATGTTAAAGTCATCAGCTATTCCACGGACTCTAGCGTGAGGAGGCCGACGTAAGCCAGTCTCCTCACGCTAGAGGTCTACCAGTCTACCAGGACACTGCTGGCGCACTACAGTCGAATGAAGAAACTTCATGGTGACCTTATGTTTTTTTATACCACTAAGGTGGCAATCAAGCATAAGGCCCACCTGATGGTAAGCGGTTACCGTAGCCTATGGACGCTTGCAACAACAGGGGTATCACTTGCGCATTGCCGACCCTGTAAAAACGATGTCTGTGTTTAATTTTTGAAATTTCGTGCGTTTATATACATATTTTGAATATAATTGGTAATAGCAGCTTCATCTTCCGAGTCTTCCGACTGATGAATACATAAATAGCCTGTTAATAATTATTTTGGAGAATTACAAATAAAGAAAGAAAACGATGAAAAAACGCACCAAAAACATTAAAAAATTATTTTGGAGAATTTCGGTAAATTATAAATATATTCAGATGTTTCGAACCCCTGTTGCTTAGCGGGTTTGCCATTTGTAAAACAGTTGTAAACCAGTTCGGTTGCTAAGAACCTTTCCCATTTCTAAAATGTTATGTAAAGTCTTTGAAATTTGATATTTCACTCCATTTATTAACTAGTTCACACCGGCATCAAACATCAGTAAAACGAAATATATGTAGGTACTTAGCTTTCCAAATACATTTCAAGAGGGCTATTCGCGATTATTGCGAGGGAATTCCCGGCAAAAAGAACCTATTCGATTCAAACCCTCGCCGATATACATCCGAAAGAGCGGTCAACTCCATTCATTGGTAAATCGAGGGTCGAGGGTCGATGTTTGTGCTAAGTCGAATAAAAGGTTACTTGGAGTTTTCAGGTTTCTTTTGTTTATGTGTTATTCCAGAATCGTAATTACGATGTCGACGGCGTTTTCTTTCAATATACTTCTCAAGCCGCGTAAGATTCCCAGAAAGTCTAATGCATATTAAAAAAATCGTAACTTTAATCTTGCCTTGACAGTTTAATTAAAATTTTATCCCTCATCAGCTCGCCGTGGTCTCATTTTTACCGTTACCGCAGCCTATAGGCGCTCATGCATTGTTACGGTAGCCTATAGACGCTTGTAGCAGCTTGGGCACTGCTCAAGGTGGTTTTCTACCAGAGGGGCGAGACAAGGCGACGCGAGACGAGAATTGAAATCGCACGGACCCTTTTCTACTAAAAAAGAATTGTATTTCCACCAGAGTGGCGAGTAGAGAATTGAAATCGCACAACAATAAACCTATCGCGATAAGCGTGTTTCTGTTGCAGAGTTAATTTATACTCTATATCGGAAGCAATACGGTTAATTTTTACACAAACAAATATTTCAATTCACGCCTCGCACGTCCTCGTCAATCCTGACTATTTCCACCAAAGATGCGCGAGGCGAGGATTGAAAATTTACCATACAAATTTCAATTATCGTCTCGCGTTGTCTCGTCTCGCCCCTCTGGTGGAAAATCGCCTAGGGTTCGAAATCATATCAAATTACACATTAAAATTTATACCCTATATCCGAAGCAATATGGTTCATTTTTACACATACAAATAGTTCAATTCACGCTTCGCACATCCTCGTCAATCCTGACTATTTCCACCAAAGATGCGCGAGGCGAGGATTGAAAATTTACCATACAAATTTCAATTATCGTCTCGCGTTGTCTCGTCTCGCCCCTCTGGTGGAAAATCGCCTAGGGTTCGAAATCATATCAAATTACACATTAAAATTTATACCCTATATCCGAAGCAATATGGTTCATTTTTACACATACAAATAGTTCAATTCACGCTTCGCACATCCTCGTCAATCCTGACTATTTCCACCAAAGATGCGCGAGGCGAGGATTGAAAATTTTCCATACAAATTTTAAATCTCGTCTCGCCTCGTCTCGTCTCGCCCCTCTGGTGGAAAACCACCTTCACGCGTTGTCACCGTAGCCTGTAGACGCTCGTAGCGCTTCGGGCACTACTCACGCGTTGTTACCGTAGCCTGTAGACGCTCGTAGCACCTTGAGCACTACTCACGCGTTGCAATGTGAAAAATTAGGAGAAAGCTTTAATTGGGGCTATTTAGCTGCCATCTTTTGTAATGTGGACGTCCTACTCAGTCGGGAGCTCAAAATCGAAATACAATTCTATTTTCTAAAACAGCATCATCATCGTTATAACAGCCGAGAGACGTATAGGTATAGGACTCTTTCAAGGATCTCCGAAACGATCGGTCTAGCGCTGCCACATCCATCGGCTTTCTTCAAAAAGTGCAAAACTCTTGTATTACTTTAAAGTAGAATCACGGAACCCAAGATGGGCCAGGCCTAAGCCTAGTTTGGGTTCCAACAGTCACATTATTTCCCAAAATATGAGTATGTTGTTTAAGCTGTGTTATGGAAATAAATTATTATTATTGTTATTATAGACAGGCATCTTGGGTTTTAATTTTTCCTGCAGAGATACAATTATCAATTACGTAATATTTCATGACATGATGTTACGGGATTTTAATCCCGTAACATCATGTCTACGTCATCGCCACTAACATCATCATGTCATGGAGGGTATTATTCCGCATTGGGACAGCGTGGTGGCCCAAAACTCCTCATGTGTTTCTACAGTGCCGGAAAGCCTGTGCCCAGCAGTGGGACGTAGGCTGGCGATGTGATTATTTTCTCTATGTTTTATAATTGTATAGTTGCAATATATCCTGCCAATCCGATTCCTCTTCATCATACATTTCAAATACTTAAATAAAATAATGTTGGCTTCAGTAATTATTTATACCTATGTAATAAATACGTAGTCTAACAGTAATTATAATCGTTATTGAGATGTAAACGATAGATACAGTAATAAATTACTGCAAATGAACTGAGCAGACATAGAACTTTAAGTTTACACCAGTTTGTCCATGTGCAATGATTAGTTATGTACGTAAATGTAATGTACAGTCGACAGCACATCAAGCGTAACAGTTTGACCTTGAGACCGCCCTTACTGCGTTCGTAATAGAGGCGGCTTTCGTAGTGCAACTGTTACACTTGATGTGCTGTCGTCTGTACTCAATCATAAAGCACGTAGCATTTGCATATGAACATTTAAAGTTACATAATATTTTAGTAGTGATAAATATAAATATAATTATATGTTTAGAAATCCCGTGACTAAAATAACTATGTGGCCGGAGTACATAGAAGCAAGCAGTAAGTTTTATTTATTTATTTATTCAAGTGTGTACATGACTAACGCCAGTATGTCAAAATTATAACACATATAACACACATTATAACACTTGTCAAGGAATTATTAGTAACAATTGCAAATTATATCAAACTAGGAGTCAATTATAATAATTAAGTCAAACGAATATAAATGAATAGGAACTTCCGACTGTTATTTAAAAACAAAATAATAATACTGTTGTACTGTTTTCTCGCAAATCTGCTGTCGCCGTGGTCGACCCCGGGACGAGTCAATCAAAATTTATAATCTCGAGCTCCTCCGTGCTTCGGAAGGCACGTTAAGCCGTTGTTCCTGCAAGCGCTTTAACCCACCAACCCGCATTGGGCCAGGGTGGTGGTGTTATGGACCAAGCTCCTCATGTATTTCTGCAATGCAGGAAGGCCTGTACCCAGCAGTAGGATGGAAATAGACTGATGATGGCACACCACCAAACTCTGGTTTTCCATAATATAATAATATTATTGTAATAAATCGCTAGGCAAAACTAAGCATAACCAAGAAGTTTTGATACATTACTAGAGAACTAATATTATAAATGGGAAAATAGCTCAGTCTGTTTCGTTTTCTCTTCCACGTCACTAAATCGATTCAGATAAAATTTGGCATAGGGATAGATTACATCCTGATCAAGGACCTATGCTACTTACATCCACAAGGACGGAGCCGCGGGTTAAAACCTGCCTTTACCGGGACTCGAACCCAAGACCTCTATTTTATTAGACAGGCACTCGACCATACAGCCGTCTAAACTTTTGGTGCGTTCCTTCGAATGGAAAAATAGTAAAATACCTACTTGCTTTAATATGAGTTCGTAGATATATCTTTAAGTTATTGCTCAGTTAGCGTCAAACGTTCAAGTGTTACAGGACAAACAATTTCAGTTAGGTGAAGATTGTAGCCGAGATTGTGAACTTGGGAACTGTAATTAGAAACATGACACTGCTAACTTTCCGCTAGTTTCCACACGTTCAACCAAATTGTGCAGAATTCGCTATTTGTGCACAATTTATGAACCGCTGTGTTTCATTTTAAAGTTCATCACCAGCCTATATGCGTCCCACTGCTGGGCACAGGCTTTCCTACACGGGATAACACACGAGGAGCTTGGGCGTAACTACCACACTGGCCCAATGCGGGTGGATGGGTAAAAGAGGTTACAGTAACAACCGGGACCAACGGCTAACGTGCCTTCCGAAGCACGGAGGAGCTCGAGATTATAAATTTTACTGTCCCATTGCAGGACCAACCATGGCGAAAGTTGCTTTGTTTTCGTAATCGAAACCAGAGCGCTCAAACCACTACGCCACCGAGGTCCTCCGCCACCGAGCTTCTCATCAATTATTCATATAATTATTCATATAGGTATAATTTTAAACTTATCCTTTACTTTTTCGCACCTATCACTATTATTCATTTTGAGTAAACTCCCTACCTTATGGTTATCTGGTAGCAATCACTTCTAGCGATAAGACCGCTTTTTTTCATGTTGTGTTTGTTTTATCTTTATAATTAATGTGAAAGTGCGAAACAAATAAATAGAGTTTTGTTGAACACAGGAGAAGTTGTTCTTTAAACTGCTAATGCAACATTAAATTAGTAGTACAAATATTTTAATTTTTCTTTGAAAGAAGCGGATTAAATAGCTACAATTCTAAAATGCTTCTGTATAAACTTTATCAAACAGGCTTTATTTCAGATAAAAATCTAATATTTTATTAGGCTGAATAATTCCCCATTTCGTAGGGGACGTAGTATCTCGTATGCACGGAGAACAAGATGGCGTAAGTCACTGACGTCACAATTTTCATCTGGTAATCATTTAGCAACCTACTGGATAGTTTTTCATTCGGTCACATTGTAGTGGTGTAATTTTTAGCGATAATCTGACTCATATTCGTTAAGTATTGTTATAGAAGGCGGTTTAGTTTTCACTAAGTGTTACCAATTAGTAAATTAAGACGAGCTGCGAAAATAAATAGGAAAGGAAATATTTTCTTTAAATATTTTATTTTTATGACAACGAATAGGATTTTACTAAAATATGTTTGATGAATATTAGGAAAATTTCTTGCCTAGAAGTAAGCTATAATTATGTCCTGGGGTAAAATGCATGTTTTACATGGTGACAGCTTAGTAACAAGAGCTCCCGCCCCAGGTTGTCAAATATATGGTTAGCCATTTTTCTATAAAAAAATATTTGTTTCTATCGTAAATTGTTCACTCGATGTCATAAAAGTAGCATTTTTTCAGATTTTAGATTTTACGAACATAACAAAACAAAATTAGTTCAGAATATAACACTGATATCTGACTCCATTTCCTCTCACACACTTGCCTTAAAAAAGTTTTATTCAAACAAAATACTGGGATACAGAATTTAAAGAGAATAATTTGCATAATCATTGTAATATGTTGAGAATGGCTAAACATTCAATTTATTCTTTGTTATTGTAATTAGGGTTATCCAACCAAATATTGTGATAGCATTTCGTGATGTAAATTTCATCGATATTTTGTGTAATGTAAGTGTAATAATGTGTAATGTTATAAAGATTCAAATGTAAAGAGGGCGTTCCATTTTAGTATGAATTTACCGAGTAAAGTGACCGTCGTGTCGCGTCGCAACAACGCGTTCGAGCAAGTTCGAGCAAGCCACAATATTGAATCTTACGCCCGACGCTCTGGGGAAATTACACAGAATCATTTAGCTTGGCAGCTTTGCAACTTTTGACCTTAAAATGTGATCTTACCTTTGTTATGTAGAATAGTATATTCTAAATGTAATATTTACGTAAATGGTTATACCAAAGAGTTGTTAAATAAAATTAGAATGTAATAAAATTGTGAATTCATAACTGAAAATCAGAACAAATATTTGCAAATTATGGGCCACACCTTTGCGGAAAGGTTGCCTGCGGGTATTGGAGGTGTTTGCGAGTTTCAAACAATTTTGAGGACAGTGCCGCCAACAGAAAATTATGATGCTTGAAAGTTAAAGAGCCCCTAAGCTTATTAAAAAAACATTGTTTCTATTTGTTTAGAATTTCGTGGTTTTGTCAATGGTGGTAAGGCCGCTCGATGATAAGCGGTTACCATGAGCCAAGTAGACCCTTGGTCACTCGTAACGCGTTGCCTACCCAGAATTATTTAGCATTATATCCAAGGACTTATCTCTGGATCATCATGATCAACATATCAGCCCACTGCGTCATAGCCCTCCCCCAAGGATCTCCAAACCGATTGGTCCTGGGAAACCAGGACCAATATATTTACTATTTTGTAATTTCTTCCTAAAATTCTTTAAAGGAAGTTGGGACTAAATAGAAAACAAAAAAAATACATTATTAGAGTGCACTGAAAATGAATGGTAAAAATATGCAAGTAACACAACAATACTGACTGTATGTAATTGTCTTTTAAATATAAGTTAGTAACCATTGTTACTGGACCACGTATGTTTTCGGTTACCAAAATTAGGTGTCACCTGTGAGCAGAGATACTTTATCACGTTTCCACGAGTAAGTAGTTCCAAAACATCGATAATCTATTCCGATTATCGAAGGCACATCACTAGCGCCCCAGGACGCCATTAGAGCCCGCATGCCCGGTCGACGAACCCGCTACCAACATACAATTAAGCTTTACGTATAGATAACTATGTAATATGTTACTTGAAAGCAATATATCAAGTATGTTTTTCGTAGGAAAATTGTGTTGTTTTGAATAAAGAATACGGTATAAAGTTTCAGCAGTAAAAACTTGACACAGAAATTATGAGGAACTCGGTGGCGTATTGGTTTGAGCGCTCTGGTTTCAATCACAAGAACAAAGTCCAACACCCCCTGATGTGAAGCGGTAAGGATAGTCTATGGACTCTCCTTACCGTACCAGCACCAATTAGTACCAGCCTCCATGGAAATTCAGAACATCTCCTTTGGCAAAAATACAGTTTGAGACCCTTGGAAGAACATAGGGATATATGAAGAATTTTTGGAGCGATAACCGACATCCACACAGCCGAAGCTGCGGGAAAAAGCTAGTCGATAACACTTATTTTCAGTATGTCGCTTACGCTACGCGGGCAAGCGCTATTGTTCTCATTTTTCCATGCAATGAGACGTCACACAGGTATTTCTATCTCTCTTTATCTCGGTAGAAATTAATGTTCAGAAGGTGAGTGCCTTATCATATTATTATACTCTATGGCAGTTAAACACATCCATTCCATCCTAACTTATATCATAATTTGTTTGTTTGTTACGCTTTCACTCCCAAATCACTAAACAGATTAAGATGAAATTTGGTATGGAGATAGTTTGAGACCCTGGAAAGAACTTGGAATACTTTTTGGAGCGATAAACGCGGTCGTAGGCGCGAGCAAAAGATAATACTAATATAAATGCGAAAGTAACCATCTGTCTGTCTTTCTGGCTATTTAGTTCTCACGGCTCAATTTTAAGATAATTCATTTCTACAGAAATGATTTTAACTGTAGCCAGAATTGATTATGTGCTTAATAGTACGAAAATGAAAGTACCTACATTATTACTTACATAACTTGTTTGCAATACGGATTCCAATATTGGTACCGAGGCTCACAATTAGTCGATTCGTGATGCAGCTCTCCATTAAGTCGAATAGTATGTATTTATCGATTTGAAAGCTTCGTAACGAGTCGATTGCGATGAGACAGTGGTGCTTTACCATAATCTTATTGCGAATCTGGCCACAATTATTCTCTTTTGTGTTTGAGTCTTTGCCTTTCATTCTAATTCAGTAATAATAAAAGATAATGCGTTTTCATTAAGGATTATAGATTTTATGCTGTTTACAAAATGTAATAAAAATGCACATACAACCGAAAATTACTAACTGCCGGTTGCGCAATATTATATAACAGGGCCTCGATCGCGCTAATTTTCAACGTATTCACCTATATAGGCTGGTGATGATGAAGGGCGGTCTCGAGGTCCAACGGTTACACTTGATGTACTGTCCACTGTACTGATGTAATACTAATTGGTTTCGGGTCTGAGACCAAATAATCAAACGCGCTTCAAAGAAAAGCTTTGACCAGGACCCATTCTTTGAATCCAATGAAGAAGTCTCGTTAAATAGATTACATACAAATGGTACAAGTGGTCTGACTCAACGGGAACAAAGGAGATTCGCATAGTCGGTACTCATTGTTGTGACTCAACGGAACAAAGGAGATTCGCATAGTCAGTACTCATGGTGTGAATCAAGGGGAACAAAGGAGATTCGCATAGTCAGTACTCATGGTGTGACTCAACGGGAACAAAGGAGATTCGCATAGTCGGTACTCATGGTGTGACTCAACGGGAACAAAGGAGATTAGCATAGTCAGTACTCATGGTGTGACTCAACGGGAACAAAGGAGATTCGCATAGTCGGTACTCACGATATGGTGTGACTCAACGGGAACAAAGGAGATTCGCATAGTCGGTAGGTACTCAGGATTCTTATCAATTTGTAAAAATACCCAGTTGAGTCTTCTAAACTTTATTTATTGTAAAAAGAACTCCGAAGAACGACAAACGTTGGCAAAACGTGTAATTAAGCATTTATTCCTCTCCGTAGTCACGAGCACTATGATGTACACACTTGACAGTCTGTGACCCTTATTACAAAGAGGTTAGGGGCATACGAGATGATAAAAGTGGTCGTGGTCGTGACTGTACAGGGACAGAGTTCCCTAGGCGCCTAAATTATGTTGAAGTTGAAGACGGGGATTTTTATTTGACAGCACACATAACGTGCCTCCGTGCTGGGACCACGGCTTCTGGTAGAATAATATAAAGATATTATATTACCTATTCTACCTGAAGTCATTATTTACACTGGCGTGCTTATGGTGGACAGTGAGTCTAATTCTGTAAAACACACGCTAAATCTAAATCTATACTAATATTATGAAGCAGAAGAGTTTGTTTGTTTGTTTGGTTGAACTAGCGCGTTCATCGTGATTATAGCGTTCATAGCGATCTCAGGAACTACTGATTAAAATTAAAAAAATCTTTTTGTGTTGGATAGTCCATTTATCGAGGTATAGGTATGAAAAATGTTGCAAAAACGGGAAAAAATATTACTTTTCAGAGTTTTTGCTGCGTCAATGGTTAAAGTTACGCAAAATCATGTATGTAAGAATTGTTCTCCTTTAAAAGTTCTAAAAAAAAGTCTGTGTATTATAATAGTAAGATCATATGCAAATTCATATGGTTATCCGAAGTCTTAGTAGCTCTGATGGTTAGAGCAGTCACTCGGATGGTATATTTTTCCAAGTTATTCATGATCGATTCAAGCTAAATCCTCGACCCTTAATGGTCTGTAAACATTATTTTCACTGTGCCCAAAACAGCAGCTACCTACTTAAAGAACTTACGAAATTGGTACGACCACATTGCCAAACCAAAATGCTGGTTGTCATGCGGAGTACGACGAAGTGATACCGATGAGTGGTATACAAACTTCTTCAGCGCCCAAAGACGTAACATATCGAGTTTATGCGTACATACTTATACTACACACTTGTCATACTGACACCTACAGACAACGAAGTGTTGATGGTAGTTTGGGCTTAACGCAGGAAACCGGTTGATAAAACACTACATGCTGGTTTAGTTTTCGAGTGCTCTCTGAACTATTTTGTAACTGACCAATTCAACTTATATTTAACTTTAGAAGGATGTTGAAGAATTTCACGACGCAATTATTGCTAAATAATGATCGTGTACATTCGTGAGTACACTTCAAATGTATGATTGAAAGCTAAAGCGAGAGACGTAAAAAATGAGCTCCGTATCGTTCAAGGTATTAGACCGTGTCATAACTTAAATCGTGTGATTTTTTTCACTAAAAACCTTAAAACAAAAAAAATATTTTCATTTTAGCGACCGTTATTTTAATCCAAATATGTATTATAAATGCGAAAGTAAATCTGTCTGTCTGTTTACCTTTTCACGCTCAAACGACTAAACCGATTTAGATGATATTTGGTATGGAGACGGACGTAGGATAGTTTTTACAGTGAAAACCTTCATCCACGCGTACGGAGCCGCAGGCGGCTATTAGTCTTCTATAAATGATATCAAAGAGACCATAATGGTCGCTGCCATATAATATATGTTAAATACAACACGTTTTTTGTATTTTTACAGCTTAAAGAAGTAAATGAAGTCTTAATTAGTGTAAACGGCTTTATTTCTCACAAAACATCTGTAATTTCCAGTTTTTCGTATTCAGCACTTGATTGCACTAAACTATTGTATTAAAACATATTAAGCTATTGTAATATTTATTTTATCCCACAGAAAATAGAGTTTAAAACTTCACGAATATTGTAACGGGCGAATGTTAATGAACTAGCAGTGTTTTTATCAACATCATTGTAAATACATAATTCTGCATAATCGAGGAGTTTTACAAAGGCTTTAATTTCGCATTTCCGATGGCCCGTGGTTTTGTTGGTTATTTTAATGCGCACTTAATTTTTTGCAATGATAATCAAAGTACGATCGTCAGCACATCAAGCGTATCAGTTTGACCTTTAAACCCCATTACTCCGTTTGTAATAGAGGCGTCTATCGTAGTGGCATAAAATAAATAATATTTATACACTCACACCGATAATAATCTAGCCCAAGGTAAGCATCATTAAGAGCTTGTGTTATGGATACTAGATAACGGAGAAATTAGGATAATAATATGTATATAAACATTAGAAATATACTTAATAAACATTATAAACATCCATGAGTCGTAAACAAATGCTCGTACTCATCATACAAACATTTGCTCCTACCGGGATTCGAACCCGAGAGCTCTTGACCGAGTAGCCTGCATAGCAAGGGGTACAGACCGCTCGACCAGCCGGCCGTCAAAATTGTTACACTTGTTGTCTGTATAATTTTATTCTACCTTAAAATCAGTATTTTTTTTCTTATTACGAATGACAATGTAACCACAAAGTTTCAACAGACATCGCTTAAAATTTTAATTCTAATTGTGTCAAACTTTCTAACAAACATCTTAGTTCTATTAAAATTGCGAAAGTTTCGATAATTGTTTGTTTGTTACTCAATAACGCCAGAATGGCTTAATGGATCTGGATGAAATTTGGCACAAATGTATGGCATAGTCTGGAATAGTACATAGGCTAGTACATAACGCTACCGAACTAGCGAACTTCCTTATACTTTTGCATAACTGATATTCAGCGTTTAGTGAGCCATCAGCAGCCTGAATGTGATGTATATGGGAATGGATTCAAGGTTATTATAAAGGATATAGTTGATAGATATCGCCAAAAAATCAGCCAAACTCTATTCGATGAGCAAATTCTCCATGGCTATAGTTGTATGTAGTTGTCTCATGTTTTGCGAGAAAAATGAATGGGAGTCTAGTTTACAAATTATATTGTTCTCTTTTTATTAAGCGTGTTAATTTCTTTGTTAGCTGGTTCTCTGGTATTTTTAACTTAGGTACCTATTAAAATTTTATAACTAAAAGAAAGAAAGAAACAAAGCGTTTATTGGCCTAAAAATAAAAAAAATATAATAACATTAAAAAGAAAGAAGGAAAACAAAAGAAACAAACAGTAAATAAATAAGAATAACAGGCCAACTAGGTCACTGCCTCAGCATAATGCCACAGCGACAAACGTCACTGTGGGGCTGGTCTTCTGGCAGGGCCTATGTTTGATGATAAACTGTATAAAATTATTTGACCTTAATTACGAAAAGAACAACAAAATAAATAATTGTGACAGTACAAACAAAAAAAAAACAATATATATAAAAAAATTATAGAAAAACAGTACTAAACTAGTACATTAGTTTTTAATCTTTATGACGGCTTCACAACTATCGTGACATGACACCGTTGAAATTATGCCTAATATTATTTAATAATATCAAAATGCCACTAATTACAACTAGGTAAAATAGTAATTCATCATAAAATATAAACGTGATAAAATAAAGACGTAGTTGCTAGAAAATTGCAATTCAAAATAGAATCTAAAACAGAACAATAAGGTATATTATCCCAAAATCAAGTACCTATAACATTTCGGAACCGTGACACGTGTAATTATTAAGTCGATGCGCTAATAAAATCGCAAAAGGAAGCAATTGCCGATTCAGAAATGTACCTATATGTGAAGGTTGTGTTTTAGCAAGATCCACGCTGTCATAGGCACAAGTAGTTATAGACTTTATGCGAAGAGGATAAGTACGTGTGTTGTGTGTTGTACAGAGTACAGACGCTCACCTGAAATCGCTGCAAGGTTGGATGCAGACGGTGCGCAATGTGACCTCGTCTTCGCCGAGAAATTGCCTTTCTACGAGATTAGCTCTTCTCTACAGCGATAGCGAAGCGATACTATAGAAAAATCGAAAAAAAAAACAAAAAAAAACTCGAAAAAGAAAAAATGTTTTGTGTACATCTGCAATGTAAATTTTCTGGTTGAAGTGTGGGAATTAAAGAGCTGATGGCAATTTAGGTGAAATGTGGCGTTGATTAATAGCGTTGATACTAAGACGTAATGTTGTCTCCGATTGTGTGAACTAGAAGAATGAGTGGCGAGCTCAGGTAGCTCTGTTTTCTTTTTATTAATAATATTGAAATTATAACAAAACTGCTAAAAAATATATCATCGTGTCTTTTTAATTATTTTGTAAAAATATAAAAAAGGTAGCAGACATCTACAATTCTGATTTTAGAATTTCCATCTATAACCTTCATTTCCGATTATAAACCACCTATTCTTTCTAACTTTTACTTACCTGCGAACAAATCTATTCAACTATATCAACAGCATTCATACCAATTATATTAGTGAGTATGTATTTGTAGTCCCTTACAGCTGTTCTCAAGAGGTATGAGACTTCTGCCGTCGAAAAGAAAGTATCGATTTTGTCTGCATTTTTCTTTTTTATGCTTTTCATTAACATTACGCTTAAAGGCAGATTTTTTAAAACATTTTGTAACAATACAGTAAGTATCTCTAGTTGTAACAAATGTAAATTGACACATGGTTACTTGCGAATCATATTTTTCAATTCGAAGTCATATTTCTAAATAAAAGCCAATTTTATGGTAGCTTACTCCTAAGGCAAGTGAACCTACCGAATCGTTGTTGAATAAGAAGTAAGTTTTTTCTTACTTTACTAACAAAAGCCAACCATAACTGATCACCTTGGGTGATTGCTATTAGTACGTATGGATAAAATGATGCAATAAAGAGATATTCATTATAACGCAAGTACAATGACCTGTTGTGGAGCGGTGAGAAGAATCCATACGTGAAGACAGCTAGTGCAGTGTGTAACACACTGTTCTAGCCGCCAGCCCAAAAGGTGCCTTTTCACGCCTATTTTGAAGGAACCCTTGTTATAAGAAAGAGGAAACACGTGCTGACAAAGAATTCAAAGATTTGGAAGTACGACTAAGAAACGAAAAGACAAATCTTTTTTGTAAGTGCGAGGTGGAAAGGGTGAATTGATGTCTCCGAAGACCGAAGTAAGTGTGTGTGATATAAATATTATTATAGTATTGTCTTATATCGTCTAATAATAAAATTTATATCATAATAATATAATGTTATCGCTTCCACTTTCCCGTCAGTGGATGATTGCCTTGACGGTGGGTGCCATTTTTTCTTTTATTTCATAAAATCTCCATTCACTGACACTTCGACCATTGTCAATATAACACCGTGACGATAGCCAATGCCGTATAACAATGATATTCTTAGAATTTAGATTTCTTTAACAGAACCATTAAATCGTAGAAGCGGTTGCGGAAGGTCGTAATCTTTCAGCTTCGTCTATTAGGGTAAAAATCTGAAAGTTATCTATTGATGCCCCGGTTTCGAATACACTATACTAGTGATGTCCCTGAGGTTAGTGCTTTTTTATGATAAGAAGCCCACTTCAGAAAGCCTCAGAGCCACATAAGTTGTAGGACATTGCGTACGCGTTTAGTCTGTGTTAACAAAAATCTTCTGCGGCGAACCCTCAGTGACCGTCGAAATTATATTTCTCAGTGATTTCTAATTAATATCTTTTTTTTTGTTTGTGGATTCAATCAACTGTTTTTTTCTTCTCAAACACTGTAGATTAAATTACACGGTTTATTCTATTTATTTTCAAATAGTTTTCATTTATTTTTTAAAAATAAAAAGGTCATTGTATCCGTATCCAAACTGATAGACGCCGCTTATACTTTTGCGGCAACAACATTTTTTAAAAGATTTCCTGTATCAGAGAGTGTAAAAAAAATGTAAGCGATGTGAAACAACACTTTGTTCTGTAGATTTAAGGTTATAAATAATCCACAACTTAAAATTTATAATACTTACCTAAGCCCAAAAGTTTTTTTGTAGTTTCAAAGTTTGAAACATTTAAAATGTGCTACAGTTTTGATAATTATTATAAATAGGGTTCTAAATAATTAAAAGACCCCGAATTAACTTAAAGAAGTTTTTTAAATCTATAAAATTTGAAGCAATTCCATAGTGAGTCTTCTATCCTTGCATTTGGCAAGTATCCCCCGAAGCCTTTTTACTTGAGTCATCTCTCCGCCATATTAGGCAACTACCCCTTAAACGAGAGGTCAAATAAAACGGGATTAAGTCGAAAACGATACTAATTGTGTTGAAATAAAGAATTAAAGACCAATATTTCACCGTAGACAGAGCATATTGTCAGTAGATACCTACTTAATTTTGAAGAAATATAGATTACAAATAAAGAAAGAAAAGGATGAAAAAAAATATATACTCCAGGCGGGAATCGAACCCGCGTCTCCTGATGTCTGGCCAGACGCGATTACCACTACGCCACCGGAGCACTGGGTGTAGCCTACTAATTTCGTCACCGCTCGCTACCCTTTTTGCAACGTTTTTATTTTTAAACTTCCAGTTAAGGTGAGAAAAGCTATTTTAATAAAATTTTAATGTTTTTGGTGCGTTTAATCTATTGTAACAATTACAAATAAAGAAGGAAAACGATGAAAACATTAGATGCTCCAGGCGGGAATCGCATCAAAAACATTTCAATAGAGACTTTTCATTAAGTGGGGCAACTATCCGGCTTTGACCACATATTGCAAGTAGCTTTTGCCCGCGACCTCGTCTACTGTGATTGAACAACAAAATCCATAGAAACCTTCGTGTTGCTATTTTTAATTAGGAGACAAGGATTGATTTAGGGGTGACGGTGAGAGCGTTATGAATATGAGCATAACTAATAAACATACATAATAAATTAAATTATCATCATCACCAGCTTATATACGTCCCACTGCTGGGCACAGGCCTTCCTATACAGGATAAAAGTATAAGGAGTTTGAGCCATAACAACACCACGGCCCAATGCGGGTTGGTGGTAACAACCGGGACCAACGGCTTGACGTGCCTACTGAAGCACGGAGGAGCTCGAGATTAGAAATTTTGGTTGACCCAACCCGGGATCGACAATGGAGAAGAGTTGCTTTGTTTTCGTAATCGAAACCAGAGCACTCAAAGCACTACGCCACCGATCTCCGGAAACGTACAAAACATAAATATTAATTTAAATATCCTTTTTTTATTCGAGTAGCCACGGGAGGTGGTCATTGACACAATCTCTACATTTATTTCTCGTTGCCATTAGTTGTGAACATTCACCAAACGTTGTTCCACTGTCTACTGCTTCATTGTGGATCATGTTTACTAATAAAGACATCAAACATTAAACGACAATGTTCCGCGATCATATATTTTTCGCTCAAGAATCAACATCAATGGAAAAAAATTGTAGCATTCCGAATTAGTCATAAATTCTCTACATGCATTAATTGTGCAGCGGACAGGCTTGGCAAATGCATTATTGCAAGAAACATATAAATTTTCGAGAACAATATGTTGAGAGCGTTAACTTCGCACGGCTTTTCATAAAAACTCTCAAGTCAAAAGCATTACAAACGAACAAGCCAATTCTATTAATACTTTCTAAGCATGAGCAATCAGGCTAGTCGAAAAATTTGTCGAAGGATTTTTTAAAAAAACAGTATTACTAAAAATTAATAAGTAACTTTTATCTTGGTTTGATAAAACAACGTGGTTTTCTTGTTACTCTCTAGGATATCAATGAGCCCATTTGTTTCTGGAAACAACTTAGCACCAACACCAAAAATATGTAACTAGGGGATCAGTACCTAATAAAATTTATTATTTCATCCTTTTTGTAGATTTTTTTTACAAAATTAAGCGATAACTTTCTATAGACGCCTAAATTATTCCAGTTATTTTGATTTAAAAAAACTACCCTGTGGATTGTAAATAAATTTTAATGAGACCAAATGGCAACTATTCCGCATCGAAAAAAAAAGAATCAAGTAAATCGGATTAGAAAATTCGGCGTAATCGGTGTACATATCTAGTGGACCGACGATCTGGTGAGGGTCGCCGGAAGCCGATGGATGCGGGCAGCGCAGGACCGATCGGTTTAGAGATCCCTGGGGGTGGCGTATGCTCAGCAATGGGCGTCTCTCGGCTTATATGATGATGATGATGATGATAAAAATAGAAAAATATGTTTGCGGTCATCAATCCATCATAAGTGATTACCATTAGTCCAGCCAGCCTCTCTTGTTGGTTTTTTTTTATATAACTAGATGACAAACAAGCTGACGGCTCACCTGGTGGTAAGCGGTTACTGCCGCCTATAGACACCTGCAATAACAAAATCACTTGATATTGCAGGTGTGTTGCCATCCTGAGGCCTAAGATGAAATACCGTCCATGCCCCGTAATTACACCGGCTACCTTACCCTTCAATCCGAAACACAGCGAACTGTTTCACGGCTGAAATAAGAAAGGCGGTGGTACCTACCCAGGCGACCCTACATATGGGTCTACCACCTAGTAGACCTAGTAGATAGTGTTAAAATGCTGCCAAATAAATACAATGATACCTTTAGATAAAAATATCCAAGACAAAAATAAACTTGTTAAATGCCCGACTTAATAAAACACTTCGGCAATTGTAATCTCCCAGAACGTAACATTTTATTCATGTATCGTTTTATTCCCAATCTTTTTAAATAAAATTTCCATAATCAGATTGCTTGTTCCATGAATTACCATATTATTCATGCTTCCCGTCAAAGAAGATCCTATAATCTCTAAAAAGAAAAATATGGGAGCGCCATCGTTGCTATTTGCGCGTACAAAATATAACGCCGGACTAGTAGTCTCATCGAGTTGTATTGTTATTGGTTCAATTACGACAAAACTTGGTCCCACTAGTATCATTGCTATTACTAGAGCGACAAATCAGTCCTACGGTACTTAGTATAAATAAATTACTCCCTTAATATTTTTGGGGAATGTGCAATTTAGCTCTTTATGTCTAATCTGTAAATTATTATTTTTGTTTTTAGCAAAGCACAGCTTATTTCATATATGATAAGTTTTAAACTCGTAAAGAAATATTGCAAAAGAAATACTAACTCGAAAATCAATAGTTTTACAGATACAATGGTATGTGTGATATATTGCAGCGCATCGTCACAAGTTGTTGTATTACTAAAAATGTATCGGCATATTAACAAGATTAATAATATCTATGTAATATATGTATGTTTTTATTCGTAGATGTCTTGTAGTAATTTTAATAGTTTTTTTTTAATTGATGTAATCAATCTAACATCAATATAATTTTTGATAAATTTTAGAAAACAACTCTCCCAGGACATCGACATTTGCCTCACTAGAAAATAGCTTGGTATAGACGACAGCATATCTAATGTAATAGTTGCACTTCGAAAGTCGCCTCTATCACAAATACAATAAGGGCGGTCTCAAGGTCAAACTGTGATGTTTGACGTACTGGCGACTGTACATTGAGTAGCTCAGTAATATATTTTAGTATTCATACACCCATACGTATTACCTGAACCATAGTAAGCATCATTAGGAGCCTCATTAGTGTGCTATAGATACTAGATAACGGAGAAATATAGATAATAATGTGTAATAATTATTAGATAAAGACTAAATAAACTTACGAATATCCATCACTCGTAAACAAATGTACTCACCATACGAATATCTATCTCTACCAGGATTCGAACCCGGGACCGTGACCGTGTAGCCTGTAGTTAGGTGTACAGACCACTCGGCCAGTCGGACGACATATATTATCGAAATAGTGGCATTTCATCTTAGGCCTCAGGATGACAACGCACCTCAATGTTTTATGTTTTTTCTGGTTTATCATGTAGTTCGCTGAGTGTTCTGGCAATGTTCAACTATATAATAAAGATTCTTTCGTGTGTAGTTCAAGTCTGTATTTTTCAAAGATGTTAACCATTCTGTTAAAAAAATATCTGTCGTTATTATTTATGATATAGTTATTATTAGTATTTGGAGCTTTTCGGTCCGGTTTAGACTGATTTGTCACTGCGACCTGAAAGATCTATTGTGACTTACCGCCACTAGTTTAAAGTAAAGCCTTGATTTGGGCACTTTCCATAAGTTTTAGCATTTTCCCAACCTCAAGGGCCTTAATATCATTTGGGTCGATGATGTGTCTCCTCAGATGAAGGCATCGTTTGTGGATAAAGAGTCCACAGTTGCATAGGAGGTGCATTGGAGTTTCACGCTCCTGTGCACAGAATCTGCAAACATCCGAATCACTTAGTTTTAGGTTGAATAAGTGTCTGTTCAGTTTGCAGTGGCCTGTCAAATTATTTAGGTTTATAACTATTTGTGTTTGGGGAAATAAGTCTCATTAGAGACTGTTGTTACTGCGGCTTGAGAACATCTGTCTATTGACGTTATCCGACTCTATAGTCCATAAATTTCAGGGTCTTCGTTTATTTTGGGTCGATTACGACATGTGTCTGTGTTTCTTCAGATGAAGGCTTCGTTTGGGAATGAGTGGTGCAATTGCACAGAGGGTGTAGCGCAGTTTCACACATCAGAGTATCTTCAAGCATCAGAATTACTGTCCTGTCTGTTTAGTAAGCAGTAGTCTGTTAATGCTCTAATCTTTGCACTTATGTTACACCTCCTAAGCTTTATTTGCTCTTCAGTTCGTTTACCAAAGATCATATTTACGAATCTATAAAGAAATGTTTTAGATTTTTACTAATGAGTAATTTACCAACATTTAAATAATAACTTAGCCAACAAGCTTCTTTATATCGAAACCTGTTATTAAAAAGCGCTTTGACTGTATGTAACAATGAATAATGAGCTAAGGAAATCGCATTTAGTTTTATTAACACTTACAACACATAGAGAGGAAATTGCTGTGTCTCTATAAATTGCTGCGAAACTACGACGACATGAGATATAATTATTGAAAATACTAACTTACTTTATTACCAGTAGTAGCGACTATTAATATTTGATACTGTACTTAAACTAAAGTATTGAATTTATGATTTTATTATCTTACCTATTGAAAAGGAGTTTAAGATGATTGAAAGCAGCAAAACTGGTTGGTAATGAATTTATATTTAAATGAAATCACATTAACAATAATAGTCGAGTAGGCAAACAGAACGAATGTAACCGTGACAACACAATAACAACGTAATATCAAAAGTAAAAGAATACAAATTAAAAAGTATGCAAAAACGGTCTCTAAGGAGTACGCAACACCTATCACCATTAAAAGTATATAACAAACTTTAAAAATGAAAGGATATTATTCTCACACTCACACCAAATAACATAACAATCCAAAATAATTGCATCTTTATTTGCTTGTTATATAGTATAGTTTTTCAGAGCTTAAAACTGTAGAACAAAGTGTCGTCTTAATTGATTGCTAAGGTTAGTAGTTTTTCTGATGGTAATAATTACATACGTATTTTTTTTATTATAAAATTATTTTATTATTCAGTAGGTAGGTATATTTCATATTTATTTTGTGAATATTACTTTTATTTCCGTGTCGCCATTAGTTAACTTATTAATATTACAAATTTGAGTTTCAATTACAGTTGTCTTATTTCTATTGCTTATTTGTTATCTTTTTATTAATATTGTAGTTTTGTTAGCTGACTTAATTTCATTATGTTCTTATGTATACTCTACCAAAAAGCTCCTGAAATCTAGTTCCAGAGGCAATACAATACTTAACAAATGTAATAAAAAGCACACAAACCGAATTCTAGTTCAAACAATACGGAGTTCCCTTTCGTAATATTTTCAATGGAAACTTTCTTTTTAATTTGCGATTCCGCTGAACTGCAAACAATAGTGTGTTAGCTTGTCAATCTGTCGGATTGGGCAAGCTTTCAGGTGTTTACTTTCCAGATCTTTTTGGTTGTATCAACTTTCATCGTACTAGCAGAAGTCTTGTTTGTGCTTTTAGGAATGTATGGTTTGATTGGGAAAAGTATGTTCGCTTGTATATTTCCTACTTATTACTTATATCCTTTCTTTTGAGTCGTCTGCCTAATTTTCTTAATCTAATTCTACATCTTTGGGTTTGATAAAGGGAACTTTAGCTAAGTTACAGATAAATTGTTAACATTGTAATAAAATTTTAAAAGTAAAGAGAAAAAGTCTTAACTGGAACAAATCCTTATCCTGGGGCGGGAACAGAATCAGTGATTTTTACTGCTCTGACCACGCGCTGCCAGAGACTTGGGTTAATCCTATAAATTTATTGTAGTCTTTCCGTGTTCATGAAGTAGGTAATCTATTTTCACTGTCGAAATGATTATTCGAACGACTATTTTCTTATTTCAGCTGTGAAACAGTTCGCTGTGTTTCGGATTGAAGGGAAAGGTAGCCAGTGCAATTACTGGGCATGGACGGCATTTCATCTTAGGCCTCAGGATGACAACGCACCTGCATTATCAAGTGATTTTTCCTTGTTATTGCAGGTGTCTATAGGCGGCGGTAAACACTTACCATCAGGTGTGCCGTCAGCTTGTTTGTCATCTAGTTGTATAAAAAAAAAAGTAAATTAGTAGATATAAAGCCAAAAATGGCTCATACACAACTCCAATACAGTTTTTCCAGAAAAACCCTCTGTTTATTTAGACTAGCTTGACTTGCTCATGTAAGTAAAGTCTATTAGAACCAGTTTTCTAAGAGAAAGGTTTGGGAAGTACACAGATATCATAACTTTCAAGGCACGTTTTGTAAGTATACAGTTTCATAGTTGTGTGTTCGTTGAAACAATTCGCCTTTATATTACCCTAATAAATATTTAGTGACGTAATACAGTGCCTTGAAGAACCTTCTAGAACTTTACGTTGCTGTATTTCATACGTCATCGTTTATTTACTCTTAAGGACGACCAGTGCTCAATAGAATATTTCTGATTTGTTGTTAAATTAAGATTCACAATTCACCAGGGAAATGCTGTACCAATATGTGCGCCCCTAATATTTGTCGTGTCAACACAGGCCTCCCAAAAGGACTGCTCTGCTGACCGTACTCACAGCGAAAACATTACAACTTTTGTACGTGGAAGTACTGGCAACAGCGAAGGCACACATGCTGTCTTAATAAAAAAATCAGGAGATTCTCAACAAAACTTTTTGATTTGTGATATATTGCAGTAGTCGTAGTAATGGTTTTGATGAATATTCAAAGAATTAAAACAAAGTCGAATATTCGAAGTGTTAACCGTCTGGTAGACACTGACCTTTGCTTACTAGACCAAAGCTCCCGGATTTGAATCCCAGCGTATGGGCAGATGTTGGCATGATGATCCATTGTTAAAAATTAATGAATGTTTATTTAAGTATATTACTCTTATTTATTTGTGTATATAAGTAAGAACAGCGGAGCTCGGTGGCGTATTGGTTTAAGCGCTCTGGTTTCGGTATGTACGAAAAACAAAGCAACTTTCGCCATGGTTGATCCTGGGATGGGTCAATCAAAGTTTGTTATCTCGAGCTCCTCCGTGCTTCGGAAGGCACGTTAAGCCGTTGGTCCCGGTTGTTCCTGCCACCGCTTAAACTCAAAAATCCGCATTGGGTCAGCGTGGTGGTGTTATGGCCCAAACTCCTCATGTGTTTCTCCCATGTAGGAAGGCCTGCGCCCAGCAGTGGGATGTATAAAGGCTGGTGATGATGATGATAAGTAAGAACAATATACGTAAATAAAATGTGTATGTTACATTAATATTTTTATTACTACAACGTAATTATTATTTTTTATATAACTGGATAACAAACAAGCTGACGGCCCACCTGATGGAAAGCGGTAACCGCCGCCTATAGACACCTGCAATAACAAGGAAAAATCACTTGATATTGCAGCTGCGTTGTCATCCTGGGGCCTAAGATGAAATGCCGTCCATGACCAGTAATTACACTGGCTACCTTTCCCTTCAATCCGAAACACAGCGAACTGTTTCACGGCTGAAATAAGAAAGGCGGTGGTACCTACCCAGACGACCCTGCATACGGGCCTACCACCTAGTATCTTTTTTCAGTAGAAATAACGTATAGTATACTTACATATTTTTGAAGCCTTTTATGCATACATCTTTTTTGACATTACGTAGGTACAAGAAGCCTAAACATTACCCCTACATATTTTATTTTTAACATATCGTCTATAAATTATGACATAATTCTGTCAATTATCAAGTAATCCTGAGCACAGTGTTCCGAAATATATTACACGAGCAATTATGATTGTCGTTCAACTGCAACATGTTCTTCGAAACAGGCGTGATTCAATTTGCCCGGCTTATGAGTACGCATTTGATTTCCCCTGGGCGCCTGGTTTCTTTACCGACCGCCGGGAGCCGTGTTTCGCCGTTTCTGGTCAGGGCAATAATTTTACTTTTATTCTTTGAATAACCTGGTTAATGACTTTTAATTCTCTTGGGCTAACGTGGCCAGTATGCCAATTGTCACACTCATTTTACTAGCTAATAAATTTCTTGATTTTTATTTATGCATGTTTATATGTGATTACCGTTCAGCGCTGGAAATAAAATTGACTTTTGTCAATTCATTTAATTTACAGTACCTTTAGTATTTTATATTTAAAAACTATAAAATCGCTTAACTAAAGTTACTCAAAAGAAAAAAAAATACTAAACTTTTGCGCAAAAATTAGGTAAGTCCCCGCTTGCACATTAAACACAAACACATAATAATCTTCCTCGTTGTAAGTGACTGCACTTATATTGAAGATCTCAGCACGAATATAAATCAGAATTTCTTAGAAATTCCGTAATTTATTTAAGCACCGGAGGTGAATATTAAATTTATCTTAATTCTACAAATAGCTGAGTATATTAATTATGACACTCATGTTAATGTCATCATCATCATCATCATACCAGCCTATGATGTCCGCTGCTGAATAAAGGCCTCCCTAATCGATTTCCAAATAGAACGGTTCTGCGCAGCCTGCTTCCAACAGCTCCCCGCGACCCTGACCAGGTCGTCTGTCCATCTAGCGGGAGGCGGTCTTAATTTGCGCTTTGCGTTTTCCGCTAGATGGACCGATTTGTACCTATTAGTTAATATTTTTTGCGTTATAATAATTTAGATCGTCGGCAAAGCCACGTTTATTCGTGTCACATTGTGCTGAAAGTAATCAAAATTTAAATTCAGTCCAATCATCCTTTATCGCAAACAACCAGCGAATAGATTACACAGGGTGTTAAGGGAATGCTCACGAAATGAAGGCAGATGCTGGTGAACCTAAACAAGACTTGTTAAAAAAAATGCCTTCGTTTTCGAGAGCGTTCGCTTACATCCTGTATCATTAAACAAATGGTAGTTATTTGATATGTCTCTAAAAGTACCCTGCCCAGGGCGCATATTAGCTTGGAATATAAAAGATCGCTTTCCAACCTTTGATCAAACGAAAAAAGTGAAAGGTCAAACCTTCGTGTAAATTTTCCACTGGAAACCGTTAATTTCTTATCTAACATTGCTTAATAAATCCAGCGATACACATTGACATTCCGCAATTACCAGCTCAATTTATAGCCCCAGTAACTCTACCCGTGACTTCGTTTGCTAGCGTTTATGTTTCATTAATTTCACATTATAATTACAGGGTAGTTCTCTCAAAAAATATATTTCATCTTGTTGACGTCGAATATCAGAATTGTATAATTAGAACGTTACCTTTGATAGGTATACGAAGGCGTCGCGTATTTCGTTGAGCTCAGCAACCATACTTTACCCACCAGCAAGAATACAAAAATAAGAAGAAGTGCTATTCAGCTGCGGTCTTCTGTAAGGTGGAGGACTGGAGGTGTTACTACAGTCGGGAGTTTAAAATTGGAGTGGTAAAAAATACTGATAATAGTGGCGAAAAAAGGCATTAATGCTTACCCTGAATTGTGGAGATAAGAACATTACTGTGAAGGTGTTAAAGACTGAGACTACACTAAAACAATCCCCTCGCTCCTTTTCCATCGCTGTACGGGTTAATGTTAACAGTTGCCCTTATACCAGGCCTGTGCGCAATTCATGGTTAGGGTGCGGCTTGCACAGCCCGGTCCGTGCGTCAATGTATCGGCGTGCGGATCAACCGAAGTTTTGGGGGCGAGTCCCCCACAAGAGGAGACTGACAGTCGTTGGTCGTCTGCTTGTGACGGTATAGCGGATGTCATGCTCTCAGCACTCCCCGCTATATCGTGACTCCGCAGCAAGGTTCATCGCTGAGGGGTAAGCCCCACACCTCTTTCATCTCCTCTCCAGGGAGTTAGAAGTTAGTCTGGTAGGGGTTCCCCTCAGCGTTACAAAAAAGGCCTGTACGCGATTCGCCCGGCTGTGTTCAGCTCTGGCACATAGCCAACTGCATTATGTTACTCCGGACGATACACGGAACATCCAGTATTCCCGCTACCACTTCTTCAGGCCACAATCCGTAGTAGAGGTATTCCCCACCTCTACTCAGTGCCCACGCGTCGATGAATAGTCTACGTTGCCTGCCAATTCTGCGTCACCCTATACTACAAAATAATTTATGACACATCCATCGGTTTTTCGGTCTCTGTCTCTCGCTCTACGCAACCAAAGTCATTCTCATCAATTTCCTCGTCTCTTGCTTGCCTTCTCTTCTCATCATATTTCGATGCTAACTCAGTCAGCTTTATATAATTTCCCTGTCAGTGTCTCCTGAACTTCCCATATGAATATTATAAAACTAGAATTATAAATCTAGTAATTTACTAATACAATTAGTCTTGCTGCTTTTTCATGCTTCCAAATCCATTGCACGTTCAGTTTTAATTAAAGGCTATGCTCTAAAGGATTACATGATGTACTGGTGATTTTCAAGTGCGAGATTTGTATTTTATTCACATTCATGAATGCAAATGACTTTGACTTTATGATAGGTACCTACTCTTTACTATATCTATTCTTAAATAAAATAAATAAAAATGTGCGCAGTTGCGGCTCCGTGACGGTAATCGCGTCGAGCGGGTTTTTTGTGACAGATCTAATTGCGGCCATTGTTCAACGCGCATGTAGCATGCAATACCGACAGACGGACAAACAGAGGAGTGAGTTAGTTGAAATAAGAAAAAAGTTTGATTGAGATACATAAATTAAAAGTATAGTCACGTGTGCTGATAACACAGCTTAGTATACCTACTTTAAACTATGACAGTTCATAGCGATTGATAATTAGGGTGAAGAACAAAAGAGGCATTATGTCTTCAACTTTTAACAAAAGGGCTAACAAATTTTTACACTTCCATAGCGGACTTCAATAGCCGCGTAGCGTAGATCACTGATTATAGTTTTTATTTTTTATACAAGTAGATGACATACCACCTGACGGCCCACCTGGTGGTAAGCGCTTACCGCCGCCTATAGGCACCTGCAATAACAATGAAAAATCACTTGATATTGGAGGTGCGTTGTCATCCTGGGGCCTTTTTTTACCAGGAGAAATCCATTGACGGACCTACCCACTGCTGGCGAAGCAGTGGGCGTGTGCGGGACTCGCCCAGCGTCTAAATTGACCCTGGGAATACCCGCTAAAACTCCTGGATAACTCCCGTGCCTTTCGCGGAGGCGGTTTGGGGTCTACGAAGCAAATTCACCAAACCACCCCCAGGCAACCCGGCCTTACGGCCCGGCTTCGCGCCGATGGAGATTGCCCAGAGTTACCATGGGCAATCTCAGACGTGGCGGCCTTTGTATTGCGCGCGTGGGAGCCACCCGTAGCGCGCGGCCGATCATCCTGAGGCCTAAGATGAAATGCTGTCCATGCCCAGTAATAACACTAGCTACCTTTCTCTTCAATCTGAAATACAGCGAACTGTTTCACGGCTGAAATAAGAAAAGTAAGTACATATACAAGAAAGTTATAGATCGGTTTAAGAATCGCAAAATTAGAGTTGATCAGGTGCAGAACGACATGAGATATCCTGTATTAATTAAACCTTTTTTTAGTTTTGCGGCTGGAATACAATTTTACGTCAAGCTAATATGTTTTAACCGTAACCTATAGATAGACATCTTCTAAAGGTCTAACACCAAATACTCACCCGCAACCTACCCTGTAAAAAATCACGAGGAGATGCTATGATTACAAGATAGAAGGAAAATACCCTTACTCCCAACCAAAGACTGGTTAAGTACTCCGTGCTCCCAACACACCTCTTCCTCGAAGAACTCTGGCGACCATGCTCAAGGCTGGAACACAACTCTATAAAGCAGTGTTAATATGAATGCGATCTTCTGTGAGGTGGCAGTGTTTACCAAGCCAAGCACCCTGAATCGATTGTAAACTGTTGCTATGGATACGTAACCCCCTTACATTTTGTTTTAATTATCATTATTATTTCTAATTGTAACTTTAGTCTGAAGTAAGTAAATAATTATGTTATTAAAATAGCTTTAATGTTCTAGTTCTAGACAATTTTTTTATGACGAGAACACTACAATATCAACAAAATACACTACTCATTTCTCTATGAATATTCACGGTGGCTGGTGCAGAATTCATGAGGCGTAATTGCGCAGTACAATAGCGAAGTTTATTTTCTGACTAATAATTTAGACAAAAATGGTCACTCGTGCCCTTTGCACAAAGCACAAAATTCATTCGGTAGCGACTGCAGGACTACGCGTAATAATGGCTTGAATAGAGTACATTGTCGCATTGCGTGTGACAGATGACATTGCCAACGCTGTGGAAAAAGAAAAAATGTACAAATGAAAATAAAGTAGGGACTCCGTCATACCATCTCGTTAGTAGGAACACAGCGGTAGTAAGTATAAGCTAATTATACGTAATAACTGTAATTGGAATTGATACTTTGGCAGGATCTTCATCATTAACATCCTTTATACGTCCCACTGCTGCGCACAGGTTTTCACAGGCAGGAGCTTGGACCATCACACCACCAATTGAGCTGGCCCAATGCAGGTTGGTGGGTTGAAGAAGTTACAGTAACAACCGGGGCCAACGGCATAACGTATCTTCTGAAACACGGAGAACCTCGAGATTACAAATTTTTGGATTGACCCATCCAGAGTCAACCATGGTGAAAGTTGCTTTGCTTTCGTAATCGAAACCAAAGTACATGAACCACTATTCCAGCGAGCTCCTCCTTTGAATGGATAAAGCTTGATAAAATTCTTTATGATAGAATAACCATGGGGATTAAAAATAAATGCTTCTACACGATTGTGGATGTTAATGATAGGTATCTACTTCTTAAAGAAATTTCCTCTTGAATACATTTTATCGTTTACCAAATTTCTTTTCTATGGGGTTCTGGTTCGTACGTTAGATAAAGAAATGAAGAAATATATTTTGATTTTCAGACCCGTAAAATCTTTCAGCGTCCCGTATGGCATTACATACAAAAAAGTGTTTTTTTTTCGAAGTACCGCTTTAAATCCTTTTTGTGATCTATAAATAAACCACGTTCTAAGTTTACTAGTTGAACGTTAGCCTTCGCTCTCACGTCCGGCTACTAATATAGTTATTAATTACATGTTATTAGCAAGTAATTAGCATTTTAAACGAATTAATCATTATACGTGTATCATCAGGTCGGGTAATGAACAGTCTACACATGGCCGAGGGTCAAACTCACTTAAGGCTCATGGTTGAAGGCACTTAGAAGACATTAAGTAAAAAAAAACATAAATTTATAAGCTTCAATGGCCTCTTACTATCGGATAGAGGTTATATAATTATTTGCCACTAATATCATACTGTAATAAAAAAGAGCCATTGAATTACTAAAGAGTTTTAAATTCTTAGAGACAATAATATTTGATCCACACCTAATACGTAATCATTCGTCACCTTCAAAAAGTGTAAATAAATACTTGTTACTGAATTGTTCAGCATATTTAACTATGTATTTGCCTACATACACAAATCCTATAAACAGACAATATAATTTAAATATAGTGTATTAAAAAAAACTGAAAAGGATAAAATAATTAAATTTAAGTAGGTATTCATCCCCTAGAAACATATTTTTGGAGTTGGTGAAAGAAAGTGAAGCACTTAGCACCAACTCCAAAATATGTTTCTAGGGGATGAATACCTACTTAAATTTAATTATTTTATCCTTTTCAGTTTTTTGAAGTCGGTTTTAATTTTTGTTTAAAATTTTTTTTTCACAATTTTTAGTGATAACTTTCTACGTTCAAAGCTAGATGGGTGACCGTCAACTTATATTGTTTCCTACTATCGTATCGTTTCACTAAAAAGTCATTAGAAAAGCAAAAATTCGCAATTACGCATATGTAGACGACTTCATAATTCAGTTTTTTTTATATTTAAAACTAAAGTACCCAACTGTTTTTGAAAAAAAATTTATGGGACCAAATGGCAGCTATTCAGCATCGAACAAAAAAAGAATCACGTAAATCGGATCAGTAATCTCGGCGTAATCGGTGTACATACACAGAAAAAAAAAAACATACCGGCCGAATTGAGAACCTCCTCGTTGTTGAAGTCGGTTAATAACGCAACACGCAAATGATACAGAATTATTAATTTTATGACAAGGGTCATCGCAAAATCCGTTTTTGCAACGTTTCCAACACTTAATGAAAAATCCTCTTTCTTGTAGTTCTACGCCACAAAAAGAGCATTGTATATTCGGCATTTTATCTTCCTTGATATCGCGAAGATACGAATTTCGCTGTTACCCTGACACTATGTTTTTCTATTATATTTCCTTTCCTTTTTTATTTTTCATGTATCTATCGGTGTGTCTTTTGTGTTATTACAGCAGTACTTTTTTTATTTTTTAGTTTTAGTTGGTGGTAGTTATTGGTTTGAGTGCTCTGGTTTCGGTTACGAAAACAAAGCAACTTTCGCCATGGTTAGTCCCGGGATGGGCCAATCAAATTTATAATCTCGAGTTCCTCCGTTCTTCGGAAGGCACGTTAAGCCGTCGGTCCCGGTTGTTACTGTAGCCGTTTTAACCCACCAACCCGGATTGGGCCAGCGTGGTGGTGTAATGGCCTAAGCTTCTCATGTGTTTCTACTATGTAGGAAGGCCTGTGCCCAGCAGTGGGACGTATATTGGCTAATGATGAAGTGGTAGGCACGGGCCTACCTACATACGGAAGTAGAGTCATCTCGGTAGGTACGAGTACCACCGTCTTTCCTTTATCAGCCGTAAAACAGTTTGCTGTGTTTCGGATTGAAAGGAAAGTTACACTTGGCCAGTACAATTATTACTGGCATGGAAAGCACTTCATCTTAGGCCTCATGGTGACAGGGACAACGCACCTGCAATACCAATATCAAGTGATTTTTTCCTGTTTGCAGGCGTCTTTAGGCACGGTAGCCACTCACCACAAGATATACCGTCTGCTTGCTTGTCATCTAGTTAAATAAAAAAATGTATATCGTATGCCTTTCTTAACTTTTTCATAAAGCAGGTCTGCTGGATTTTCTGTTTCGAGTTATGCAGTTCTTTGGTGCTAACGTTACCCTTGTATGTACCTATTATTTTTCCCGTGTACATAAATGAATGAATAAAAAATACTTTAAAAATATTCTTCGAAAACAATGCGCAGTTTTATCTGACTCCAAATGAAAATGGAGGGAAATTAATTTTCCTCTCCGCAATCTTTGTGCGTGTATTTTTTATTTATTGAACATAAATCAACATTTCCACTGTTATTTTCAGAAGCGTGGTGGATTGAGTAAATATTACTTTTATTATTAACTTGTATGAATTTATTTGTGCTCAATAAAAGGGACCATGTCGGACGCAATTACGGCGTCAATCAATTGAACGACACAGAAAAATATATTTTCTACTTACCGCCTACTGGTTCGCTTAGGTCTTCAAATATGTTGATTGGAGTGTTTCGGCATAGACTACGTAATAAACAGAGTTAGAATGGCCACTCTCCGCTCCGCACCCGTCGATTTGAGAGGTTCGAGGAGGTCTCTATACATATTATTATAGTCACAGGCGTGTGAGGCGTTGCTTACACTTACAGTTCGTGTACGCTCACAAGTTGCGCATGTACCTTGTGCGTCTGTGAAGAGGATATTACCCCGTGGCCACGAAATCACCGCGCGATCGTCCTGCGATTCGCGAATCGGCAACCTCTGCGCGCTCAGTGGTTGCCGAGTCGCCGCCGCCGCCCGTCAGGATGCGCACGCGGCGACGCGGCTTTACCCTTATGAGTTCAGGCTGTGCTTTCGGGAAACGCCTAACTTATACTCACAGTAAATAATGTAAAAACCATGCATCTGTAAGATTATGGTGAGGAACAAAATTATTGATAAACTATAGATCGGGATTCGAAGATCCCAAACTATTGTTTTCCGTCCATTCTTAAATAAAACGCGAGGAGACCAAAAATTAAAATACATTTTACGTTGAAGAGGCGTTTTTTAATTTATTCTTTCAAATCACTTTGATTACCTAACCTTTAGTCCTGTGGATGCCAATGGAAAACCAATTGTATCTGCTTTTGCTCATGTCAAACGTCGTAAATGTTATACATCTGCGTCTGTGAGCTACTGCTATGAGAAGGAGCCTCGCGCAGTAGACTATTGTCTAGTTCAACATAAGTCAGAATGAAATGGCCAAAATTTTACAGAGATATTGACTCGGCTTGCCAGTGGTCATTCTCGGTCGGTATTTGCACATTATCTGGGCTTAGAGATATCTCTGGCGATAGCTTAGAATCGTCTTCCTGCCCGCCTAGCATGACCACCGAAACGCGATATGATAAAGCCATTTATCGCTTAAAAATCAAAAATCATTGGATATAACCGCCATCTGGAAATTTTATCGAAACTGCGAACTTGTATTGTATATATACATGTTCGCAGTATCGATAAAATTTTAAGATAGCGGTTATATCCAATGATTTCTGACAATTCAAAGCGATAAATAGCTTTATCATATCGCGTTTCGGTGGTCACGCTAGGCGGGCGACGGGATATACGGTCTATCTTAATTATGTCCTTAATTGAAATGGGAAATATTAAAAAAATCTAAGCCGCTAAAAGCTTCCTCTTTTACAGGAATCGCTTCAACCGCTCATCACACCGACACATTGTTATACAATCGACGCCTACAATTTGATCTCATTAATTCATTGCGAACATCCGAATTAACTATGTAAAACAAAATTTCCTGACAAAACGAACATCTACATAATCACAAGCATTCAGTTTACGCACCAATAATCTGAATGAGCAATAATGACTCAATAATCGTTTAATGGGTTCCGATGTGTACATTTTTTACATAAAAGTTTCGACAGTGTTGCCATCTCGGATCAATTAAACAAATTCTTGCCTACTTATCATAATCTTATTCTTTACACATACAAACAAAGAATTCTTCTATGTTTGTTCTTCTGATCAAGTTACACTTGTATTGAGAAACTAAAAGTATTTATTTGTGTTAAAATATGATCAATAGTATACAAAACTGTTTGAATATTTATAATAGTGTTAAGTCTATTATTGACAGCTATTTGGTCCATGATTGACAGCTAGTCATAAACGAAATGTGTTATAGTGTGTGATAGTTAGGTATGCTGACTGTTCTGAAAAGTTCTATATAATCAAATTTAAGTTCAACGCCAACAGTTTTCCGCCGCTCTTAGTTTCCAATAGATTAGGAAAGGAAATAATGATTTCCAGAAACTTCAGATTATTATTCTTTTCTTGTTCGATGGAATAAAAAAGTAGCACTAAATAATTGCAATAAGTGATTATGGTTTTGATTATTCAGAGAGTAAAGAATTGGTTAAATTGTGTAATTAGCTCTGATAAGGTAGCGTAAGTGCTTTTTTAGTAATGTAATTTCTATCAATGCCAAATTTCATCTTAATCAGTCCGGTGGCTTAGGAATGTAACATTCCGATATACATATAGCGTTACTTTCGCATTTATAATATACTTATAGAAGGAATTCTTTATTTTTTACGTAGGTAGGTATTAAGTAATTATAGCGAGATGATTTTCTTTCTTTGTATTGTAATGTTCAAAATAGCTCCATTTAAATGTCATAAATAAACTTGAGTGATAGACGTTCGAAATGAACTGACAAGCTTTGTGAAGCTAAAATAAAATAAACAAAATTAATATCGATTCATAATTATGAGATAGCGCCTATTTACTACCCAAATTTTGAGGGGCCAACTAGGGTACCATCTCCACCTAACAGAGTCTTTGAGAAAGAGATACAGATAGACATGCCACTAATAAGAAGGCTTATTAGCATGCTTAAAATTATCATGCTATTTAGCTATGATATTAAGCATGCTGGTTTCTGGCAAAGCACATGCAACATGCTATTAAGCAGGAATTATTCAATACTCGCATGCTTTCAAGTTGGTAATCAGCATATTGTCTTCATGTTGGGAGCGTAGGGAGTCACGTCTATGCTTTCAAGGTATTTTATGATTTGTACAGGGTCGGCAGCGCGTGAGTAGTGCCCGGGGTACTACGAGTGTTTAATATTATAGGCTCGTTGCCTCCCATGTCGTATATAAAAACATTTCAAAATTGCAACTACAACAAAAACTGTATTGAGGTATGAAGTGATTAATGAAATCCTTAGTAAAAAGCAGATAAAACATGCAAATATTAAGCGAGGAATTGCTATGGTAATGTCTATTTGCAAATGTATGTCGGCTAATTAAAGCGTTGAAATTAAGTCATTACTATTTCTCTGTACGCGCAACCTTTGCATTTTGGCTTCGTAAATCAGAGGCATGATTAGATTAACTTTCAATTTGGTTGGCTTTGACATGTGTTGTGATTCTGTGATAGGTTAAATGGTCACTCGAAGCAATCCGCCGATTGCTATATTATTTACGGAGTAGTTTTTGGAATTCGTCTCACTTGATAGTAGGTAAGTAAGTGATCTTTAGGCCAAAGATCAAAGCTAGATATACCCGGATTCCTGTACCACAGAAAAACTGTGCATCTTACTTCCAACCATCTAAATGTCTTTCGAAGATATTATTGTTGTTAAAATTAAAGTCGGAGTAAAATTTTTCTTTAACTTTCGCACATATTTGTACACAGATTAAACGTCATTTATAAGCCATCCGTTCTTAAATCTACCAGGGATTTTTGTTCTGAGTAGCACGGGCAAAGTTTAAAAGCATTTTAGACCATTAGAACAAGCTTTTATTTCTCTTGTGTCTCCCTTTTTTTAATTCTGACTACTATCCATTGATATTTTTTGAATTTCCTTTAAATACTCAACTGCTCTCCCTGATGTTGGCTTTCATCACTACGTATCAGTAAATAAGTGATTTTTCTTGGTTTTCAATACACGCAGAATACGCAGCTTACTGTTGCAAGTACTAACTATACTTTTGGTTAACTGGGACTCTGTCTCTTCTTACTACTTAACGCACACTTGTGAAACATTTTTGTGACTAATTGCTTTCGAAATCCTTCACACCTTCATCACCGGCACAGACCTTCCTACATGGAAGGAACACATGAGGAGCATGGCCCATAATACCACCACGTTGGTCCAATGCGGATTGGTGGGTTAAAGCAGTTGTAGTAACAACAGCTTAACGTGTCTTCTAAAGCACGGAGGAGCTCAAGATTATAAATTTTGATTAACCCATCCCGGGAACGACTATGGCGAAAGTTACTTTGTTTTCGTAATCGAAATCAGAGCGCACAAACCACTACGTCACCGAACTGCTTATCGAGCTTTCGAAATACTTATACATTATTTATAATATAGCTTGTATCAATATAGCTTATATCATAAAGTTTGTAAACATTCGTTTGTCCAAGCAACTAATAAGGCATTTTCTCTGAAATAATGAATATAGAAATGAAAACATCTTAATTATTAGCCCGTCAAGAAGCACTTTCAAATCATCAAAAATACTACAATAAACTAATTGTTATCTTAGTTATTACGTGGAACAGTTTATGAATATTGAAAACGATTACTTTAATAGGTAAATACAAATCATTTGTTCTGATTACCTACTAACTGCATAGCAATTATAGTTATTTCTTTTAGCTTCTATTGTTACTCAACAATTACATTTCTCGGTAGTCCGGCTCGCAAACCAATGGTTTTCTAGAAATTTCTCACGTTCGTTGGCTTATGAGAAATGTCTCATTTGCGTACCTCGAAATACTAGCGTGTTCTAAGGCCGGTCAGTGACAATCATGGCTAATTGTTATGGGATAATTAATCCTAATTATAGCGAAATAGGTCCGTGAATTGGATCACGGCGATAAATTAGCAAGTAAAAGAGTAGGTACTCATTACGAGAGACTATTAAATCACTTGTTAGGGAAAAAATGGTTGGTAAATGTGTATATAGGCGTTTAGCTGTGGAAATGTAATTGGTTGATTGATAACTTTTATTACCGTTCGATTGTTCTCGAGGATTATTTCTCAACTGTTTAATTAAAATAATGGGAATAATAACTGAATGTTAATGTGTGTAAAGTGGAGTGACACTTAGCTGTATCTATACATAGATCTACTGCTGCTTAATTATGAACAACCTAAAACGTCATTGTGACATCTTGCCCTGTTAAAATAGGTCAGAGAATAAATCCGCAGAGTAGCTATTATTGTCAGGCTCAGAGGAGCTAGTCAAAAACAAAAATAACTCTCAGGTGCTTGTTGGCGTCAATAGTAATTAATTATTCTACCGCTGATTCGGAAATTTGAGCCTTTACTGAGAATAGCCAGCAAGGCACTCAGTTGGCTGATTTATACATCTTTTATTATTTTATAAATAACTCTTAGTAACATTTTGTACTTACAATCAGTGTCGGATTAGCCTATAAAGAAAATTACGCAACTGATTAGGACATCACGTCATGGGGGGCAGTAGAAACAGCACCAAACCCAAAATAAATAATAATGCTTTGGTTTATATTTATGTAATTTTTTGTCCTTCATACATATTTTAAGAAACATAATGATGTATCTTGTTGTATTAAATACGTAAATAAAATAACACTAGTTTACTTCGTACACCACTGCCTAGGCGTGGATTGTTTAGGTTGGGGCATAAAGTACCTAGTCTTAGCCCGGTTTTTAACTTCAAATAAACGACATCTTGATGAAAGTTATGAAAATAAAAAACTTATCTTTATAACACTAACCTAATATTTACAAAGCTTAAAACGTGGCATCAAAAAAAAACTTACAGATAATAAACACCACCTAAATCTTGCAAAACAGGAAGTGTACCAATAAGGCTGGTCGCATTACCTCGTTGAATTGCGAGGCTTAATCTTTGTCCGAAATATATCCCAGCCTTATTGTCGCCTAAAGTTTCACAAAGACGACCTGCAATGTTTCTAAAAATTCGGTGAGCTCCTGGACCCCAAGGTCCTAAGGTCTCAAACCCAAACGGCTCAAATATGTAGTCCCCAGATAAGCCAGTATACTTGCGCCGTTTGAGGGATTCAGCAGAAGCAGCAGATAATATAAATATAGGTAATACATAATTAATGTCTATAGTAAAACGAAAATACATATTATACTCGACGTTCTTAGCTAGTGGTCACAGTTATTTATTACCAAACGTTATTATCTGCAATCTAATCTATATTCTTGTAATATGCTCTAGCAATTAATTTAAAAAAATCTGCAATAAGAACACAAGAGACAAATTCAATACTACTAAGTTAAACACACAACAACACTATAATTATTGCTAATCCTAATCACATATTTTTACAATTTGATCAGCAAATCAGATCAATTTGATCATGTCGTAATAAATTTAAAAGTAGAATCAAAAAAAATATTGTCTTGCTCATTTATTATCGATCTAAAAACGGTTTAGATAAACTAGCTACGCAACAACTTCTTTACTCATTAATTGGTCACGAGCCACCTATTGTTTTTAATTTTAAAAAACTTGACAAGGGTTGGCACCAGCCAGGGGTGCTGCGAGGAATTTAAATGACTTGCGGGGGGTTGGGCATTTCTGTCTCGCCCGCTATTTCCCGTTACCTCCGTATTTGCATGTCTTTGAGCGATAATGTAGGCAGGGGTGCTAACATTGCCAGAAAATTAAAGGACCAGACAGCTGTGCAGATGCGTTGAAGGACAAAAGCTAAGCAGCGCGTGCAGTTACCATTTTTTTGTCTTGTGTCAGTCCTGGGTTATGTAGTACCACAGAATATGTAACAGCTTCATCTACAGAGAGCTCTGAGGGTATCAGTGGCGTAGTGCTTACAGAGCTCTAGTTTCAATTAAGAAAACAAAGCAACTTTCGCCATGGTCGATCCCGGATGGGTCTATCAAAAATGGTGGTCTCGAGCTCCTCCGTCGTGGTGCCCGCTAAGCCGTTGGTCCCGTTGTTACTGCAACCGGCTTAACCTGCCAACCCAAATTGTGTGGTGGTGCTATGGTCCGAACCTCACCGAATCCGATGTTTCTCCCGTGGCCTTTGCGCGCAGTGGGAGGTATTTTACGCAGCCTGCATTCAAGGGCTCCCCTCGACCCTGACCAGGGCGTCTGTCCATCTAGTGGAGGCTTTCCGGTACGTGGTCGCCATTCTAGCAATTTAACGCCCCATGGGCCGCCCGTTCTGCGTGATATGTGTAAAAAGAAAAATAATTTTACCCATAAAAATAATTAGGCTGTAGACGATGATCGGATGATAACATAGAGCTATAAACAACATATTTCAAGCTTTAGTTCATTGAAAAAGTGACATAACTGCTATCTTTATGCGATGGTTTTTGATGAACAACAGTTATTATTCATATTTGAAAACTCTATAAAAATAGAAAAATTACTGGGCCTAAAACAAAATGTGAAATTACTGGGCCTAAATGGCATTGCACCATAGGCCTCAGGATGACAACGCACCTGCAATACCAAGTGATTTTTTCCTTGTTATTGCAGGTGTGTATAGGCGGCGGTAACCGCTTACCACCAGGTGGGCCGTCAGCTTGTTTGACATCTAGTTGTATGAAAAAAATTATGTCCTCTGGCGGGGACTGAACCCGCGATCTTTCACAATCCGGGAAACAGGTCTAACCATCTGAGCTACCGAGGACTTGGGATGACCCTGTGAATCTTCTGTAGGCCATCTGTATTTGAGTTACATTTTTTTTTGTATGAAAATATTTAAAAAAACTATTCCATCTAGAAAAACCTGATTTTTCCTAATATTTTCAAACGTTCAACAATTATATACTTAATGTTAAAAATAAAAATTGAGAGTATTCACATAGGCTTTAACATAATACACAATATTGAAAATATCACAACAAACATACAAACATCAAATAAAAAGAACACAAAAAACACACCAGATAAAATAGGTTTTTTATACTTCAGGCGACGCTGACAGATTGGTAAGAGATGACGACAAATTTATTTTTTAAATTTTGCCACACAGCTATGGCACGAGTTAGAAATATTTCTTTATAAAATATATTAAATAAGCTTCTAAGAAAAGTCCCTGTCAATGGCAGGTAGCATCGACAGCAGCGTGTTGCGGTTTCACTTCAAAATCAGCTCGTATTACAACGAAATAAAGTCTAAATCTGTGTCTCGTTTTATAACTTGATGAAACTTTACAAAGGTATTTATTTTTAATATTTCTCCCTTATTCTCGGTTCCTGAGGCTCGTGTAACTATATTTAGAGCGTATAAAGGGACCTCAATCGCCTTAGGTGTTGGATGTTTTGTTGAATTCAATAACGCAAACACTTGAGGAATACTGGGTGTTACATTCCTTTGTGTTTGACATTCGTAAATAAATACTTATATCTCGGAACACATTTTTGTATGTATAGTAAGGCTGAGGTTACATTAGCCGCGACTAGGAGAGCGATATGCCTTGTTTACGCCTTCTACAGATTGACTGCAATGGTAGGGTGCAAAGCAACCCCTAAGGGTTGCTTTCTGTGAACTTTTGTGCATGATTTGACGACCGGCTGGCCGAGTGGTCTGTACCCCAGGCTACTCGGTCAAGAGGTCCTGGGTTCGAATCCCGGTAGGAACAAATGTTTGTATGATGAGTACGGGCATTTGTTTACGAGGCATTGATGTTTATATGTTTATTTAGTATATTTCTAAAATTTATATACATTATTTCTCCGTTATCTAGGATCCATAACACAAGCTCTTAATGATGCTTACTTTGGGCTAGGTTAGGTTAAATGTGTATAAATATTATTATTATTATTATTTTGTGCAACTAAAATTAAAGTCAATAATAAGTCATTATCATGATGATAATGATATTATCACCATCCTTTATACGTTCCACTGCTGGGTACAGGCCTTGCAAAAATTGCAAAAATGACCTGAAATATTCATGCAGGAAGACCAGCAGTGGGACGTATACAGGCTAGTGATGATGATGATGATAAATAACTAGTGCTAGGCTGTGCACAGAAACAAAAGAATTTAACATTTCTGTTGTTGTAATTTTCATCAATCTTAATAAACTCCGAATTTAAAAATCATAATTCAATTCTCGAACGAACTTATTACGTCATAGAATCCATAGAGAATTCTAATATTTTTTTCGATGCCTCCAATAGCGCGAGAGAGCCTGGGGACGTATCTAATATCGTGTCAAATTGATATTTATCCGATTCACATGTCGATACGTACTTGCGATTTATGTGGAGTTTTTTAATAAGGGGTTGAATGTCATGCTTCAGGATTAAGTTTCAGCGCTCAACATTTTCAACGGTGCACGTACGCAAGCCTACGCGCTTTCCGCATTCACTGGGGATTTGAATGAATTTATTATTTCTAGGCTGTCGAAGTATCTATTGAAATGGATGAATTTCATTGAAAGTGTCATCCTATCAATTTCACATGAAATGAAAACAGCTTTAACACAGATAAGGTGTGGTGTATTTTGGTCTCCGAAATTGTTTTTAACCCCCGACGAAAAAAGAGGGGTGTTATAAGTTTGACGTGTCTGTCTGTGTATCTGTGTATCGGTGTATCTGAGTATCTGTGTGTCTGTCTGTGGCATCGTAGCGCCTAAACAAATGGACCGATTTTGATTCGGATTTTTTTGTTTGAAAGCTGATATGCCTACGATGGTTCTTAGCTATAATTTATGAAGATCAGTTCAGGCGTTTGATGACTATCAGCTCATTTTGTACATGATAAAAGGGTTTTACTAACTTTCACACATCCGATTGATTTGAAATTTCATGTACTGTCAATTCGGTGACATTCCCATGACATACTAACCATGAGCTGATCCTATACCATCAAAAAGTCTACGAAATGCTTAATTCTTCGGAAACTTACAGCAGATATAGCTTGTTTGTGCTCTTATGAATAGTCTTAATGAGATAGTGTTAGATAGATGATTAATGACGCCGGGGGTTACTTAAAATTTTTAATTTTGTATTTTTATGTTAGTAGCGAGTAGACTGGTCTGTACTACAAAATTTGGATCGTCTAAGCACATTTTTTAACCCCCGGAAAAAAGAGGGGTGTTATAAGTTTGACGTGTCTGTCTGTGTATCTGTGTGTCTGTCTATGGCATCGTAGCGCCTAAACGAATGGACCGATTTTGATTAGTTTTTTGGTTTGAAAGCTGATGTGACTACGATGGTTCTTAGCTATAATTTATGAAGATCAGTTCAGGCGTTTGATGACTATCAGCTCATTGTCTACTTGATAATAGGATTTTACTAACTTTTACAGATCCGATTGATTTCAAATTTGGTGTACTGTCACTTCGATGACATTCCCATGACATACTAACTTTGAGCTGATCCTATATTATCAAAAAGTCTGTGAAATGCTCAATTCTTTAGAAACTTACAGCAGATATATCGTGTTTGTGCTCTTATGAATAGTCTTAATGAGATGGTGTTAGATAGATGATTAATGACGCCGCGGGCTACTTAAAATTTTTAATTTTGTTATTTTCATACATAAAGGGTAAGTATTGTTACTTACCCTTTTTGTACGAAAAAAAAACGTGAGCTTGTGCGTACGTACGGTCTATCTATTAAGCTAGTCTAGCGCAGGTAAGAGAAGAATCAAGAGCAAGCCCATTTTAATTTAAAAAATGAAAAAAAAAAATAGTTTTGTTACGACGTCTTTTCAATGATTCAAACCTACAATAGATGGTTTTAAACCCTGGAAAGGACATAGGAATCTTTTTGGAGCCGCCTGCGACTTTCTTTATCCAATAAAACAGTATCCCTACTATTACCTGCGGTTATATCAGTAGATATATAATTTGGAATAAGGGCCATCTTCATACCAAATTTTATCTGAATCGATTCAGCGGCAGCGTAAAAGGTAACAGATAGATAGCCAGACACTCTATCTCCCTTACGCGTTTATGTGTGCCGTATTATTTAACTTTTATGGAGTGTAAATACCTTACAGTTTTACTGAGCAAACTTTATCGTCTTTTCCCGGTCAATGTCGTCGGTTGACATTATAAATGTATATCGTGCTAATGTTCTATGCATTTTGTTACAGGTAACATTGGCAGACATGCGGGGTGTCGCAACAGCTGATGCGACGGTATTAACATTATAATTTGCACGTATGTCGTTATCAGGTAAAATGCAATAATGTGTGCAATTTCGCAACTCCTGTGGATTGATATTGTAAACAAATATTGTAAAGGTTTCGGACACATGCAGAAATATTTGGTAATCCTTTTTTAAATTACAAGTTATAAAATTATAGCATAGTGTCATGTGTGAAGTTTTTTAACACTTTACCGTGAGATTTAACCATACGATGTTCCTAGAATATATTTATACTTATCACTTCAGTAGTTACGATACTAGCTTTAGTAAGCTAACTTGAATAGGATTAGCTACGCATCAGAAGTAAAACCACTTTTTCAGACGATACAAGAATGAACAGGCTGGAACAATACGACAGTAAATTAAAACATGGCTATAATAGTCCGTAGAAATGTTTTGGTACTTTCATCTACATGTTATTGATTCGATAATTTCTTGACATTTCTATGAAATAATATAACATTGGCTGCATTATTTCATAGAAAAATGTCTTGAAATAATCAAAATCAAATAAAAAATCTCATAATCATTCAGATCATTCAGTCGTCTAAGTATGCGAAATTGCGAATTTTTGCTTTCTTGACTTTTTAGAAAACGATACGATAGTAGGGAACAATATAAGTTGACGGTCACCCATCTAGCTTCGACCTTAGAAAGTTATTACTAAAAATTGTGAAAAAAATAATTAATCGAAAATTAAAACCGACTTTAAAAAACTGAAAAGGATAACATAATTAAATTTAGGTAGGTACTCATCCCCTAGAAACATATTTTTTAGAGTTGGTGCTAAGTTGTTTCCAAAAACAATATGAATAGTTTAACAATATGAAAAAATATGTTTCTAGGGGATGAGTACCTACTTAAATTAATTTATTTTATCCTTTTCAGTTTAAGTAATTAAAATTTATAATAATGTTAAAATCAAAAATTAAGAATACTTTTCAGTTTTTTTAAGTCTGTTTTAATTTTTGTTTAAATTTTTTTCTTTAAATCATAAACTGTGGTTGCACCTCGCCGAATTTATCACATTAGTGATAAATTCGGCGAGGTGCAACCAAATTTTAACCAAACTACTTCGCCTACACTCGATTATGATCCTTGTCGTATGTATAAAATTTAAATTACTTTAATATTTGTCATTATATTACGTAATCTTCAACTTAAGTTTTGTACAATTTAATATAATATTTTTTGCTATTTTTTAAATTAAAATGCGCTCATTATTGCTCCGAGAGAAGTCAAGAGGACAAGAGGGGTTAGACGATGTAGCAAGCTTGTCCATAAAATGACTACTTTTTTTATATATCTACCACTAAAGTGGCAATCAAGCATACGGCCCACCTGAGTAATTGGTTATCGTAGCCTATGGACGCTTGCAACACCAGGGGTTTCATTTGCGCGTTGCCGACCCTGTATAAAAATCTTTTACGACTACTTTAAAACTACTTCTATGACTACTTCTAAAAACTTGACATTAGATCAACATAAAATTGACATAAAAACAACTTTGACATTGATAATAGAATGGCTACAAAAAAATAATCTTAAAATAAACCTCTCAAAAACAAATATAATTAATTTTAATAATTTTGAAACTCAATCAATTGACATTTGCCATGATGGGCATGTTTTAAGTAGTGCTAAAACCACGACATTTTTGGGTCTCATAATAGACACAAAATTCTCCTGGAAAGAGCAAATAGAAAAAGTCAAAAACAAAATAAATAGCTTCACATATGCTCTGTACAAATTATCTAAAGTAGCAAGTGTAAGTACAGCCATTACTGCTTATTTTGCATATGTCGAATCTATTCTCAGGTATGGTCTGGTAATATGGGGAAATGGTACCGATACTAAACAGTTATTTATTGCACAAAAGCGATGTATTAGAGCCATCTGTGACATGGCACCGGATATATCATGTAGACCCTATTTTAGATCATTAAAAATATTACCTCTGCCAAGCTTATACATTTATGAAATGGCTGTGTTTGTTAAGATAAATGCTCAAAATTTTAAAAAAGCTAAAGATATATACCAAAGATCAAGGCGCGATCCACATAGGCTGGTTTTAGAAACTGTCCCAAAAACGCAACGTTTTCTAAACAATTGCCACGCTATGTGTCAACGCATATATAACAAAATACCGTCTCGCTTTAAGGATTTGCCCTTAACTCGTTTTAAATTATTGTTACGTAGATGGTTGTTGGAACACACTTTCTACTCAATTGATGAGTTCATGAAACATAAAGAATAGTTGGCTGTGGTTGATGCAAGGTTATTTCCTGTAAATATTATTATACCTAGTAATAATTTCTGTAATTCAAGTAAAATGTATTGACTTATTATAATTTGACATTCATCTTAATTTTATTTGACATTTAATTTAATTCATAATTATTTTCTTTTATGGATATCATTATTTGTATGCCATTTGAAATGGCTGAATAGGTTTAAGCACTTGTATGAAGATGACCAACCAATCTTACGTAAACTGAATACCCTATTTATAGCAAATAAAGCATTTTATTTATTTATTTATTTATTTATTTTACTCATTTGAGAATACCTCTGCAGGGAGGTCATCCCACAACCTCCTGAGCGTACGTGGGAGAAATTTACTCTAAAACCGTACAGTTCGACACCAGATTGCTTCTAATTTGTGAGGATGAACTCTCTGCCGGTGGCGAGCGGTGCGATGATAGAAAGAGGCCGTCGGCATCAGCATGTCAAACATGTGAAATTAACCACTATCCCTTTGCACCCGGTTAAACTCGCGGTTAATTAAAAATTTTATGATCTTAATTGTTGATTTTAACATTATTATAAAAAATTACTTAGTATTTTTAAATTTTATGCTTATTATATACCTATATATATATATATATATATATATATATATATATATATATATATATATATATATATATATATATATATATATATTTATACAACTGGATGACAAACAAGCTGACGGCCCACCTGATGGAAAGCGGTAACCGCCGCCTACCTACCCAGACGACCCTGCATACGGGCCTACCACCTAGTAAAAATAATAATAAACTGGTTTTTTTCAAATATTAGCTCCTAATCTAATACTTAGCTCAATCCGTTGTAGGCTATAAGGTAAAGGTAAAAATACCTCAGCTTATTAATTAGAGTGCAATGTGTTGCAAGCGGGCGTGGCGAGGTCAGCGCGCACAGCCTCTGTGCACACGTTATTACTGCGGAGCTAGTTAGGGCTTGTACTACGAGGTCAGGCTTAGATACTACTCACAGGACGTTTTGTAAACGCGCGTTCTGATACCTGTAACTCCTTCAACGTGGATGTCAGTTACCGCGCCTAAAGGTAGCTTATGTCCTTTCGTAGGGTGTAATATATCTCCATGACAATTTTCATCCAAATTGGTTATGCGGTTTAGGAGACAAAACGTAACAAACAGACAAAGTTACTTTCTTAATTTTTATTATTAGTATTGATATGATTCCACTTATCCCGATGATAGGCAAGTGGTAAGACAGGATTTCTTAATCGGGGGTCCATTGAGTGACGGGGGTCCGTGTTTCATTTTTTAGTCGTTCCGCTGCAAGTGGTGCAACTTTGGACAAAATACCGATTTACTCCTAACTTACACTCAGACAAGGTTATTTGACGCAGATCTTCGCTGCCCCGCAACAATAGAGTCCGTGGGTTTAAATGGTAGCAAAACTGAACTGTCATAGTGACATAGTTACTGAATTGACATAAAAAATGCACGATTTTTTAAATAAATCCTAATTAATTACTTTTTTTTTTCAATTACTAATAAAATTGTTCCAATATATCTGCGTAAAACGGAACGCATTGGAGAAAACACGAAATCTTCGACTTTTTCAAAAAATCATGATTTTTTCAAACCTTGCTCGAAAGTTCAGTAGTCTTTTCTTTCAGGGTACATAGGTGCTTAATCTGACAAACGGGGTTATACCTGACAATTGAAGGTGACAATTGAAAAATCAATAGTGTCTGGAATCTGATGCTTGACGGATTTTTTTTATACAAAGCACGACAAATGACTCTTTACCACCTGATGTGAAGCGGTAAGAAGAGTCCATATGCGAAGACAGCTAGTGCAGTTTAAACACTGCCCTAGCCGCCTCCACCTTTTCGGCCCGAAAGGTGATTTTTCACGCCTCTTTTGAAGATACCCATGTTATAAGAAGGAGGGAACACATGTGCTGGCAAAGAATTCCAAGTTCTGGAACTACGACAAAGAAACGAGCTACTAAATTTCTTTGTACGGGATTAAGTCACATTGAACTCCACTCAGCTTATGCTGCAGTAACTTGACTCGCATCACACGTGGGTGCAGCAGGTCAGTAAGCAGTCAGGCAAGAACTTGCCACATAAATTAGCTCGCCACATATTCGAGCCGCATTACGAGTATTACGACTCGGTTACCGCTTGATTTATTAAATGAACATGTGTTAATATTAAACAACCAGATTTTAATGGGGCAGGTTTGTAAATCCCTTTTTAAAACTAAACAAGCTTTCAAATAGTTTATGATACTTTCAGAGTGATATGTACGTTTGAATTTTGAATGCACTTGAGTTAATCTTTGCCATGGAATTTTTAACTGTGAAATAATTGTGTATGAATCGAAATGTGCAAAACCTTTTTGGAGCGTAAGTTAAGCTCAATTAAAAAAATGTTTTTCTTTATCTTGGAGCTTAACTTAATAATATGTTACTTTTGAATATATATTTTTCTGTGGAGTTGTAAATTATTAGAAACGTTTTGCAAAAAACTCAACAAGGATTCTTATATGTTGTTGAATAATAATGTAGACATAGGTACGCGCTTTAATTAAAGCGCCAAGAGATAAATTTTGTAATCATTTTTTTAACCCGGATGCTATCCAATAAACATAATATAAACTATTCCATCAATCAATCCAACACACGATCGTCTAAGGTTGGGAAAGCCCGATGAGTCACGTGATTATAATACAATGATATTATGGTGCCCTCTTAGTGTCATCATATGTGGGCGACACAATCAACTGTAAGCATTACGGTAACAAGGTCGAAATGGGTGTATTCATTGGTACTTGAATGACGTAATGAGGATCTTTAGTAGATACATAATTAGATAAGAAGAGTACGCAACATCTCTCATGCCACCTAGCCTAATAGGCACCTATACTTCAGAAAACTTAGTTAATGAATAAATATTAACAAACCAAATGTCACTTTGTATAGGTTTGCCCTTTCATTTGCTTTTTGGTTGTTTTTCGGTTTGCTTTTTCTTGCTCATCCCTCATACAACAAGTGACAGTGGTTTGTTTACATTGATTGTTTATTTAACTTGGCTGGAGTTTGGCCAAAGTTTTCAACCTTTATATTAATGTGCTGATGGAGGGCAGAGCAGCACTCATGTTGGTTGCCATATTGGAGGAGTGTGCCTCAATAAAATCAGTTATGCTGACAACATAGTGCTGCTGTTATATTATTTGTGTATCTTTGTAATTTGATTAAATTCTAATAATTGCATTGTTTCATTGTACTATAGGCTAAGGTAACCGCTTATCCTAAGACCGTACGCTTGTTTGACACCCTTATGTCATGTAAAAAACAGGGAATTTATGATGGCCGTCGTACCAGCGGTCAATGTCATGCATACACATCTAAACCTGCTACCATGTCAAGTAAGCCGCAATGGACGTGTATATGTCGCCGCCTTCTGGTTAAATTCGCCGCTTAATTGGATGGCTAGCCCGTTGATTAAACGCCGGCATCCAATCAAATGCCCAGGCCGATAGTTAATTGAACTAGACTCAACCGAAGAGTTTTGGTTTGATTGGTGGGTTCGATGTTTTTTTTATGACCACTTAGAACGACATCGTTTTGGTTCTAAGTGGTCATAAAAAATAACCTTGAACCTATCAATCACTCGAACAGTCACACAAAAGCTCTTCGATTTAAACGACCTGCCTAGGCGTCCAATTGAATGGCTAATTTAACCAGACTAGACCATACTAATGACTTGGCTAGTTGTCCTTTAGTCATTTCAATGGATGTCGGCGTTCAATCAACGGGATAGGAAAGTTAGCAATAGATTCGCAGCATAATTATCATAGTACGGGGTCTATCACAAAGAAACTAATTTAAATATGGCCGCTAATATGAATTATATCAGCCATTGATTTTAGAGTAAACCAGGCTTTTAGACATAAAAACAACACACGTAAATTATGCACATAACTAAACGTCAATTTATTTAATTTCCATATTATGTCCTATATACGCATGCCATAAATGTGTCTATTAGCATACGACCTTGCTATCGATAATATTTGGCTCGATAAGTGATACAGTTACCTTAAAAGCTAAGCGAAGGCTTAAGCCCACACGTGTCAGCAAGAAAAAAATTTAAAAGCGTTCTTCTAAAGCGTAGTCAAATTCTTAGTACAATTAATAAAACAGGGGTTTATCGGTGTACCAGGTGAACAATTATTTTTAGAAGTTGTTTTTTTTATATATTGTTTGGTACAGTCTAAGCTTATTACATACTTACATCAATAATTTAACTCGAAAAAAATTCGACGAATACGCTCTTTCCTTGGATTTATTAATATATAATGTCACATTATTTATAATTTTTCTGTTCTTTCACGCAAAGGAGATAGTAAAACTTTTTATGGGATCTGGGCCAGTTCATGAGCACCATTTTTTCGTACAGTTTTTTTTAATACCACTAAGGTGGCAATCAAGCATGCGGCCCACCTGATGGTAAGCGGTTACCGTAGCCTATAGACGCTTGCAACACCAGGGGTATCACTTGCGCGTTGCCGACCCTGTAAAAACCTTTTAACGCCTTTTTTGAAGAACCCCATGCTGTACTCATTCGAGAAAACCTCTGCATGGAGCTCATTCCACAACCTGAGCGTACGCGGGAGAAAGTTTCTCTGAAACCGTACAGTACGCGACCACTTTGGTTCCAATTTGTGAGGATGAACTCCCTGCCGATGGCGAGCGATGCGATGATAGAAAGAAACCGTGGGCATCATGTCGAACAATTCCTCAGAACACGCCCCGTTATACAAACGGTAGAACACATACCTCCTTAGGCTTAAAGGTTCAATACCGCTAGTGAGCTCAGGATCGTCGACAATTCTCATAGTGCGTCTTTGGAGCACGTCAAATGGTCCAAGCTGGTATCTAGGCGCTCCCGCCCATAAATGGCAGCAGTACTCCATAAGGGGCATGACTTGAGACTTATACAGTAACAGTCTTTGCCCCGAAGTGAAATACCGCCGCGCTTTATTGAGCACACCAAGCTTCTTGGATGCCAGCCTGACTTTATCCTCCAAATGACTGCGGAACTGTACGTCACTAGAGATATCAACACCAAGGATCCCGATACTCGTAGAGATGGAAAGCGGTGTGTCAAGGAATTGTGGAGCTACAGCGAATGGGGTTTTTAGCGGTGAACGCGCTGACTTGTGTCTTAGTGAGGTTGAATTGGACTAAGTTTAGTCGTCCCCAATCGGAGACTCTGTGTAGAGACCTCTCGATTTCAGACACAAGTCGTCTGCGACTTTCCTTCACTTTAGGCCGAGGGGTATTAGCACGACCCGTATAATAAGCGTCACCAGTACTGTCATCTGCATAACATTGCAGTCCGTCAATAGACAGCATGTCATTGATGTGCAGCAGGAACAATGTTGGAGACAGCACCGAGCCTTGCGGGACGCCAGCGTTGATGTCCATGCTATCCGAGAACCTGTTGTTAACGATCTTATGCATCTGCTGGACAAAAAACTAGCGACCCATTTGCACAACCCCTCAGGCAGCCCGTGAGATGGTACCTTCGAAAGAAGACCCCTATGCCAGACCCGATCGAACGCCTTTGCTACATCTAGGCTTACTGCCAATGCCTCACCATGACTCTCAATGGCAAGAGACCAACGGTGCGTGAGATACACTAGGAGATCACCCGCCGAGCGACTGTGGCCAAAGCCGTATTGACGGTCGCTGATTAGGTCGTGATCCTCTAGGTACCTGAGGAGTTGTTTTACAGCTATTTTTGTAAGAAACTATTTTTTCCATAAAATTGTAAGGTGCGGTGTGCAACAATAAAACACCAAAAATTCCGAGTCTCATATTTTTCTCATTTTTGAAGATACGGATTCCGGTTTTCACAGGTATGGAGTTTTTTTAATCATGATATTATTTAATTGCAATCAATAAATGTTTTATTTAAAATATTACACTTGTCGTTTGTCTTAGGTACGATTATTTACTTACTTTAAATATTAATCTTATCTCATTTTTTAAATCACTAAGAAGTAATAGAAAGAGTTTCGGTTTTTCGTCCCATTTATTTAAGGTGGAGGAAGAATCATTTTTATCTTTTCTATGGGAATTTCAGACACATCACTAACATTTTTATGGTTTTAATTTACCTACCGCAATAGTGTAGGATAACACAGATTTCACAGTTTTGCAGCGTTTCTTATGGTCATTCCAAGAATGAGCAAAATATGCTAAAAGCTATACTAGCATGCTTTTAGCATATTTTCAGCAGAATAGTTGCCCTTCTTTCTTACTGCAGTTTTTTTACGCACCATCTTTAAATTATAATTTTAGGTTCGTATTAGATAAAATACTTCGGTTTTAAACTTTCACAAAATTTAAGTGTAATCTTACTTATTGAATAAACCATATTGTATGTATAACACGACATGGTACCTACTCAAAAAAACAAAGTAGTACACGATGACACAGTGTTTCATTGTATCTACCCTTTAACTGTGCCATTGTGAGACACCTAGGGTATTTTACAATAACCTTAAAAAATAACATACCAAAATTTAAATATTTAATAGGTTATCTGGTCTACGTAAATCTATGATACGTGTACAAATAGACGTTATAGGGACAAAATCAAAATTTACTATAATTACTGAGAAATCAAATAAAACTGAAAGAAAAAAAATTACTTTTTGTCAAAAAAATCCAAAATAGCTCCACAGACAAGTCGTTTTCGAAGCAGCGCGTCGTACGCTAACTGGGGAGAAGCGAAGGGTGTGTGACAATGTCTCGACAAGTCATACTGCACTACCTGGCTACGTCCCGTTTCAAAAATATGGCGTTGTTTCATTGTGCACGACTGTTTCAACTGGTTTCAACGTTGAACACTCGACTCTACTGATTACAGAGGCAAAAAAATATTCTAATTTTCTGAAAAATAGCACAGAGGTAGCCATTTTGAATAAAACAAAATGTCAATGTCAAAAATACATTTAAATTTTTTACGACTTTGCATTGAATATTGTCGTTTTATTTATTAGCAGCTAAGGTCAAACAAATCTGAAAATCCACAAAAACACCTCAAGGGCATCCAAAACATTAAAAAGTTGAAACAAGGAATGTCAATTTTAATAAATGTCAATATGAAATTAAATTCAACTTTTTAACAGCGTCTTGTTTATGCAATAATTATTTTATTTTGTTATTTTTACGCAATAAACTAAAAGAATTTTGTGTTAATTAAAGGAAACCCTGTTATTCTACCCTTAATATGATTAATGTGTATACCTACTTTGTGTGGCGTTGAATAAATATATTTCTTTCTTTCTTTCCTTCTTTCTTTCTTTCTTTCTTTCTTATTCAGTACGTTTTTCACAATCTGAAATGGTGCTCATGATCTGGCCCAAAACTTTACTATCTCCTTTAAAATTACAAAGTTACAAGACTAGATATGTCTAATACAAGGAAAATCACGTTTATTTCTACAATTATTCATGTTTCGCTAATTATAATGTATGTCAACTTCTTTGAATATTTTATTGTAACCCAATGTAGTTGACATAATATACCATAATCTAAGCTTATAGGCGATTTGGATATTTAATCTGTAGCTTGCAAGTGTCATGAATAAATAAATAAATTACGTACAGTACGTAAGACGTTTAAGTGCGACAAATAGTAATTCGAACGAAGGCCTAATCCAAATATGCAAACGAAACATCGAACTTTGACACTGTTGGCCTGAAAACTTTTAATCTTTTGTTTTCGTTTTTTTGTTCTACACGGCCTCCAAAATGCTTGAGGTTTCTGATAAATTATTAAATTAGGTTAGGCTTAGGTTATTAATTTAAATTTTAAATTTAGAATTTTGGACTACACCTTATAAATGAATATGTTAACATAGATACCGCTTGTTACTTATGCCATGTACCACTTATCCTGTACTTTTTCTAATTTTATTGAGAATAAGAGATATCAACATCATCATCATCAGGCTATATACGTCCCACTGCTGGGCACGGCTTCCCTACATGGATAAAGCTTGGGCCGTAACACCACCACGCTGGCCCAATGCGGGCTGGTGCCTTCCGAAGCACGAAGGAGCCCATCCCGGGATCGACCATGTCGAAAGTTGCTTTGTTATCGTAATCGCAACCAGAGCTCTCAAACCACTACGCCACCGAGCTCCTACAAAATAAAGAGATATACTTACTGTATTTTTTTTTAGACTTAGCGTAAATAGATAAACTCTATTTTTTTTTAGATTTATAGTGTCTTTAGGCCCATTAACTTAATAGGAAATTCGTTACCTTACCGTTAGTGCTACCTAGATCGGTCTGATCGTAACCATTTATTTAGGTAAATAGTGGACAGTGGTGCCTGCCCACCAGTGATAACGCCGCGGGCCGGCGGCCCTGATAACATTCGAAAGTCGGTCGCCGCTCACGATTCTATTTCCCCACATAATATCATTTGGGTTCATGTACAGACGACTGCACATGAAGTGTAGCAGTTGCACAACGAAAGCCGCCTCTATTACGAACGCAGGAAGGGCGGTCTCAAGATCAAACTGTTACGGTTGATGTGCTGTCGACTGCACCAGGTTGTTTATGGAACCAAGTTTTTGATTAGGAACCGAATTAGGGATGGAGTATTCGATATTAGACACAAAAAGGATTCTAATTTAGAGTTTTAATGGTGTTAGCGCCGCCTCAGAGTTGTTGTTGACCTCTGAAGGAGACTCGGCAGTGCATACGACGGTTAAGTTATGTCCAGCGGCAGCGGTCGGAAAAGGTACAGTGAAACATAAAGATCAGAACATGGCCTTTCAGAAATACCGGGACTTTGAAAACAAAACAATAAAAAAAATATTTAAACAAAAATTAAAACCGACTCCAAAAAACTGAAAAGTATAAAATAATTAAATTTTAGTAGGTACTCATCCCTAGGAACATATTCTTGGAGTCGGTGCTTCACTATCTATGGTTTCTGGAAACAACTTAGCTTAGTTTTTTGGAGTCGGTTTGAATTTTTGTTTTAATAAATTTTTTTTTACAATTTTTAGTGATTACTTTTGAAGGTCAAAGCTTATATTGATTTCTACTATCGTATCATTTCACTAATAAAAATTCATAGGAAAGCACAAATCCGCAATTTCGCATATGTAGACGACTTAAATTTTCCAGTTTTTTTGATTTAAAAACCAAACTACCCAATGAATTTTCAAAAATTTTTTATGGGACCAAATGGGAACTATTCCGCATCGAACAAAAAAAGAATCATCAATATCGGTTCACCCAGTCAAAAGTTCTGAGGTAACAAACATAAAAAAAACATACAGACGAATTGATAACCTCCTCCTTTTTTGAAGTCTTTTAAAAACGTGTGTAATGCATCTAATTACTGCGCCATATACCTACTTACTTAGTTTAAACCAAATCAAATTATTCATTTACAAACATATTGGGTGGTACATTTAAAATGGTATCCATGTGACGCCTGCGAGGGCATGGCAATAAACACAGAGCTAGGTATTGTTGTGCCTTCATGGTGTGATCATGCTGGCCGGTGACAGACTTCTAAGGTGACAAGACATTGACATGACAGTAAGTAACAAAACAAGACGTGAATGTAGAAAATAGACGGACGGACTTGACTCCCGATTCCCGATTCCTGACCGACGAAGACGTAACAGGTATAAATAACAAGTTGGCGAGGGCTTGTATAAAGAATACTGTGAGCCCATCAGCTCGAACAAAATGTATTATTGGGGAAAATAAACGGGTATGTTACTCGCCGCTGACCTATTTTTATGTTCATAAAAAGGTAAGATTTAATAAAATTATTCTCGTGAAAAAACTTCCACCCGACCAGCGCATTTTCAATAAAGGGTAAAGTTGTTTTTGTTTTGGAATTAATTTTAAGAGAGATAGGAATGGTGTTTTTGGCAAGGCGACTCAATTTGGATTGAAATTGGGTGGAATTCAATCCTGCTTCTTTTGACGTCATTGCGTCTATAAAGCTTCCATAGTGAGAAGTGATTCAGAAAAGCGATGATAACTAAATCGGGGATACAGTTTGGAATTGCAGCTACTCATCTTTTATCTACAACTAAAATTTTATTACACCGTTCGATGTCTAAAGGATGAAAGAACATGAAAATGTAGGTTTGACAAATAAATTTCGAAAATATGACTTAGTATACCTAACTCTATAATGCTTTGCAAAGTGTATTTTAATTGTATGGTATCAAACTAATGTGGCTTAGAAATTAGTGAAAAAATTCGAAAAAATATTACTTACGAAATTCTTTAAAACGTTTGTATTTGTGTGTTAGTTTGCTAACATTAAATGTAACAACTTTTTAAAACAACTATGCGTGTAAACGCATAAATTACAAAGATATCATTAATTTAGTCTATGCGCACGTACATGTTCGGTTGCGACTACTAAGGTGTGACGTCACTATTCCACATCATTTTCATTTTATATAAAGCGTTTTTTGACAACTTGTAACCGCACCTTAAACAAATCGCTATATCTAAGAAACTATTCATTGCTTCTGCAATATTAATCAATTTTCGACATACTATTTATACCTATATGAAATAAAAAAAGTTGGAAACTTCCCCATTCATACAAAATAATACGTATTAACGTAAAACGAAAAGTAAGTGTCCACGATACAGCTACACCCCGAATTTTTCACTCACAATATCAAGTAAGAAATCGTTGAAAATTAGTGACCAAAAAGCATCATGAGTTTCACAAGTAGGTATTCTTTGCTTTTCACACTGCTGGCTGCGACTTTTTTTTTCACGCTGAGGGGTAGCTCTACCAGCCTATCTTCCCTCTGCCTGGGGGAAGAGGGAAGGGTGTGTGGGGCTCTCACCCACTAAACCCCTCAGCGATGCACCTCTTTGCTGCTTCCTTTTTTTTTATACAACTAGATGACAAACAAGCTGACGGCCCACCTGGTGGTAAGCGGTTACCGCCGCCTATAGACACCTGCAATAACAAGGAAAAGCACTTGATATTGCAGCTGCGTTGTCAGCAGGCCTAAGATGAAATGCCGTCCATGCCCAGTAATGTAACCTTTCCCTTCAATACGAAACACAGCGAACAGTTTCACGGCTGAAATAAAACAAGTTCCTACCGACACATCGGGTTGGCCCGAAGACATTCACCGTCGTCGGTAGGGACTGCTGGCTGCGCCTATAGTAACTCAGCGACGCCTATACAATCCCTGAGTTTAAATGAACAACAGCACTTTTTTTTCCGCAATACCGACGTGTGCCTTATCTCTCCACCGACCATGTTTGCTTGTCACTTTTTAAAGGCTTCTCCTTTTATACTGAATAATTATGATGGATATTATTCATTATCGTTAAATCCATTCCCCTAACTCGAGTTTGGAGGTGGCAGAGAACTACAGTTTGCAAGCGTTACGTCAAGTGTCGCAGTAGTATCCACAGATCTAAATTTATCTAAAATTATCAACCCGTCTAACATCAGATTCCAGACACAATTGGTTTTTCATTTGTCATAGACCTCCAGAGGTTTAACGCTTGACAGATTACGTCAAGTTTACGGTTTATAACCTGATGTTAGCTACCAGGAGGCTTTGTTCTTTAAATGACCCTTAATTTTTTACGGAGCACTCGTATCTGCTGACGTTTTCCAATACAAAATATTTGATTTGACAATCAGTACCTAAAATATTACAACAGGTCTCTATAAGTGGCGTTTTAGTATACGACCGTTACAATTGTAGATCATGTGGTGCCTTTATTTATTTTAGGTCTGTAAAGACAATGTTATTAAAGCAGGCATAAACTAACGCGTTTGCAGGTCGCAGCTAAAAAGGCTTATCGAGGTAAGTGAACGTTATAATTCCAATAATTCAGCGCCATTTGAGGTCCAGCATTGTTTATCTGTCCGATCTCAATATTGTGCGGCCGTGAACATTATGTCTGCTAATGGTTTAATGGTACTCTATATAAATGCGGACAAATTGTACGTTGGTTTGTTCTAAGTTGAACGGTGCTAAGGTCGTCGACAGATATATGATTTGACTAAATTAAAGTGTCGACGTGCCTATTGATTGACGTGATTTTTATGATTTATTTCCAATATCGACGTAATTTATTTATTAATTCATTATTCAATGGTTGAGTGCAGTAGAAACTGCTCAAAGATAAACTAAAAATACTCAAAACAATATGTTATCGTTATCAACTATAATAGTAACTGACCGCCAATTGTTTTTATCGTACCCATGTTAAGACTTCTCATCTGCTTACGGCTTAGACTATCGTGATGCAATACAAAATATTTGAAAGGCACCTTAAAACAAAATTGATATATCATCTAAAATAAAACCACTTTACCGGATTTAACACGCGTTTAATTAGATGTTACATTATCATAATACCGACGTTTAGATTACTTTTCAGCGATCACGGTCACGGGAAGACTTAAGATGTCAATTGCCTTCAATAAGTTTATAAGTTAACTTTCGTCGCTCTGTGCTATATTTTGAGTGCTCACGGTGTCAGTTTGTCGGGCAGTGTGAAGACGGGCTTGAGATTTTATTATCCGCATGACGCATCTCTACGTATTGAACTTAGGATTTTTTTTGATATATCATCCTGGGACACACAGGGATATCCCAAGTCCTGGGTGGCTCAGTGGTCAAAGCAGTCGCCCGGATTGCGAAAGGTCGCGGGTTCGATTCCTGCCTCAGGACGTGAAATTTTTCTAGTTTTATTCTATTTTAATTACTAAGTAATTTTTCCAACATTTATAATAATGTTAATATCAAAAATTAATAATATTTGAAAGCACTGCCCCAACTTAACCGAATCGTAGGTATTTGTAAAAATACTCGTTTCGGATGTTGAAATGGAACATTTCGACATTGTAGGGTGGACGTTAGCTCATAAACGCAAATACAGATAGACTAGAAGAATTTCACAGGGATATCCCAAGTCCTGGGTGGCTCAGTGGTCAAAGCAGTCGCCCGGATTGCGAAAGGTCGTGGGTTCGATTCCTGCCTCAGGACGTGAAATTTTTCTAGTTTTATTCTATTTTAATTACTAAATATCATCCTGACTAAAGAACGGCATAATTTTAAGTTTCTATTAAACGTTTCTTGTTTCTGATTGGGTGAAACAACGCATCTTCCGATTCTTTAGCAATATAAATCATAACACTTACGTGGTGTAAGACATTATGCGACAATATGCCTTAATGCATGCGTGCGTGCACCAAGTGCGTGTGTGTGTGTATGTGTGTGAATATGCTTAAGCTTTTTTTTTTAAATAAACATTTTTAATGTTCTTCAAATATTATAGTATGTTATTGTTATTTAAAGTCTTACTGAATGTCAAAATCTAAGATTTCTCTTCGTAACTCCTGGAGGAAAGGCTTTATTTTCACAAACACTCAGAAATTGTACAAATGTCTCTACCGCTAAACACTTAGTTACACAGGTACCGGCCCTGCCAGCAGCAAGCTAACGGCCGATTAAACAAATGCCAGTCGCAGCCGGCTAATGAGCGACACGGCTGAGGTACGGTCGCCATGACAAATACCTTGGAAATAAAAAAATTAAATTGAAAATAAATGTAATCGCGAAAAAAAATCGGCTATTTTATTCTTAATTAATTGTAATACCTACACGGCCTGATTTTATGGAACAGCTGATATCTTTTTTAGATATTTTAAATTTATTTTTTAACAATCCGTCTGTAGATTTTTTCATTTTCAAGAGCGTACCTCGTATACCGCTATACATTTTATTTTTTATTAGTTTAAGCGCCGACTGTCATTGATAAAACCATCAAAAAGCCAATCAAGCCAATGAAAAGGTCATCGTAAGGCAAACAAATAAAATAATTTTATTCGTTAATATTAGCAGAAATACTTGTTCGGTGCTATCCGATTCGGTTGGACGTAAAAACAGAAAGACTGGCTTATAGAATCCCATCAAAAACACAAATGTGAAATAAGAGCCAAGTTCAATATTGAATATTGCGTCGTTC